>CP054667.1:73172-1298172 GCA_013348765.1 Carpinus viminea
CCCAAACCCCAAACCCCAAACCCCAAACCCTAAACCCTAAACCCCAAACCCTAAACCCTAAACCCTAAACCCCTAAACCCCAAACCCTAAACCCTAAACCCCAAACCCTAAACCCCAAACCCCAAACCCCAAACCCCAAACCCCAAACCCCAAACCCCAAACCCTAAACCCTAAACCCAAACCCTAAACCCCAAACCCTAAACCCTAAACCCCAAACCCCAAACCCTAAACCCCAAACCCAAACCCAAACCCCAAACCCCAAACCCCAAAACCCCAAACCCTAAACCCCAAACCCAAACCCAAACCCTAAACCCCAAACCCTAAACTCAAACCCTAAACCCCAAACCCCAAACCCCAAACCAAACCCAAACCCCAAACCCAAACCCCAAACCCCAAACCCCAAACCCCAAACCCCAAACCCCAAACCCCAAACCCCAAACCCAAACCCCAAACCCCAAACCCCAAACCCTAAACCCAAACCCTAAACCCTAAACCCCAAACCCCAAACCCCAAACCCCAAACCCCAAACCCCAAAACCCCAAACCCTAAACCCAAACCCAAACCCTAAACCCCAAACCCTAAACCCCAAACCCTAAACCCTAAACCCCAAACCCCAAACCCCAAACCCCAAACCCCAAACCCCAAACCCCAAACCCCAAACCCTAAAAAACCCCAAACCCCAAACCCCAAACCCCAAAACCCTAAACCCCAAACCCCAAACCCCAAACCCTAAACCCCAAACCCCAAACCCCAAACCCTAAACCCCAAACCCCAAACCCAAACCCCAAACCCCAAACCCCAAACCCAAACCCTAAACCCCAAACCCAAAACCCAAACCCCAAACCCTAAACCCAAACCCTAAACCCCAAACCCCAAACCCTAAACCCCAAACCCTAAACCCCAAACCCAAACCCCAAACCCTAAACCCTAAACCCTAAACCCCAAACCCCAAACCCCAAACCCTAAACCCCAAACCCAAAACCCAAACCCTAAACCCTAAACCCTAAACCCAAACCCCAAACCCTAAACCCCAAACCCAAACCCCAAAACCCTAAACCCTAAACCCTAAACCCCAAACCCTAAACCCCAAACCCTAAACCCTAAACCCTAAACCTAAACTCAAACCTTAAACCCTAAACCCTAAACCCTAAACCCTAAACCCCAAACCCTAAATAAACCCTAAATTTTAAACCTTAAACTCAAACCCTAAACCCTTTAAACCCTAAAAAACCCCAAACCCTTAAACCCAAACCCTAAACCCTAAACCTTAAATTAAATTTAAACTCAAACCTTAAAACTTAAACCCTAAACCCAAACCCTAAACTAAACCCTAAATTAAACCCTAAATTTTAAATCAAACCCAAACCTTAAAAAACCCTCAAACTCAAACCCTAAATTAAATTAAACCCTAAACCCAAACCCTTTAAAACTCAAACTCAAAACCTCAAACTCAAACCCTCAAACCCTAAACCCAAACCTCAAACTTAAACCCAAACCCTAAAACTCAAACCCAAACCCAAAACCTAAACCCCAAACCCTAAACCCTAAACCCAAACTCAAAATTTTAAATTTAAATTTTAAATTTAAATTTTAAATTTTAAATTTTAAATTTAAATTTTAAATTTTAAATTTAAATTTTAAATTTTAAATTTAAATTTTAAATTTTAAATTTTAAATTTTAAATTTTAAATTTAAATTTAAATTTAAATTTTAAATTTTAAATTTAAATTTTAAATTTTAAATTTTAAATTTAAATTTAAATTTTAAATTTTACTAAATTTTAAACTCAAATTTTAAATTTAAATTTTAAATTTTAAACTCAAATTCAAATTTAAACTCAAACTCAAACTCAAATTTCAAACTCAAATTTTAAACTCAAATTTTAAACTCAAACCTCAAACTCAAACCTTAAACTCAAACTTAAACTCAAATCAAACCTTAAAACCTTTAAACTCAAATAAATTTTAAATTTTAAATTTTAAATTTTAAATTTTAAATTTTAAATTTTAAATTTTAAATTTTAAATTTAAATTTTAAATTTTAAATTTAAATTTAAATTTTAAATTTAAATTTAAATTTTAAATTTAAATTTAAATTTTAAATTAAATTTTAAATTTAAATTTAAATTTTAAATTTAAATTTTAAATTAAATTTTAAATTTAAATTTTAAATTTTAAATTTTAAAACTAAATTTCAAACCTAAACCTAAACTCAAACCTTAAACCTAAACTCAAACCTAAACTCAAACTCAAACCTCAAACTCAAACTAAACTCAAACTTTAAACCCTAAAACCCTAAACCCTAAACTCAAACTCAAACTAAACCTAAACCCTAAATTTAAACCTAAACCCTAAATTTTAAACCCTAAATTTTAAATTTTAAATTTTAAATTTAAATTTTAAATTTTAAATTTAAATAAATTTAAATTTTAAATTTTAAATTTTAAATTTTAAATTTTAAATTTTAAATTTTAAATTTAAATTTAAATTTTAAATTTTAAATTTTAAATTTTAAATTTTAAATTTAAATTTTAAATTTTAAATTTTAAACTCAAATTTAAATTTTAAATTTAAATTTTAAACCTAAATTTTAAATTTTAAATTTAAATTTTAAATTTTAAACTCAAACTAAATTTTAAACTCAAACTAAATTTTAAACTCAAACCCTAAACAAACCCAAAACTCAAACCCAAAAACCTAAACTCAAACCCTCAAACTCAAACTCAAACCCTCAAACTCAAACTCAAACCCTAAACCTCAAACTCAAAACTCAAACCTTAAACCCTAAACCTCAAACTCAAACCCTAAACCTCAAACTCAAACCTCAAACCCTAAAACCTAAATTTTAAATTTAAATTTTAAATTTTAAATTTAATTAAATAAATAAATTTTAAATTTAAATTTAAAAAATTTAAATTTTAAATTTTAAATTTTAAATTTTAAATTTAAATTTAAATTTTAAATTTAAATTTAAATTTTAAATCAAACCCTAAAAAACCCTAAACTCAAATAAATAAACCTAAATTTTAAATTTAAAGAAATTTAAATTTTAAATAAATAAATTTAAACCCCAAATTTAAATTTAAATTTAAAGAAATTTAAACCCAAATTTAAATTTTAAAACCAAAACTTTAAATTTTAAATTTAAATTTTAAATAAATTTAAACTCAAACCTAAACCTAAAAAGAAACCCTAAATTAAATAAACCTAAAAGAAATCAAACCTAAACCCTAAACTCAAACCCTAAACCCCAAACCTAAAACCCTAAACTCAAACCCCAAACCCTAAACCCTAAACTCAAACCCTAAACCCCAAAACCTTTAAACCCTAAACCCTAAACCCTAAACCTCAAACCCTAAACCCTAAACCCTAAATCAAACCCTCAAACCCAAACCCTAAACCCTAAAACTCAAACCCAAACTCAAACCCTAAACCCTAAAAAAGAAACTCAAACTCAAAACCCTAAAACCCTAAAAGAAAACCCTAAAAGAAATAAAAGAAAAAACCCTAAACCCCAAAACTCAAACCCTAAACTTAAACCCAAAACCCTAAAGAAACCCTAAACCCCAAACCCTAAACCCTAAACCAAACCCTAAACTCAAACCCCAAACCAAACCCTAAACTAAACCTAAACCCCAAACCTTTAAACCCTAAACCCAAACCAAACCCTAAACCCTAAAAGAAACCCCAAACCCTAAACCCCAAACCCTAAACTCAAACCCTAAACTAAAAGAAACCCTAAAACCCTAAAAGAAACCCTAAAAGAAACCCAAAAGAAAACCCTCAAAAGAAAACCCTAAACCCTAAAACCCTAAAACCCCAAACCCTAAACCCTAAAAGAAAAACCCTAAAAGAAAAACCCTAAACCCTAAAACCCTAAAACCCTAAAAGAAAACCCCAAAAAGATAAACCCTAAAAGAAAACCCTAAAGAAAACCCCAAACCCTAAACCCCAAAACCCTAAAACTCAAACCCTAAACTCAAACCCTAAACCCCAACTAAACCCTAAACCCCTAAACCCTAAAAGAAAACCCTAAAAGAAAACCCTAAACCCTAAACCCTAAAACCCTAAAAGAAACCCTAAACCCTAAAACCCTAAACCCTAAAAAGAAACCCTAAACCCTAAAAGAAAACCCTAAAAGAAAAGAAACCCAAAAGAAAACCCTAAACCCTAAACCCCAAAAACCCTAAACCCCAAAACCCTAAACCCCAAACCTCAAACCCAAAACCCTAAAAGAAAACCCTAAAAGAAAAACCCAAACCCTAAACCCCTAAAAGAAAACCCTAAAAGAAAACCCTAAAAGAAAACCCTAAAACCCTAAACCCTAAAAACCCTAAACCCTAAAAACCCTAAACCCTAAACCCTAAACCCTAAACCCTAAACCCTAAACCCTAAACCCTAAACCCAAAAAGAAACCCTAAACCCTAAAAGAAACCCTAAAACCCTAAAACCCTAAAACCCTAAACCCTAAACCCTAAACCCTAAACTCAAACCCCAAACCCTAAACCCTAAAAGAAAACCCTAAAAAGAAAAGAAAAGAAAAGAAAAACCCTAAAAGAAATCAAGAAACCCTAAAAGAAAACCCTAAAAGAAAACCCTAAAACCCTAAAAGAAAACCCTAAAAGAAACCCTAAAACCTAAACCCTAAACCCTAAACCCTAAACCCTAAACCCTAAACCCTAAAAGAAAACCCTAAAACCCTAAAAGAAAACCCTAAACCCTAAACCCTAAAAGAAACCCTAAAAGAAAACCCAAACCCTAAACCCTAAAACTAAACCCTAAACCCTAAAACCCTAAAAGAAAACCCTAAAACCCTAAACTCAAACCCTAAACCCTAAACCCTAAACCCTAAACCCTAAAACCCCAAACCCTAAACCCTAAACTAAACCCTAAAACCCTAAAACTAAAAGAAACTCAAACCAAACCCTAAACCCTAAACCCTAAAAGAAACTTTAAAAGAAAAGAAAACCCAAACTCAAACCCAAACCCTAAACCCTAAACCCTAAAAGAAAACCCTAAAAGAAAACCCTAAACCCTAAAAACCCAAAACCTAAAACCCTAAAACTAAACCCTAAACCCAAAAACCCTAAACCCTAAACCCTAAAACCCTAAAAGAAAACCCTAAAAGAAAACCCTAAAAAGAAAACCCTAAAACCCTAAAAAGAAAACCCTAAACCCTAAACCCTAAACTAAACCCTAAAAACCCTAAAAGAAAACCCTAAAAGAAAACCCTAAAAGAAAACCCTAAACCCTAAAACCCTAAACCTAAACCCAAACTAAACCCTAAACCCTAAACTAAACCCTAAATCAAACCTAAACTAAAACCCTAAACCCTAAAAGAAACCTTAAAAGAAAACCTAAACCCTAAACTAAAACCTAAAAGAAACTCAAACCCCAAACTCAAACCCTAAACCCTAAACTAAACCCAAATCAAACCCTAAACCCTAAAACCCCAAACTAAACCCTAAACTAAAAAAGAAAACCCAAACCTAAACTCAAACTAAAAAGAAAAGAAAAAACTCAAAAGAAAACTAAACCCTAAACCCTAAAACCCTAAAAGAAACTAAAAGAAAACTCAAACCCTAAAACCCTAAAAGAAAACCCTAAACCCTAAAAGAAACTCAAACCCTAAACCCTAAAACCCCAAAACCCTAAACTCAAACCCTAAACCCTAAACCCAAACCCTAAACCCTAAAACCCCAAAAGAAAACCCTAAACCCTAAAAAGAAAACCCTAAAAGAAACAAAAAGAAAACCCTAAACCCCAAACCCTAAACCCTAAAACCCAAAACCCTAAACCCTAAAAGAAACCCTAAAAGAAAACCCAAAACCTAAAAGAAACCCTAAAGAAACCCTAAACCCCAAAAGAAAAACCCTAAACCCTAAAACCCCAAACCCTAAACCCTAAACCTAAACCCTAAAACCCTAAAAGAAAACCCAAACCCTAAAACTCAAACCCTAAACCCTAAACCCTAAACCCTAAACCCTAAAAGAAAACCCTAAAAGAAAACCCCAAACTTAAACCCTTAAAAGAAATCAAACCCTAAACCCCAAAATTTTAAACCCTAAACCCCAAAATTTAAATCAAATTTTAAATTTTAAACCCTTTTAAATTTTAAATTTAAATTTTAAAAGAAATTTTAAAATTTTAAAAGAAATTTTAAATTTAAATTTAAATTTTAAATTTTAAATTTAAATTTAAATAAATTTTAAATTTTAAATTTAAATTTAAATAAACCCTAAATTTTAAACCCTAAACCCTAAATTTTAAATTTTAAACCCTAAATTTTAAATTTTAAATTTAAATAAACCCTAAATTTAAATTTTAAACCCTCAAACCCTAAATTTCAAACCCTAAATTTTAAACTCAAACCCTAAACCCTAAATTTTAAACCCTAAACTCAAACCCTAAAACCCTAAACCCTAAACCCTAAACCCTAAAACCCTAAACTCAAACCCTAAACCCTAAACCCTAAAACCCTAAACCCTAAACCCTAAACCCAAACCCTAAACCCTAAACCCTAAACCCTAAACCCTAAACCCTAAACCCTAAAAGAAAACCCTTAAACCCTAAAAGAAAACCCTAAACCCTAAAACCCTAAACCCTAAGTGAACAAATTTAACGCTGCTTTCTCCTTCTATTTTACGCCACCCACCTCCTCCTCTTCTTCATCCTCTTCATCCCCATCTCCTCCTCCCTTCATCCTCAAAATTCTACAAATCCCAACACGCCAAGTCACGAACTGCTGTACACCGCCATTTTTTGGCGAAATTGCGAACAGAAAGATTCTCTCTCTCACCATCTCTCTCACTCCGGCCACCGTGGACCTCCGTCGCTCACCCTCTCTCTCACTCCGGCCACCGTGGACCTCCGTCGCTCACCCTCTCTCTCACTCCGGCGCAAGGGTTTTGGCCACCGGAGAAGGCGGGTTTTGCTCTCCCTTCCTCACTCCGGCGAAGACTCTTTCTCTCTCTCTCTCCATGCCGTCCGATCCGCGAAAGCACCGAGCCCGGCACCCGCCTAGAGGTCTTTTTTTAATTTGATTCTTTAGGTTTTTTGGGTTCTCTCTCATCTAGGTTCTCATACCATTTTTTTGTTGGTTGGTTAATTTTTCTGCAGCATAACAAAAATCTTGGGTTAAGTTTTGGTTGGTTAATTTTTCTATGTTGGTTTGCCGAGAAAAGCTTGGGTTGGTTTTTTTTTTCCACCTGCTGTTCGTGAATTTCTGGAAAACCTGCGGTTCGGGAACTGCTTTTTTTTTTTTTGGTTGAGATAATTGAGTGATATTAGCTAACTCTCTCTCTTTCTTGAGTGATTTGGGTTGAGAACAAAAAAAAGGATTTGTTTTGGTACTGGGTTTTGTGAGTGTATATTGATTTTGGCTGTAGTTTGTTGTTAGGTAGGCGATTTTGTGATGGCCGAATGAATGCAAAAGAAATTTTTGGGCTTGTCTTAGATGCTGGAGAAATTTTTGATTCATTTGTGGGTGTGGTTGGTTTTGTTTATTAACATTCTCGAATTTGTTTGTGTTTTATTCTAGTTGTAGCTAGTTGTGAATGTCAAGCTACCCATGTGTTTGATGAAATGTTTGTGAGAAAATTTATTGCCTTTAGAAAGAAAATGGTGTAAATTTTCTTTTGAATTTCTCTGAAATATTCAAAAGAGCGTTGAAAGGAGATTTTGTGTTGATTTTTTTTTTTTTGTATTGAATGATGAATTTTGGGTTCAGCATATTATTTGTAATTTGCAATCTGATAGCAATTTTCTATTATTTGTAAGAGCTTATCAGATTCATCTGATGTTTGGTATGTTGCCAGGTCTGATGTTTGTGTGGAAATATGCAAGGATCGATATTGTGTTATGTGGATATGAGGGATTATCATGAATTCTTTCCAAAGCATGCAGTGAAGGTCTAGGGTTTGTGCAGAGGAGCAGTGCAAAATATATAATGAAATAGAGGACTGCAGTGAAATTAGCTTTTGTGCAAAATATGTAGTGAAATAGAGGACTGCAATGAAATTAGCTTTCGTGCAGAATAGCCAAGTGCCGAGGGAAGTAAATGCTATAGAGAAGTTCATGGAGAAGTTTGCATTTTGTCATGAAATTCTGGAAAGTAATGATTACTTATCTTTGGGTAAAACGAAAGAAATGTAATTGTAGAAACTAGCATTTTATAGCTGATGCAAATGTGAAAATATCCTGTCACTTCATGTCCTGCGATTGTGAAAAATTCACATAATGTCTCAAAATCATAGCACCTACATTTTGTAATAATTTATGGACCTTATTGTGTTGAAGTTGGTTGTGTCTTATAATAGACTTGCAAGTAGCTCGTAGATTTTTTTATTTTTATTTTTTATTTTTGCTCCTGCTTGTGTTAGATATGCTAAAGACATATGAGACCAAAGAGAGTGCCTATAATTGAGGTGACCAAATGAGTTGTGTATAATAGATCAGTTGAGTGCACTAAAAGTATAAATCAATGACTTAGCCTTGAGTGTTAATGCAAGCCATCCAAAATTTCACCCATAAAAGGTTCAATTACACCAAAAATGCTCAATTCGTAACATCATTTTATTAACACAAATCAATTATTTACATGAAAGGGCTGCAAATTGAAAGATACATGAGGAAAAAGTCAAGAAAAAAACAAATGACCTCTTTAATTATACAACTTCATTTTTGGTATGGTATACAGCAAAAACTTAAAACGGCCTCCTTGAACAGCTCCGCTTCCCTTGAATTTCGTGGGCAAGCCCTCAAATTTCTTGATTAAAGCCTTGATCACAAGAAGGGCAAAAGCTTCCTCAGCAAGCTTGAATTGCAGCCTACAGTGGTAGTACTAAAAATGACATAAGATTGAAAAAGATTAAAAGTTTCCCACAACAATATGAAAAAAAAAAAAAATTAATCATTGAGGAAATTAAAGACAAACCCATACTCACCAAAATCCTTGCATAGGTCTAGGAAAGCCAAAATTTTTAACGTCGGTTTTCTATGGCCATATGTACAGAAATACTGGAAATTGAACTCATAGACTGGCATTTATATGCAAAGCATTGAAACTCTGAGAATCTTACAAATGCATATATTTATCGTAGATGACAAAACAGAGGAGAAGAGGAAAAAAAAAAGAAAGAAAAAAGAGAGGAAAGGTCTATAACGTTCAAGAAACCAAATGCCCAAAATTCCAAATGCCCCAAATTCCCAAAATCTTCTTAAAGTTGGGTATCAACCAACGCAAATCGACAAAAAGACACCAAGAAATTGCATGCCCACAATCGGTAATCTATCACATACCCAACAAAAGTCTCTAGCAAACGAAACAGAACAAAATTCACCAACTTTTTTATCCAAAAAATTTACCTTCCGACCATAACAAAAACAGAAATTTCAATATAAAAAAAAAATGCTCAACAACCACTTCATCCCTTCCACAACTGAAATCCACAAAAGGCATAAAACCCCAAAATATTGTTCCCATCCCTCCATTCAATTCAATCCATAGCCAAACAAAACTTCCATTAACAAAAACAACCAAAACGGAAAACAACCAAAAGACAAAGAAAAGAAAAGGCACTAATATTACCTCAGATCGACTCGGATGAGCACAAAGATTGGTTCGATTCGCTTGGTACGGACCCAAATCAAACGCCAGACCCAACCCACAATCATTTCAACCCAAATAATCGACACCGTGAGTTTCATCACACCGCCATCGAGAGTCTAAGAGAGAGCTCAAAGAAGGAGAGATAGGGCATCTGATAGGGACCCAAATCAAGCCGTCGGACCCAACCAACAGTCTTTTCCGAGCCCAATCAACCGACGTCGGTGAGTTTCATCGTCATCGAGAGGGAGAGAGAGCGTCCGAGATGGAGAGACAGAGAGAGCACGACGGAGGGACAGAGAAGAGCATGGGAGGGGGAGAGCGGAGAAGCGGAGGATAAGCGCGGTTAACATTGCCACTCTTTAATTTTAATTGACGTGGCTGTTTTATGACCTTTGATAGTTGAAAATAAATCTTGGCCATCAACCGGCTCACATCCGGTTAAAACAAAATGGAGAGGATCCCTTTCCATCACCGAGCTAGATATTCTATTCAAGTTTAGCTCATTTAATGTTATTTCGAGCACGAGTCAAACTCAAGCTTATCACAAGCTGCTCAATTAACTATTCGTCTCTTATATAAATTAACTATTCATCTCTTATATAAAACAAAGAGAAATGTTAAAGGCACAACATACATCCAACAAAAACCCAACTTTTTCTTTTAAGTGTCGAATTTTTTTTTTAAAAAAAAAAAAAAAAACTACCAGTGGAGGAGAGAGAGAGCTTTAAACTATAAATTAAGTCCAAAATATGAAAGAAGTTGAGTTTTGATGAGTCTTTGTTGTGGTTGTATCATATCTCTAAAACAAATGTCATGATTGTTTATCTTTTCGTAAATCCATGCTAATAATTAGTTAATTAATTATTGTTAAAATTTATCATTTGAGTTAAATAAATTAACTTGAATATTAAATAATTAGTAAATCCATACTAATAAAATATTTGTTATGTGAAATTGTAATTTTAGGTTTAAATTTGTGTTTTTTCCCATTTTAGATTATGTGCTTTTTGAATCGCAATATCAGACACCTTACGTTCTACAATATCTTTCAAAATATAGATTATTCTTGTAAGATTGCAATCTCAAAAATTAAAATACAGATCATTTCTTTGTATTTAAATATCAAGACAAGCAAAAAGCATCTTGAATATTTGCATCTAAACCCATGAGGTTAACAAGTAGTTATCTCCGACCTTCAACATCTTCCCCAAAACTCTCTCTGTAAAGAAAACTCAACCCACCAACTACCATGGAAGGAGCCCCTACCCTTCTACTCCATTATTCCTTCCTCTCCACCCACATTCTCGCCTTTTCGGAGGCCTTATTCGCCTTTTGGAAGCCCTATCAAACGCCTTTGGCGTTATATCTTTGTTCAATAGCTCCGTCGTCACACCCTCTACCGTTAACCGTCCATTCACGGCCTCCTCTAGCCATCTCAAGCCTTAGATCCAATCGTTTCTTGAAATTTTGGGATTTGATTTTTTCAAAATAATATTTGTCCATTTCAGGAAGCCCCAACCCTACACGCCACACCACCAAGCTCCTAGGCCTCTCCACTACTTGTCGCCACCAACCCTATCTTCATCCGGCCACCATGCGCCATAGCAGGTTCAACACACTCCGACATATGACATATGATCTCCTCCATTCCGCCTCCTCCCACCACTTTTTCTAATCTCCTGGAGCCAGCTGTTGCATCTATGTGTCCATTATCGGTGCATGAACTTCACAAGGCGGTCACCAACAGCGTCCACGCGGCCTTCCTCCGTCCCACCATCCACTGATGTTGTCATTTTGTGTAATTTTTATGTTGTTTCCTTGTAGTTCTAGGGCTTTAGATGCCCTTTCCACCACTTGCCCTCTAGATCACCCCACGGTTGGATTCGCCGTGTTCGGTTCGCCATCCAGATAGTGAAGGCGGTCCAAGCGTTGCACTTGGCCAACCCGCCGATGATTCACCGAGACATCAAGTCCTCCAACGTGTTGATCAACGAGAACCAAAACGCGAGGCTGGGGGATTTCGGGTTGGCCTTGAGGGGTCACGTGGAGGACATGCAAATTAAGTGCACACCTCCGGGGGGGACGTTAGGGTACCTTGACCGAGGCTATCTTGCACCTGGGGATCTCAGTGCCAAGAGTCACATGTTCAGTTTCGGGATCCTGCTGTTGGAGATCATCAACAACAAGCATGCCATCGACATTAACTACAATCCGCCCGTGGTTGACTGGGCGTGTTGTTGATTAAGCACGGCGAATTCGCCGAAATATGCGAACGCCGAATTGGTTCTCCGGCGGACCCTTTAGTGATCTAGCAGCTCGCAACGCTCGCCATCAGGTGCGTCCGATCAAGCGCAACGAAGCGGCCGACAATGTTGGAGGTGGTTGAGTGTTTAAAAATTACCTCCAAGAAGGTCCACGCGCCACCGATCTAGAACCAATTTATATTTACCTCTAATAATTGGAGAGGTTCAATTATTTGTGAGTGTAATTGCATGGTTGTTCTCAAGAGGAGGTAGCTCAATCAACTGTTAACCACGCTTCATAAGACGGAGGTCACAAGTTCAATTCCCTTATCCTTGTGTGGACATGTCAAAAAAAAGTAATTGCATGTTAAATTAAAGTCCCCTAAAATATGCATCGAGTTGCATGCTTAATTACACATTTGTATTGCCTTTAAGTAATTGTAGTTATACTACAGCCAGGCCCATCCCGATGAATTATTGGCTTCAAGTCAATTTAATAAAAAATAAATAGATCAAAAATTACGGTTTATAAAGCTCTCCTCTTCTATAAATAAAAAATTGAAAAATTGAAAGAAATTATGTCGAGTGACTCGAGTGATTGGATGGTCCAACCTCAAGCATCCCTTTAAGATGATTGCTCACTCTAAACTAATTAATTATTTTAAACTCAATTAAGTCTATAATTCCCTGTTAGAGGATAGCTTTGGACAGGTAGTTCTGTTCATGTTATTTAGCACGTTAATTTTCTGAAGGAAATAAATTCTTCAGCGCGCGCTAGCTAGGCAAACATTTTACTTTGAAGTGATGGATTCATATCCATTATCCAGTTTGTTTGTCAATATGATGATATGACACAATATTCCGCCCCTTGTACTATGCTGCATATTCATTACTTTATATTAAACATTATTCAATCAACACATTCTAATGAGACTTTTTAATTTATTGATGATTTTAAAAGTTACATTATAGTTTGAAAAATATCAGAAGAACAACTAACATTTTCCTTTCTTTTTACCAAAGGGTAAAAAGAATTTTTCGGAGTCGAGAGATGGATCTGCCCCTAATGAATTGGTTAAGACTGCTTTACCATGTTACGATCTTAGTGTCCCATATTGGTTAAATTTAATCTTGACCATGTGTATATAAGCTATTGGTCACCATTTCCTGGTAAGCCGGTTTTCAAAGGTGAGTTCTACCCAAGGTTTGTAACATTTGCTATCAGAGCCAGGTTTTATGTCGAGGGGTTCGAGTCACAAAGGAGGCGACCTATGGGCTATATTAAAATACTAATAGGTAAGTGTTAATAGAGATTATAGAGTAGGCCGCCATGGACATTGGCCAGTGAAGCATGGTGATATATTACGATCCTAGTGTTGGTTAAGTTTAATCTTGACCATGTATATATAAGATCTTAAGCACCTTCCCTTGTAAGTCGGTTTTCAAGGGTGAGTTCTACCCAATGTTTGTAACATTAGGTAAATAATTACTTTAGAGTTGAGCATTTTAATTACTGCTTTCTTCATTTTTGTTTTTCTTGGTTTTAATATTTACTTATTTTACTTATTGTTTTAATTTCCTTTGTTATAAAATAAAAAATAAAAAATAAAAACACAATATAATCCCTGGTACGGGAATATAAGGATGTATTGGAATGGAAACGATAATAAAAGAATTATCAGAATATTTCCAATTTTACCTATTAAATAAGTTATGTGAGACGTAACACCCATAAACATTTTTTTATAAACTATCTACTTTTTATATGTGCTATCAATTTTTCCAATGTAGAATTTAGGGGATCTGGCTTACATTCTGTTATTTTAGTAGCAGCATGTAAGTTACTAAAAAATTGAATGGTGAGGATTTAGTTAAAATAATTGAAGGGTTCAGATCTATCATAATAAATATCAATTTTCTCTCTCATCCATTGTTTCATTTATTTATTGGCATTTATTATGATAAATTTAAACCCTTGAATTACTTCGATGATTTATCTTCATCATTCAATTTATAACATCATACATGTTATTTCAATAACAGCATATAAGCTAGGTCCGAATTTAAGTGTTACTCTTACTGCTCCTAAGTTCGACATTTTTGCAATTATATTTTAAAACTCCTAAAGTTTGTAAGATTAAATTTCCATGTTTTTAAGAGTTTGCAATGCCACCCTTACCAGGCTTATCATTTGTATGGGAAATTTCAAAAGTCTTTCGAACTTTTACCCTTTTTAAAATATCTCCTAAATTTTAAAAATTCTCAATTTAACTCTATGAACTTTCAATTGCTCTCAATTTAGGTTACTCAGATTTTAAATAGTAAATGACGTTTATACTTATGACTTTTGTATAAAATTTCAACTATCAAAATATTTTTTATTTTTTTAAAAAATGAAATTAAGAATATTTTGGACTTTTTCAAAAATTTTAAGTGTAAAAAATTGAATGATGGGGATTTAGTTAAAATAATTGAAGGGTTCAGATCTGTCATAATAAATATCAATTCTCTCTCTTATTCATTACTTCATTTATTTATTAGCATTTATTATGATAAATCTAAACCTTTCAATTACTTTAATTATTTATTATGATAAATCTTCACTATTCAATTTATAACAGCATACATGCTGTTATTTCAAGCTAAATTTGAATTTAGGTGTTACTCTTACTACCCTAAGTTCGACATTTTTGCAATTATATTTTAAAACTCTAAAAGTTTGTAAGATTAAATTTCCATGTTTTAAGAGTTTGCAATGCCACCGTTACTAGGCTTATCATTAATTTGATGGGAAACTTCAGAAAGTCTCTTCGAACTTTCACCATTTTTAAAATATTCCCCATAAATTTTAAAAACTCTTAATTTAACTCTATGAACTTTCAATTGCTCTCAATTTAAGTTATTCCGTCAGATTTTAAACATTAAATGACGTTTATACTTCTAACTTCTGTATAAAATATCAACTTTCAAAATATTTTTCATTTTTTAAAAATGAAATTAAGGATATTTTGGTATTTTTAAAAATTTTAAAAGTTAAAATTGACGGATAGATCCAAATTAAGAGTAATCGAGAGTTTAAGAAATAAATTGAAATTTTTTAAAATTTATAAGGTATTTTAAAAATGGTGAAAATTAAGGAGATCTTTCTAATAAAATAACCATTTTCCGTATCTAAATTTGGACGGGGCATCCTCCCATTTTAAAGTGAGACGAAACGGGTTTTCGTTTATTTCCTTTGTTTTTCCTCTTTGCCTCGTGCTCGTCTGAAAATGAACGCGCTTTTATCAAACTCAGGTGGCAAATTGAAGTTCCATCAGAAGCTGCCGATCTGAATCTGATCGGAACACATTGCTGCTCTTGAGTGTTTTACGGATCCGCCAGTAAAAATCTATCTCGAATTTAAAGAAAAAAAGGGAAGAAAATGCTGCGGTTGAGAGCGTTCCGGCCGACTAACGATAAAATAATTAAGATTCAGTTGCATCCGACACATCCATGGCTGGTAACGGCGGATGCATCAGATCACGTCTCTGTTTGGAATTGGGAACACCGCCAGGTAGGTCGTTTTGTTAATTTTTGCATTTTGTTTTTCTCAAATTTCTTCCCTGCCCTTTTTCTGTTTGTTCATATTCGGTTTTTTCTCTTTTAAGATACGAATCAAGATTACACGGTTTCATTTTAGTTTGTACTGTTTAAATTCACAGGTAATTTATGAGCTTAAAGCTGGCGGTGTTGACGAGCGCCGTTTGGTTGGTGCCAAGCTGGAGAAGCTTGCTGAGGGTGAATCAGGTATAACAATCTTTTTCTTCTTCTCATGACTTTATTTGTGTCTTATTTAATGGGTCTCGTATTATGGGATAATCTCCTACTGTTTTTCTTTACCCTTGAGTGAACGTATAGTTTGATCTCATTGGTAGAGAGCTCAATGTAACAGTTATGTTCTTATAACAGCTGTTAATTGAAGGGAAATATGGAAAGGAAAGAGAGAAAGAATAGAAAGAAAGAATGTATTGACTATTGCACTAGGTATTTCGAGGATAGCTAAACCTCCATGAGTACTCCATGAGTATTCGAGGATGACTCCTCCAAGTTCACAATGAACAATTGACTAAAAAGCTCCCTATTACATCTTCCTCCAGGCTATTTATAATTCCTTTCATGCTAACTTCTACAACTAACAGCAACTAACAACTTGCTAACTTCTACAACTAACAACTTCTTAACTACTTTATCCAACTACTCAACTGTATGGGAGGTTACAATAGAATGATCCATTAACCTAATATACCCACTACATTGCCCACTTCTTTTAAACACCTTGCCCACAAGGTGTGTAATTAAAAGAGATGTGCAACAAACAACTCAATAGACCAATACAAAAAACACGTATAAAACTCCTCCCTTTTCTCACGCAACAGAATAGCCCTACGGCCTCTTCTTCTCGGCTGTCATATCCACTTTATTAAACAACTGGCCATAACTTCTTCCTCCCTTATTCTCAACCGCGCAAGAATGAAATGCTTCCTGCCTTGACCAAAACACCATCTGACACACCAAAGAAAGAAGACGCCATCATCTAACTTTCTTTGCAGAGTATTATCAAACAACTGCACTTCACTGCAAGAAAACCTCCCAAAATTCGAAATTTTGTTTACTAAATCTTGCTCCCCCAAATCTTTATTCTTGAATTCTTATTTGATCTCCACCTTCTCAGGAATCAACTGTAGCTTCTTACAACCCACAGACTCACACCCAGAAAACCAATCTAAAGCCTCATCGTAGTTGGCCATGTTCTGGCTGATATCGTCACAGCTTTCTACCTTTTGATCTTCGACACCCTCTAATGGAATTGGGATTTTCTGGATTTGTATGTCGTCTTCATCTTCTTGTACAAGATCAGAGATTTTTTGGAATTGCATGTTGTCTGCACCTTCTTGTACAAAATCTTGCCCCACATCCTGGTTTCCAAATTCTGAACTGAAATTGCCCGCCATAGAATACTTTTCTTGGATACTTTTCATTCTATCAGCATGTTGTTCCTCCAGTTGCCTCATTTTGAGTTTAGATCTCGCATCCATATCTGCATTAATGGATTTGTACTTCTCATTAATGGCTTCCATTTGTCTGAGTAACAATTCAAAATCCATGGAATAGAACAGCTCTGAAAATCTTGCTTGAAGGGCTTCTACAAATTCTTCCCATGTTACAAAATCCGATCTTTGTGCTTTATTGAACCAGATTAACGCCTCCCCTTCCATATAGCATGCTGCTATAGGCACTCTCAGATGCCAATGTGTTTGTTCAAAGGAGAAAAATTGGTTGGCATTCTTTACCCAAGCTGATGCATTATGCCCATCAAATTTGAAAAGCTTTACGGCCATGGAATCGAATGGCTTTGATACCACTTGTAAGAGTTATGTTCTTATAACAGCTGTTATTGAAGGGAAATATGGAAAGGAAAGAGAGAAAGAATAGAAAGAAGGAATGTATTGACTATTGCACTAAGTATTTCGAGGATACCTAAACCTCCATGAGTATTCGAGGACCCCTCCTCCAAGTTCACAATGAACAATTGACTAAAAAGCTCCCTATTACATTTTCCTCCAGGCTATTTATAATTCCTTTCATGCTTTCTTCTACAACTAACAACAACTAACAACTTCTTAACTACTTTATCCAACTCCTCAACTGTATGGGAGGTTACAATAGAATGATCCATTAACCTAATATACCCATTACACTCAAGTTGCTTGTTTTGAGTTGTTCAATCATTAACTTTCTAGAATTATCATGAAGCTAATACTGTGAGTGGATTTTAGTTAAGTTAGTACCATTCTTACACTTGTTGGTTTCATGGAAATTGAAAACCACCTTCATCAATCGGTTTTTTTTTCAAAAAGAAGTAAAGCAAATTCATTTAAAGTGCAAAGGACGCAGCCCAAATACACATTACATATACAAGAAAAACACCCATAAAGATCAAGGAGGAAAGAGATTGCTTGGCCAGTTGGAAAATGGTGTATTTGTTTGAGGGTGGTATAGGGTTACACTTAAAGAGAGTACACTTTCCAATTTACCGACATGCTTCATGTCCCTCTTTCCTCTTCCTGTGGGTGTTGCAAATAGTATTGAGAAGTTTCTACATGATTTCCTATCGGGTGAGCTAGGTGAAGAGTTCAAATATCACCTGCTAAGTTGTTCTAAGGTTTGTTCTCCGATCTCTAAAGGAGGGTTGGGGGCCCGAAAAACTTGTTGATATTCAATTGAGCTCTCTTATGAAAGTGGCTATGGTGTTATGTGCATGATAGAGAGGCTTGGTAGAAAGAGGTGGTAGACTCTAAATTTGGCAATTTGTGGGGTGAGTGGTGTTCTAATGAGCCTCTTGGAACATATGGGGTGGGTTTATAAGAGATTATTAACAGAGATTGGGGGAAGTTTTCTAGCCATACCAGATTTGAGGTAGGAGATGGCTCCATGGTTCATTTCTAGCATGATTTGTGGTATGGGAATATGGCTCTTAAGGAAGCCTTTATAGATTTATTTGGCATTGTGTGTGCGAAAGATGCTTTTGTTACATCTCACTTGGAGTTGTCGGGTGGATCCACGCAGTGGAATGCCAACTTTGCTAGAGTGGCTCATGATTGGAAAGTAGATGCCTTTGCCTCTTTCTTTAGGGTATTGTATTTAGCTAGAGTGAGACGGGAATGTGAAAACAAGCTTTGGTGAGTCTCCTCAAATAGAGTTTTGTTCGTTATTAGATCCTTCTACAGTTGGCTTGCACTAATGGCTTACGCTTCCCTTCGAATAGTGTTTGGTAGACTAAGGTTCCTTTGAGGGCGCCATTTTTTGCTTGGTCGGTGACCCTATAAAAGATCCTTACCACAGATAATATGAGGAAATGACATGTCATCATGGTTAATAGGTGTTGTATGTGTAAAAGTAATGGGGAGTCCGTGGTCTATCTTTTTCTCCATTGTGAGGTTTTTGGTGCCTTATTGGATGTATTCTTCAGTCGATTCGGGTTGCCTTGGGTTATACGTAGATGAGTAGTATGTTTTGCCTCTTCATCGAAGAAACATGATCAAACATACTTTTTGATTTGTATGCATTAGGGTCTGTTCAAGAAAGGATCATATATCGTAGGTAAATATTCTTTTAAATGTATCCTTATTTTTGGCCTAATTCTTCTATTGATGGTTGATTCAACCTTTGATCAAAAAGATATACCTTCGTTATATTTGATCTCTTCAACAAGATTAGTAATGAGCATATTGAGCCGTTCAATAGTGCATGTTGGTGGATTGTCAAAAGCGCTCAGAGTGCTGCTATGTGGAAGATGGTGTCTTCATGCCTTTTGTGGTGTCTATGGAGGGAAATGAATGATAGAAGTTTTGAGAACAAATAATATATAAATAAAAATAATGCAATAATATGATAAATCATAATAAGAGAAATAAAGGATGATAAAATATGGAACAACCTGTACCAAGAATTGGTTTACGTAGGAATGGGCGTATTGGTTTACGTAAGAGTGTGCTTAGAATACCAAAAGGAGTTATTCATGTTCAAGCAAGTTTCAACAATACCATTGTGACTATTACATATGTACGAGGTTGGGTAATTTCCTGATCCTCCACTGGTACTTGTGGATTCAAGGGTAGAAGGAGAGGGACACTATTTGCCACCCAAACTACAGCAGGAAATGACCGTAAGAGGACCTTGAAGGAGCTAAAGTCATTATTTTTCTATAAACAAATTATTCTAACTTTTGAACCAAAAAAAAAATCATATCGTGTTATTGATTGAAGGTATTTCTTATTGTGTTTTTTATTACTGAAATGCCTTTTGATATATACTAGTGATTGACCTCTTATATCTATGTAATTATATTTTTTGTAGGAAAAGAATAAAATTGATATGTACTTACTATTTATGTTCTTTTAGGTGTAGAGCCTAAAGGAAAACCCACAGAAGCCATGCGAGGAGGCAGGTAATGAACTCTCGCAACTATTTATTTTTGTTGTTTTCTAACTACTTTGGCTTTTCATGAATCAAGTGGTTCTTTTTATTAAAATGTGAGAATCCACCATTTGGGCACATGGTTCCTTAAAGTGTTAAGCAGGTGAATTTTTATGATGATGATGTACGCTTTTGGCAACTCTGGCGCAACCGCTCTGCGGCGGCAGAGGCTCCATCAGCTGTCAATCAAGTCACCTCTACTTTTACTTCACCGGCACCCTCAACAAAAGGAAGACATTTTCTTGTCATCTGTTGTGAGAATAAAGCCATCTTCTTGGACTTGGTGACAATGTATGGACGTGATGTACCAAAGCAAGATCTGGACAATAAGTCACTTCTTTGGTAAGTCATCATTTTATCTTAAAAGTAGTTGCACTAATAATTTTTTGGTTGAAATTGGATCTACCAAGTACTTCATTTGCAGATAGCAGATGATTAGAGACAAGCTTCATATTCCTTTAGCTTTGTTCTATTAGAAGAGCTTCTCAGGATTAAAAGAATATTTTGGTGACAGGAATGTTAAAGCACATGATAAACTAGAAGCAAAGTTGGACTCTACAGCTCATAGGGATCCTAATCCTGCAAGAACTCAAGCTCATAATGATCTCAATCTCCAAAGAATAGGTAGAAGAGATAAGGATAAAAAGTAAGCTAGAATCCTATCATAATGTTATCATAGTATTAGATCACATTTTTATCACTATGATAATCGTGATCCTAGGAAGTAGTTATCAATTGTAACTCTAGTATAATTTAGTGTAAATATCAATACAAACCACACTATGGTAAGTGAGTGGAATCAATTTACACTACTAGTTTGATGCATTGCTTTCAAAAAATACGCTCTCTTCTCTCTCTTCACATTTCTCACTTTTCCTTGTCTATCTCCGCCTTGGTGGTGGCACATGGTAGCGCTATACGCTAGGTCTCAATTGTGTGCATCAATCCTCTCTACTTGTGCCTATGTATTTGAGCTTTTAATGGAACAACGCTTCTCTGTTGAAGCAAAATCCTTTTGCTTTTCAGCAAAGGAAGGGTTTTCAGATTTTCATCGGGAGGAAAAAAGGAAGGGTTTCGTAGGGGTCATTCTTGTGGATCATCAATGTTTTGCCTGGTTGGTGGCTGCGGTGGAAGAGGCGGTTCAATCTCCGGTGAAGAAAGAATTTTTCAAGTCTTGTCACGAGGCAGAGAAGGCATTGATGGTTCATGGGGGTAGAAACAAGGCAGGTAGGTTTCTGGAGGTTTCCGTCTACGAGGAGGGTGGTCGGAAAGGGATCATCTGGATCCCAGAGGGCTAGAATGGGCGGGGTTGGCATCTGTTTGCGGGTGAGCTACGTCAGATGATAGCAACACAAATTGAAAGGTCTGGATCATTGGCTCTTAAGGTTAACTCTTTGACGTGGTTTTCTTCTTGGCGTTCGTTTGTGGAAGTGATACGAACGGGTCAGGTGTAGAGGTGAGAAAAGATCTGAAGTGTTTGTCCTCGTGCCTTCTCGACATGTTTTTGGTTTCGGCCAGCCTTGTGAAGGGAGCAACAAAGATGAGCCAGCTATAGTGGTGGATTGCTATGAATTAGAGGAGCTGGTGACTTTGGTCCAGCAAATCCTACCAAAGAAGAAGAATGGTTTCTCGTTGGCAGCAGCTGTATCAACGTTGTGAAGGAAAAAGATGAAGGGTTTTTTCGTCAATTGCTAGGCGAAGAAGTTTCTAGGGTTTTTTTGTTTGGAGCTAGATCAAATCCTAGATGGGGTGCTTGAAGGTCCACTAGATGGCATGCAATTGAATCCTAAATGTAAGCAAAAAATCGGGTTTCGATATAAATATGCATTCGGGTTCCGTTTCAGAAAATCGGTCCAAACCTGAGTTCAGGTCCAGATTCGGGACTCGAAGCCCATATCTGGGTCCTTGTTGGGTCTTTCTTCGGATCTGGATTCCTTGTGGGTGGGTTCTCCCCACGATATTGTTAAAGACTCAGACGAGGGGTTGGTTTTGGGTACCATAACGGCTCGTGGGGTTCTCTCCAGAGTTGGTGTCGGCGGTAGTACAAGGTGGTCTTTTCAAGGGCGTGGAGTCTGCCTTTGACATGCCAGTGAATTCTCTATCGATCCTAATGGCTTTCTCCAGCAGGTTTTTTTTGGACCAAGTACCACGTCCTCATTGGCTCTTTCTTCGCCTAATGAGAAGGTTGTGTCCTCGTTGATTTTGGCCATTAAGGAAGACTCTTCAATGGTCCAGTTGCCACTAAATACGAGACTTTCTTATGGCAGTTTTCAGGTCACTCATACCATCTCTACGTCTCTACGGAAGGTTCCCCTGAGTCTTTTGGTGGTGCTTCCTAGGGGTGGCTAAGCTGGGTGTGAGACTTTGCCTCTCTTGTCCTCTCTTATCCTTCTCATTCCAAGTCACAACAAAGGTATTCTCAGAAAGTGAAGGTCAATATAGGTGCGCAGATGAACAAGAAGTTGATGGCTAAGGCAGTGGCAGCCACTCCTTTGTTGGTAGGGGCGGAGGGCTATTCTGATGTGGTGCTTAATGCGATGGGAGCCACTCCCACTATGGGGTTCACTTTTGGGGTAACAAGAAAAGATTTATTTCAATTATAGAAGAGGATTGGCATCATGAAAATGGGGTTTCTGCTTCAAAATCTAAGGGGAAGAGAGGGCTAAAAAATTTGGAATGCCCCAATAATTTTGAGGCTAGAGGTAGTTGCTCTAATCAGGGTAATGGCAGGATAGCTTTGCGGGTTTAGGACTGTTGTGTGGGTTTATGGTTTATTTGGGGTTTTAGGGGTCTGTTTTGCAGGCTTAGGGTTTCTTTGGGTTTTAGGGTTCTCTTATGAGGGGCTTTTGTGGGCTAGCTTTGGTTTTTCTGTGTATACTTCCTATGTATTTAGAGGCACCTTACGCTTTTTGTTATATACAATATTACTTATCAAAAAAAATTACTCAACAATTGAGTGCTCTCATACACCTTACACTTTTTTAACATATTTCCTTGATTACCTATAAAAAAAAATGTGCGTGACAGGGTGAGGGTCTCAGTTAATGCCAGTTTCAACAATTGAGTATTTTTGTTTTTATTGATGTTATGGTGGTCAAATTCATATGCAATTTTGACGTGAAGCAACCAATCCTTCTTCTACTCAATTCTCGGTGTACACATAAATCTCAATACCTTATAATCTATAAATCTCAATACCTTGAGGGTTTGTGGGGTTTTGGGTTTGAGGGCCTAGGTTGAGTCTCCCTAGTTGAGTCTCCCTATATAACCCCGTGTGTACGGGTGACTCTTTCTTTCCATATACAGTGCATGTTATGTTCTCGTCAAAAAACAATGCATGTTGGGGGTGTTTGGTAAAGGCTTTGGCTTAGACACTATAGTTGATGTAGATTGATGTGAAAAAAATGTAAGAATGTTTGGTATGAAAAAGTGAAAAAGTTTTGTTTTGTAATGGTTTTTTTATTTAAATAATAATAAAAAGTGAATGATGTGATATAAAATGTGAAAAAGTTAGAATGTTTTTATGTTGATTTTTTTAGAACATGGTGATGAATAGTAACAAAGGAGACCCCAACTCCTTTACCAAACAAAGCTATTATGCTTGCCAAGCAGAAAATGCAAGCATCTTGCTCCAAAAAAATGAATATCATATGGTTGAGACTTTTTGTTGTGGTATATTAGTTTATACAATAGTCTGACCAAAGGCCTACCACCATTTCAGTAGTTTGCGGTAGATAAAGAATAATGTCTAAAAGCACTAGCAACAAATGCCCTATAGGTCATTCTCTTCCTTATGTTTAGGGAAAATTTCAAAAAAACCACAAAACCTACTCACATCAAATTCACTACATTTAATCAACCCTCAAGGGTTGTTACAGTGTTTCTCAATCTATACATTATTTTCATTCAAATAGTTCTAAGAGGCATGCTTTGGAAGGTTTTTGCTTTTTTGTATTAGTTGATTGCTTGACTACTGCTATCGGGTGGTTATCAGTTTAACATGCACAATTCAAATATACTATAAAGAATTCTTTGGAATATTGACACATATTTTAGTTATAGCAAACTGTGCCAACATTACATTCACTTTCAAACCTTCTTGCCCGTGCTACCCGGTGGTAATTACTTTGTTAAGTAGATTTTTGAGACCTTGAGGCTGTGTTTGGCAATGGACTAGACTTTAGGAAGTGGACTAGTACTGTGATTTGATTGATGTGAGGAAAAATAGTAAGAATGTTTTGTATAAAAAAGTGAAAGTTTTTGTTTTTAGTGATTTTTTTATTTGAATAGTAATAAAAAGTGATTGATGTGATATAAAAAGAAAGAATGTTGGAGTTGATTTTGAGAAGAATTTTTTGGGATTTTAAGTTAGGTCTAGTCCAGTCCATCCCCAAACAAACCCTGAAGTAATTTTTGAGTGTTGATTCCATGCAGCAGTGAAAGAGTCTGCTTTGGAATGGAGAATGGAGATGTTGAATCAAACAATAGAAATACCAGTAAAGGAATCAGTTAAAACCTGAAATCATTTTTTGGCCATAATATAATTTGTTGCCCTTTTCTTTTTCTTGGCTGTTGTAGTATGGAGTTCCTTTCTAGATCTGCGGGTGGTGATGGTCCTCTTGTTGCTTTTGGTGGATCAGATGGTATCATAAGAGTTCTTTCAATGATAACTTGGAAGGTTGGTTGTTTGTCGAGTTTTTGGGCAATCATTTTTAGTACAAGTGTTTCATATGAACACTTTGTGATAACATTAGTTTCTTGCAGCTTGTGCGAAGGTACACTGGAGGTCATAAAGGATCAATTTCTTGTTTGATGACCTTCATGGCTTCTTCTGGTGAGGTAAAACTTTAGTTCCCAAAGTTGAATTTACATCTCTTTGTATTTATCTTTCAGCTAGCTTTACCATAAAACTTTTGTCATGATCAACCTGCAGTTGTCTTATAATACCGGGTTTGAGGGGAAGTCATCAGTAATGATGTTGCACCTCTGGACCTTCATCAGATTTGATTATCTCTTACTTTCTAAGTTCATTTGATCCTGCAGTCTCCTCATGAAGACAATTCTTCATTCTAACAGCAATGGAGGCAAAATCCTTGGTTGTAAAGATCTTTGCCAAGTTTGAGTTGGAATTTTGGAAAGATAGTTACGGACTTGTGAATTTTAATGTTTCTTGACATTGGCACATTACTTTGTATGACACACACACACAAGTAGGTACATATATACTGTTTTTGTTTTTCACTTAAGTAAAAAATTCTTGAGATTGCCAAAAAGAGGCTGAATCCAAGAGAAAACCTAAGGAACAAAGGAGAAGTTGGAGAAATTGTGAAAGACAAAATTATTGCAGTCTAAATCCCAGAGATTGAAAAAGTCAAAAAAATAAGAATCAACTATTCAAGCCTTCCTATACTTGTAAAGCGGTCTAAGAAAGAAAATACAACGGCACATAACTCTTGTATAAGCTCCATCTCATTCCAAGCACACATTAGGGAGTTACATATATCTGAGATTATATGCAGAAGTTGCTTTTGCAGTGTTCCTCATTTTCATTCCTGAAGGTCTTAAAGGTGGTCTTCCCACATCTAAGAGTTTCTAAATTTAACTCTTTTCCCTCTACTTTCTTTGTTTTTTTGGGTGGTGGTGATTGACACTCTCTTTGTTCGTGATACATTTTGTACAATGTTTTATAATAAGCCTTATCATTAAGAAAGATAAATTTAGAAGGGCAAGGGGTCCCCGTAGAAAGCAGGAGAAGAATAAAAGGGGAGGGAAATACATTATATTTAAAGCAAGTATTTAAGAAGCTAGATGACATACATTGGAGTAATTGTTGAAGTTGGGGGCAGTCCAAGGGGGTAGTGGTGATCTGTATCTAATTTGGTTGCATTTTTTGTTACAGTCAAATTAATACGTGCCACTTGCCACTTTACAAGTGCATGTATATGCTTGTGCATATGTTGGTGGCAACTTGTGAATTTATATCATGAATTTGTACTGAATTTATATGTGAGTGTATGCATGCTTGCTTATTTGTGCTTTTACATCTTATACAATTTGTAATTGTGTTTACTTTTGACATAGGCACTTCTAATCTCGGGTGCTAGTGATGGTTTACTCATACTCTGGAGTGCAGACCAGGGTCAAGATTCTCGAGAACTTGTACCTAAGCTAAGCTTAAAAGTAGCATTCTTTCTCCTCTCATTATCCTTTTATTGCGGTGAATTGTTATTCTTTAATATGGCTCTTCATACATTAATTATTTTTCCTCTCTGATTTGGGCCTATTCAATGTTGTTTGGATAGTAACTATTTATAAACATTGGCAGTGTCGGTCTGTCACCAATCTAAAAATGCTTAAGAGCATTCACATTAGGCTAGCCCCTGTTAGAAAAATTGGGGAACAAGTAGCCCCATCCAGCTAGCTATTTTAGCTAAGAAAATGGCTAGCTGCTACGGTGCTTAGAAAATTTGTAGAGCACTGTAGCTCGACTATGCATAAGATACTAATAAAAAAATAAATCTGATTCTCTCTCATCTTTGGGAATAGTGAAAGTGGATGAAAAAAGAATATTTTAACTGAAATAGTGAAAGGAGATAGTTAAAATAAAGTGTGGGATGGAAAAGTGGGTAGCTAAAATTGAAAAATGTAATTCGTTAGCTAAAATTTAGATAAAATTTGCTGAGCAACATTTATAACACCACCTGAACTATAAAGAATCAAAACGAGAGTTAAATTACTATATTAACTTCCCTTCCTAAGTATTCTCTTATCTTTATTTTTATTTCCTATATATGTGCATAACTTGTAGGAAAGTTCATGAAAATTTTATCTGGGTTGTGAGGCATAGATTTAGTATGTTTTTCATTTCTTTGAACCAGACAAATGAAGAGACATAGTTTCTAATACAATTATGATTTCTAGGCGCATGATGGTGGGGTTGTGGCAGTTGAGCTGTCTAGAGTGATTGGAGGTGCACCACAGCTTATTACAGTTGGTGCAGACAAGACATTAGCAATATGGGACACAATCTCTTTTAGGGTATTCAAGTTCTGTAAAATGCATTTCTTTTTATTAGAATTCTGTTGATGCTTTGGCATGTTATCTTTTGTTTTGTTTTGTTTTGTTTTTTTTTTTTTGTGGTTCCCTTTCGTTTCTCAGGAGTTGCGGCGTATTAAACCTGTTCCGAAACTGGCTTGCCATAGTGTGGCATCTTGGTGTCACCCTCGAGCTCCAAACCTTGATATTTTAACTTGTGTGAAAGATTCCCATATATGGTATACCAATTTTTTTAATACCCTTTTTTCCATTGCAATTTTCTATCAGTTTGTTATTTTCGTGGTTTTTTAGTATGGTGGATTATGGAACAGGATCTGTGCAGCGATTCAAAAGAATTATGATCTAAAGACTACATGCCTTTTTCTGCTTTAATTATTAATCAGAGCTATTTTTTGGACTTTTGGCAGGGCCATTGAACACCCCACTTATTCGGCCCTCACGAGGCCATTGTGCGAACTTTCCTCACTAGTCCCTCCACAAGTACTTGCACCTAACAAGAAACTTAGGGTAAGCATCTTTTTCTTGGGCATTTGGTTGTGCAACTTTAACTAGAGGGCTTATTCCTGGTTTAATTCCTTAAGAAAGCCTCGATCAGTTTTTGAGGAATCATTGGAGGAAAACATGCTCATGTTAGAAGCCAGTCTCACTGAACCTGAGATTATCTTATATAAAAGATAATGAAGTAAAAATTATAAATTAGAAGTTTTAGTTAAAAAATAAATTCAATTTTTTATAAGTAATCCAATCTCGTAAAGAAGCATGAGAGGGCGCATCCCAAGTACTCGGGAAGTATACGAGAGAAGCACCCAATTAAGAAGTATACATATCAAGAAATTCTAGGAAATTAGCAAAACAAAAACAATGTAGTTTTTAAGGTGTACATATATTAAGATATTTATCATTTTGCCTCACCAACTCAAGTAAATTTGAACTGTTCTTAGCCTATATATTATATAGATCCATTTGGATGGTTTGTATTTATAAATACTTTATTCAAAGCATTGAAAATGAATGAGGCCTTATCTATCTATCTATCCATAATATGGGATAAAGTATAATAAGACTGCACCCTATCAAAACTGATAGGGAAGTAATCGTTTTTATTGAAGAAATAGATTACAAAGGAGATTTACAGGGTGGCCTTCAGTAAATTGTAATAGCAATTAAATCTAGAAAGGAATCACAATGGATGCTGTGTAACGGTTTTACCTTTGTCATACAATGTTCTTAGTAAGACGGACTTCATGGAAAATTCAACTCAAGACCATTATAAGTGTGTTCCCCACAGAAAATTCCTTTGTAGCTTTAATTCTTGTATTACACAGACAACGACCATTGTGGTTTTTAAAATTTTCTTGAAACCCGAGAGTTACAGCCTCTGAGAGTAGATTCTCTGTTCCACTCTGGCTGTTGAAACTTCCTCTTCTATCCTAAGGTTGATTATTTCACACCAAGTTGTGTAAATTCATTTATTTTCCATCACGGGCTTATGCTTCCATTTTATGCTTGTTTGTAATTATTCTTCAATGATAAATGTACCATCATTTATAAATCAGTATCATTTATGAGGTTTTCTACTATACATAAGAGACACATTTTGTAGTCCTTATCTAGAAGATCTTTTTCCTAGTTGATGGCATAACATGTGATCATTTATGGGGTTTAATGATATTTGATTATTTACCACCAAAAAAAAAAAAACATGTTTTCTGGAAAACAATATTCATACATGGTGCTTTATGCAGAATTGAAAGAAAATCAAGCCATAAGTACTTAGAAACCCTAGCTTGAATTGCATGACTAGCACTGTAACAATCATTATGCCGTAACAGTACTTTATGTTACTGCTCCTACATCAAGTTGGAGCTGTAGTTGGGAAGAAAAAGGTGGTGGATATTGCTAGGACTATGACCCTCAATCGTCTGCTTTCCACATCTGGGCTCCTGTTTGCTGACATGTTCCACCACCTTTCCAGTTGACATGTTCCTCAAAGTTGTTAATTCATTTCTTTTGGCAGACCCTTGACTCTGATGAAGTTATTGAAGGATAAAATTACACTCAAAACAGAGTAACAAAAGGACATGTGAACAATCTTGGTCCCATTTATTGGCTAGGAATCTTCCCTGGTGAACCCTAGACCACATTGACAATACCATGAGGCATATATTTTAAAACAATCCAATTCTAGAGGTTAGAGTAAATAGTGCATCCAAAATTATGCATCCATTATTTCACTTTGTTTTCTTTTACCATCATGAATAATCCATGGATATTTTTCTTAATTGTTCAATCAATTTGGAGATAATCAATCCACTCTTTCTTTTCCTTTTTTTTTTAATGTAATTGAATTTCATTAAAACACAAAGGGTCCTAACCCCAAATACACGGGAAGTATAGGCAGCCATCCAGTAGTAAAGGGTTTTGAAAGCAAAGGCTTTTAATTTCGCCTCCATCCTCTTTACAATTTTCAAAATTTTGATCAATGTTTTTCTCCAAATACACCACATTAAGCAAGATTGAATCATCTTCCACACTACTATGCTGTGATGTCTACCAAATTGCACTCTCCAAAAAGCCAAGAGATCCACCACTCGTTGAGGCATGGTACCAATCCACTCATTTTAAGAACAGGTCACATATGAATGCTCCTTACAAATTTTTATGAAATAATTCCATTGGAACCATAAAAGAAGCTTCAAAAAACCTCTTGGCCCAGCCTTATCCCTAGACTACTTTGCAAGACTTGCTTTTAATTAAATGTTACTCTCTCCATCCCATACTGGATGAGATTTTACAAATGGAATGAATTTTAATAAAATAGAATAGCTAACTATCTTCATAAGACACTTTAAGGCAACCCATGTGTGTTTAGTATTAACTGTGTCTGTCCCTTGATCTTAGGCATTTTTCGTATGCTATGTTTATTTTAACTATTAAAATACGTGCTATTTGAAAACTCCTATCTATAGTGGGATAGAGTAATTTTCTTCACAAATTTGACAAACAAATCTTTTAAAAACATGAAATATGGACCATATACTTCTTACCAGATAACAAGATCAAACATTAATACAATTTATTTTCTTCTATCTGGCTTCTCAACATTGCTGGACTCCACCTTTGTTATGTGCAATTTGAAATAATTTGTTTATTCTTGAATATGGCAGTGTTGACAATTTATCAGTTGTCTGCAGGTATATTGTATGGTGGCACATCCTTTGCAACCACACCTTGTTGCTACTGGAACCAATATTGGTGTTATTATCAGTGAGTTTGATGCCAGATCTCTTCCAGCTGTAGCTTCCCTGCCAACACCATCAGGAAGCCGGGAGCATTCTGCTGTGTATGTAGTTGAAAGAGAATTAAAGCTACTAAATTTTCAGTTGTCCAACACAGCAAATCCATCTCTTGGAAATAATAGCTCCTTATCAGAAACAGGAAGGTTTAAGGGAGACTTGTTTGAACCATTACCTGTCAAACAGGTTAAAAAGCACATTAGCACTCCCGTTCCACATGATTCATATTCAGTTCTTTCTGTAAGCAGCTCGGGGAAGTAAGTTGCTTCTGACTTCTGCTTTAACTTTGTTGCTGTTGGTTTTCAAATGTGTCAATTCTGAAGCTATCTAGGAGATGATATTGGACACATACTTGCGATTGCATTGAACTCGCTCAGTATTTCAGTGTTTCCACTTTGTAGTGTTTTTCTTTCTAGGTTGGGGGGAGGGGATTAAGCTTTCTTTTTATAATTTTAGCAGCCAGAATAACTATATTTTACCATCCATGTCTCTATACTTCATCCGTATAGCTAATAAATGCTTGGATAGCAAGATTAGATATGGTGTTCCTGGTGTGTTTTGCAAATTGGATATTGAGAATGCCCACGATCATGTTAATTGGGAGTTTCTTTTGCACTTGTTGAAGAAATGTGGTTTTGGGGAGAAATGAAATAATTGGATAGTACATTGTATTTCTTCAAGGACAGAGTTTTCCTCCAACTAAATTGGAGGAATCTCCTCCAACTTAATCTGTAAAAGTGACGTGTCCCTTTTTTTAATAACATGAGAGATGCATATGAATTTTTAATATTATTTATTCCAACTTTGTCCTTGTCATTAAAAAAACATGTGCATCTCACATGTTCAAGGGACACATGTCACTTTTACAGATTAGATTGAAGAAGATTCCTCCAACCTAGTTTGGAGGAAAACTCTGTCCTTTCTTCAATGTGTTTTTCGGTCTTGGTGAATGCTTCTCCTTCCGGTTTCTTTAGTAGCTCATGTGGTCTGAAATAGGGAAATCCTCTTCTTTGCCCTTTGTCATTGTTATGGAGGCTCTCAATAAAATGACTTTTGCTACTATAGGTGGGGGCTTTCTTTCAGGCTTTTCTGTGGGGTCTAGGAACTTTGATATGCTTCATATCTCTCATCTTCTGTTTGCAAATACTTTGATCTTTTGCAGAGCTAACCCAAATCACATCCATTATCTACATGCCTTACACTTATGCTTTAAATTGTATGTGGTTTGAAAGTTAATTTGGCCAAGTCAAATTTGGTTCTCGTGGGTGATGTCCATAATGTTGTTGGGTTGGCCAATATTCTAGGTTGTGGGGTGCCTTATTTGCCTTTGAAGTATCTTGGCCTTCTATTGGGAGCTCCTTTTAAGGCCACATCTATTTGGGATGTTATTGAGTAGGTTGAGCGTCATTTGGCAAATTGGAAAGTGGTGTACTTGTCTAAGAATGGAAGGATTACTTTTTTTTTTTTTAACAGCTAAACTTTACTAAAGGAGAAGTGGATTACAAGACTAATTGACTACAAAAGGGGTGGGTACCCCAACAACAAGGCCCAAGATGTAAATGCAGTAAAGTAGCAATATCTGGATCTAGTTCAAAAGAACCAAACAGCAGGCAATGGCAAACAAGCCGGGCCTTTTCCAGGCCACAACACAGTGATGATTGCAAACAAACTCAGTGAAGAGTCCGTTGCGGTAAAGGCAACAACTATTGTTAAATAGTTGTTGCAAGATAGGCACTGCAGATAACTGAATCAGATCCGTTGAAGGATGATCACCGGCCAATAAACCCACAAAAAATCAACAAAAAATGCAGAGAAACAAAGGCAACAACAGAAAATGAAAGACAATTACATTAAATAACAGAAAAAACTCAAAAAACAGCGGCTGCAGGGGAGGTCGTCGGTGGCATACTGCACAGCACGTGGGTCCCATGCACTGGCAAGTGAGATCCACACGCAGGAGCGTGTGATCCATGCACCAGCACGTGGAGGTCGGAATGGGACGCTGAGCAGTTTGCTGGGTAGCTGGAGCACCAGTGATGCTAGAGGAGGGGCGCGTTTTGGCCGGAGGCTGATGGAGAGGAGTAGATTGGGCTTTGAAATCGTCGATCTTAAAGCCTCCATAGATCCAGCCGGTGGGGTTTTGGAGGAGATGATCCACGATGGTGAAGAGGCCGGAAAAGGGGGGATGGTGCAGCTGTTGATTCTTGAGGGTCAATAATAAATCGTCAAAGGCAATGGATAAATCTAGTGCAAGCTCTAGAGAGAAAGTGTTTCTTCTCGAAGAGAGAAACTCATGAAGAAGAGAAAAACAATTAGAAGGGGGGTGGAGGAGGAGGAGGAGGAGGGAAACCAAAGGGTTTGCCCTCCTCCCCAAGCTTGCTCAAATGAAAAGGTTTCAGGTGAGAGAAGAGAGGTTTTTTCTATTGGATTCTCCTGTCACATATAAATTAACATTTAGAACTATATTCAGTGATGGAAGGATTACCTTAATCAAGAGTACCCTCTCCAATTTGCCTACATATTTTATGTCTCTCTTTCCCCTTTCTATTGTGTTGCCAATCGCATAGAAAAGCTACCATAAGATTTCTTGTGGGTTGGGCTAGGTGATGAGTTCAAATTTCACATGGGTTTGGGGGTTCGAAACTTGCTTTTGTTTAACCGTGCCATTTTGGGGAAATGGCTTGGGCACTTTGTGCATGAGAGAGAGGCTTTATGGAGAATCATAGTTGACACTAAGCTCAATAGCTCGTGGGGTGAGTGGTGTTCTAATGAGGTTCATGGGTTCTATGGGGTAAGGTTATGGAAAAGTATCAGGAGGGGGTGGGAGAGTTTTATGGTCATGCCAGGTTTGAGATGGGTGATAGTTCTAAGATTTTGGCATGACTTGGGGTGCGGAGATCATGGACTTAACAAATCTTTTTCGCTTTTCTATAGTATTGCTCGTGAAAAGATGCTTCAGTAGCAGAGTACTTAGAGTTATCTAGTGGTTCTCACCAGTGAAATATGTCGGTCAGATATGGCATATATATTTTGTATATTTAGCCATAATTATTCTCTCTAGTTATAGCATGTTTTTGTATAGTATCTTGTAATTAATAGGTAGATTTTAGTTGCTTTATTTATCATTGTAATTGTCTATACGATTCCTATATAATATGAGGAAACCTCTCATTGAGAGGTATTCAAAACAATTGACATGGTATCAAAGCCCTAATTTAGATTTAGGGTTTACCCTCTCATTGTGAGGTATTCAAAACAATTAACAAAATATAAGCTTTATTAGATCAACTCATGACTAGGATGTGAATGTCTTTACCATGCTTTTTTAATTTATTGCATTCTCTTAGGTTGAGACATGGAAGTGAAGACAAGTTACTTTGAGTCCCTTCCAAGAGAGGGATGTTTGATGTAAGGTCTTTCTATATCATCCTTGTACCTCATGAGAGCGGCCCCTTTCCCTTTGGTGAGTATTTGGCGGCTTAATGTTCCCTTTGAGAGCAGCATTTTTTGCTTGGACAGCTGCCTTAGGGAAAATCCTAACCATGGTCCATGGACAACCTCAAGAACGATGTGTCATCATGGTTGAATGGTGTTGTGTGTGCAAATGAAGTGGGGACATTGTGGATCATCTTCTTCTCCATTTTGAGATAGCTAGTGCTATCTTCAGTTGTCTTGGGTTATGCCTAGGAAAGTAGTAGACCTTTTCGCTTGTAGAAAGGGTTGGAGGTGGTCTTCAATGTGTAGCTGTGTGGGAGTTCCTGCCTTTTGTGGTGTCTTTGGAGGGAAAAAATAATAGATGTTTTAAAAATTGCGAGAAGACGATGGTAGAACTAAAGTCTTTTCTTCTTGGATACTCTTTACCACTAGATAGCTGCTTTAGATTTTAATTTGTTTTGTTTTCATGACTTTCTCAACTTGTTTTTTTTCTTCTTAGGTATTTTTCTTGTATACTCCTCGGGTACTTGGGTTCCGCCTTTTGCGCTTTTAATGAGATTTCGTTTACTTACTAAAAACCATGTCTCTATATATGTCTCATTCTCTGCATTAGAAATGTCAGTTAGGATTTGTCAGTGTTGCATTGCTTTTTCTTTTTTTTTTTTTTCTTTTTCCCAGATCTATTGATGTGGAGGTGGTGTAATCTCAAAGTATTATAGCTGCTTTCTTACCGCACATTTTGGTTGCAGGTATCTGGCAATTGTATGGCCTGATATTCCTTACTTCTCTATCTACAAGGTTAGTGACTGGTCAATTGTTGATTCAGGCAGTGCAAGACTTCTTGCTTGGGATACATGTCGTGACAGATTTGCTATATTGGAATCTGCATTGCCTCCTAGAATTCCCATAATTCCTAAGGGTGGTTCATCAAGAAGAGCAAAAGAAGCTGCTGCAGCTGCAGCGCAAGCTGCAGCAGCAGCTTCTTCTGCTGCTGCTGCAGCCTCTGTCCAAGTCCGTATCTTGTTGGATGATGGGACATCAAATATATTAATGAGGTCTATAGGTGGTCGCAGTGAACCAGTAGGTCTCTTTTGCAATTTTTAGCCTTTCAAACAATTATTATTTGTGTGTCTGTTTTAGAATGTTTTAGGTTTTCCCCCTTCCGACATTTTGAACTTTTCATGGTAGGGAGATGGTTGCCTTTTATAAAATATTAACTTAGTAGTTTTGGATATATCCACAATATCCATTATTTGATTGGACATTTGATACACTTAGACAATTGCATTGTGTTAAGTAATTGTTGAAGATATGTGGCTGACATAATTTATTTTTATTTGAGGATTTGATTTCCATATTTGATTTTCTTTCCATACATTTTCTCATTTATTGTAATTTCACATTAGGGTGTGTTGCTTCTCTATATAAACAAGTGTAGATGTATCATTGAATAGTGGATAAATAATAAGAATTCTTCCAAACGACATGTTGTTCACTCCTGAGAAAAAAGATTTAAGCCATTTAAAATATTTTTTGGGCATTAAAGTTGCAAGACTGAGACATGGTGTCTTCATCTTCCAGCGAAAATATGTTCTTGATCTACTCAAGGAAACATGAATGCTTAGTTGTAAGGCCATTGACATTCCAATAGAGTAGGATAAAAAGTGATGAAAGCCCTCCGGTGGATAAAGGCAAGTACCACCGGTTGGTTTGCAATTAATATACTTGTCACACACCAGGGCAGGGATTATTCTTTGCCTGACATAATCATATAAAAGTACAAGGTTATACAGATGCAAATTGGAAGAGTGTTTGATAAACGGGTTTGCGTTTGTACTGTGCGCGTGTGTACTGTACATTTTGTCTTTTACTTAAAAAATCTACAAACATCACCGAAATACCCCTCTTGTTCTTGTTCTTCATCCGATGGTTTCTTTACAAATCTCACGCCAAAAAGCTCCCACCTGGCCCAACTGTCCAAAACCCCATCCCCATCACGACCTCCCCAGATGACACACTCTCCAGAGACCCCCAGGTCCGGCTCGCCCCTCTACATCGCCCACACCGGCCTCGCCTTCGCCATCTTCATCCTCTACTTTGTTTACAAAGTCCTCGAGCAGTATCTCCGCCCCATCCAATGGGTTGTGCTCTGCTCCATCCCTCTCAGAGGCATTCAACAAACACCGTCTCTTTCTGGTCCAAACCCTGACACTTGGCCTCACAGAAACCGTTCTCGCTGTCCCAGTTGCAATTTTTAAAGTTTTCGTTAACACCCTCATCAAAATTCGCCTTCTTTGCTTCCGGGTCATTCTCAGAAAGTCAAAATCCAACACCCCGCAACGGTTCCGTAGTGGGTTTTCGAAGCTACTTCTGAAAAGAAAAGTCTTAAGATATGACTTGAATTTTCTTTTCAGAAAACCTGAATATTGGGTTGAAAACCATTGTGGCAATTGGGCTTATTTTTGGAATGATTGTTGTGATCTAGGGGAATGGGTGGGGTGTTCCGCCGGAGATGTACAGGGAGGAAGTCGGTTGGACTTTTTTGTATGCGAAGAAAGATGGGTATGGCAAAAAACGAGATTGGAGAAGGAGAAAGTGTTTGTTTGTGGGCTGAGGGTAAAATTGTATTTTTAATGTTTGACACTGTGCGCGCACAGTGCAAACACAAACCCGTTTATCAAACAGGGCCTGGATTAGGTCAGTATCAAATCAAAGATCTACTTCAAAATACCGCACTCTTGTTGTAGGAAATCTAGTTACCTGGCATAGTAAGAAACGTTTGTGGTTGCTAGATCTTTGTTTTTATAAGTAATGTATATTCATTTAAAGCGCAAAGGGCCGCAACCCTTACAAATAAGAAGTAAACAATAAAAAAGTTAGTGGTTGCTAGATCTAGTGCAGAGGCTGAATTCTTAAGCCATTGCCCATGGATATGTGAGTTATTATGGTTGAAGATTCTACTAAAAAAACTTGGATATGGTTATAAGGAGCTTATGAGCCTATACTACAACGATAAGGCCGCAATTAATATTGCTCATAATCCAGTTCAGCATGATCGAACTAAACCCATTGAAATTGATAGACATTTTATAAAGGAAAAATTGTGTGTGGGGTTGATTTGTACATCTTATGTAAAGATAGGGGTACAACTTGCGGATATTTTAACAAAATGAGTATCCAATAGTGTTCTTCATTCAACCTTGTGCAAACTAGACATGTGAGATATCTTTGCCTCAGCTTGAAGGGAAGTGTTGAAGATCTGTGGCTGATATGATTTGATATTATTCTAGGATTTGATTTTGTTTCCTATGTTAAACTTTATGTTTGGAAAAGAAAAAAGAAAGATGCTCATTAAAATTTGCCCATCTTTAAAAGATTTCAGGGCATTTAGGAAGATTGTGGTAATTCTTCTTAGTTCAAACCCATGCAATTGGAAGCAAGACAGTTGTTTTGGGATGGAATAATTTCAAATTTCATGTTCTTAAACAGTGAAAAGAACATGTGTCTTTTGCTATATATGTTTCTCTTTGAAGTTTCTCCCTCAGAAATTTTGTACATAGGATGTGTTTTTCACCTTACTTTTGTTGTAAGGGTTCCTGTATAACTCAAAAATTATCTTTTTGTAGGTAATTGGCTTGCATGGGGGGGCACTACTTGGTGTTGCCTATCGAACATCTAGGAGAATCAGTGCTGTTGCTGCGACAGCTATTTCAACAATTCAGTCAATGCCCTTATCAGGATTTGGAAGCAGTGGTCCTTCTTCTTTTACTACTTTTGATGATGGATTTTCTTCTAATAAATCACCAGCTGAGGCAGCAGCAAATTTTCAACTCTACAGGTGAGAACAATAGCTATTTCACTTACTAATTTGTTATTAGCTTCAAATCTGTAAATGAATGTGAATTGATGGACACCAATATTGGTTTTTATCCATTACCGTTTATGCTCTTCAGTCTTTATGAAGTTATTGAATATTAGAGAGCTTGATTGATAAAGTACATCCAGATGGCCTGACATCTGTAAATGAATGGCACCTCTTGTCATGTTCTAACTTACAGAATTTAAGGACATGTTAATTTTGAAGCCAATATATTAGAGTAGTTCATATGTTCAATCTAGCCCATCAGGCTGTCCTCTTCAGTCACCCTTCTAAAATCACCATGGCATCTAGACTGATCTCCCAAAGCTGTAGTTTAGCAGGTTATTGTGGCCTGATTTATTCAATTGTTTTTAGTTTTCAATTTTTCTTCGAGTTAATTGTTGTAGTTGATGTGCTTAGTCGAAATAAATGTTTCTAATGATTGATTTTTTGTTATTCTATTAAGATGGAAGTTATTATGATTTCATTTTTTTTCAACATAGAAACCTTGGTGATTTTTATTTTATTTTATTGAGTTAAGTTTGGAAGGGCAATAAGTATTCTATCATGTAAGCCCAATAACATCATTTTCCATTAAGTCATATAGTTCTAGGCTACGAGACTAACCTTCTAGTTGTCAAGCCCCTCTAACCCCCATTCACTGTACCCTCCCCGTCTTCCACCGCACTCAAATCTCTATATATTTTCACATCTCTCAGCTTCCATGACCATATCAAATTATTTTTGTATGTAGATTGCCAACCTTCTAGTTGTCAAGCCCCTCTAACCCCCATTCACTGTACCCTCCCCGGTCTTCCACCGCACTCAAATCTCTATATATTTTCACATCTCTCAGCTTCCATGACCATATCAAATTATTTTTGTATGTAGATTGCCAAATGATGTTTACTACTATATAATGCATATATTAGTTTTTATGTATGGTCGAATATAATGTTTAGAGGATTTGATTTGTATTTTATTTTATGTTTGTAAATCACAAAAAGACAATTTCTATTTAATATAGCTATTTGCGCAAGTATTTTACGATTAAGAAGCAACTGCCTCTTGTGCATATTTTGTATTATTGTATATTACTAAAGTATACGCTATTCCTGCAAATTATTGCATGTCTGAGTGATCCACAATGACGAAAAATCTCTCTTCTGCCTACGTCTATCTAGACAAGCCAAAAACAAAGCTCTTATTTTCTGTTGAATAACAGGGAGCAATTTACTTATGATACTTGGTTGACGTTCATAAAAAGTATCTAATAAACTATGCATTATCAGACATTTATTTTGTGTTTAACTAATCTTATGTTTGCAGTTGGGAGACTTTTCAACCTGTGGGTGGTCTTCTGCCACAGCCTGAGTGGACTGCATGGGACCAAACTGTTGAATATTGTGCTTTTGCATATCAGCAATACATTGTCATATCTTCTTTGCGCCCCCAATATAGATACCTGGGAGACGTCGCAATTCCCTATGCTACCAGTGCTGTTTGGCATCGAAGACAGCTCTTTGTGGCTACACCTACTACCATTGAGTAAGATATTGTTTCTGATCCACAATTTATGTATGTCCTAGCTTCTTGGTTTCTTTAACAGTGTGGTGATTTTTGTTTTTGGTTTTTTTGCATTTGATCCGGTATAACTCCAGCATTAATTATAATTATAATTGCAGAAATATGGAAAGATGAAAAAGCATCATGACTAGGTTCATTTTTATGCCAGTTTTACCCTTGTGGGGGACTTGAATACTAAAAAGGGGTATATGGTCCACATTTCTGTTTCATAAAAGGGGTTTCTGCAATAAAAAAATAAAATAAAAATATATATAAATTTATTTATTGAGACTTCTTGGCATTGTATTTAAATGACTAAATTCTGTGTATTGACATTGTATTTAAATGACCCTTTTCCAAAAGAGCAATCGATTGTCCATAACAATCCCTACATTTATATAGTCATTGTCGGTTTTGTGTTTGACCATAATTAATCAAATTAATTGGATTTATCTTTCTTTTTACAATCTCTTTATTTCTGGTTATAAAAGTATTTTAATATTCTTGTTTTGGTGTTTCTGATTATATGGATGGATGTTCAAGTGATGCCGACATTTCAGGGGGTCATGTGCACAAGACATGCAGCTAGAATTGAGTGGAAAAAAGTTTGAATGGACATGCATTACTGTTTGAACGAGATTGGACAGAAAACATAGAGGCTGGGGTTTTCTTTTTAGTCTTTTGATATATTTTCTTTCTGAACAATATGATGTATCCCTATTCTAGAAACATGGTGAGTTGTCCCTAGTGAGTTGTCCTAGTGTGAGCTGTGGCCTATCCGGAATATTGTATAAAGCTTCTATAACGATTATAGGTCCTTATTTAATTGTTTTAGGATTTATAGTGATCGTAGAATTAAGAATTGTAAACTATAAAAGGCATGCTTTGATATTTGTTTTCATTATCATTTACTGAATAAAAGACATGTTTCGGTGTCTTTGTTTTCATTAACGTTGCTTAACTCTTATTACCCCCTCCTTGCACTGCGTCATTGAGGATTTGAAGCACGGTACTTTTCCATAGTTTGCCACTAAGGGTTCACATCATGATATCTATAGAGATTTGACTGCTCACCACTCTTATTTGGCTTCTCAGTAGAGTATTTTGTCTCTTTTTCTGTTTTCCCTCTTTATTCTCTTATTCCTTTTAGAAAATTCTATACATTTATGTTTTCCCTTCTTTTCCTTTTTTTTTTCGGTTTTTCAATGGATCTTCTTGCTTTTAACCACAGGAAAAGGAAAAATAATAATAATAATAATAATAAATTATTGGAGCAGTAGCAATATCATAGCTTTTTCACTACATTGTACTGACATTCGTCAGTTATTTGTCACCACCACCTCTACTACTGCTGATGAACACTAACCACAGGAGATGAAAATGGATAAGTAACTATTCTCTATCTAATGGCTGTGTTGTGCTTTCCAGATGTGTTTTTGCAGATGCTGGAGTAGCGCCTATTGACATAGAAACAAGAAAAACAAAAGAGGAGATGAAACTGAAAGAGGTACAAGCAAGAGCCATTGCTGAACATGGACAGTTAGCACTAATCACTGTGGAGGGTCCCCACTCTGTTGCACAAGAAAGAGTATCTTTGAGGCCTCCAATGCTACAGGTTGAGAAATTCTTGGCCTTTTATTTTTCTGTTTATATAGTTTGCGGACTGTTGATTGGAGTAGATGGAAACTTTTATTTTTCCTTTCAGTTTTCTAGAAGGATTGGGCACCTTTGCTTAGCTCTAAATATGCTAGCAAAATACCTTGGATATTTCTTATGTGTTTCTAGAGACTAGCTTTTGGATTTTAGTAAGACATTTATTTTATTTGTTTAATATGTTAAGTTTTACTAAAAAGGAAGTGGGAGGACTCAAATAGGAAATAGAAATTCTAAACCAAACCTGTAGTTGAAGTGGGAGGACTCAAGAAATGTATGACCACGGGTATATTGAATATTTTGGAGTTTCAGCAGCCTTTGGTTTCTGTAAAGTTGTAATGAACTGTAGATTATAATTGGCCAAAGATCCATTTAGTCACATTACTTGTTCATTCATAGTTTAATCCCTGCCTGAATAAAGCACATCTCTTATTGTTATCTTTTTTATTTTTTTGACCTTAGGTATCTTGAACTTAGGTGACTGGTCTGAAAGTCTTACGTGTTTAAATGCGAGAATAGAACTCTGTTTTTTCTTTTTTGTGCTTTTAGTCAAAACTATTCTTCCATTTTCAGGTGGTGCGATTAGCTTCTTTTCAGCATGCTCCTTCTGTTCCACCTTTCTTAACTTTGCCAAAACAATCTAAAGTTGATGGGGATGATTCAGCAATACCAAAGGAAATGGAAGACAGAAAGGTTAATGAGATAGCTGTTGGTGGTGGAGGGGTATCTGTGGCTGTTACTCGTTTTCCAACAGAGCAGAAACGACCAGTTGGACCTCTGGTTGTGGTGGGTGTCAGAGATGGAGTTCTCTGGCTAATTGATAGGTAATTACCCCCCTTCTCAATGTTTGAATATCTTCTCTCTTTTTTTATAACTAAAACAATTTTAATGTTTCAGTATCAGACCCAGGCTCCTGAGGTCCTGTTAGTTAGAGAATTATATAATGTATCTTCATCGCATATAAGTTGGTTTCACTTTCCTTGGCAAGTATATAATACAAGCATATTCCATACCCTATTTCTGATTTCATCTAGTAAAACAATACCATAGTACCATAAGTGTCTGACACTTCAGAAAGTTAGTCTCATTTTGTAAAGATAAATTGTCTAACATAGAATGGGTGGATTATAAGAAGGTCATGGGTGATAGCCTCCCATGAGCTTTATAAGTGGAATTTTATGGAGTTTCAATTACAGCTTGACTAATCCTTTTGGATTGATTGTTTAGATGTGGCTAGCACTTTCCCTGGGTTCAGCATAGTCCCATGCATATGATGCTTTGAACAATTTTCATTGAATCTGATACTAAATACCACAATAAGGACCAAATAACAAAACTTGACCCAAAGCAAGACAATGTGGGTTACAGCCCGTGTCCAAAGCTCTTGAAGTTATGGAATTGCCATTGACTAAAAATATAGCAAACTGGCAACTTTCTAATGTTAAGGGACATGAATAAGACATTACTAAAATATCCTGTGGAGGTTAAAATATCATGAATAAGATATTACTAAATAAGAATAGTTTATTATGCATCATCTTGTGGTTTTGGTTGTGGTTTCTTGGCCTTCTCCCGAGATCTAGTGTGCAAGTCTTCAAGCCCCATGCCATTAAAAAACAGAATTTTCACAAATTCATGTCTGGCCCTTGTTGTGACAAATAATTTTTTGAATTGCAAAGAAACAAAAAAGGACATAATAAAATAAGCCAATTATACATGACACCAAGATTTACGTGGTTGGACTTACCAAGCCTATATTCAAAGGCAGAGATGACCAAGAAGAAATTTCACTATGAAAAGATGGAGTACATAGAGCTGTAAAGAGAAAATCACTCAAAATCCAAAGTCCCAATACACCAAAAACTCATTCCCACCTAAAAGAGATATTTGACAAAAGAGATCTCTCTAATTCTCACCGCCTTGCGGCACTCCAAATATGTGAGGAGTTTGTGCAACTTGCTCTCTCTTGTTCTCACATGTGCTATGAAAGACCAAAAAGCTTCTTTTATAAGAGGCAAATTCGGCTAGTAGTTTGTTATAAGCAGCAAGTGTGACATGATGAAGAAAAGCAAGTTTTCTTTAAAAGACATGGGCCCACGGTGAGATGACTTGATGCAATTCAAGTTACTCATGATTTAAACTTAAAAATTATTGACTTTTTTGTCTTTTTGCAAGTCTTTTTCAAGTCTCACATACCCCTCTATTAAACCCACAAAATTTAGAGAGATAATCAAGGAAACAGCTACTAAACAACAAATAAAAAAAATAAAACAGCAATCAACATCATAAAACTACCCTAGGAGGTCTAGGGTGTTACATCTTCCTTCATCTAGAGAGTATATAATTGTTGCTTCAAATGCAATCGGTTAGTGAGACTCTTCCTCGTTGTAAACTTTCTAGCTTCCTTCATAGTCCAATGGCATTTTCTTCATTGGCAACTTCACTCAAGACTCCATAAAAAAGAGATAACAAAACTATATTGTGGATCTTGATGCACCAAAGGTTGAAACTATTCTGATCATCAAACTTTTTCTACTTCGAATTTGGTAGTAGCCAACCCGCAAAAAATGACGTAATCTCCAATACCAATTTGTTGTGGCAAATAATTTTTCGGTTCACAAAGAAATAGAAACGAACAAAATAAAATAAAATAATGCAATCACACAGGGCACTGAGATTTACGTAGTTCGGCTAAGCAAGTCTACATCTACATGCGTAGATGACCAAAAAGAAATTTCACTATCAAGAGATGGAGTATAAAGAGTAGTGAAGAGAAAACAACTGAAAACCCAAAGGTCCAATATACCCAAAACTCACTCTCATACGAGAATTTAACAAAAGATAAATCCTTCTCTAATTCTTAGTGTCTTGCGACACTCCAAATATGTGAGGAGTGTACACGGCTTGCTCTCTCTTTTTCTTGCTTGCTCAAAGAAGGGCCGAATAGCTTCGTTTATAAGAGGCAAAAGCCGGCTAGTAGTTTGTTATATGCATTGCTTGCATTTCTTTTTTACAAATTCTCAAACTTAATTGCCTACTATCTTTTGCCTCTCTCTTAATCCATGCATCCAATGTCATTATTATGTTGCAGGGATACATAATTACTTGCATGTTTTTGTATGTCTAGGCTTGTTGTTAGAGTGAATGCACCATAGGAGTTTCTAGTTTTGCTTTTGTACATAGTTATAGAAGTTGTTTCATTCAACAACTGTGTGTATGATTCCATTTCCAAGTGCAATACTTTTTTAGCCATAAGGCCTAGGCTAGAAAAACAACTACATTGTTTCCAGTTGCTAGACCAGTTCTCCGACAATTCTCCCTTAAAGGGGAGTTTGTTACTAAATCAACTAGACAAACATTTATTCTTCATTCTGTTCTGTGACAGCAACCACCAATTCTTACTCACATAAGAAGTTTTGAGTTTTGATGTTTTCTTTTATTTATAAAGAAAGAGGTGGGAAGTCCATAAAGAACCTTTTAATTTTCTAAGTTATCAGAGTCATGCCGCATTTATGCAGTGATCTCTTTACGGTTTATTTATGGAGACGAGAATGATATATATATATGACATGTGAGTTTGCTTTGTTAGGTACATGTGTGCACATGCCTTATCCCTTAGCCATCCAGGTATTCGCTGCCGGTGTCTAGCTGCCTATGGAGATGCTGTTAGTGCAGTGAAATGGTATTGTTATTATTGCTATAGTCGTATTGTTTCCATTGTTGTTGTTATTACTATTATCCTCTCTCTGTTGTTCTATATATGTCACTATAAATATACCTACACTATGAATGTACTTGAGCAGGGCAAGTAAGCTTGGAAGAGAGCATCATGATGATTTAGCACAATTTATGCTAGGGATGGGATATGCGACTGAAGCACTTCACTTGCCTGGAATATCTAAGAGGTGTGCCACACAAAATATTATTCTCTTTCTGATTTAGATCACATTGTCTATTGTTGCTTATGTTCCTTCAAATTGTGGAATAGCATTTCTGTTTATATCAAGCACACTTTATCAATGTTTGAAAAAAGATATATGTAATATAGGGGTGTACAAGTTGGTAGTTATTAACCATATAATAATAACTAATGACCACATAACCGCTATTGTAGGCAGTTGGAAAAAACCGCTAACAGCCTAGGGTTGGGTGGTTAGTGGTTTTAGGGAAAGCAGAGGCAATTAGGAGCCCGATAAGGTCCCCCCACCGACTTGGCCCGGGCCTAACTGAAAGTTAAGTGGTGGGCTTACCCATCCCAACCAAGGGTATGCTAGATTTGCGAATAATAGTAATAACCGCTAACCACTTACCCTTATATATATTATATATAAACGCGAGTCTCCTCCACCGGCTGCGGTTATTACTCTTCAGCGGAGTAATAACCGTGGCCACATGCTGAGGAGTTGAAGCTGGCATCTAAGGTTCGTTTGGGAGCGTCGGGTGCCGAGATTTCTATGCCGGAGCGGGAAGTGGGCAAGTCTCCTCCGATGTCTACATTGCTGGCGTGTGAGGATTGCGTGGGCGCGTCAGATGGCGATGGGCCTTCATTTGGGGGATATGCCGATACCTCCGGCGAGTCTCTTAAGTTTCCTATAGTGGACTTTCCTCTAGGTACGGATAGGGATGAATCGGTTTTTGGGTGTCCGGCTGAGGATGGGTCGTTGTTGGGGGCAGCGTTGTTGAAGGATTTTGAGCAGACTCCAGTGAGTTCTCAGTTTACTTCGGTGGCGGCCCTTCCTTTGGAGGAAGTTCAGGTTGAGATTGTTTGGAACTCTACTCCGGTGATGGGTTTGCTCAAGCAGGGATTCTTAGGTCCAAGATCCCCTTCGCCAGCCCCTTCTTCTTTGGGCTGCAAGACTGTTCCAGTGAATGGCTCTGTTTCTTCCCCGACTCCGAAGGTCTCAGGTTTGCTCTTCTCCCTCGGCAGCACCCATGTCCATGTTGCAATTGGCGTATTCCTGGAGGGTGAAGGAGAAGGTCACCAAACAGCTGCATAAGAATAAAGAGTTGCTAGTTGAGGCTGTGGTTGATATCTAGGTGGGGGCGAAGGGCTATTCCAAAGCGGCGCTTGATGTTATGAAGTTTGCTCCTGTTGTGGGGATGACTTGGGGCGGTGAAGACAATAAGCTTCTAGACATGGTGTCTGCCTTGGATAAGATGAAGCCCTCTTTTGAAGTTTCTACCCCCAAGGTTAAGGGCATGAGGGAGTTCAAAAATTTGGACTGCACCGTGTCTCTGGTGAAGTGTCAGCGTCGGTGGGGTTTCTTAGGGTCTTATAACGATTTCTCTTTTCCCCTTGAAGTGCAGTAGGGGTTTTGGGCTGGTAGAGTTGGTAGGGTTGGTTGTTGGGTCTTAGAGGATCATCTACTTTGGGGGTTTTGTCTTCTCGGGTTCTAGGGTCTATTTTGTGGGTCTTTGGTTGGGTACCTATGTATACGTATTGTATATTTAGAGGCGTTTTGCGCTGTTAGGGCTTGAGGATGGCGCCCTATTATTGTGTAATTTGTTGTGCCCTTTGGGTTTTTTGTTATATACATTATTACTTATCAAAATATATATATATTATATATAAACATAATAATAATCATATACAAAACAACGTCATTTTGGTTTGTTTGATATAATGTTTTTGTTTTGGATTTTAATGAAATTGATCTTTATTCAAAATATTATTAAAAATGATAATAATCTTCAACTTGGTTACATTTTGAAGCCTTCTAATTATTTTTTAAAAAATAGAATTTTAAAAAAATCTTAAAACCATCTAAAACAAGCCCTAAAATGAGGCTCAAGAAAGGTCCTAAACATCAAAATAGGCGCAAAAGGCCCATTTCTAAAAAGCGGTTATGAGTTTCAATAATTGCTAATCAGCAGTTATTTTAAAACTACTAACCGCCTAAGGTGGAGCGGTTGTGGTTATGAAAATTCAATAACCGCCTAGGTTGCGGTTAGAGGCAATAACCGTTAATCATGACCGCTTGTGTTAACGGTTATGCACCTTGTACATGTATCTCTAAATATGGTTGGTGTGTCGAGCACCTTGTACATGTGTTGGACACTTATGTATCCTGATAAAAACATAAAGCTCATTGGTTCTAAACTGACTATGCACCATTTTAAGTGCAGAAAGACCATATATCTTCTTGTGTTACGATTCACAGATTCTCATTGAGAATTTCTATAGAGGGTGAATCCACTTTGCACTTTTTTATTGTTAACTTTATATGCCATTCCTTTTAACTTTTGGTTATTCTCCACTGTAGCTTCTGGAAAAAGTTTATCAGTAGTGGATTCCTTTCATAACTTAGGATGAGTGGCAAAAGCTGCCTTGTTTTGATTCACGTCTTACCCCTATATCTTTTTACTTTTTTTTTTTTTGGTTATTCACCCCTATTATCTTTAATTGTTAAAAAGCATTTCAAACTGGCATCCATAGGGAAAGTTCTCGTTTTATAAGCATATATAAATTTATTTAATGTTTTGTAGGTTGGAGTTTGATCTGTCCATGCAGAGCAATGATTTGAAAAGAGCTCTTCAGTGCCTCCTTACAATGAGCAACAGCAGGGATATAGGACAAGATTCTACTGGGCTTGATTTGAATGACATTCTCAATTTAACAGCTAAGAAAGAAAATGTTGTGGAAGCTGTTCAAGGAATAGTGAAATTTGCAAAGGAATTTTTGGATCTTATTGATGCCGCAGATGCGACTGCACAAGGTGAAATTGCTCGTGAAGCTCTTAAGAGGTTAGCAGCTGCAGGCTCTGTGAAAGGAGCTTTACAGTCATGAGTTAAGAGGACTAGCTTTGCGTCTTGCTAATCATGGAGAATTGACACGGCTGAGTGTATGCTGTCTTGTTCACTTGTGCTTCTCTTGCATATTTTGTCATTGAGCTTTATTTTACATGGTACTGCATGCTAAAGTATTCTAACATTTATATGTTGCATACTGCCTATGAGTTCTAACTCAAATGGCACCTCCTCCCACTATAGAAACAGGGAGAAGGTGAGTTGTGGTTGAGACCCATTAGGTGCATTTCTTTCTTTACTAATATAACAACATTTAACTTCCTCTCTCTCTCTCTCTCTGAAGACACCGAAATCACCGTTGCTGCCATGGGAGGGGGGAAACTTTTCTTTACTTCCCCAACCCCCCCCATACTCTCCTCTTCCACCTCCCCCTTCCCTTTGAAGCTCTCTGCCTCCTTTGAGGCTCTATCCATTGCCTTTGGTGATCTATCCAAAGAGCTTGTCCCTTCCTCTACCCTCTTCTCCTGTAGTCCTGTTCTCCCTTTCCATTTTACACTTTTTTTCACAGTTCAGCCCATGCCAGATCCTCTAGCTTCAAAACCAGATCTATTCACTTCAGGAAGGTCCACCCTCACACACGCCACTCCACCGTGCTCCTGGGTCTCTCCTCTTTCCGTTGCTGCCAGCCTCTTCTTTGTCCAGCCACCACACACCGCAGCATGGACAGCCCTACAAGGCACGTGATGCCTCCTCTCCTCACCTCCACTGCATATACCGTTGTTTCCGGTCTCCTGCAACGGTCCCTGCCTTCCGGTTGCCACTGCCAACGCACGGTCTTCACACGTTGATGAGTGACTTGCATGTGCTGGCCTCCCTCCATCTCTTCATCTGCTTGCACTGCTGTTTTGTGGGTTTATTTGCTTCTTTTTTAATTTTTTTTATTCCCCCTGCAACTTTGTGGTTTTTTATTCTCTTATCTTTTTCTTAATTTCTAAGTTTCTATGTAGTTGTTACCCAACAGGCGTTCGGGTAGGATTGAAGGGTATCTTAAGGGTCATGCCCCTATTACATCCCCTACTCTGGGAATTTGCATAGGGTTAGCAGTCATGCGGGGCCTGTGTCTTGTTTAACCACCTTTATTGGTGACCAAAATTCATGGTATTCGTACCAAGAATGCATAGGGCCACATCATTTAGTCGATGCATTCCCTCTTTATTTATGGTTTTGTTTTTCTTTTCTTTTTTTGCTTATTGTTGGGTTGCCCAACCCGTTTTCTGTTTTGTTGTTTTTTTATTGTAGTCCTTGTTTGATGTACTTTAAAAAATAATAATAATAATAAATAAATAAATAAACAGCATTTATATGTTTCATATTGTTTATGTATGTTCTTCCATGAATAGATGTGAAGGTTATACTAGTCAGATCCTTACATAATGAAGGTCTTTAGTGAATTTCACGCTGAAGGTAAGTTTGAGAAAAGCCTCAATGCTTTATTTATTTTGCTAATTCTAAAGATGCCAGGTGCTATAGATCTTGAGGATTTTTGTCCAATTAGTCTTGTGGGAGGGATTTATAAAATTCTTGCTAAGGTTTTAGCAAATAGATTGAAAATGGTTTTGGAGAAGATTGTATCCAAAATGCAAAGTGCATTCAATAAGGGGAGACAAATTTTAGATCCAATCCTTATTGCGAATGTTAAGATCGAAGAAGCCAAGTGTCATTTGTAAAATGGATTTGGAAAAAGCATATGACCATGTTAATTGGGACTTTTTGTTGTATATGCTAAGATATGTGGTTTTGGGGGAAAATGGTGCTCTTAGATAGCTCATTGTATCTCTTTTGTGTGATTTTCAATTTTGGTAAATGTCTCTCCAAAAGGGTTTTTTAGTATCTCCTGCGGGTTGAAACAAAGGGATTCTCTTTGCCTATGCTATTTAGCTTTGTAATGGAGGCTTTGAGCAGTATGACTTCTGCTGTGATAAATGAGGGGTTGATCGAAGGATTCACAGTAGGTAATGCTACCGTCACTCATCTTCTTTTTGCTGATGATTCATTGTTCTTCTGCTGAGCTAGCTCAGCTCAAATGGGTTATTTGTGAACTCTTTTATTATTATTTGAAGCAGTTTCGGGTATGAAGGTTAACTTGGCTAAATCTGAGTTAATTCCAGTGGGGAATATTGATCACACGGGAAGTTTGGCAGGAATTTTAGGGTTTGGGGTTTCCACTCTACTGGTTCAGTATCTAAGTCAAAATCTTGAGTGGTTCAGGTCATCGAGAAAGGCAGTAAGCACAAATGGGAATGATTCTTGGATATGGCTTGATTGTGTATAATACAACGAAGAAACATTGGATGACAGCAGCTTTGGATATTCATTTATCTTTGTTTGACTTTCTTTGGTTGTGCCTAGTTTGGTGAAGAACCTACTTTAGGAGTGATTGATCAAGGATCAGAGCAAATCAAGGTCGTTTGAAAAGTGGCATCTCTAGTGTTTTGTGAGGATAATGAAAGAACTATCAAGGAGAAAAAAACAATCTTAGTTAAGCTTAAGGATATTATTTTGTATCTACCTTTATGTGGGTCTCTTGCTCCACCTCCACCCGTTGGTGAATTTCTTGCTTTTGCCATGTAAAACGATGATGGGTTCATGTGACATGCGCAGCTCTTCTCTCATAAGACAGCTCAAATTTTGTTGTTACCTGATTAGTAGTAATTGAGTAATGTCCACTGGACCACTGGTCATATTACAGTTTTTACGGTTCATCTGAAGATATTTTGTTTTCAATGACCATCAATGCCACAAATGTTATGTCTAAAGTAATGGTGTTGAATGAATAGTATATTACTCTTCATGATGAGCTTTTTTATTACCGTATTCTTACTTTAAAAGTGATGTCATGATTGTACTGCAGGGTTTGATAAACAATCTGATCTCAGTTGGTTTGGGACGTGAAGCAGCATTTTCAGCTGCAGTTTTGGGAGACAATGCTCTTATGGAGAAGGCATGGCAGGATACGGGGATGCTTGCCGAGGCTGTGCTTCATGCACATGTATGAACTCTTTTTCTTTCTTTTTTTCCCTCCACTTGGTCTGAATTGTATATGCCCATGTATGACGAGTCACTAATATAGACGGTTTAACCCTAACTTTGGTATTTTTGCCTGACATTATGAAAATATCTCCAGGCCCATGGAAGACCAACGTTGAAGAATTTGGTTCAAGCTTGGAACAAAATACTGCAGAAGGAGGTTGAGCACACTCCATCGACAAAGACAGATGCTGCAGCTGCCTTTCTGGCTTCCCTTGAGGAACCCAAGCTTTCAAGTTTGGGAGAAGCAGGGAAGAAACCGCCCATTGAAATTCTTCCTCCTGGGATGACATCTCTCTCTGTTTCTATTTCTGTTCAGAAAAAACCAGCCCCTGCTAATCAGAGTTCACAACAGGAAGCAGACAAGCAATTGCTATTAGAAGCACCTCCCTCTAACACACCAGTGAGCGCTCCACTCCAGTCAGAGTCCACATCAGCACCAGTGAATGCTCCACTCCAGTCGGAATCCACCTCAGCATCTGTGAGTGCCCCACTTCAGTCAGAATCCATTCTGGGACCAATGAGTGCTTCCCTGCAGTCGGAATCAAGTAAACCCCATTCAGACAATGGAGCCCCTGGATCAACATCAGTAAGTGATCCAGATTCAATTGCTTCAGAGGCAAGTATCCGAGCAACATCTCTGAGTAACTCAACACTGGCAGAGGAGACAAGTATTCCCACTACATTGCCAGTGAGTGACCCACTTGCTTGAATAGCAGATCCTGCCAATCTGTATATTTCAAACAGAACTCTTTCGACTGACCGTCCTACAGATCCTTTGTCTTGTCATATGAAGTAATCTTTACAGTGACAATGCAATTTGGAGAGCATAGGAAATTCATTCGCTCCAAGATTCAGGGTTGTTTATAATTCTTAAAATGAATATATTCTTGCTTTTATCTGGTTTTTCCGGTGATTCGGATTGATCAATGAGAATTTTACCAGTTGAAATGTGCTGTATTTTCCTTCATTTCTATATATGCCTAGCATTAAAAGTTATTTTTACTGTTTATTCCGTATTCCTCTGAAAGTATATAGAAAAGGAAAATTACTAAATCGATTATCGATGTTTAAGCTTGTATAAAACTTGAATTGTGGTACAAGAATTGTCTTAAAACTCCTTGTAATGTCCTCTTGTATCTAATTGATCTTTCCATCTAATTGCGTCCAAATTTCATCAAAGATCAATTAGATACAAGAGGACACTACAAGGAGTTTTAAAATTCTACCCTTAAATATAAAATTGCATTAAAGAAAGAGAACAATAAAAATTATTATGTCAATTATTGTACAAACATCTCCATATAATAAATAAGTGAATTCACCATTGAATTTGTGTGAGATTCGCATGTGTTCACAAATTCAATGATGAATTCATTAAATTTGCAACAAAAGATGGTTAAAAGAATGGGTTTTTTTTTTAAATAATAATAATAAAAATAAAGTGAAAAGTTGAAATTCATCCTGCATTTCCAACCCAAGAAAGAGAGGCACGTGGTGGCTTTAGCACCCACATAGGGGGTGGTGGGAGTGGCTTGTTTATCTTGTCTTCTTCATCTCACACATCTTTACAAAGGTGGCTCTCCACCATTTCACACCTTTGTGGGGATAGCTCTCTATCCCCCAACCTATTTATATGGGTGGAAGATGGCAGAAGGTGGCAGTAGACTGAATTTCACCTTTTTTTTTCTGTTCTTCTCTTTTTTTTTTCTTTTCTTAATACACGTAGCGATATTGAGGGAATAGCATGAAGAAAGGGGTTTTTTTTTTTTTTCTCTCTCTAATTGAATGAGGAAAAAGGATTATAGGAGATAATCTTTCCCATTTTCTGATCCGAATGAATAGGAAAATAGGGAATTTTGTGAGAATGCTTTCAAAAACAAGATGGGAAATGACCCATTTAGTTAAAGTTTGTGTCTAAAAGTTAGCATTATGAGACACTTTCAAAGCATTCCAGATTAAAAAGTAATATAAAACTAAACTAATATAAGAAATACAATTAGCAAAATTCCAAGAAAAAAATAAGGATTATTAATGGCTAACAACACTAGGAGAGCATCTCCTTCCAATGAGAGAAAATTGCATCCAAAAGAAGCTGCAAGCCGAGTGGTCATCACAGCAACAAGGGCCTTTACTTGAGGGGCATCATGACAATGTAACTTTAGCATGGTAGCTCCAACAATAGCACCCCTCTCATCACTAGGCACAGCAATAGCAACTGCAAACGAGCCCTTCACAGCAACGTCAAAGTTGCCTTTGATCCAACCAGCAGCCAGCGCCCGGCGGCATGGTGTAAATTGCTTACATATCATACTGCTAGGAGCATTTTGCTTAGGTTCACGTGTTTTGGACTCAAGTCACTGCAGGCCTACAGTTGCGTTTCAATCTTGACTCATTCTTTTAATGAATTGGTGCTCAAATGAGTTGCCCAGACTCCAGCCGATTCCTAGTCTAGAAGGTAAAAAAGTGTGTGACAATATAATTAAAACTAATGAATTTTATGTGTGAAAGCTCTCTAGGGTTTCTTAGCTTCAGCCAAGCCGCCACCCTCCCCCTCCCCAGAACGCCGTAACTACAAGGGAGGAGGAATGGCCTCCACCATCCCTCCTCCCCACGTCCATTTCGCACCGAGCTCTAGTAGTTTACTTGATGTCCCTAGACCTAGTATACCTGTCCCTTTTCCTCATCCCCGCCTCCTCCATCTTGGTTTTTGTTTTGGTGTTTTGTTGTATTATTTTTATATCTATTTTTGTGTTTTTTGAGTTTTTTTGCAGTTTCTACCGATCTTCTCCGCGCCGGTTTTGCTGGCCTCCGTCCATTGCTGAGCTTCTTTCGCGCCCCCACCACGACGAGCTTCCACCGTGCTCTTCTTTGTACAGGGTCAATGTATACGCGGTCAGTTTCTTTCCCTGTATTTCTTTTTGCTTATATTCAATTATGTTGCTTTTTTTTTTTTCCCCTGTATTTCATTTGTTATTTGCTTGTAATAATGCTCTGGCCTCGATGGTTCGATTGGATCCCCTTTAATCCTGACCTATGTGTCATGGATGTATATGTTACCCTGGCTTTCGGGTCGAGGAGGAAAAATGGTCCAGACTTCTATGTCACGGATGAATGTGTATCCTGGCTTAATTGTCGAGGAGGATGAGTAGCGACTTAAGATGGTTTACCTCTTAGGGTTGTGAAATAAACGTTTCCTGTACAGCTGATGGCATTTGCTTGGTTTAGTAGTCTTTGAACCTGCCAAGCAAATTTGAATGTTTATCCTGTTGTTTTAGTCATGGGGTAGCGGATGTGTTTTCGAATTTCATTGATTTGTATGAGATTCGACTTATGACTTTGTAGCTTAGGCTATGGTTACTTTAGGGTTTGCCCTGTAATTGTAAGAGCTTTCGCTCTTGAATTCTGTGGAATGAGAATTAGTTCTTTTCAAAAAATAATGAATTTTATGTACTGAAACTATCAAAAAATAGTTTCTTATAATTTTATGTACTAGAATTTAATATATTCCTCTTAAATTATCTTAAACTTTTAATTACAATTATGTTCCCTAAACTATCAAAAAAAAAATTGACAATGCCCCCCCTTTTTTTTTTGACATGTCCACACAATAGGAAGGAGGAGAATTCGAACTAGTATCAGCGTGATCTCAGTCAATTGTGCTATCTCTTGGAACAACAATGCCCCCTAAGACCAACAAAAAGACAAATATCAAAAATGTTTTTAATAAAACAAACCAAAATACTCCAATAAATTCAAAAAAAAAAAAAAAATTCCACACCCTGAATTTATTTATTTATTTTTTAAGTTTAGTGTCATTTTTTTTTAAGAATTAATTAATTTTTATTTTATGAAGGATTTTTTTTGATATTATGAAATATTAATAATTTTTGGTTGTTTGGGTGACATTTTCAATTAGATGCTAATTTAATTTGAAGGGTATTATACTTTCCAAAAAATATAAAAATAATATTCAAATCCGACCTTAAATCTCTTTGTGCGTGCGTGTCTTTTCTTTCCCAAAGGCGAAAAGTTCAATTTTCCGTTCTTCAAATCGCGAAACCCTCTCTATCAAGGATTCAAGCGTGTCTTTTCTCGGGCGATTCATCCACAATCAACTGGTCACCCTCATCCTCATAAGGTGCCTATTTTTCTTAATTACGATATCATCCGTATTGTTATTTTAATAATTCATGCCTGCAATCCAATTTTGATATCTTACCCAATTTCACCCTGTTGAGTAGATATTGTAGCATTTGCATATGAAATAGATATTTCCGGTATGGATTCGATAAAAACTAATCAAAATATATTTTGAGAAAATCCTGAATTTTAATTTTACTACCACAGGCGCAAAATAGCCGAGCGGAGAAATCTTGAGCATTAACTGAAGCTCGGTCTTGTTTGTGATCGAAATTGTTAGAATTTAACTTTTAAATGTTGTATGTTGGTCAGTGAGGTACAGAAGGGAGAGATGGGTGTGAAACAAGCTATAAAGAGCCTTGATGCGTTTCCTCGTGCCGAGGACCACTTGCTGCAGAAAACTCAATCTGGCGCACTAGGTGATGAACTCTCATTTTCTTTTTAAATTTTATTTTAAGAGCTGTTGATTGCAATGGTAACCTGATCGTTTTTTTTTTCTTCTTTTGTGTTTTTTAGTCTCCGTCGTAGGTCTAGTGATAATGGCCATATTATTCCTGCACGAGCTGAGATATTATATTACCACATATACTGTTCATCAGGTTTGTATTTTATTTATTTTGCTGCCTCTTCCTCTTTCTCTGGTGCTCTTCATTTCAGTTCACCAGATTTTGAAATGACTAGCATTTAGGCCCGTAAATCTGCTGTGTTGGCAAAGAAATGAACAATTGAGTTGATCATGGTGAGGGTTAGTTATTTGAATGCACAAGATGAAAAAGAAAAAATCGGTTTATAAAGTTAAATTGATCGAGGATTATAGTTGGTCTCAATATGCTTCCAAAGAATGATGTTTCTTTCAGTGGAGTATGGAATGAAGCATATTAGAATCTGTTAATAGTAGGATGCAAGAGTGAAAATAACTTGACCTGGTATAGGACTGTGGCTTCTGGAGCCAACTTACCACTCTTATCTCCAATGCTTTCATCCATATTAGGCAGTAATGTATTTTCAAAAGATCAATAATATGATATTTTGATCAGTTTGACTATTTTTATCCCCTGTGAATTAACCAAGTAATTAGATAACAAGTGATCCTTTTGGTGTGATGGTAAAAATGTTATGAGCATGTGGGTTATCTGACTGATGTTCTCCGTTTTTTGGCAGATGTCTGTTGATTTAAAACGTGGAGAAACTCTTCCAATCCACATAAATATGACGTTTCCTTCTTTGCCCTGTGATGGTTAGCCTGTTTCTTTCTTTATCTCTCAAGTAAATGCCAGTTTGTTTACATTTTTTTTTCCATCCCTGATTGTTGGCTTTATGTTTCTGCATGCAGTTTTAAGTGTTGACGCAATTGATATGTCAGGCAAGCATGAAGTGGATCTTGATACAAACATTTGGAAAGTAAGACAATTTCCTACTTTCAGAAGTTTTCTTTGCAGATTAAGTCAACATAATGTCATGCAGTATTTGCTGTGTATTAGGGTTCTGTCCCTTTTTTCCTCTTTCTTTTATGAATATTTTTCTTTATCCAAAGGATCTTAATTTTGTACCTTTTAAGACATTAATAAATGCATTGCACTATATTGATAGTAGTTTTTTGAGATTTGAAGGCCAGTGTTCTTTGGATCAAATGGCAACTCCTCTTTCCATGAATAAGGGTAAATGGTCAATTCATTTGTTTAATCCAAGTAGGTGCGTGAGTTTCATTTTCCTATCCCAAAAAGGAAAAACAAAAATTAAAAACAAGAAAAGATGTTTGAAGAGATGTATTGAATTAATTTTTTGTAAGGCTTTTGGTGAAGAATGAACTATTTACACTTTCTTCCCCAGGCTGTTTAGACTTTGAATAATTTGCTTCTTTCCCTGAGAATCAGGAATGACATAACTTTCTATATAATTTGCTATTTGATTTGGTAAACTCAACTTCCACTACATAAACACCAAATGCGCAGCAAACATGCCTCTGAATCTATGTGGATTAAGGTAATGAAAGATGGAGTGATTGACAAGATCCATTGGCTTCTTCAAGGACTTAAAATGCTAAAATTATTAGGTTCCCAATTTCAAACGTCTAGTTTTTTTACTGTAAAAGTTCTATCGACATCAACCACGCAAAGAAAGTTACTATGAAGGAACTGGATAATTTGGAGTTGACCCATTGGGGAGGAATCCTCCTGTTTGTCCATCAAAATATGGGAAATGAGATAGAATTTTTGTTCAGATGGTTTCAGCTTGGAAAAATAGTCATCATATCCACTCTATTTACCCTTCCAATGAGACTACAATCACACGTGATGTCAATCATTTTGTCCATCTTTATCAATACATTGTCAGTGTAGTCTATGGCTCTATTTGTTTATTGTTACTGGATTTGATGGTATGATGTACTTTATCTGAGCATGAAATTCTTCGTGTTTCCATGTATTCAAACATGATCGCTTTGCAACTTATTGGTGGATTTAAGCATCAAATGCCTTTCATGTGAGAGAATAAAAATGTTTAAATCCAAAATAATTATAGAATTGGTGGTGTTGGTGGTCTTGCAAAAGAAATACAAGGATTGTAATATTAATTCAAACATTTTTTTGTCCTTTGTAGAAGCAGGTGGTACATAATGACTTAAAGGGAATCAATTTTTTTTAATCAATTTGAGAATATGTGGGTGTATAAGAACACACCAATTGATAATGAAATAGTCTTCAATTGTACTCATCTTGTTGAGCTTACAGTGATATTTATAATACTTTTTTTTATAAGTAATGTTGTATATACCAAAAAAGTGCAGAGGGGCACAACCTTAGTACATGAAAAGCATACAAGAGAATGCCTAATTAGAAGAAGAAAAGAGAACAAGAAAATGGAAAAAACTAATCACTAAAGGAGCTAAACAAACAGCTGTCCAAGTGAAAAGAGAAAAGAAGAAAAAGGATTTGAGCTCCTCCAAAGTCCTCTCAAGGTCCTGAAAGCATCTCACATTTCTTTCCCTCCATAGGCACCACATAAGGCAAAGAGGAACAATTTTCCACACAATAGCACTCCAAGAACTACCTCCCATCCACCAACAAGCAAACAAATTTGCCAAACTACTAGGCATAACCCAAGATAGCCCAAAGCGACTGAAAATAGCATACCATAATTCACGGGCAATCTTACAGTGAAGAAGAAGATGATCGATGGTCTCCCCATCCGATTTGCACAAGCAACATCTAATGACCACGATATACTTACAAGTAGTTTAGATACAATAGAACTCAAGGACTAGGAATACTAGTTACTCAAGAACTAGGGACTCTAGTTACTCAAGAACTAGGGACTCTAGTTACACAAGGACTAGGAACTCTAGCTACAATAGGACTAAACTAAGACCTGTAATCCGGACTCCTTGGATGATATCAATTCTATCACGTTTTCTCTCCTAGTTGCTTAGTGTTGTGAACGGTACAATATGTGCTTTAACAAGGTGAAGTCAAAGGGCTTTGTGGATCAGGTGAAAACATGGTGGAAGTCCTATAGTTTTTGGGTATCCCCCCTTGATATTAGTGCAGAGGAAAGGCCCTTAGCTAAGGATGAAACATTGAGAAATGAAGAAATTTATAGGGACTTGGAGAGGTTTATTCTCCTCAAAAAGTGAGTTGGAGGCAGAAGTCAAGGCCTCTTTGGCTAAGAGAGAAAGGAAAGAGCACTAAATTTTTCTACTAGGTGGCAAATTTGAATAGAAGAAACAACAACGGATTCTTTAGTTTTTAATGGGTTATTGTCTTCAAATTCTACTGAAATTAGAGAGCATATTTTGCAAGTAAATTAATCTCATTAGAAAGCTTAGAGAGGCACAACCTGTATACACAAGAAGTATACAGGAAAGATTCCCTATAATGGAGTTAGAGTAAAAGATGAACAAAAATCCAAAAATTCATTCTAACTAGAAAAGTGTGGACTATTATATGACATCATCCATGCATAAAGGGATTTGAGCATCACAAATTTTCATTTTACCGCTGAAATCTCGCTATCTATTTTCTCCAAATGCACCACATTAAGTAAAAATGAGCCATCTTCCAAACTTATACAATATTCTGGCTCCCACTTGACCTCTCCATCTAGCCAATAATTTTATAACCTTTCTAGGCATAATCCACTCTATGCCAAAAAAAAGGGAATTGCGCAACCAAATTTCTCTTGCCACTCTACACCATATTGTGCTTTTCTACAATTAGCTTTATTCAGAACAATTTAGTTGGTGACCAAAAGTGGATGACCTTTCTTTCACATGGTATTTTTCAGACTTGTTGGGAGGTCATTTAAGAGGATATCGTGGAAGTTTTCTAGGAGTTTCACACCCGAGGGAAGTTTGAGAAGAGCTTCAATGCAACTCTTATTTCCCGTATCCCCAAGAAAGCTAGTGTTGTGGATATTAAGGACTTCTATCCTATTAGTTAGTGAGTGGTGTTTATAAAATCATCTCTGAGTTTCTAGTGAACAAGCTGAATATAGTGTTGGAGAAGATTATTTCTAGTTCTCAAAATGCGTTCATTAGGAGGAGGCAAATGAATGTCTTTATAGTCAAATTAGATCAGAGGAACTTGGTGTGTTGTGTAAATTGGACTTAGAGAAGGCTTACATGTTAAATTATCACTTATTCCTAAAGCTTAAGCTGATAGGAACAAATAAATTTAATAATTTAACTTATATTATAACACTTTCCTTCACATATGGGCTTAAACTCTCTTTTAATATGGGTTTTGATTTTCTGTCTTTTTTGTGTAGAATGGGACCTGCCTAGAAATGTAATTGAGTTGTTGGCAAGTTAGAGAGGTAAGATGGGAAGCTGATCTTAGAAGTTTGGAGGATGACACCCTTGTGCTTAATGTGGTTCCATTAGAGAGCGGAATGCAATGAACTTTAAAAATTGTGAGATTTCGGTTGTAGAGCTAAAGAAAATTATGTTTAGATCTCTTTGTACACATGGACAATGGCATACAATAGTCCACATTTTCTAGCTTTTCTAAGTTTTATAACTTTTTTTTCTTTCTATTTCTGCAAAAGGGGTTTCTCTTATATACTTCTTGTGTACTTGGGTTGTGTCCCCTCCGCGCTTTCTATTGAGATTAAAAGGAAAAAAAATCTTTGTTCTTTATAGTAATTTTCTTTTACCCTGTTATAGTGCACATTCAAATAATCATCTTTCATCCATTATTGTTTGTTCTGCATATGCATATATTGGGAATATGTTGGTTGTGACATTTTGAATCACATACACTGAGATGTCCCTGAGTTGATTCTAAGAAATAAATAATATGAAACCTTAGTAAAAATACTGGAATATTGTATTAATGGGCCTGCAGTTAAAGGAAACAATAAAGAAGAAGAAAATTTGGTGCCAAAATAATTGTAAGGGGATTGGGACAATTTGGTGGCTGAGGCAGCTGAACCATGGGCCAGTTCTTGGTCCAGTTTGATATCATCAAGTTTTGAAATTCTGATAGAGCCTGTGCATCCCAAATGAGTACCTGCTTGAAACTAAATTTGGTAGATTTATAGGAGTAAAATTTTGCGAAGCTATGAAAGTTTATTACTAATTTTCTCATTATGGAATCTTTTGGGGAACTGTTAAGTATATATTTGTGACTTTTCTGAAGATGGTGGTTGTTTAGATGCATATGAATATGTAGGCTTCAACACTTCCATGGTGAAACAGTTACAATGTGCCTTCTATAAGTTATGTCATTGTTTTCGGTGAGTTTTAATCGCAAATTAGAGGTGACTTGTGTGTTTTTGTAGCCTCTGTCTGTCTCTCTCTCAACACACACACACAGCGACTGTTACATACAAATACATATCTATGTGTGTATGTGCATTTATTTTAGGTATACCTTTGAATATATTCATCTTTTATTGTCCTGCTTACATCTTTAGAGTTGTTGCAGCTGCGCTTGAACAGTTATGGTCATATCATTGGCACTGAATATTTGTCTGATCTTGTGGAAAAGGAGCATGCAGTGCACAAGCATGGTAACCTGGTGCACATATATATTCTGGTCTAAAAGAAATTTATCCTATAGCATAGATTCTGACTTAGAACTTTATCTTTTGTCTACTTGTCTTATTATTGCTGAGACAATTAAAAAAAAAAATTGTCAGTAAGGTTTACAGCTTTTTGTTTTTTCTGAGTGCCTTTAGACACTTTTTCTACAGGTGCTTAGTCAGTTGAATTTTTAATATTTAATAAAGAAATTTGGCCAGATAGTGACAAAGATCAGCATGAGGATGCAGACCAGAAACTTCATGGCTTTGATCAAGCTGCAGAAAATATGATCAAGAAGGTGAAGCAAGCATTAGCTCATGGAGAAGGATGCCGGGTATTCTTTCTTAAGAATTTTGAATGTTTTGGATTCTCAGATAGTCCATTAACTTGAAGGTTAAATTTACAAAAAGAAAGACCTTAATGTTTTGTTCTACTTTCTTTTTCAGGTTTATGGGGTCTTAGATGTCCAAAGGGTTGCTGGAAACTTTCACATTTCAGTGCATGGGTTAAATATTTATGTTGCCCAAATGGTCAGTTCACATTGAACTTTAAACTTAGTGGGATTGTGATTCCATTTAATATTTAGGAATTTGCCAAGTGGAGCACGAAACCTTTCACTCTACTAAAATTTTTTTTTCTCATGTTCAGAAATTTCAGAAAATTCTTTTTTGGGGATATTGACTTTCCAATTCATGGGTTGGCTTTTTAAAGTATATAGCTTTGTTTAAAAATTTTAGGGTTTTTATTATCAAAACACTACACAGATAGCAAATATGTGCAAGAGTCCAATCTAAATCTCCTGCAAACAGGCTGAGCATCTTTGTTTTAGTTCTAATGTTTGCATAAAATATCGTATTTGTCTTTTGCTTATCTCATTTCACTGGATCATAAGTGTAGTTTAATTTTCAACAACAATATCATCTTCTTCGTGGGGGAGTAATTATGGATCAATGACCCATTTTGAAAAATGGGCCATTTTAATTTTATCACCCCAAAACTTTCCATTTTCCCCCCTATGAAGAACAACAAAGGTTACAAATTGTGGGTTTTTGTCCTTCTGTCAACGTGTCCTTAAGCAAAATTAATGGAATACAAGTGTGCTTTACGTGGTCATTTGAGTGATTTTTGTGGCTGTTCTTTCCATATTTACTATTTAGGGACATGTTTGCCCTTAAAACTTTTAGTGGAAGGTTGATTTGCATACCCTAAGAGTTTAGGCTTTTGTAAAAGCTTAAAATGATATAAGCATCCCTGTTTAGGGTGCAATTCTCGTGAATGATCTAAAACATGTTAGGTGCATGTAACTATTTTTTCGTTAATTTTCTCACTAAAGATAAAAACTGCCATCACTTGAAACTTAGGTGCCATATGGTGATTAGAAAATGGTGTTGGTGGTGAGTAACTTAGCCAAGCTTGCATATCTTTTTTTTAATGTTGCAAAATAGCTTGTATATTTTTTCTAGGTAACAGTTGTCGACAGAATCAGATCAAATAGGTCCAGATTTCCGAGTATCGAGTATGGTGTAGGAAGGATAGCTTGTGTGTTGTTTTAGGAAGTAATGCAACATACTACACCCCCATCTCACGTGTTATTGAATAAAGTTATGGCTACATAGTTCCACCTCCATCTCACGTGTTATCGAATATAGTTATGAGCATGAATATTTGAGAGTAGCTACACCACACCAAACATCATGCCAAAAACGAATATGGAACCCATCCCCAACCCTGACAGAGACAAAGTTGGGGAAATTCCCCCAAGCATTCCTAATATTCCTCCAAAGGCATACCTTGTAAGGCCCTCAGGCTTCCTCTAAACACCAAACCCCACTTTGGACCTCTTAGTTCTCAACATTCACATGTCTTCATAAAGAAGTCTCCTCTTGTATAAATCTCCAAAGCCATTTACAAAGTAAGCTATAGAGAGCATCCTACTAAGAGCCTCCATGACAATCACAAAGAGGAGAGGCGAGAGAGAATTCCCTTGGTAAAGGCCCAGAGAGCTACCAAAGAAACCATGCAGACCACCATTAATCAAGATACGAAAGCAGGTCATGGGGAACAACTCAATCTCAACTCATATAAACTCGATGCAAGTTCGGTTCGTTTATTAAAAAGATAGAGCTTGAAAAAAATTTGGACTCATTTATTGAATGTGTCAAGCTTGTATAAACTCAACTTAACTCGTATAATAAGCTTGTATAACTTCATTTTTATTATTTTTTATACTATTGGTTTAACTTTGTGATAAGAATATTTTAAGTATTTGAAAAGATAAAAGAGATTTTTCTCCTAATTTGATAGATACAGCTTAATCCTTGCAATTGCAATACACACACATACAGATATGTATAATCTAAAATTGCATATTAAGATTTAAGATAAATAATTATTTCATGATAAAAAAAAATTATATATGATTTATGGCTAGTACAAGGTTAGTAAAGTTATGATGTATCTAAAAAATATACTTATAAATAAGATTGATTTCTTTAAAATTGTATATTAAGATTTAATATAAATAGTTTATTTCATGATGAAATATGATATATGATTTATTACTAGTACAAGGTTGGTGAAGTTAATTTTTATAAGTTTGTAAATGAAAAATTAGTTTATCTAATAAATTTGAATAATAAAATCATAGTAATTATTAAATCACTAATAATTAGCACGGATTTAAGAAAAAGTGTAAACTATTATAATATCTACTTTATATGAGGAATGAATAACCAAATTAAATAGTTCGTGAACAATCTCAAAGTCTTTTTGAAAAATAAATGAACCATGCTTGAACATATAATTGTTTTGTACTTGTAAAAAAAATTATCTTAGTGAAAAGCTTGAGCTCGGATCGAACATGAAACAAAACTAAACAAACCAACCTTAAATGTTCATTACTCGGAGTGATAAAAATCTTCCTCGCCGGAGCTCGCCTGAAGCCATACAGGCGTTCCCTATGCCTAGGGCTGGCAAAACGGGTGACCCGGCACGACCCGTTTAGGACCCGGATGACCCGCGACCCGTTTAACATAGACCCAGACACGACCCGTTTAAATAAATGGGTCTAACGGGTAGACCCGTGAAAATTCACGGGTCACCCGACACGAACCCGTGAACCCGTTTAAGCTAAACGGGTCTAACGGGTCCACACGACCCGGCACGACCCATCTGAATACTAAACAGTAATCCCACCCTTTAGGTTTTGTTTTGTGCCAATGAGAAACAAAAACTGAAAAACAAAGGTTCAGGAAAAAAATCAAGATTAAGGAAACAATGCAAAGTGTAGCCAAGCACTCACAAAGCAGAAGTATTTGTTTAATTTAATTCTCCTATGAAAGCTTGATGAATATTCTCAAAATTTTGTTCTTACAGCACGAGTCAGCACTGAACAAATTTAATGGTTATAATTTCAAGCAGTGAAGAATAAAGGCTTACGATTCTGTAAGTTGAGTCAAAACTTCTTACTGCACGACTCATGTCTGGTGGGACTGTGGGAGAGAGAGCAGCGGCCAGCGAGCGGGAGAGAGAGTGGCGGCCAGCGAGCGGGAGAGAGAGCGGCGGCTAGCGGGAGAGAGAGCGGCGGCCAGCAAGCGGGAGAGAGAACGGCATCCAGTGAGTAGGAGAGAGAGTGGCGGCTGGTGAGAGACGGCCGGCAAGCAAAAGAGAGACTGAGAGCTGAACGGCGAATGGGCTACGGGCGTCTGGAGAGAGAATGAGGGGAAAGAAAAAATTAGGTTTTTCACTTTTTCTTTTTCACACTTTATTAGTTTATTCACTTTAGACGGATCAGACTCTTGTCTTTAGTGTTTCACTTTAGTCTTTAGCCTTTAGGTGTAAAAACAAAAAAAAAAACATAAAAACATAAACGGGTCTAGCGGGTCACCCGCGGGTGACCCGTGACACGACCCGTTTATTCAATATAAACGGGTCATAAACGGGTTGACCGTTATGAAACTGAAACCCAAACCCGCTAATTTTGTGTCGTGTTACGGGTTCACGGTCGTGTCAAAATTGCCGCGGAGAAGATGAAGGATGATGATCAGGTGGGACAGATTGCAAAGGCGAGGGTGGTGAGGGAGGATAGATGCACGAGTACCATACTAGAGATCATTATTTCAGTAGCTGAGTCTGCTGAAGCCGATAAGGAGAATCTTTCTGATGGGGTTGGGTCTTTTGTTGGGGATAAGTCAGGTACATGTGTGATGGAATCTGAGGAAGTTCTGGGGGTGGGTAATTTTGAGGTTGGAGATGAAGGCTTGGAGGATATAATTCCAGAAATTGTTTCAAATAGCTGGGTTGTGGAAAGCTGTTTACAGTTTTATCCGAAAGTGGGAATAACTTGTGAGGGGGAGGAGAAGAATGTGGAAATGCTATTGGAGGATATTGAAAATAATAGACAGAAGCCAGTAGTAGAGAAGGAAGGTATATCCACCAGTCCCAGAGGTTTTGATTGCTATATAAAATTATGATAGGGCATGGAGATGTTCAGCAAGGTCAGGGAAGAGGGAGGGCAGATTTGGTGTTTATGAAGCCCAAAATCATAGCGTGGAATGTGAGAGGGCTGAATGCCTTCAAGAAAAGGTTACGGATAAGGGGTCTTTTAAAAGAATGGAAAGCGGATATTGTGTGTTTGATTGAGACAAAGATGGGTGTTATTAATCGGGAGGTAATTTATGGAGGGCAACATGTGGACTGGATATACAAGGGGCTGTGGGGGCGTCGGGGCATGTTGTTGATGTGGGATAGGAGGGTGGTTGAGAAGAGGAAGGAATGTATGGGGTGCTACACACTTGCTTGTTCTTTCAAGAATGTGGAGGATCAATTTGAATGGGTTTTTGGGGGGTTGTATGGACCGAATGGTGATGTGGAGAGGAGGAACCTTTGGGAGGAGCTGGCTGGTTTGATGAGTGTGTGGGAGGCTCCATGGTGTATAGGGGGTGATTTTAATATAGTTCGATTTCCTAGTGAGAGGTCTAGTGATTCGAACTATTCTACAGCCATGATGGAGTTTTCGGATTTTATAGCTGAACAAGGGTTGGTGGATATTCCATTGGTTGGGGGCCAGTTCAGTTGGTCTAATAATCAAGAAGACGAGATCTGGTCGAGAATTGATAGGTTTTTACTCTCACCGAGTTGGGAGGATTACTACCCGGAAGTGGTACAACGAAGGCTGCCACGATTATGCTCTGATCACTTTCCCTTGATATTAGAGTGTGGGGATTCTAGAGGTGGAAAGAAACACTTTAAATTTGAGAATATGTGGTTAAAGTATGAAGGCTTTGTTGATAAGGTGAAGTCTTGGTGGGATTCATATTCATTTGAGGGTTTACCGTCCTTTGTCTTGGCTAATAAGCTGAAAACTCTCAAGATGGATCTGAAGAAATGGAATGGGGAGGTATTTGGTGATATTGGGAGGAAAAAAAAAAGAGTTGTTGGAAGGTATACAAGAGATGGATGTTGTGGCAGAGAATAGGGGACTAATGGAGGACGAGAAGGTGAAAATGGATGATATGTCTAGAGAGTTGGAGAATACTTTGTTGTATGAGGAAATTCATTGGCGACAAAAATCAAGAGCATTATGGCTTAAGGAGGGGGATAGCAATACTCGATTTTTTCATAAGGTGGCCAATTCTCATCGCAAGAATAACCGGGTAGAGACTCTGTGTATCGATGGTGTTATGTCCCACGATCCAAATGAGGTAAAAGAGCATATTGTGCAATTCTATCGAAATTTATATACGGAGCAAAGTAATTGGCGCCCTGGAATGGACAATCAAGTTTTTTCGTCCATTGATGAGGAAGAGAAAATGTGGTTGGAAAGAGATTTTGAGGAAATGGAGGTTTGGGAAGTGGTGAAGGGCATGGATGGGGACAAGGCACGGGGACCGGATGGGTTCATCATGGCTTTTTTCCAAGCTTGTTGGGCGGTGGTGAAACATGATGTCATGGCTGTTTTTGCGGAATTTTATCAAAGACGGCAATTAGTGAAGTGTTTGAATGTTACTTTTGTGTCTTTGGTTCCAAAGAAGGCGGATGCAATGGAGATGGATTTTCGGCCTATTAGTTTGGTAGGAGGAATGTATAAAATAGTTTCCAAGGTGCTGGCCAATAGATTGAAAAAAGTTTTGGGCAAGCTCATTTCCTATTCTCAAAATGCTTTCATTGGGGGTTGTCAAATATTAGACTCGGTGCTGATAGCAAATGAATGTTTGGATGCTCGTATGCGTTCAGGTACGCCAGGTGTGATTTGTAAGTTGGATTTGGAAAAAGCATATGACCATGTCAATTGGAGTTTCTTGCTGTATTTGTTGAAACGATGTGGTTTTGGAGAGAGATGGAGGGAATGGATAGAGTGGTGTATTTCATCGGTTAGGTTCTCCATCTTAGTAAATGGTTCCCCGGAAGGATTCTTTAATAGTTCAAGGGAATACGGCAAGGGGACCCGCTATCACCATTATTGTTTGTGATGGTCATGGAGGCTTTGAGTAGGATGGTGAATGCAGTGAGAGCAAGGTTTGATAGCTGGTTTTTCTGTGGGAGAAAGGGTGTTTTCAGATTTGGTGGTTTCTCATTCCCTTTTGCCGATGATCGCTAATTTTCTGTGAAGCATGTCCGGAGCAAATTCGTTATGTGTGTCTAATCCTCTTATGCTTTGAGGCTGTTTCGGGGCTGAAAGTGAATCTTGGAAAATCAGAAATGGTGGCTGTAGGAGAAATGGGGGAGTGTTGGTACCTTGGCTGCATACCTGGGGTGTAGAGTGGCAAATTTGCCCATGGAATATTTGGGGTTGCCACTAGGGGCTGCATATAAGGCTGCTTCGATGTGGAACAAGGTGACGGAGCAGATGGAAAGGAGGCTGGCAGGTTGGAAAAAATTGTACTTATCAAAGGGAGGCCGGGTAACATTAATAAAGAGTACGTTGTCTAATCTTCCAACGTATTATTTATCTTTATTTCCAGTCCCTATGAGTGTGGCTAAGAGGATTGAGAAGATCCAAAGAGATTTTCTATGGGGAGGAATGGGAGATGAACCCAAAATGCATCTTGTTAATTGGGACTAAATTTGTCGTCCTATATGGGCTGGTGGTCTTGGCATTCGAAATGTTCTTAACTTCAACAAAGCCTTGTTGGGAAAGTGGCTATGGAGATATGCGACAGAAAGCGAGGCACTTTGGTATAAGATAATCAAAGAGAAGTATGAAGAACAGGATGGTGGGTGGGTTTCAAAGGAGGTTTCTGGGCCTTTTGGTGTTGGATTGTGGAAGCATATAAGACGGGGGTGGGACTTGTTTGCACAAAATGTGAGGTTTGAAGTGGGGATTGGTTCGAAAATAAGATTTTGGCATGATACATGGTGTGGAAATCAGCCATTGCAGCAGGCATTCCCCTCTTTGTTTCGTATTGCAAGATACAAAGAAGCATGGGTGAAGGATAATTTTATATGGAGGAATGGGGTTGTTGAGTGGAATGTCATCTTTGTTCGTGCTATTCAAGATTGGGAGATGGATGTGATATCATCTTTCTTTGAATTGTTGTACTCGTGTAAGATATCACAAGATAATGTAGATCGTATTCGGTGGTGCCCTTCTAAAAAAGGGATATTTGAGGTGAAATCATTCTATAAGATCTTGTCCAACCCAACTAACGAGGTGTTTCCATGGAAGAGTATTTGGAGATGCAAGGTGCCGTTGCGAGTGGCTTTCTTTGGGTGGAACGCAGCACTTGGGAAAATTTTGACACATGACAACTTGCGAAAGAGGAGGATTATAGTGGTGGAATGGTGCTGTATGTGTAAGAAGAATGGGGAATCTGTAGATCATTTATTGATTCATTGTGAAGTGGCAACTTGTTTATGGCATTATGTATTCACTTTGTTCGGAGTGGAGTGGGTGATGCCGCAAAAGGTCATAGATTTGTTTGCTTGTTGGAGTCAGGTGGGTGGGAGGGATCTATCTAGAGTTATTTGGAGGATGGCTCTGTTGTGCGTCATATGGTGCATATGGAGGGAGAGGAATGCACGAATCTTTGAGGATAAGGAATGTTCGGTGGATGGGGTGAGGAAGAATATGATTGCTATGCTACATGGGTGGACAATGGCTCATTACTGTAATGAGATACCGACATTAGAAGAATTTTTGCATATGTGTCCTTTGTATATTTCGTAGAAGTTTTTTTTTTGTATATATTTTTTTAGGGTTGTGCCCCTCTGCGCATTTAATAAATTTCTCATTACTTATCAAAAAAAAATGTTCATTACTCGGCTCCACGCAGTTCGATTACATCTCTATATAGAAGTGTCATTTGTGTAGTATGCTAGTCAAACATACATCCAATCATTTAAGTTACTGACTCGGACATGTGTTTTGTAATTCCACCATGTTAATCACTACACTAGAAGTAATGGATTTTTTTTCTCTACATTCACCCAAGTGAAAAATAATCGAAACAATAAATATTTTGTGCTTTGTAAATTACTAATCAGTAATTTAAACAAGTCAAAACATACATCCAATTGCATGTAAATATCCAGTTGTCAAATCATTTAAATTACTGACTTAGACACATGTTTTGTAATTCCACCATGCTAATCACAACACTAGAAGTGATGAATTTTTTTCTCTACATTCTCTACCCAAGTGAAAAATAATTGAAACAATAAATATTTTGTGCTGTTTATTTAGTTATCAAAGAAAAAAGGGGGAAAACATTGTGCTGTTTCCTGTGTTGGGTTTTCCCGCTTGCCGGTACTGTTTCCTTTTTTCTTGACGCTATATGAGTGTGTATGCCACTTAAGTGGTTGCTTCATGCAAAAAATGTGTTAAGATAGGACTGTATCCCAGTTATCCTTCCAAGATCCCTCTTAATTGGAACCAACATTGTGTGATGACCAGAGACCAAAAAGGGCATGCCATATTAATTTGAAAATGGGAAAAAATTGCTTTGTGTCCTTGTACCTGGCTGAACATGACAAAAAGAAATTGAAGCAAGAAACTTTTTCCATGAAGCTGATTTGTTATGCTTAGATATTTTGCATGTATAGAAAAGTCTTATATTCTAAGCCAAGCATGCACTGTATTTGTTCAGAAACTATTTTTTTTATTTTCTGAAGTAACTTACATGAATTTTTCTTCTGAAGTCACTTTGGACATTGTCTTTTACTTACCAGGTACCTTGTTTTTCTCCTTTTTACCTTTGACAGATTTTTGAGGGAGCTGCCCATGTGAATGTCAGTCATGTTGTTCATGATTTGTCATTTGGCCCAAAGTATCCAGGAATCCACAACCCACTTGATGAGACAGTGCGGATATTGCATGACACTAGTGGAACATTCAAATATTACATAAAGGTATTAATCTACTGGCTTTCTCTTGATTAACCTTAACCTGTATATCTGTGGTCTACATTTCAATGTCAGCCTTCGCCAGCTACACTTGGGATAAGGTCTCAAATAAAGTCTTATTTTGAGTTCCCATAATGATTGTGTTCTTCTGACTCTATGTGAACAATACTTCCCATGTATGCAGATTGTTCCAACTGAATATAGATATCTCTCAAAAGAAGTTTTACCAACTAATCAATTCTCTGTCACGGAATACTTTTCCCCCATGAAAGAGTTTGATAGGACATGGCCAGGTTGGTTTATGTGATTCATTCAATGTTTCCTCCTTTTTTTGGGGGACTGGGCTGGGGTGTTGTTGAGGTGATTTCTTGATATTGATTGAGTCCCATTATTTGCAGCTGTCTACTTCTTGTATGATCTGTCACCTATTACTGTGACTATCAGAGAAGAGCGTCGCAGTTTTCTGCACTTTATCACCCGGCTTTGTGCAGTGTTAGGCGGTACTTTTGCTTTAACGGGTCTGTGTCCTATCTCTATTTTTTTATTTGCACCAAAGTCATTATTTGGAAAACAGAAGGCACGTTTAATCCAATTGGGACAAGTATGGGAAAAAAGTTTTCATGCCAAAGAACAGAAAATTATGTAATGTTCAGAAATTTTTGATATAATTGGCCTACTTATTTGTTTTGAATTTGCAAAAGAGGGAAATTTTTGGCTTCAGCTTGCTTAAATTGCCACGTTATGACCACAATATCCTAATTATTTGGCCGACTCTGCTTTTCAGAAAAAAAAAAAAAAAAACGTAAAGAACCAAATTCTTATGTTTCCCACTCGTTGGAATTGTAATAATTTGATATTCTGGAGTCTAGGCCATTTGAAGTTGAAACTTCCTGCTTTAAGTCTCAACATTTCCTTGCGCTTGGGAGCCTTCACTTATTCGTTTGTTTCCGTCCTGGTGTGTTATGTATCGGCTTTATTGTTTTGATATGTACAGCTTTCTTTTACTGTTACCTCAACAGGAATGCTTGACCGTTGGATGTTCAGGCTTCTTGAGGCTCTGACTAAGCAAAATGCCAGAAGTGTATCCCGGTAAGGTTAGGGTTACTATAACCTTGAACTTCACATGGCATCTCCAAGGGATTCTTGATGCAAGCAACGTGATTAATTTCTTAGACTTTCAGCATGTGACCTTGGATATGAAATTCAAAAGAGTCAAACTCGACATTGCTCGTGTATTTCTTTTTTCCCCTAAACCATTTCTAGTGACTTTCTGCGAAGTTTTTCTTGTGCAATGAATAGCGAACAGGTACTTGCCCGAAAGAGAGAAATGTTTGTTTTCTATTTTTACTTATATCTTGTTCATTTCAATATATTTGTCCATTTTACTTATCTCTTGTTCATTTCAATATAAGAGATGGACAAATTCATCATTGAATATATGGGGCCACATGTACAGTGCGGAAGTAAATTTATCACCTATATGAAACAATGGAATATCAATTGTGCAAGTAATGCACAAAACCCTAAAGGAGACAACGGAATATCAATTTCGTAATTATTCTAAAATATAAACATGGCAATTCCAATTAACTTTTGGATCAATACTTATTTTGAAAAAAAAAAAAAATCAATAATTAGTCATAGCTGTCATATCTGCATTGTGAGAAAATAATGTGGTATACTGTATTACCACTTTTTCTCTTTTTCTTTTTTTAAAATAATAACAATAATAATGTGTTTTATAGAGCGACAAAACACTCTTTGAGGTAAGCAACCCAGAAAAAAGTCAGTTAAAAATGTTGACAAAATTTGTTATGTGTCACATTAATACCAATCATATTGTGACATGTGTCACTTACCAAAAAAGAATAAATTAAAAAAAAAAATTGCAAAAAGGATAGTCTAACCACCCCCTTTGACTAAAGGAGAAGGATCTCGGTTAATGCAATTATGAGGGCAAGCTTGTCCAAAAAAAAACAAGATATGGACAATTTTTGCCCTCCTAAATGTAGAACCTGATGCTTTTCCATTTCATTTGAAATGAAAATAATTTGTTTTCTTGGCTAAACGGGGGTGTGACTAAACCAGTACAAGACGCTACTCATTTTGATTATTTATGAACTATGTCCTTATTCATAATTTGCATATAAACCCACACCTTTTTTTTTTCTTTTTTTTTTTTGATATATCCACACAAGAAGAGGAATAGTGAAATCATCTTCATGAGACGTGGTCTCTAACTGATTGAACTACTCCTTAAGGACACAACCCCACACTTCAATACCAATGTTATCAAAACACTCAATTTACAGAAATAACACTTTTTAATAAATTCAATTCACACCTTTTTAAAACCGTAATTTCAAATAGATTGTTAGTTGCCCTATTTTTTGACGTGTATGATTCAACGGAGTATAGTTGCAAGGAAATAACAGGCATATGAGAACTATTAATAAGGGCAATAAGGCATACGTTGATTTGGCTTGTTTGCTCCACTAGAAGACATGGACTTGGAATTCTTAATTAACTGGGAGTTTGTTTTCCTAGCTAATATTGGAGTTGCTTCACAGCTGACTTGTTGCTTCTATAAAAATCTACTTGCTCAGTAGTTAACTTAAAACAAAACACTCATAGCCCTTTGGAGAAAAATAGCCTCAAGCAAATCTTTTTGTTTTCTCATGTTTTTGGTGCCATTCAAGGTTTAGAGAATTAGAGAAGATATTCTCTTTTGTATATTTTTCTCTTTTGTGTGGGGGTGAGATTTGGGTGTATTGGGGTTTTGGGCTTTGAATGATTTTCTCCCTACTTATCTTTTGTACTCCATTTTTTGTTAGTAAATTTCATTCGGTCGTCTCCGCTAGTAGATGTAAGCTTGTTAAGCCAAACCACTTAAATTTTGGTATCGTGTGTGATTGATCTATTTTATATTCTACTCTTTTTCTGCTCCTTTGGGATCTTGTATTTTAATTCCGTGCACAACAAGCGGATACCAAGCACAGTAGTCTGTCTAAAGTTTTTACAATCGTTATTTGGATACAGGAGCTACTATCGACCAAATACAAAACTCTTACCCTGCAGCCGAAGTCCTACATTGTAGACTGACTTGGTTGACATAAAGCTCTTTGGAAATCCAATCTGGGTGCAAGAAGCAATGTTTAGATTTTGCTGGGATGGGACACCAAAATTATTTAGCGAAGACCATGAAAGGTAGTCCGTACTGGTCAGGAAGTCTCTTTGGAAGCACAACTGGTGCAGAGTGCTCGAGGTCTATACAAATGGAAACTTCTAAATCAAAGTTAAAGGCAAGATCTAAGATTTGCCATGCAATGGTGAAAAAGAATATAAAACATAGCAACACCTGCTCATTTACAGGTTGAACCAAAACAAATGTCCAAGAAGATAAATAAATAAATGAAAATCACATAGCAAGTCAAATACAGCTTTGAGTTTCTGTTCCCCTGCAACTGTACATAACAGATTGCACAACATTTTCTCCTCGAAAATCCTTCAGGCCTGCAACTTATGTGCTGCAGCAAGTTCAACAGAAATGATGAAGGTTGATTTGCCTGCTTCCCTCAGATACCGTACATCTCCATTCATGAGCTTTAATAGCTTTCTGCTAATGAACAGGCTGATGCCCTCCTCAGATGCATCTCCATCACTTCCAAACATCTGGTTCAGCAATGCTTCTGGCACCCCTCCGCCTGAATGTGTTATCCTGATCCAAGGAATAAATTTAAGAGGCTATGATTTTGGATGAATATAAATAGACTATAACAGTGCATGTGAACGTAGAAGTCAGAAGCAAGTAAATACAAGTTTAATCTATTCACAAGGTCATGTATTTGTCCTTGTCATCTATTCACAAGCACAACTGGAAGTGAAAAATATATTTATGAACTCCTATGTCAATTTGTGCCCGAGTCGTTAGTACCTAAGCTCAAGATGTGCAAGATGAACAGATTGCCCCAACTGATCTTTGGTCAAACTGGCTGCAACAATGAGCTGGCCTCCAGTTGCTGTGTAGTTGACTGATATCGACAAGAAATCAGCTAGGACCTGTTGAAGCCTAAGACTATCACCATATAATGTTTCGTTCACAATCTCCTTTGCCACATCATTGACCATTCGGATTCCCTTTCCATTGCTCTTTGTCATGACTTGACTTATAGAGGCAACCAGTACTTCATTCAGTGTAAACTCAACCATTTCGAGATCCAAGTAGCTGTAGAGAATTCATAAAACAAGGGGAAAAATATTAGATTACAACAGATCATAACAAGAATTAAAACTGAAGAAACAGAGTTACTCCCTCTGTGCATAGCAAGCATCTCTTCTACAAAAGAATGTGGGTGTTAAAACCAATAATCTTCTTGGTGTATAAAGACAGATAAAATCTGATGCATGGTTTTACCAGAAGTTTTTCTCAAAGGGAAGAAAAGTCACTATTTAGAGATTAAATATAATCATACCCAACCTAAAAAAGCTTTGACCAAAAATCTCTCTCTGTTTCTCGAGAGAGTTTTTATGGAAAACCCTTAGGTTTTTCCTCTTGTGTCTTTCCACCTCCCTCTGGGAGTGCCTTCCGGGGGAGGAGGTATAGTCTCCATCCTCCTCCCCTCTCCTCTTCTTGTTTCCCTCTTCTTTTTTCCCCTGTTTTTCTCTTGTTTCTCTCAGTTTTTTGCCTTCCTTATCTCACCACAGCGCCGACTCCTGCCCTCCTCCTTTTTTCCGTTCTCAGCCTCCACTCACAGCCCCTCACCGCCGCCCTCTACCTCAGATGAGCTGGGTATTTCAGATCTAGTTTCCCCAAAACTAGATCTGCTTTTCCGCATCAATGCGGCCACCAAACGCGCCTTGCCATCTTCTCCACCAGCCTCCCTGCTCTTCACTGCTGTTCTATACATCTCCTTTGGCCCCCCACTCGATGGCACATGGTTTGCACACTCAAGCCAGACTTCACTCTTCACCATCACTGCCAGTCACTGACATCACTCACCTTCGCCCCCATCAGCCACTTCACTCCTTGCTGCCTTCCTCCGCATCTCCTTCAGGCCTCCACGCACCAACACGTGGCTTGCACACCCAAGACAGCCCATCTTCCTCAGCCGCAGCTTGTCTCCGCCATCCTTCGTGACTTGCTCTTGTTGGTTTTTGTTTTGTCTTTCTGTTGTATTTTCTGCTTTTCTATACTTCTTTTGTTATTAGTGGGTTCTAGTCTCTTAGGATCTGGTTGTTTTATCCTGTGGAGGAGACCTTAGTTTCCGGAGTGAATCAATCCTTGATGACAGATCTAGTTTCGAGTTCAGCAGTGCCCCCCCCCACACACAACCCTCTCTTGAAGGGTCTCTCGAGGGCCTCTAACTGTTCAAATATGGTTGAAGGGTCTCACGAGGATCATATTGAGGGGTCTTTCGAGGGTCATACCCTTGCTCGTATCCCCTTTATTGGAGGTTCGGATAGGGTTGAAGAGTTTTGCAAGGGTCATGCCCCTGCCCTCTGCTGTTTTGGTGCTTAAATTGCTTTATGCAGTCTATTCCTAACCTTTTGCCCAAAGTAGAAAGGACCAGGACATTTTTGACTCCTTTGGGATCATTAACACACTCATTTCCTCTTTGGTGTTTCCATATTCGGTGTTCTTTCTTTTGTTTGGGTTTGTTGTTGAGGGGCCCACCCCTCTTAAACTTTTTGTTCCTTGTAACCCCCTCTTTTTTAATGGATGATGTATTTACACACAAAAATAAATAAATAAATAAAGAAAATAAAAAATAAAACCAAATAAATAAATAAATAAAATCATACCCATCAATTATGCTATCAAGATCTGAGTCATCAAGAATCTTGCTGAGCTGGCGCTGGCATTGGGCACTAGTATACAGAAGCTCTTTCTGTTCAAATCCTAACCCAGTACCCTCCATCATTTTCCGAGAAAATATAATCCCAGACAGAGGATTCCGTATCTGCCTTTTTATATAAGCCAATGCTTTCAATCTCTTCAAGGCAGTTTGCTCTGATAAACGCTGGACATTAAGTGCTTGTTGCAGCTCTTGGCTAGCAAGCTGCAAGAAGCAAAAGACTCCAGTGACTACACCCTCTCTGTCCAATTTCTTACTCACACATAGCAGGCATTCTACATACTTTCCACTCCGAGCAAAGAAACCAAAAGAGACCTTTTCAGGTTCCTGACCAGTCATGGCATTATTAAGTACAATTCCAAGGTTTACAAAAGCTTCTTGATTCTTGAGACGACAGCATGCTGTGTGTGTCCCAAAAACCTCTCCCAAAAGCATTTTATCTATAACTTCTTCTCGTGTCCATCCACTTAACTTTGTCATTGCTGGATTCCACTCAGAACACCACCCAAATTCATCCGCACCAAATATTGGGGGGATCAAAGGGTTTGGGTTTTGTACAATAGCTTTGTAATCACCTTCAATCCGAGTGAATTTGTCCATAACTATCTTCTGACCAGTGATATCTTGGGCCACAAAACAAACACCCACAACAGTATCTCGAAGATCCCTACTTGCACAAGCATTCACAACTAAGCTGATGGGACCAGAATCACTCTTAGACCCATGCGTTTTGATCTCAAATTGGATATTCTGCTCTTCATTGCCTGATCACACAATAAGGTAAAAGAACATGATTAATAAATGCAGTAAAAAATTATCAAATCCATCTGTTTCATGCATGGAAAACAAATCTCATCCCACTGACCTCCCTCCTGCCTTTCCTTCTCCAATCTCAGTTTCCTATCTTTTAACAGTACAAGTGCAACAGAGAGTCTCCTGTTCTCTCATTCTTTTCAATCAATTTGATGCACATGCATGGATTTAGATAGGATATTATGCACATGCCCGACTGGTCACACACATCTCGCTCATGCTTATGCATATGTATATTACAAGTACAAATTGATAATTTAATTAAGTTAGAATATAAACAAGGATAGGGAGATACCCTGCAATGCCAAGTACAACATCCTCTTGACTGTATCAGTTGAACAATCTTCCACAAGTGTGAGCAAATGCTTTCCAATTGCTCTATCAACAGGAAGGCCAGTTAAATCAGCAATCTTTGTGTTCCACCCATTAATCAGCCCATCAACATCAACTGCCAGAATTGGCACCGTGGCCGTTTCAATTAAACGGACCATCTCACTTGTCACTGCTTCCAGTTCTTGCATCCCTTCAATTTTGAGGTCACTGAGCTTCATATGGATGGCATTGGTACTTATATTCACTGTTTCAATATCTTTGAATGCATTCCTCAAGATAAGCTGCAGAGAATGGATTGCATCCATTTCATAGTCCTTCCAGGGTAAACTCCTTGTCTTCACAACTTCGAGGAAAGCCTTGAATGACGATCTTGGGTGCATCCTCATACCATCATCCTTCTCACCAGGTTCATGCTTTGCACCACCCCATCGAATTTCTGCAGCAGTGTGGGATCGAAACCAGAAAATCATGTCCTTGGAAGTTATCCTCACAGCTGCCATTCCACATACTACATCGCCAAGAGCAAGAGCCCCCGGGAACCCTGCATCATACAAGCTATCTGTACTTAAACCGGTTGAATCCATATGGTACTCTGAGAGCCATGAGGCTATGTCATGCAGCTGAAAATCACTTGGAGTTACTCCCAGTCTCCATATCTTATTCTTGTATAATAAAGCAGCTCCATCACACCTCACAAGATCCATTATATTTGGGCTTTGTGACACAATTCCCAAGGGTGCATCTCGCATCAGCAAATCACACAAGAGTGTTTGGGTACGCAAGATGTTCTTCTCAACAATTTGATTTTCTAACTCCAATTCCTTATTCACATGGATGGCAAATACTTGAGCTAGAAATTCACAGGCATACCTAAGAGGGAATGGAACAAACCTCGGAGTGGTGTTATGGCATACTACTAAACCCCAGAGTCTCTTTCTCTTTTGTGGATGCACAGAATTAGAGCTGTCTCCCTCTTCATCCCCCTCATTGACTACAACTGCCATCACTAGAGAAGCAATGGAATTCATATTCTCCATGTACTGCAAATGGCAACTGTGGGGTGCCCTTAAGGTTGAACCACACAATGTCGGATCAAATGGAAGCTTCTCGTCTTGAAGTACTTTCACATGTCTTGCATGACAATCAACAATCATACGGACCTTATTCTTCATAAATAAGAAGCGTGCAGCCTGAGGGATATCGGTAGCTGGATAATGCAAACCCAGATATGGTTCTAGCCCTGGCTTTGTGATCTCGGATACCACTTCCCCATGATCGTCATCATGAAATTTATATGCCATCACCCTGTCATAACCAGTTAGTTCAAAAACCTCTTGAACCATTGTATCACAAAGCCTTTCCATGCTGCCACTTGGCAATGACTGCAATCGGGTAATTGCTTTAGCTGCAAGCTTGTATGATTGCAGGGCCCCGGCAGCAGTCATGGGGACTTCATAAGGCTTGACCGGCTCAAAGTCAATGATCAAACAACCTGTTACCCGATGGACAACTGCATAAAAGGGCTTACCAGATGTCTTGCAATGAACTAAGATGGGATTCAAGAGAGAAACCTCCCAAAATCCCAGGGCCTTTTGCAATGCAGAGGCACTGGGGGCAGTGAATATGGTTCTCACATCTGTTCCAATGCCGAGAACTGGGTGGTCCCCAACGCTTGGGACTGCATGGCTGACCATAGTCAGCATTTCAGGGGCATTCTCACTGTATGCAATGACTTTGAAAGTTTTCTCATCCAAGGCTAGCAAGCAACCAAATGGTTGGATAAGCTTGCCTTTCTGTATGTGATGCAGGTAAGCTGTTGTTACTTTGTCACTCCTAGGTTGTTGATCTCCACTAACTGCACCAGTAACCCTCACTGAGCTTGAGTAATCAAAAGAATCACCCGACTCCTCAAAATCTGCATGGAGCTTTGCATCGACAGTGGTCTGCGCAATGATCCTAGCACTGTGTCTCGAGCGCCCCGAATTGCTGGACGAGTGGCTGGGCCTTGAAGAAGACATTTACGCAAACTGAAAAAATAAAAACAAAAGAAATAAAATAATCTCACACCCCATAAAACTTATGAAAAGGAATACTGGAACGTTGATGCTGGTAAATAATTACATAGTTATGGTTGCGATCATTGTTATTGTAATCATGTTCACATGGTCATCGTCACCGTAGTAATAGAGCATGCGAACTTTTACGAACATACTTTCATGATGCCCTAAAAGTCACAATTGTTAAAATTGTACATGAAGCATCCAAGATAAGGAAACTCAATGACAGATAAAAGGGAAAGTCTTTTCATAGCTTAAGCAATAGTAGTACGTCTTTTCCATTAGTAGTAAAGCAAAGATGCTCTTTGATGATCTGCATGAAGTATATCTCCATTACCTAGCAAACAGTACAAAAACAAAGATGCCCCACGCTGATTCTTCAAACTTTGAAGTATATATGCATTAGTGACAGCAAGCTAGTAAACAGTGTCAACAAATAACAACAGAATTGCATATCGCTTAAAAGACACCACATTATTGATGAATTATGAAGCCAATTATATGACACTTTAATAAAGTAAGCATTTGAATCATATGCTAAGGATAGTTCTAGTGCAGCTAAAACAAAAGTCAAAAAAGAGAAGCGGTACTACAGCGAGTATTTGGTAAATTGAAAGATGAAAATAACTCATACAGGGGCTATGACAAACAACAATTTCCAAATTTAGAGACCTACAAAGACATTCCAAGAACGAAACTTTCTGGAAAAAAAAAATCCCAAGTTGATGTTCATCCGAGGAAGAATTATTTGTCACCCAAAATAACAAAGACAAAGAAAGAAAGAAAGTAAGTAAGAAAGAGCATAGAAATGGAAAACATTCTAACCTCGTTATCTGTTGAGCAGCAGGAAGCAATAGCCAATTCTGTGAGAACTAGTCTGGCCAAACTGATATGAAAACAGCTTGGAGAAAGTTTTGAAGAATCCAAAGCGTGTGCAGGAAATCCCGACCCATTCATGGAAAACCCCACAACATCTCGATCACCGCCTCCACTGTCTCTGCCCTCCCTTTAATCCCAGCACTTCGCACTTTGCACTTAGCAGGGACCACCAGGACTAGTATTATTAGTGTTTCTTAAAGATATACACACTCACAGACAACTTCCTTGACGGGTTCACAATTATTTATGTAACATTCTCCAAGACATGGATCCAAGAGAGGAAGGGAGTCACAAGCCATAGGGAAAAAGAAAACCATATTTTTATGGGGACGGTTCCGTTTCCAAAGAAGGATAATGGAGGTCGTTCATCGCATCCATAAATAAAATAGCACGATCTCGAATTTCTACTGGTACCTGGCTCTAACAGTACTGAGATCACTTTCTATTTGAGCTTAGTCGGTTCCCATTAAAAGAAAAAAGAAATGGAAAAATAAATAAAAAAATAAAAGTCCAACTAAAAATATATGCATATGAACAGAAAAAAGTTAGAAGTGGGATCACACCCATGATGATAGATGAAAGGAAGGAGACAGTTGGGTTTGTTTGGGGGTGAGGATGAGCGTACAGTAGCGGGATGGCCCATGCTTTTGGACACATTATGGCAAGTAAACAACAAGAGAGTGAGTTATGGGAGTCACGTGTTGGCCTCAATCGTGTGTCAGACTGAAAGAAGAAGATAATGGGTATTCGCAATGACGATGTGTGCTTTTAGTGTAGGTGGCGGTGGGTCAGTTTCCGGATCAACGGGAATGTGACGCAGACACCAGATTTGGTGCCCGTACCGATGAATATAGGCGTAGCAATTACTTTTATGTTTTCGCTTGATCCGTTATGAGTAAATTCTGAGAGCCTAGAATTCATGAGGAAGCCTGCTTCCTGTGCGTGCAATTTTCTGAAGAGATTGAAGCGCATCAACATGCATCTTGGATTCCAACATTAAAATCAGGTTGCTAATGGTCTATGGCATTTTTTGTGCCTGTAGGCTATAGCATTCAGATCCTGTTTTTGGCGTCACCGACTCACCACCTTGGAAAACTGTAGGAGAAGGTACACAAGTGACTGGCATATTAGCTTAAACGCCCAATGCTAAAAATAGAAATTCTCCTACAATGTTAATATAATAGTAGATAACTTTAGACTGATCATTGTTTAAAAATAATAATAATCCAATAGTTGATTATGATTGTCATATCAATATTGTAGAATAATTGTGTGATAAAACATAGTATATAACATTATTTTTTTTTTACTAAGCTAATTGCTTTGGGATTAACAATCAGCCAATTAAGGCGTTCCACAACTGTATGCATTTTTCTACAAGAAACTACTACTTTACCTTTGTATATTGTGCTTTACATGTTACATGATTTCTACATAGCTCCTAGCTTTCGCCTGTAGTCTCTTGAGCATAAGATAAATATATCTTTTTCATATGCTTTAAAGTATTCCACAGAGTTTTTTTATGCTCACAGTGCTTCCATATATAAGCATCTCATGATCATTTTAAAGTCATGGACGAAAGAAATATTAAATAACAAGTAAACATCAAAAAGAAATCCTGTGCTGAGCAGTCTAAGCTGCTTTTTCGCTTGAGGGCATCCCCAGCCTCTTATGGTTTCTTTCTTCTTTGCGGTAGATGGGTTTAAGATAAAGCATCTGGCAAACGTTTCCAAGAGAATAAAATATAAAAATATAATCTTATATATTATATTAGAACCAACATGCGAAGTTGTGCAAGAATTATTCCTCTAAAACAGAAATCAAAGATACAAGTCAGAGTCTTTTAAGCACTCGAAAAAACGAAATTTTAGGACCCTTCAAACCATTTTTCAATCATAAGTCATAACACACTTCTACTTGAGAAACAATTTGTTAATTAGCTCCAGAAATTGAATTCCTGTCCACATCCCCATCTACAAAAATACTGTCCTCCCAAAGTTTCTACCAGTCCAAAGAACCTTTTCAGATCAGGAATGATGTGATTTCTTCTCTTGATCAGCTATGGTATGCATAAATAATTGGCTTAAACTGATTTTTCCTAACCACATCCCACCGTCAGTTCTTTTAGAAGCCTCCAACTTGTCTTAAACTTTGGTAGTAAAGAATCGAACCAGCTCAAGTTTCTAAACCAAAAATATTGTCATGCAAACTAAATTTGCACATTGGGGCTGTCAGAATTAACAGAAGGTATGCTTTGCAAAGGGAATCTTAAACATAGACAGGAGCATTATTGAAAAATGTTTCTAGCATATAATTGCATATATGCTGCACATGATCTTTAAAGAGATGAGCAAAGAATAGAACCACCATGGGTAGACTTTAGAATCTCCATTTCTCATGGGGCTTTTAGAGATTTCTACTGATCAAATTATCCCATGCCTTTACAAAGTGCTAGCATATGAAATGTTCTCCATCTTATTCAAATTTCAAGCGATGCTGCCACAAACTAGGAATAAAACTATAAGGACAGAAAAGAAGGTTTCCAACATTATATTGATAATCATAGTAGTCCAGTTAACAAGTGCAGTGAAAACACTGAGGTATTCAGATAAGCCAGTTATCAGAATGTGAAGGAACTAGCTAGAGAAAGAAACAAAATGGTTCTTAGAGGCCAGACTAAAAAATATTTCATTTCTCATCAGGCTTTTCTAGGAATTTGAGCAATGGAAGTCGTCTCATGTTCTAAACTAGATTATTACAGAAACTTTGAATGAATCTTAGTGTCTCTTAGCAGAAGAGGTTCTAGGCTTAATTCTTTCCACATACAATTTACTTATCAAGAAAGAGAAACGAGAGAAAGTGTCAACTGTATAGAAACTTTAATGTTTCTTTTGTTACTTATCATAAAAATGTAATTGCCACCAACTACAAATAGTACCACTAGAACCAAGAAGAATCAATAAATTTTCACGGTTTCAATATCAAAACTGATGCTCAAGGAATAGACAACAGGGAAAATTATATGGTTTCTTCACCAAAGTATTATAGTAATATAATGGCAAATTGGCTCATAAGCCGGGTAAAATATTAAAAACTCATGAAGCCGGAAACCATGAAGATTGACCAATCAGAAGAATTGAACATTCCATGAAACTAGCAAGACAGTCTAAGAGTTACTGCTTACAACAAGAACTCAATGGAAGTTTAGAAAAGATTCGCAAGACAAGCTGTCTAATATGCCGCAGATTGTTATTGATTACCATTTCTCCAATATCATATGGAGTGGCATGGGCTGCCAACAATAAACGGCACATCCTAACATCTGTCACTCACTACACAATTGAACGCTCAAACTAACAAGAGTCACATTATCTGACCCAAAATGCTACAAAAAATATTTTAAGAGAACTGATACCTCCAATTATGGGAAACAATGATACATATCAATAAATAATGGAAGGAAAGATAAAAGACATCACAGATGTTATCTCTGTACAGATGTGAGCAAGACTACCTTCCCTAGATGCAGATAATACATTGCCAGAATACACTATTAGATCAACCAAACTCAAGTTTGATAGCCTTCAGTATCTCTAAGAAGTAATTGGAAAATAATTTTCTAAAAAAGTTTTCCACATAAATCTACTTCATTAAAAAAAAAAAACCTCATCATAAAACAAATAAAAATTTCCTCCGTGTGATCCTATGACCTTTAAAGTCCTATTCCCTAGAGTCTATGTCCAGCTTGTCCAGTTGCGTCCTACCTAAAGTGTGAGTGTCATTTCTATTATGCATCACTGAAATATTGAACAACAATGACCCTTGTGAACTTAGCAAAGGGACCAACTTGGGAAGAGGGAGGGGGGGTTAGGACTCATCTCCCTTTTATCATACAAAATATAATATACTCGGACTCAAACACCTCTTAAAAATCAGTCCAAGGGATTAAGTCCTCCACCAAAGAGACATTAGCCATGGATTCCCAGAGTACTGCCTCATTAATTTAGCAGGAAAGAGGCATGAAGCAAGGAACAAAACATAGAAGATATACAAATTTGATTTATATAGTGTACAGAAAATGAGAAGATAAATTTATATAATTTTAAGAAAAGTACGCATTATGAAAATAAATCAATTAAACAAAAAGGCTATACAAATTGAAAGAATCCAATGGTTTCGAAAACCTGTTCCACTCCCGTAATGGATCAACGCACTCTTTCAAAATAAAGCACCTGCACCTATACTTTGTACTCAAGGTAACAAACTGACTACCACGTTCAATTACAAGATTGAATTTCCTCAGAGAACAATAATGTGGACTGCCAAATGACTCATAGAAGAAACTAAAACTCGCAACCGAAACTCTTAACCAAAATAACAATTGGATGAATGAAGCTCGGTTCTCCACATTTCAGCACGGCGCATCCCCAGTTTGTAGTCGTATAATCTTGCAGCAAACATGGAACATGACTGAAACACAAAGGAGACACTTCCTCATTGTAACAGAGAACACTTGACATTGAAAAGTGCCCCCCTCCTCCCCACCCCACCCCCCACCCCCCAAAAAAAAAAAAAAAAAAAAGTCTTTCATAATCTGTATGTTCTGAAACTTCTTCAAAGCTACTGCTAAAATTTTGAATAATCACTACCGCCCAACAAGCACAAAACAATAACAAAGGAATTTATTAAACACGACTCCTTCACTCATGTGAGGTGAGGTCAAAATCTAAGTGGGTATTGCATTCTTTGGAATAGAAATCATTCTTCTCTATGAAAGCTTTCAGCATCTCATAGGTGAAGTTTGGGTCATTTGGGTCGCTTGCGTGAGTTGGTGACTCCAAAGTCTGGGGTTGCGTGAAACAAAAGTAACAACCTTTACCACGACGACCAACACAACCAAACCTCTTACCTGAAGTCCCGGCATTTGCAGACGCAGAAGAAGAGGAGATCTTTTTATTCCTTCTTCTGAGGAGTTGCTTCCCGGCTTTTGTGAGGGGATGTAAGATCAGCTGCTTTGCCTTTGCGAAATCCCTTGTACATCCACCACCACTTGCATATCTATCCTCTCTCTGCTGCGTTCCGTCGTCTTCTCTGACATGGATCCCACTACCACTGGCACCAACATTGAAGATCTCCTTATCAGATACAGACATCAATTTTCAGTTGTCCAGATTTACGTTCTTGCAGCAAAACTCCCACGCTGATAATATAAGAAATTATATATTGTTTGTAAAAGATTTGATCAAGAAGATGGGATTAGACAAGAAGTAGAAGAAAACCCAGTTGAAAAATGAGTCGAAATAGGGGTTGGGTTTGAAGTTTCTCCGGGGAACAGTTTAAGAGATCACGGGAAAACTCGCTAACCCACTAGCAGCGGCAACTGTAACGTAATTAAATTATTCATTCAAAATTTTTACTCTTATGCAAATCTCTATTTTATAATTAATAGATCACAGAAATCAAATACCGAAATACGTGTTTGATATCTCGTGGCTAAAAATGGCAGGCTTATATACGTGTTAGTTTTGGACTCGGGCCTTTGGTCAGTTGATGTATTTGGGTATTTTATTTTATTCTTTTCCCCCCCCGTCCTACTAAAGTAGTGGGCCAAGGGCACCTGTCGGATTGAGATTCTATCATGTACGGTATTTTATGGCTTGTGGCCGGTGAGCCTGTACTTGAGTCGACTCTCGCCCAACTTACAATCAAGGTTAAATTAAGAGGGAACTTCACTAACTCCATAAAATTTGACATTTTTATAAATATCTTTTTAATGTTAAAATATTTTTATTTACTCCTTTGAACTTTCAATTGTTTTTAATTTGATCCATCCATATAAATTAGGGTAAAAATTTAAAAAAAAAAACCAAAATATCTCTGATTTTTATTTTAAAAAAAAAATAAAAAATAAAAATTTTGAAAGTTGAAATTTTAAATAGTAAATTTTAAATGGTAACTTTTGTATAAAATTTCAACTTCCAGATTTTTTTTAAATAAAAAATAAAAATCATGGGTATTTTGGTCTTTTTAAAAAATTTTGTACCCTAATTTGTACGGATGAGTCCAAATTGAGAGCAATTGAAAGTTCAGAGGGGGATAAGTGAGAATTTTTGAAAGTTAGGAGGAATTTGCAAAAATGGCCAAACTTCAGGGGGTTAGTGAAGTATCCCTTAAATAAATGGACAAAGTTTTCCTCCAAACTAGGTTGGAGGAATCTTCTCCAACATAGTCTATAAAAGTGACATGTGAGATGCACATGTTTTTTAATAACAAGGACAAAGTTGAAATAAATTTTATTAAAAAATCATATGCATCTCACATGTTATTAAATAAAAAAAGTGACACATCACTTTTATAGATTAGGTTGGAGGAGATTCCTCCAACCCAGTTTAGAGAAAAACTTTATCCTAAATAATATGTTCAATTTCAATATATTTATTCAAACGAGTTGCTCAATTAATTTTTTTTTACTAATAATTAGCTAATTAATTATTGTTAATATTTTATCATCTAAGTCAATTAGATAAATTAACTCAAATCTTAAACAATTCAATCATCTCAAATCTATATATATTTTAAGGAATTTATATCTAAATACCTTAGATAAGCACGTCAAAATTTTAAAATCCTTAAGTTTTTTTTTTTTAACAATTTACTTTCTGGATCAATCGAAATTATAATAAAATTCATGCCATCAATTTTTTTAACTACCATTAGTTTGGGTCAAAGCATCATTTTAAATTTTAAATAAATAAATAAATAAATAAAACAAGGGTTAAAAACACCCTAGGCAAAAAAATGGGGTGTACAACACCTATATGGGGTGGTTCGGCCACCCCTTGTTCTTTTTTCTTTTTCTCTTTTTTAATTTTTAGACTTAAATTTTAAAATTAAATTTTAAATGAATAATATTTTAATAAGGTAAAACGATACGTTTTGACCCAGACTAAAGGTTATTAAAATTTTTTGACAGCATGAATTTTATTGTCATTTCGATTAACCCAAAGAGTAAATTGTCAAAAAAAAAAAAAAACTTAGGGATTTTAAAATTTTGGCGTACTTATCCAAGGTGTTTAGATATAAATTTCCTATATTTTATGGGGTTTGCTAGGAGTTCTCCCCATAATATTCTCCTGGGTTTTCCTAGACTTACGTAAAACATGATTTAAGAAAAAATAAAATTGTAGTACCATTTTTTTGCCAACAGATTAATTTTTATAAGTTAATATTTAGGTTCTAATGCTTTAAAACTTGTTTTTTGATTCAAAACTAAAACCTAAGGGTGGAAGGTTAACCCTTTAGAGATGGTATCACCAAAAATAGATTTGATCATTCTAAATTTAGTGTTAATGCCTAAAAAAACCGGTAGTGGATGCCACTATAATTTTATTTTATCTTAAATCATGTCTTACGTGAGCCTGGGAGAACCCAGGAGAACACTATAGGAAGAACCCCTAACATTTTTCATATTTTATATTCTACATATAAATTTGTTACACACACGTAAGTATGCCCATTTACACATAAACACAAAGATATCTATCTTAACATTTACAATTACAATAATTTAAGTTATATATATAGGAAGTGAAGTCCTTTTATCTTTTTATATATTTAAGATGATCATATTACAAAGTTAAATAATACTATAAAAATAATAAAAACAAAGTTATTCGAGGTTGGCTCGTTTAACAAATAAACTTAAATTTGTGTTCAAGCTTGATTCCTTAAATAAACAAACCGAACTCGAGTTGAGCTCAAGCTATTTATGAAAAGCTTTATATCCTTATACACGGAATGCATAAACTTAACCTAGATTGCAACATTACATGGGAGAAAGGGAAAAAGATAATTTGCACAACACATGCAAGCTACACACATAATTCAAACACATCGCTAGCTTTTAGAGGTGATCGAAACATTTCTTTTGACCACATGCTGGTTCAACTACCCTCAAAGCCAAAGGTAATTTTTAGATGTGGCGAACCATTCCTTTAGCCATAGAAGTGACTCCACTGCCCCTCTAGCTTTACTCTCTTCCCCCCTCTCTTATATATTGTTGTAATCTTAATCATTCCTTTTTTTTTGAAAAGTTAATCATTCATTTAAATAGACGGTTTAAATTAAAGCTATTGCATGGCTTGCAATACCTTAACCTTAAGTGATGAACCTGATCCGGATATGCACGAGGCATCTTTCTGAGACTGAATACCATGTATTATTGCTTATTTAAAAAAGAAGAAGAAGTTGCTTTCAATTCGGTGCATGTGGCAATGCGCTGCTTTCCCACTGATGCGTTCGCCCTTCCAGTGGTGTATCCATTTCTCATTTGTCCAAAGAATACAGAAAAGTTGATCTTCTCGACCACACTGTTTTTTTAGTTGTCCAATCATTGAACAACATTACATACCGTCTTCAGGTGGCCTTCTCCTCGACCTTTTGGTCAATGAATTATGGGACCGGATTTGTTAGTACCTCCTCCTCTCGTAGTTTTATTTTATGTTACTTTAATCGCTATCTTTCTCATAAAAAATAAAAAATAAATAAATCTGCAAACCAAGTGGCAGCGAGCGCGTAATAGACCTTTGCAAAAGTCAAATAGCTAGAAACGAAAAATATGAAGAGACAGCATTATATTCAGAATAGCAAAGTTTTTCTCAGAATATATGGCAATTTTACAACTCTCAAAGGCGCATTTGGTCAAGTCAGTCATTTTGTGCCAAGTTTTTCTCAGAACTTGGTCTTATCCCTGGTCCAATCAAACTATATCTTAGAACTTCAACAAGTAGAACCCAGAAAAATCAAGGGCGCACCTGATTCCAATTTCCTAACCTACTTGTTTTTTACCCATGATATGCATGACCTCAAGTTTTAATGATTAATACTTTTGTAAGCTTAAATATATATCTATGAAACATTTCCTTTCAAATCAATATCATATATCATATATCATAGCCTTTCATGTAACAGGGTGGCAACCGTGAAATCTGTAGCAGGCATTTTTTTTTTAAAGCTCATTCATTATATGGGGAAAGCAAATCGGAGAACGCTTCCTATATACGAACTTGTAAATGGATTCCTGTAACACCTTATTCATGATGTCTTCTAATGAATACAGGTTTGTTGGCTCATTATAATTGAACAGTCGCTGTAAATTGGGGAATGCACTAGCTTTTAAAAGTCAGTCACCACCTCTCTGGCCCTCGGCTCCACTTACTACTTTTCCAACTAATACAAACCTATATCCCTCTTCCCTCTGCATATTTATAAGGGGAAGAGCATTAGAAATCATCCTAGCTAATTATGCTAGACACAATCATTGCCAATGACCCAAAAGAGATGTATTACACAAAGATATAGTTAGTGACTTGAATTGAAGACCAGGTTCATTATAAGGGCCAGAGTTTTCCAACAAAATGAGGAGCGCATATCCGAGAATGTGGTGGGTGGTGCCTTGCACGAGCAGGAAAAGTTTGCAAACTGACTGCCTGAAGGATACAGAGGAAATACTCAAGACCAAGCTTGCAACAATCAAGGAAGAGCCAGAGATGTGTGAGCAGAACTTAACACCACCAAGGCATCATCACATGGCTAAGAAGGGAAACATGATCCGAGTCAAGTATAAGATGGCACGCCTTTTCATGCCCCAGTTCAGCCTCAAAGATTCTTGTGCCCTATTCATGACAGGGTTTGCCTCTAAGGGAGCTTTGGTGGGCTTCTTCAATATTGACCTTCTTAAGCTTATGCATTAGCCAGTCTAAAAAGCGACACCCACAGAGATGTGTTTGTTAGGACTACAATAAAGGGAATGCATGATGGGCCAATAGCGGGTATACATGATTTAGTCTCTTCTGTAATCTGTTAAACACACCGTATTAGTCCGTATTCCTGCAAGATCATATTTCACTGGGCCTTGCACGTGTAATGTTTGTTATATTGGCTCCTATTTCACATTCCCTAATGATTGCTGCTAATTATAGAGTGGACAACCTGGACATCTACCACCAAAGCATGTATTGACATGTAATTGATACAATTGAGCTATGCTCTCGGTTTTCAAGTATTAGCTTCTGCCTTCTAACGGAGGAGTATAAGTTAATGTGTCAGAAATGATAGAAGTAATGCTCTAGGAGTGGTGAGTAGAATGGAGAAGAATGAGTGACAGAACTAGGTATCAGAAGATCCTATACACAAGAATTGAGGAAAGTGAGACAAATTTAAGGAAGATAATTCTACGTGACACTGCAAAGCAAGTGAAGACCCGGAAAAAGAGAGAGACAGACAGAAATAAGTAAAAAGGACGGGTTATATCTTACTTTGCCGGTGACATGGGGAGGGGGAGCTTTTATTATTTTTTTCTCCACAGATTATAAACTACTACAGTAAAAAAGTAAGAGTAATCAGCTATGAAATAAAGCCCAGGATCCTAGCCAAACTGACCTGCAATTTCTTAAATGCAGCGCGCTGATTGCACAGTTTAGAAGCCCTATTTAAGCTTTGATTATTGAAACTTGGAGAAGAGCTGAGGCTTGGTGAACTGTTAGTTTTGTTCTCAAATGAATAACTGGCGACCCAAGTTGGAAGTTTGAGAGAAGAATTGAGGAAACCAGCGCGCGCGGGAAATACATAAAGAATCCAATTTCTAAGAAGTTCCACTGGCATGTTTTAGAGATGCCAGTCAGGATCAATTGGCTTATCTACAGGTTCAACTTCAATGCATATATTACTCACCGAATAGATGAGGCTTGGCAAACTATTAAGCATGTTTTCTTATTTGGGTTGTGAACGTTTATCCTGGGAGTAAAATAAGACAAGCAATTACTTGCATGTTTCTAAGAGAGGGAGAGAGAGAGATGATATAACAACTAGGACCACATGGTCCTCAAGAAGTACCTAAATCGGCTAAGACTATATCTAATAAAGCGGAGATCATTAGTCAATCTCTTCCCCTCTGTAGACATGTCACAAAAAAAAAAAAAATCTATGAACACATGATACGGCACTCTCTTTTTGGTAATTAATAGAAACCGGTTTGGTGCTGTAATTCCCCAAACATATTCGAAGTCTCGACTTATTTAACGCTGTCTTAATTAATTTGGAATCAAGCCTGGAGTAGTGGAGAATACATTGTTCATATTATTTTGTTCAAAAGTAGAGTGCTGTAGAAAAGATAGACAATAGATAAGAAAATTATTAATGTTTCGGTTATAACAGAAGGTTGTCACCGAATTTAGGGCAGATTCTTATTAAAAGAAATGACACTCTTCCTACGTGCAGAGAGATGAGATACAACTGGAAGCCCCCACTGAGTGGGAAAGATGAGAGCAGGACATACACCGTCGTTCACTCGGTTGACAATATCACCGTAGATCCTAGCAATCCTGATCGGCAATACCATCACAGAAAACGCCTTCATGATAATCTTCCTTGACCGTGATAAGCGAAGACCCTTTAGCCGTCCATTTCCTTTCTGCACCCAACAACTTCTAGGCCTCGCCACCTTTTCATCAGCATTGTTTAACTTCTTGTAACGACATCTCAAGCGTCTACCAACTAAGTCTTGGAAACCCATCTGCAGAAGCGAGGACCAATTGGAGGCAAGAGATGAAAATTGAGTTAGTTCCAAGAACTTTCTGCGTGGCTATGCATACCATACGCAAATCTATGTGTATATGAAGAGGAAGAGCTAGTTGAGAACAGGAGGTAACGGATGTGCATACTATATGGAGAATTTGGTTTTAATGCTCCTTCAGACACAAACTAGTAACAGAAAGAGATGGAGATCGTCTACATTTGGATGCCTTGTAACACATGGCCGACATTATATTTTAACCCAATATACTCAGCATAGAGGAAGACAGAGATGGAGATGCCCTCAATTTCTAGTTTTTAACACATGGCCAACATCACTGAGCATAACCGCCCCAGTGATTGCATCTCTCTCTCTCTCTCTCTCTTATTTCCTTAAATGTAACGGTGTAGTTAGTAAATCATAATTAAAGGAATATAGGAGGCATGTGCAATGATTGAAGTCCATACTAGAGTACAAATCAAGGCCAATCATTTGCTAAAAAAACAAATGTATGTGGTTGTGACCTTTACACAAAAGCAGATCTATTTCTTTCTTTATTTATATAACAGAGATTAGTCCCGTAATCAAGTCAGGCGTATGGACTGTTGGTCTAATATGTCCCATACATCGGCTCATATTTGTTTAATTCAGGGTTCTATCTCTGTGTGTTGACTAGTTGAACACTTGCTGAAGTTCATATATATATGGTGAACACTTCAGATCCTACCATTAGATAGGCCACGCTTTTTTTCAACATCCGTGGTTCACAAGCCCATCATTAACCGGCCGTGTCTTTTACAAAGGACTCCAAGCACAATGTTAGTTGTAAAGGAGAGTCCAAGAACCATGTTGGTTGGGTTCTCAATAGCAGAACGACGTTGCAGAACGTTGGGGCTTTTCACAGAAAAATAAATTACTTTAATAGGAATAAGTATTAGAATTAATATGATAAGGCAGAATTGAATGATCATTCCTATTTATGGACACATATTTCCTTCAAACCCTGTCCTTTAATATTTTAACAATTATTTGTTGTCAATTCACTAATTTAAGAACTAAAACGTCCTCAAGTGGTAGCTCAATCGGTTAGGATCACGCCTAATGAAACGAAAGTTACTAGTTCGAATCCCCCTCCCTCTCTTATATTGACATGTTAAAAAAAAAAAAAAAACTAAAACATTAATTTTTTAGAAATTCAAAAATATTAAATGACACTTATCACTTATTAGAGTAGGTTTAAAGAAATTTCCTCTAAATTAGTATGGAGGAAATTTCTACCAACTATCATCTTTCATATAGTTTCTTTAATATTTTAACTTGACCTAAGCTTAAAATTGCAATAAGCACCAATAGAGGTGTCTTTTGTTAGAGAAAAAGATTAGCCCTTCAAAACCTCCTATCCATGTCAACGAATCCTCAAAGACAGGGTTCTCAGATCCTCGATAAAGATGAACTTCGTAAATCTCAATTAACTTGTTCTTTTATTAATCACTCAACTATGTATTAATGGTTTCAGAACCTTTTTTTTTTTTTTTTTTTGGAAGCATTTTATCAAAGACTTTGCCAACCTACCCAATAAATAATATAGCTAAAACAAAAAAGGGACATGCTATAATGTAATAAACTATCTATATTTAACCCATAAAAGTTTATGTGACATCCTAAAAAAATATTTTAGAATGTCTTTGTAGTGAAAAAACAACCCACAATGCAATAAATGAAGGATGTCACATTGACTTTTATGGGTCAAATGTGGGTAGTTTATTGTATTGTAGCATTTCCCAACAGAAAACATACATGTCTCCCTGGCATGTCTTCGAACATCTATCCAACGACATATTTCACTGATTTATTGCCATTCTCTTCAAAGAAGAGTTCCTCTTCTGCTACATTAATCGAAAACACCATAACACGCTCACCACCCCGTATCCCCTCATCTGCCTCCCACTCCGCTGTTCTCAGCATCAAATTGAACGAAATTAGTCCTCCCCTTCGTGGTCATGGCGTGCTCGGTTTATTGGGATGGGTCCATTCCCTGTCCTCCCAAAATCATTTCTCGATACTCCGATTCTATAGAAAATCCTGACTACATCCATTGGCATTTGGCAACGTCAGGGTCAGCTTATTCTTGGCTGGTTATTAAGCTCAGTATCTGAAAAATCATTGATCTCTCCACTTCTCATGGAGTCTGGAAAAAATATTTATGTATCCTATGTTGCCTACTCCCATGCTCGTGCTGTTCAACTGCGAATAGTGTTTCTGTTCATCAAGAAAGGCACAGATTCTCTGAAGTATCTTCAAAGCGTTAGCACAATTGCCTATCAACTTGTTATGGTTGATAAACCCTTTGCTGAAGAAGAACTTTTGCTCTACATTCTTGGTGGTCTGCCCTTTTGAGTATGGGCAATTCAAAACATCCATCGTCAGTCGTGTCTCTAGAGCGAAAGTCTCACCCTGCTAATCTCCTTAGTTATCTTCTCACCGAATAAATTTGCCATAAGAAGATGAAGAAGCCCCATTACCAATACCGGCCCACAAAGGACTTCTAACCCAAGGCCCACATACCCAGCCCAGGGATTAGCATATCCACTATCCAGGGAGGACCCGAAAAATGATCATTCCCGGAAATGGGATTGTTTTGGGAGAATATGACAAGATCCAGATAGATTGGGTCCGAGATAAGATATATCATACATCCCATGGCCGAAGTTTACCTATCGCATGCAATCCCCGGATTGATGTCTCATAGGGCCGGGGAGTTACTTAGATAACCACTTCGTCACGGAAGGTATAAATGATGGTGTAGTTGAGTCTCATCCTCGAAATATTGGGACAAACATTATCCCACAAGATTCGGATTAGGTATCTTGAATTGGAGTAGGAATCTCAATTTGGGTCTAACTAGGACTCATTGAAGAATCCGGCCAATGATCTAACTCTAAGCTCTATCAAAGGCAAACCCTGGATCCAAATCAAACTCTCAACAACCTCAACTCAACCCCATTTTGAAGTAGAAGAACTAGTACATGTATAATTACATTTCGTAGGCCTATAAATACACATAATCCTCAAGTTAGGATTGAGTAATTGTGCATTGAGCATATATTACTCAGATATTGATTCTCGCAAGCATAGGAGGGAGACAACGCCAAGGAAACAAGAATAACGCATTGGAGAATGTGACTGAAGGTCTACTTGCCTCAAAGTTGACCAATACATAAAAGTTTTAAAGGAAAGATCTGAAACTAAGTATGTGTCGAACACAGGCAACTATCAAGTGGAAACAGACTCGATGTATAATTATAGAATAATCTAGTGTCTAAGCTTGGGTAAAATGATACAATCAAGTGCAAATGTATACAAAACAAAGCTTTTGAGCTCGGCTCAATGAAAACTATCAAAGTGCAGTTGTAATTCAAAATTCAAATGTAAGCTTAACGAAAATTGTACTTTTTAGCCTGTAAGTAGCATGTGTGGGGACATGTAGCGTCTTTTGGATGTGTTACTTCCACGAACCAATAGCTTGACAACTTTCGACCTAAAATATGATGTTGATTTCTACAAACGGCTAATGACAGCAACTCAATGAAAAATATCAAGTGCAATAATCATTCAAAATTCAAACATGAACTTAATGAAAATCGTACTTTTTAGCCTTTAAATGACATGTGTGGGCACAGTGCAGTGTCTTTTGGATGCATTACTTCCATGGACTAATAGATTGGCAATTTCCAACCTAAAATATGAGGTTGATTTCTACAAACGACTAATGGCAACAACTCGTGGAATGTGGGTTTCACCAACATGAATATTCTTTCAGTGTGTGAGAGCGTGCGACAACTTCAAACATCTTTGGGCGGCCGTCACGGTGTAAATTGGAGCTTGTTGAACTGTTTGGTATAATGTTTATACCAAAACAAGGTCAAAAGTGTTTGTTTGTTTGTTTTTTTTTTTTTTTTTGGCAAGTAAAAAGTTACTTTTTAGAATTATCCTGCAGCGGTGGTATCTTAATACTCTAAACAAGATCGACTACAAGAAAAAATAATTCAGATATCATGTTAAAATAACTAGATAATAGAAAACTTAAGGTGAACTATATATTTTAGTCAGACTTTTTAGAGCTGAATAAGGTTGCATAATAAATGTAAAATATTACATAATAAAATCAAATATACAAAAAATAATAATAATAATCAACATCTGAGACATGCATCAAGCAAACAAGAAATTAAAGCATCATATATAATATATTCAAAGAATAAAAAAATTTCCGAATACATTCTAGCAAGATTGACAACTTGTACTCTCGAGGTCAACACACGATTATTTTTGTGTTAGCATGATCCACCCTACGGTTCCCTGCTGGCTACTGCGCGCATGACGTCTAGATCTACTTAAGTAAATAATATGCCCACGCCACATACTCCTTTTCGCTTAGCAAGTATGTTACTGTTACAGGTCACAGATACAATAATGTCGCTGATCGACTTCGAACAAATATGGACGTAGGAGATCATTTAACATATATACTTCCATAAAGAGCTTATGGTCTTGAGTGTTAATATCTCAAATTTTGCTGCCAACCTTCAAGATCTGAGGAGATTCTTCCCCTCGATCGCGATCCAGTGCCTGTATATTTATACTTAATTAATCGTCACGCTTTGGCAACTTCCTTTTCTTGCGCATCTTTTAACTCGATCTTGATCACATCATGATGAAGGTCAACCCAATACCATGCATGTTGATGACTTGTGTATGGAAGGAAAATATGATTCATTTGAATTTCTACATAAATGATCAGTCAGCATCTAACACGGAAGATACACTCTTAATTAAGCCATACAGTTTACTAAAAATGTAACTTAATATACTAATATATTCAATAATCAAGCTTACTCGGCTTTCATTCAATCTGATCAGGTAAGACAATCCATTTCCGATTACTTCATGCTATGTAAACGTGAATGAAGTGACTCCACGATAAGACCTACAAACTGGGGGGGAAGGGAGGAAACAACCTTATTTGATGATTGTAATTTAAAATTATTGCTCGTCAAAAAATATTTTAACTAGGATGGTTATACTTCTTAATTTTGAGGTTAGAGAAACTGAGTAATGGATAATATATATATATATATATATATATATATATATATATACACACCGTATTAATTTGTTGCACAATGTGAGAGAGCTTGAACTTGTATAGATTCATCTGTGCATATATATGGGTGGCTGGAGTTTGAAGAGCCCATATAAAATACACTTTTCTAAATAAATTTTAGATTACCCGACCTGTCCAAATTAGTGGAGTTACCTTATTACCTTATCATGGGATCGTAAATTTATACACATGCAAATGCAAATGGGATCGTAAATTTAATATATAAGAGGCCCCCAAGAAACTTGCGCAAACAATTGAAAGTTGGTGCGCGCAGCTCTACTGCCTCTTTATTTTTTCTTTTAGCAATTAGCAGACTTGTAGTCTGCTAGAAAATTTGAAAAGAGGACGACGATTGGATGGTATCTACTATCTAAGGTGGGTCTTACCTTGCGCATTTTAATGTATCCTTGCTTTTCCCATCACCCATGCATATATATATAGAGAGAGAGAGAGAGAGAGAGAATAAAATATGAGGTAGAAGGCAACCACTAAACTGGAAATGCTCGCGAGTTAGAAATGCATAGAACCAAGTACTAGTGTGAGGACAAATCCGGAAGAAAGAGCCTAGCTAGCACCCAAATCTAGAAGAAGAAGAAAAAAAGTAGCTAGCCTGGTCAAAAGATTAGTTCGTATCCAAGTTCAACAAGCCGGCAAAGTTAAAAAAGTCACGAATCCCCAGTGACTTTCTAAAACTTGCCTATTATTCAGACTTGGATATTTGAAATGCTTGACTTTTTGGGCTTCCCCTCCCTTGACCGTTCAAACTTTGAACAAACAAGTGCATGAATTTCCATTCCGATTTCCCTCTTCACAGTGAAAGTCCCCAGCTGCCTGCCCAGAGGTTAAAATCCTCGCTGTCTCTGCGAAAGTGCAAATTAATCCAGTAAACCATAAAACTGAACCTAAACCCAAAATAGAGAGAACCGTTTGATTATATTTCGGAATTCTCACTGAAATTACATGTATTATGCATACATGTACTGGTTCAATTTTTATTATTATTATTTAATATTATGTATACATGGTCAATTACGCATGTTCATTTCTGATAAGGCATACGTCCCAAGAGATAGAATTTGTAAAATGAACCACGCCTTTAGTGTGAGCGAAAGATCGAATCCTCCCTTACCGACATGTCAAAAAAAAAAAAAAAATTCTGATAAAGCATACACTAACAGCAGGGAATCATCATCATCATCATATATATATATATATATATATAGAACAACGTACTAGTTAATACTGTAAAATTCTGGGGCGAATCTGATCGATCACAAGACATTCTAACATGTAAAGCACTTAATATTAACCCCAAATCTTCACCACAGCTAGCTAGGAAAAACAAATTTGAGACGGGAAAAAATAAATATGAAACAATTAATAGTCTACCAGAGGCATGTGGAGTTATTTTTTTTGTTCTGGTTGTTAAGGAGTCGCAGGAATCTTCTTCTTCGGTAGTAGAAACCGTATCTGAGCCTGGAACAAACCAACTTCCTGATTCTACAAGCGGATCGTAGTCTCAGGCATATGACCCTCTTCACCCGGACCAAGGACCTCTTGATTCTCTCCGAGAGACTCCTTTTTCTGCAGAACTGATAGCTTCTAAGGAACAGTTGTCTCTTCTCCATCATCATGTAGTTTTGCTCCGCTATGTAGTACCCAAATGATTCGTTCCTGAATATTGGGTTTAGACCCACAACATGATTCTGATTCATGATGCCCTTGAAAATGGGCCGCCGAAGGCAGAGAGAGAGAGAGAGAGAGCAACAGTAACAAATAGAAAAGGAACGGTTTCGTGAGAAAAGAAATATAAGCAGATCGAGGGGCTGGATTTGGGGGTCTGAAAGTCTGAACTGTAGAAATTCTTCCCTCCCACCTGTCTCTTCCGTTGCTCTGCTTAATTAATTGTGTTTGCTTTACTTTGTATTGCAATTTGCAAGCGAGTAGTGTGCGCCGCCGCAGTAGGACGCCAAACTCATGAGACGTGAGTCATGACCTTTCTTTTCTTATTTTTGATTCCTCTTATTGCTCTACTTTTAACACGTGGATTGTGGGATTTTGGTATAATCTGGTCACGTGCCTTTTGTGTTTCCCTTATCTTCTTTGTCTTTTTTTTTTTTTTTTCTGTTTTTTTTTTTTATATCTTCATCCGTGGCCCATGGTTAGGTTAGACAATATGATGTCATCTAGTAGGCTCCACCACGATCACTTCCATATGGGCCGTTTCTAGGCCCACAAGATGCATGGTCCGACAAACACCAAAATTCAGGTCCTCTCTCTCAACACGGCAACTTGTTTACTGATGATGACATCAATACAACTATCAACAGTGAGAAGAAAATGACACTACTTTTTTTTTTTTTTTTGGCTGAGAAGAAAGAAACTATATATGCGTGCTATATTTTGCAATTGGTGTAGGTGGGGAATGAGATCAGACTATGTACAGGTGTAACCGATTTTGCATAGTTTAACCATTTCTACGCGGTTCACGCCGCTCTTTTCTTTACGGCGTTGAAATCACCTTACTTTTCTATTTTATTTATATTTGTGAAGCTCTAATATATGAAAAATATTATGTATTTTTCTAATGTCATTTTAGTTATGGTGTAATTTTTAAAATTATTATTATTAATTTTTAATCTATTAATAATTTTAAAAATTACATTACAATTGAAAAAACGCTAATAAAACACTAGAAAAATACTTAGCATTTTTCTTAACATATATATATATATTGTTGTCAAAACCAGAAATTTCAAATAAAAGACCTCGAAAACGAGAGAGTGAGAGAGAAAAACGCCTTTATAAGGCTTTCCCATGATTTTCTACACGAAGAGTCAAAACACAAAAACTATATATATATATATATATATATATATACACATATATATATAATGACTAACATCAAAACATTTTTTTCGAATAAAAAACAAAAAGAAATCCTCCTTAAGCTAATACAAACAATAAATTTATATGTTTTGAAAATGCAAACAATTTACCGTGTATAATATTTGAGAGCCATTCAGTGAGCAAAGAAATGTAAATAGTGTGACATTATTAGGATTATTCATCATAAATGATGTTAAGATGCATGAAAGGTGGTTTTTTGGTTCATATAATGCTACTCACGTTCAGTCTCACACTTTCTGACTAGCTTTTAAATTATAATCAAATGTGAGATGAATTAATATTAAATTTTGATCAAATAATAATTTTAAAAGTCAATGTGAAAGTGAAAATAAGCTGTTATGGCCTATGGGTCATTTATGCAAAAAAGAAATGATAGAAACACAACTTTGACCCAACTTTTCTCTTTTTATTTTTTTTTTATTTTTTATTTTTTGGCATACCAACTTTTCTCTTATGTGATCATTAAAAAAAAAAAATGAAGTAATAGGATCCCGTGCGGTCTTTTTTTCTTTTTTTGTTTTTTGTTTTTTTTTTTTTTTAAATGGTCATTATTCTAAAGAAACTAAAACCCAACTTTTTTCTTAAGTGGCAAAAGAAATTTAAAAAAAAAAGCCTTAAACCGAAAGAGAAAAAAATTGAATGTAAAAGTTGAATCTTAATTGAGTTTAACTTGTGCTGTATCACACCTCAAAGATAAATACCATTTTTTTAAATACCAAATAAATAAAAAAAAAAGACCATATATGATAGAGGTATGATACAACTTCTTTTTTAAAAAATAAAATATTAAAAATTGAAATATTCTATTTTTAAAAAAAGGTACGTAAAAGAGAAGTTTGATATTTATTAGTTTTATGTTGTGACTATCATTATTCTATATGATACTATTATTTTTTAAAAAATATTTAAATAAAAAAATACATAAGAAAAAAATTGGGCAAGAGTTGTTTCTAACCCTTCTATCATTTCTCTTTGCAAAAAGACTGCACAATACACGTTGTAGATTTCAAGTGGGAAGAGTAGCGAACGTGGTATAGATTTCAAGTGGGAAGGAGAGAGAGAGAGAGAGAGAGAGAGAGAGCTTTACAACATGGCGAAATATAATTGGCAATACGATCGGTTGTAAACCCAAACCCAAACCCCTAAAGAAAATAATGACGAACGAAGCCTCAACTTAGAACGCCAGTGCCAAGCCCTATGGAATCCGATGGGAACAGTAATCTTGAATGTTTAATTTCATGTTTAGCTTCTGTATCTACAATGCACAATGGACAAACAGGGCACTCAAGGCGAATTAGCGGGAAGCCTAATGTTTGTGACAGGGAGAGAGGCGATCTGCGAGCTTCAAAACTCTTGAGGTATTTTGACACAAATATCAGCACACAATTAAGCCATTCAGGCTTTCTCAAATCATAAACAGCATTTGACATTTTCTCTCCACCCCTTCTTTCTTTTAAGAGGACATTTCTTACCTGCCTCACGCGCTTTCTTCATGCTCTGTCACCTAGTCCCAGTTTCATTTGCGGCAGGAACCTTTGAAGAGTAACCGGACATATCCAAATCAATAAGTGACATATCATACGGTACAGATAAAGAATTTGTGGCATCCACAAGCAGGGAAGATCTCATCGCATCAGGTTGTGAAGAATCAGTTACAGAGTCTGGATTTTTAGGAGTGCTTGTACTAGAAGATGAGAGACTGGAGAGCTGTATATCATCCAACTTGTTTCCAAAAATATGTTTGTTTCTTCTTACGGACTCCATCTCAGGACCAGTTGGCACAAAGGTGCGTGACCGATACTTCCTGGTTCCCTCATCACCCTCGTTGTGGTTGTAAAGAACGTAATCATGGTATGTCGGAGCAAACTACAAAATGGTAATATGATCGTCAGCATGGATAGAGTAAAGACCTTCAAAAATAAAAAATAAAAAAAGAGAAGAAAAAGAAAGAGGCATGCTTGTCCAAGAGAGGCAATGAGCAATGTAGATTTTATTAGCATAATTGATGCACGCTTTTGGACAAACCTTATGGCAAAGCATGTGGAACACATTAAAAAGAAGAGAGAGACAGAGAGAGAGAGTGAAATGTATACACCCCTTCAGATTAATTCCCCCCACCATAAGAGGTAGAATACCAACCCTTCACTCTTGGCAGAAATAATAGAATACAGCTTACCTGGTGGACTGTGTCATGGTAAAAGTCATTTAACTTTAAGGCATGTGCAAGGCTTCCTGTCAGACCACGGGAGACACCAATATTGGCACCAGCATACTCTTTGTATGGAAATGCATAGAGGTGGCCTACAGCAGCAATAAGCATCTCAACACATATAATGAAATTTTGAAATTGAGCAGCTTCCTCTGCATCCTTGATGAATCCAGACTTTGCAGCAAGGAAAACCAAAACACCCTAAAATGCAAACAAGAAATTCAGAAAGATAGTGGAAAACACCCTAAAACCCATAGTTCTGCTTAATTTTCCCAAATATATAGTGTCATGCAATTCCATTTTGTAAAACCTGTCTTTTGAGTGTGTGTATGTGTGTGTGTGTGAGAGTGAGAGAGAGAGAGAGAGAGTAATAGTTGCTTTATGAGATACGTCATAAGTGGTGGTGTCTGAAATCCTAAATATAAAGTACTTACAAAAGCTTAAATTAGTATTTTCCATAATTTCACCTTAAATCAGAAAAGGGGGAAAAATCTGAGAAGTCATTAGAGCATAACACCATACGCTGGACAATTCTAGCATTCTTTTTCACAAGAAACACAAAATAGTCCCAAATGTCCATGCTGCAATTAATTAACAAAAGAAATGCAAAGGGAAACTGTCCTAAAAATGCTACTAAAATCATTTTTAAGTGTTTACAGAATTCTCCTTTCCAAAGTTGCTTTAGGACACATGCATAAAATAACAAAGGAAGTATCTAGCCGTACCTGCCAATAAGTCAGGAAAACAACCGATTTAATTAAAATAAACTTTGGAACTGGATTGAATGGCTGAAGCAGATCTTTGCATGCCAAATAAAACAATGCCAAAGCGTAAAGAGCCACCGTGTATGAGATTGTATAGATGATAGTGAGATACAGGTATGATTGGTTTGGACTGAAATTTCCATCTTCATATTTTCCTTTTGCAAAAAGTATGAGAGTAACAGCAACTAAAATGGGCTTCAAAATCACAAACTGTAAACACCCCTGCTTGCATCTACGTATAAAACGCCTGCATTAACAATTTCAGAAATGAGAGCTAATCAAACATGTCTAAGGATGTAATCTTCAGATAAACAACCGTCTTCACAAGACTGTAAAAGAATTGCTTATAAATTCACGGCAACTGTTGAGTTATACTCCGGATTTTCATATGGTGTAGAGAAGCTAAAATCATGTATGTAATTAGGCATCATGCAATGGGATGATTGAAAGTGGAGAGTTGTGTAAAGAAACTCACCCATCCAGTGGTATGGGAGGGAAGCAACATGTCATCAGATACCATGATGGCTTCAGAACCCTACCACTTAAACTTAGCACAACAGCTCCTGGGCCACCAACCCACCCCAGGCACAATGACAGGAAATTATAGATGACCCATGCTTCATAGCTGAAACGATGAAACATTATATTATTATAGTATTTCACCATATGAAGATTATTTCTGGACATAGATAACTTCTTATAATCCCATATTTTTTTTCTCAAAAAAGAAAAAAGCTATTAAAAACCCAGGCACTGATATACAAAAAGTTCCTTTTTCTATTGTAGTAAAGCAACTTTGATTCACTCTCTGTAAACAGAGAAAACCAGACAACGAAAAAGAAAAAAGAACAAATACTACTTATAAAAAAGAAGAAGAAGACGACCCAGGGGAAAACAATTTTTTGCCTGGTTTCTATTCTTGTCGCTAAGCAACACTGGTCTACTTAAAAACACGATTTAATTAAATCACTGGATAAAGTACAATCTACAAAGCAGAACTGGCAGGAATTTACATCTAGTGTAGTGAATCACCCACAAATAACACAATATGATGAACTTCACATGAGCTGTTTGCAGGGCGCATTTAAAAGAATTGGAAGAGATATTATATGGGTGGCAAGGGACTTAAGATTTATAAATTTAGGGTTCTCATGTAAAGTTCGATAAGGTAAGGAATCTTCAAAATCCCAAAGGGGCAGTAGAGGAGGGAATTGGAGAGCAGAAATTCCTAATAAATAGCACCAAAAGCGGTGTCATTTTATCAACCCTAGCATGGTTGTATTTCCATCAATGGCAGTGGCACCACTGCTGTAGCACAACAACCGCTGCAACTGTGTCACCATCACCCCCTACAATCACCAGCACCTCTGCCACTATACTGACCGCATTCCTTCAGAAAAGAATTTGTTGAACTTCTTGTCACAAGAAACTTTGCTTTAGTAATTACTAAAGAAAATGCTGTTGATCTATACAACCAGAAGACACAGTAAAATGTCTTCACAAGCATTTCAAGAATGCATGTAGACAACCAGAAGACCCAACAGGAATTTGAGTTCAACAGAAAATTGGAACACAAGTACAGATTTCAATGCTGCAATTTAAATAGTTTAAAGGCCACCACGGCCCTTATACATATCTTACCATGCTTGTTGTTTTGTCTACTATCAAAATGTCATATTCCATTCTTTAATACAATAATTTTTATCTTTACTTGTCAAAAAATTATCTATGTACATCTTATGTAAGTGTGTTATCTGGATGAAATTGTTGACATTTGAAATGCAGTCATTAATTTTCTAAAGTCAAACCAAACAAGGGTAGACAAAAGCATAAATATATAATAAACCAGAGATTGGCGTGAACCATATTGTTTTCAGTAAAACTAGCAGAGATGAAATATACATATGCAGACAAACTTACACTTCCCGAATGGAATTAAAATAGATTGAGCCCTTGGGCAAAACTAGGGACAAGAAAGACATTAATGCATAAACCTGTCCAGAAAAACAAAATTAAGATGTTAGTGAATACTGCAAAGAACATAAAATGAAATATAGATTAGCATCTTTAAAATGTAGCCTTCAGCAAGTATCAAGGTAAATGGATGGGAAAATGCGACGGAAAAAGAAAAGATGAATAAAGGCCAACATGGAAAATATCATAAGTGAGATACATTACAAAGGAGATAATGAATGAGAGGAAGAAGCCAAATGATGTGTTCCTTCTAAGTTAGTCAAGATAGCTGTAAATGAGTAGTAGATATGCTCAACCAATAAGAAAAAACTTCTATGTTTGATAATTAAAAAAAAAAAAAACCAGATTTCCAGAATTCCAAATTTTCACTCGAATGAAAATGGAGTTAAATGTATTGCCTACAAAGAAAGCAAGCTTTTAACCAAATGAGTTCAGGATTTTTTTTTTTTTTCCATTTTGATCTTGACTTTAGAAAGTCGAGTATTTTCTTACCCCTAGGTGTCTTCTGTTAATCATTGAAATCATTGAAAGCATTGAAAAGTAGGCAGTCCCACACAATCAAATACTCTCATGCCACATGATGGCGAAAGAACAGATGAATGACCCTAACACCATGTCAAAGTACCCAGCATGGGAAGCTCAAATCATGTTAACTTGGCACTTCTAACACCACTATCTGATGAGTGCATAAAGTTTCAAGGCAAGCTTTCAGGACAGGGAAGAACAAAATCGCAGCTCTAGCAAATAATGCATCCATTTTTGTTTTTTAATAAATAATGTATATTCAAACAACAGGCAAAGGGGCGCAACCCATGTACAGAGGGAGTTTACAAGAGACCCCTAATCCGAAGCAACATATAAATGCATAATTCTAATAAAAATTCCGAGAATACAACGTCAATGCACTCACCGGAACCATGAAGATGATGCGGACAATAAATCGCTGATAAGTAGGTTCAGTGTAATTCAAAAGGTGCCTGTAGATGTGCATAATAGCCAGAGAAATGGCTCCGACTGTGCAAATAAACGCAACAATGCTAAAATAGATTGCTACCATTTCCACCATGTCTGAACAAATTTTCCAACAAAAGTCAGTTCATTCCCGCGTTAACAACAATAACACAAGAAAAAAGAAAAAAAAAAGAGTCAAAAAAGATGTTTTCCGAAATTATATATACAGACACAGAGAAAAAGAGAATTTATGATAAAACCTCGGTCGGTATCTATAGGCTACAAGATACAATGCTTCTTTTTTAGTGTTAGAATAATTGTATTTGAATAACCGAATCAAAGTGAAGGAGTGGCTTTGCCGAAATTGTAAAATCCCTAATCCTTCCGGGCAGGGCTATAATTCCCAGCCGTCCCCGAAAATGAAAAATAAAAAAGTAAAAGTCTTCGCTAATGGACCAATAAGTTTGATTCTCGAACTATAAGATAATAAATCAAAGGAATTGACGCAATCTCCGGTTAATGCAACATATTATAACATGATTGGCGTGGAACGACTTATTTGGGAATAGAACGAACTTTACCTGGTTGGAGATCGGGAATTCAAATAGGAACAAGGGAGAAAGAGGCCAGAAAACGAAGACGGCGGATCTGAACGGCGTGTGAAATTGTACGGTGAGAACAGTAAAGAACAAGGACAGAGAGGCTTCAGTGGCGGCCAATAATGGCGGCTGTTATAGTCTCGGTGTAAACGGAATGGAATACAGTTGGAAAATGCTCAAACAAATAATCCATTACTAGGAAATGATACAAACCAGGAGAACACGATTTCATTCATATTTTGATCTGTAAAATACGAAAAAGTTAATAAATAAAAACAAAAGAAATTACCTCAAGTTTCCAAGCCGGCCTCATGGGCCAAAATGTTGGCCCATTTCAATCCTGACGGGCCCGGCTACCGCTGGACGTCATACTCCGGGTTTTCGGGTCCACCCGAGAAGAAATATATTTTGTCTTTCTTGCAGAGAAAAGGGAAAAGGCCATAGCTCCCCAAGTAGCAACCGAGGTGGAGGTTTGAAAGGCCATACATTTTAAAGAAGGGTGTGGCCTTATCTCCCTCTCTCTTTCTCTGTGCACCTCACCCTATCCCCTCCCCTGTAAAAGAAATCTGCTCGCCGCCTCTACTCATTTTCTCAGTATCTCCTCAACTCCAACATACTTTTATGTTTCTCTTCTTTTAGTACTTTGAGCAAGCATTTTCTGCTCATCTTCTTCTGGTTTAAAAATGGCCTCTTTCATAGGCGTTTCTTCCATTTACCAAACTCCAACACTCGATCTCTATAGAAGGACAGCAGCAACAACCACGCCTTTGCTCTCCTTACCCCTATGCGACAAGTCTCATTTTAATAAGGTTCTGAAAGCCTATAACACCAGCCAAAAGACCTTCTCTTTTCATTCCACTGGTACGCTTAGGAGTGGCTCCAAGCAGCAGAGCCTTGGTTTCCTTCCCTCCGCAATTGCTACCCCCAATTCTTCGGTCCTCAGCGAAGAGGCATTCAAAGGCCTTGGTGGTGGTTTCGCAGAAGACTCTCTGGATGACTATTATGACTCTGAGGCCGAGCCATCTTCTGCTGCCTCCGCGGACCAGGACGAGCTCGCCCTTTCCAAATTGGGCATGCCTCACCGCCTTGTGGATACCCTCGAGAAGCGTGGGATTACTCACCTCTTCCCCATACAAGTACTCTCTCTCTTTCTCTCTCTCTCGCTCTATTGTTTTAGGTCTGGATGATTCATTGGCGATTGGAAAACTCAAGCCAGTTCATTCTTATCCTTATGTTGCCTTAATTACACTGAGTTTGGCTGCTAAGAAGGTTTCTATTACTTCAATAATGACACAATTTATGTATATTAGATATTAGAATGAGTATTGCAAGTGGTCTCCACTTAAGTTGGAATGATAAATCTTCTGAGAGTACATATAATCAAGTGCTTATCGCTTTGTCATATTCTGGTATGCAATTTGTTAATTTAGTTTTTTTTTTTTCCAACCCGTTGAGCACCGTCCTTGATTATCTAACCGAGTTAAGTTAGTTGCTGCCAAATGTTGTTTTCATGTTATGCTACCGTTCTTTACGTAGCACATATAATCCTCAATGACTTTTTTTTTTTTTTTTCCTCTGCGCGTTTTCTATATAACATTACTTATCCCAAAAAAAAATAATAATAATCCTCAACGACTATCAACTGATGAATACCCTCTCTATTCTTTTTGCTGGTCGTATGATATTTTGTGTCTACTATAGTGTGCTTCGCATATAAAACTTCCTCTTCTTATTTCATTTCTTAGATTCTAAATTTTCCATAATAATTCTGTGTGTGTGTGCGTGTCTATGATTTACTCATTTTCTCCTTAAATTATGCAGAGAGCTGTTTTAGTCCCCGCCCTAGAAGGTCGAGATCTCATTGGTCGTGCAAAGACTGGGACTGGGAAGACATTAGCCTTTGGGATTCCAATTATCAAACGCCTGACTGAAGATGACGAACAAAGGGGCTCTCAGAGGTATCTGCTATATCACATATTTTACAAGCTACCGTTTTGAAATTTGTTTGTTCATTTGGTGTATGTCATGTTTGCAGGCGGCCTGGTCGTCTTCCTAGATTTTTGGTACTTGCACCTACACGAGAGCTAGCAAAGCAAGTGGAGAAAGAGATTAAAGAGTCTGCACCTTATTTAAATACTGTATGTGTTTACGGAGGGGTTTCTTATGTTACGCAGCAGAGTGCCCTTTCCCGTGGAGTGGATGTTGTTGTTGGAACTCCTGGTCGAATAATTGACCTGATAAATGGTAACACCCTTAAACTGGGGGAAGTTCAATATTTGGTCCTTGATGAAGCTGATCAGATGCTTGCTGTTGGCTTTGAGGACGACGTGGAAGTAATTTTACAGAAGCTTCCATCTGCTCGCCAGAGTATGCTTTTCTCTGCAACTATGCCTGGTTGGGTGAAGAAACTGGCACGAAAATATTTGAATAATCCACTGACCATTGATTTGGTAAAACTTATTTCCTTTGGCTTTTTTCTCTTCTCTTTTTTATTTCCCGAATAAATTTCTCAACCTTCATGTTTCCACAAGTTGCCTGATTAGAGAATCGCATGGAATTAGGCGTATAAGTATCTCCTTATAATGCACCCTTTGAGGGGTGTTCAATCAACGTTATCTACAGATATGTGTGAGGTTTACCTATTTCATATGTAGTTCATGCCATTCTTTTTCTAATACCATAATGGATGATGAGCCTTGATAAATATTTTGGTAAGAAACCATACTGATTTAAAAAATAATAATAATAAAAAAAAAAAAATCATATTCCAGACGTTTAGTGATAAAAAATAAGTAAATAATAAATAAAAAAAGTTCATGACCACCCTCATGCATATGGAATAGTATTTGGTTCATGTGTGCCATTATTCTATTTCTCTCCCTCTCTCTTTTTACGGAATTAGCTGAACTCTTTCTTTCGGGGTAAATGTTTCAAGCCCTATCCACTGCTTCACAGTTTGGTTGAAGGTATGAGATATGCTACTCAGCTTGATTTGGACTGAACTTTTGGGTAAGGTCCATTAAGCTTGTGCTGCTTGATGCAAGCTTCAAGTTGCATTGTCACTTTTTTCAACTTCCACTAAAAGCTTCTTTTTGCGGTTAAAGTTAGCCGCCAGGTGAAAGATTTCACTTATGGCATGTGAGATCTTTTCCTGTTGGGCTTTATGTCTTGCGCAAAGGTTCTTCATCTTGTATTAAGTAGTTTAGTATGACATACTTCTGATGATTCTTTGCGATATTTAAAAATAATAATAATAAAAAAAAGTACAAAGGCACAGTCCATATTTAATGTCAATGTTAAAGCTAGAATGGAATAAGTTCCAAATCTTATTTTTATTGCTTTCTCTTCTGCTTCATAGGTTGGTGACCAAGAAGAAAAGCTCGCAGAAGGGATCAAGCTCTATGCTATATCAGCTACTGCAACTTCAAAGCGAACCATCCTTAGTGACCTTATAACGGTAAGAGTTGGGGGTCATGTATTAGCCTTATTTTAGCATGTGTTCAGTAATGTTAAGGAATGCTTAAAGAGACATGACTATACACTCTCATACTTGTGTGTGAACTGTGAATTTGTATCTATATTTCTTTTATTCTTATTTGGTGTGCTGATACTTAGAATACTCATGTTACCCTTGTGTAAACTTCTCAACTTATAAAATTGGCTCTTTACTTTGATAAATTTCAGGTTTATGCAAAGGGTGGGAAGACCATTGTTTTCACACAGACAAAACGTGATGCTGATGAAGTCTCAATGGCATTAACAAATAGCATTGCTTCTGAGGCATTGCATGGAGATATATCTCAGCATCAAAGGGAGAGAACATTAAATGGTTTTCGGCAAGGGAAATTCACGGTGCTTGTAGCCACTGATGTTGCATCTCGTGGGCTTGATATTCCCAATGTTGATCTAGTAAGTTTGTGGAATTGCTATATGATCCACAATTAAAATCATGTAGTAATTATATTTTCCATTGGAAATTAATTACAAATTACATTCCTTCAGTTGCATCTGAGATTGAAAATTACAATTCAGATTAATCTAACATGAGATTTCACTCCATTGATTTACCTATAAAAAAACAAAAGATTTCAGTCTATTGATTCATGAGCCATGCTTCATATAGGAAATCTTCCCTCCTTATAATTCGTTGTTGCACCTAAAAGTTTTAAGATTTTGCTTCTAGTGAAAGTTCTTTGCAACCTGTTACACTTCTCTTTAATATTACAGTCCAGGTAATTCTTTTGGTGTATTGAAAGTCTCTTTTTCACTATTTATCCCTTTCTCCAGATTATTCACTATGAACTTCCCAATGATCCGGAGACTTTTGTGCACCGCTCTGGTCGAACCGGACGTGCAGGAAAAGAAGGTAATGCCATTCTTATGTTTACAAGTAGCCAGAGGAGAACAGTGAGATCCCTTGAGCGTGATGTGGGATGCAAGTTCGAGTTTGTTAGCCCACCAGCTATTGAAGAGATTTTGGAATCATCTGCTGAGCATGTGGTTGCTACTCTTAGTGGAGTTCATGCAGAGTCTGTAGCGTTTTTCACCCCAACTGCTCAAAAATTGATTGAAGAACAGGGAATAAGTGCTCTTGCTGCTGCACTAGCACAATTGAGTGGATTCTCCCGACCTCCTTCCTCCCGGTCTCTCATCAATCATGAGCAGGTAAATGATAAGCCTTCTATTTTCGGTTTGAAGTTAAGAAGTTATCAATGATCTCTCATTAATAGCAGTTAAATGATGAGCGTTATGTTTTCAAAGCTTGCGAGTCCTCAAAATTTTTTGTCAGCATTTTGTCCTCCAGGAAATAGATAGTACTTGAGTGTTGAAATGTAGTTGCTTCATTTTTGTCTTCAAATAATGATTAACTTAACTGAATGTTTGTGAAAGAATTTGTGCCTACTTGAGTAGTGGAATCAGCTGAAAATTCAAGTGCCTAGACCTTGAGCCATTGCCTGCAATATTAGAATTTTCATAATTCAGCTATGGTGAATTTGTCAATATATAAATTTTAGGAAAAAACTTCATTTAATCCCTTGAACTTCATCACTTTTGCAAATCTCTCCCTTCCCCCACCAAAAAATTTCCAAAATACCCCTGTATTTTTTAAAAAAAAATTAATTGTAATTTATGGGTAATTTTGTAATTTGATAAAGTTTACAAGTGCGTAATGGTCATTTTACTCTTTGACCGTCTAATTTAACCACAAACCCTAATGGGAGGGGTGAAATTACTAATTTTTGAAAGTTCAAAATACTAAATTGAGAGTTTTTGAACTTTGCGAGGAAAATTGCAAAAATGGTTGAAGTTGGGAGGGGTCAAGTAAAGTTCCCCCCGAAATTTTATAGGCAAAGATATGTATTGTGCTAAAAGGACTTATAAAAAAAAAAAAAAATTGTGCTGAAAGGATTTTTCAGTCAGGTGTATTATTAAATTTTTTTTGTTAACCTTAAAATTTTATAGTATTATATAGTGCCTTCTACTAGGGTCTGATAATTCATTGTACTGGATACTTGTGTTGCAGGGATGGGTTACACTGCAGTTGACTCGAGATCCAGCTTCTTCTAGTAGATACCTTTCTGCTAGATCTGTCACTGGGTTTCTTTCAGATATTTATCCTGCAGCTGCTGATGAAGTTGGAAAAATACATTTAATTGCAGATGAACAGGTCTGTATCTACAATATGCGTTGATTATTCTGCTCTAGTATCTCTTTGTTGATGCATTGTTTTTTTCTAGTATAAGTAGTTGACTTTGCTTATATCAGGTTCAAGGAGCAGTTTTTGATCTTCCAGAGGAGGCTGCAAAAGAATTGCTGAATAGGCAACTACCACCTGGAAATACTATTTCCAAGATCACCAAGGTTGATTATAGATTTGGTCCCTTTCTCATTATGGTTTAACTTGTTTCTGCATGATGCCATATGTTGCTTGTGCTGGCTATGATTTGATCCATTTGAAGTTTTCCCATGTATTTTTGTACTCTGCCCTCTCTTTCCCTAGGTTGTCCCTGGATTAACTACTAACACAGACATAAATCTTTTTCCTTTCTTTTTTAATGACAGTTGCCTGCTTTGCAAGATGATGGGCCTCCGAGTGATTACTACGGCAAGTTCTCTGGCAGGGATCGGAATAACAGACGAGGATCCTCTGGGGATCGGAAAGGTTTTAGAAGCTCACGAGGTTGGGATGGTGGTCGAGATTCTGCTAGTGATGATGGTCTATTTAGGAGTGGTGGTCGGAGTTATAGAGCTGACAACAACAGGTCACGGTTTTCAAGAAGCAGTGGGGATGATTGGCTAATTGGAGGTAGACAGTCAAGAACACGGGACAGGTATATATCTCTTAAAAATTTCTCTTTTTGAAACTCATTTAACAGGCTTTGAAAGTGATATAAAGGAACTTATTAGCAACTCGCTTACGTGATACTGGGCAGGAACAACTAACAAAGAAAAGGGTGTAATATCACAAGAACATGACAAACCTAGAACTCAAAACCGACTTGTAAAGGAGGGTGCCCAAAAGCTTTTATGCTCATGGTTAAGATTGTACTTAACTTATGTAAAACACTTGGTATCGTAACATAATACCATACTTTGCAGCCAAGATCCACGCCACTCTATCGACACTAACCCAATGGTAGCTGTTTCTCTTTTGGCAACTTGACTCACTTATCAGTATTCAATAACTTAAAACTATGTCTATACATAGTACCAATGAATTTTAATCCAGCTTATAGGTTTCCCCTTTTATGATTTGACCACAAAGCTACCACCCATTTAATCCTATAGTCAACAAGTTGCGTCCAATACCAAATGATACAAACCTTAGGTAGAATTTATGCTTGAACACTGGTTTGCAAAGGAAGGGTGTCCAAAAGTTTATATACACACATGGTTAAGATTGCACTTAATTCATTTGGGATATTTGCGATCGTAACATATTTAGTGTAATGACTCTATAGTCTAAAGAGGGAAAAGGAGGCAGAAGACCTCATGTTCTTTAGAGATTGAGTATGCAAGATGCTCTTGCATGCTCACCTTCTTTATGTTACCAAACCAGCAGCACTAGTCCCTGCCAGTTTGAATTTCGTTTTCTATGATGGAGCCCTTTCTGAAAATTCTTTCTGTTTGCCTTTCTTTTAATTCATTTGTTAATAACTCAATCACCTTCTTCAGAAACAAGGGTGATACAAATATTTTAAAGTGGCTGATTATTTAATTAGCAAGTATAGAATTCAAATTAGTATTTTGCTTCATAAATCAAAGCTCCATTGACTATGAGGTGACATAGTCTATGAGGGTGGAGTTGACCATTGAGTATTTTATTTCCCTGCTAAGACCCAGTAAGACCTCTTAAGAGTTTATTTTTCGGTTGTGTTTTTATTATCAAGTTTGTGTGTTTTAAGTTAAAGGTCATACAAGGTAGTGATTGTTCGAATAAAACTCACTAGTATATGTATGTGCATTACAGAAGCTTTGGAGGCTCCTGTTTTAATTGTGGACGGTCTGGGCACAGAGCATCAGAATGCCCAAACAAGCAAGGCTACTAGTTCTGCCGTAGTCAACATAAGGTTTCTTCTCCCTAGGTGGGTCTGAGGCTGCTGGTGCTGCTTGGAATTGCTTCTGATTATTCCTTTATACAGCCTGATCAATGTGAGTCTAGGAGATTGAGCGGTGCTCCATAGAGCTCAGGAATTAACTTTGTATTGCTCTCTCTCTGTCTCTTTCTCTCTCTCTGGTGCAGTATTGTCTGTCCCTGTATCCTCTTTTTGTAGAACTTAAAATGTCTTTCTTGAATCTCTTGGCGCTGATGACATTTCTCAAGAGTAAAGATTTTGTAGTGGTTCTGCATTGTTTGCATATCCCATCCTGTCTTTACAAGTTTTCTGTCTCTGTATCTTCTTTTTGCTATTTTTGTAGAACTTAAATGTCAATCTTTCTTCAATCTCTCGCCGCTGATGACGTATCTCAAGAGTAAAGATTTTGTAGTGATTCTGCGTTAATGTTTGCATACCCGTCTTTACAAGTTTTGAGAGCTATAATTTGTTTCGATTAGGTGACCAAAAAATTCATTAGATAAAAGGGTAATAGTAAAAGGTGAAAGTGTTCTAAGGCAACCCTGAAAGCTTAGACAATGATGTGTTTGTAAGTCTCAGTGTTGTCTGATCCAATTGGTGCTTCTGCATCTCATGAAACCCAATTCTGAACTTGCGGCAGTTGTTTAACGTAACCGAGAAGCTGTCATCAAGTGGCTATTGGAAAACGCATGGCTGTGCTTGTCCAATTAAGCCCTTCTAACGGTAAAGAAATCACTTTCCGGTTTTTGTTTTTTTGACTTGCATGTCAAGAAGCCAATAGATCAGTTTAATTATTTGGAGTCTTTTTATGTTTTTTAGATGTTCCTACTCCACTGAAATAATTGTTGGGTCTCTACCCGTAAAATCTTTTATGTTCAAGGAAAAGTAGTTATTTAGTTGAACTAGGATCCCACTTAGAATATCCAGATCGCTAGCAATTCGGTCAATCTGGTAGAGAGAAAATCTGAATTGCTAGCAATTCACACAATCCGGTAGAGAGAGAGGGGCTGTGGAATGAACATGTTTTGGGCCCTGGGCATATGGGACCCTTCGTGGGACTGTCCAGGAGCAAGTGGGTGCTTAGCCCTCATGGATTTGGATTTCAAATGTTGTTCTTACTAGGTAGAAAGAGAATTACGTTCATGGGTGAGCATACGAAGATAAGAAACAATATCCCAACCAATGCTGCAATCACTTTAAGGACTCCCAGGTGTCTCAATTCGTGTTTGTTTTGTTAGTTATCATTGTGTTGTAACTGTTGTTTATCATTTTGACTACGAAGGGACATGTCACTTACAGCATTCCATTAAGAATTGGGAGAAAAGCTTGCGTGGTTTAAATGTTTAACCCACGCGAATTATGGGGAGAATTATTAAGAAGTTATACCATAAGGGATTTTCTTTTAATCGCAATCATATAACGATAATGACTAATAAAAAAAGAAATCTATAGACCCATGCCTGACGAGATGAGAAAGAATCTATTAGGTAACTTGAACTAATTAATATTTAAAAGCTAGCTTTCGATCTCCACTAATCTTTGTAGCAGATTTTTTTTTTTTTTTTTTTAAAGCATCAGACAGCTTTATTAGGAATACTAGTAATTAATATAATTATACCTTGGTATTTAATTATCTGATGCTAAGTTTGTATTAGATTAAGTCATCCATTCCATTCTAAGAATTAAACGTCATCAATATTCAATATAGTAAGTTAGTAACAACTTAATTAGATCGGACGGTCTCGAATTTTTATTTATAGACTCTACAAATTAACAGTACTTTTTTTTCAAATATTACATCTACCAAAAACAATAATTCTTAAATTTCGCTTTTTTAAAAACTTTGTTGGAACGTGGAAAAGAACAAAAAGGAACACTGAAAACGTTTTTGTTTTTGTTGATAATCAACTTTGGATTCTCAAATTACAGAAATGCAAATATATTATGAATCACATTCAAGAAAAAATTCCAACAATGTCTTAATTAAGTAATAACAATTAAGAAGCAATTAAGCCCCATTAATTACTTCTTGGGAGCAAACCTAGACTTGATTTTCTCCACCTCCTTCGTACCCACCTGGAATGCCTTGGTCAAAACGTTGTCAGGCACCGGCGGTGTAGCTGCAAACAGTGTGTTAGCAATAGACTGTGTGCCTGGCAACTGGCTGTTAAACGCAACAATCACAGCTGCAGGCACCTTTCCATTGTTCTTCTGAAAATGTACCAGCCCCCTTGGAAACACAAATATCTCACCCTTCTTGATAGATTTGGATATGAGCACATTTGCTGTGGTTATGAAGCCTACGTCCAATTCACCCTCGAGCACAAACGCTATCTCGGTGGCTCGTGGGTGCGTGTGGGGTGGGTTAAGGCCACCAGGGGCATAGTCAATACGGGAGAGTGAGACACCGAGGGTGTTAAGGCCTGGTATTTTTTGAACATTGGCTGCAGTGACCAGAGAACCAAAAGTGTTGTTGGTGAGGCCTGGTTTGGCCAAGCCGCCAAAGGAGAAGTCTTCTGCAGATATGTTTGCCACGCTCTTACACGTGAACCCATTGACGTTGATACCTGTTCATCACAGCTCATGAATTCAAATTGCCAGCAATTTTCTACGTTTCAAAATTAAAGTAACCCAAGTTGTCGTAACTTCTCACCTTCACGTACAGTATTCATTTAGATATCAGTTGCTTAATCACCCCAATATTAATTTTTTTTAGTTTCTCCTGTCTACTTCATTTTCAATCAGAAGTCATGATCAAGAAGACTTAATAATAAGATTAACCCTTAAAAAAATAATAAAAAAAGTATCCTGTGGATCGGCATATATGGACATCAAAGATACAAGAAAAATGTAATCATATCAACCAAGAATATAGTAGGCCTACATGATTGGCATATCACCTTTTGGCTTCCAATAATTACTAAAAAGATTCACGTAAAAGTTGCTAAAATTTTCAATTTTTAATTATAATTAGCACTGAAGTTAGTAAGAAAAGGCAAATTAATAAAACCAAAAAATAAGAATATTGATCTCCTTAAAATCATCAATTGAAGATCAAGTGGGTTCAAAAATATTGTATGTGCTAAAAGAAAAAAGAGGAATCAAACTCCTATGATTGAGCTAGGAGAATAAGAAAACCAGGGCTGCTTTTGAGCTACTACTCTTCTTGGAAGATGAAAGTAGAGCGTTCACTAGCAGCTATTAACACTAGTAAAATGAGGATAGATCGATGTTAAAAGGGGAAAAAGAAGAAAGTATAAGGACAGGAGTACGAACCGGAATTGAGATCGGCTACACAAACATCTTGAAGCAAGTCAGGATCTGCGGCAGCAGCCGCCAAGAGTAAAGCAAAAGTCGCAACAAACAGAGGGACAAGGGCTGCCATTGGGCCGAGATTTTTGTGGTATATAGGAAAAGTAATCAAAGGACAAGTTTGAATGAAGAATAATTGTAGAAGAAGAAATAACGGTAGGTGGTGTATTTATAGCGAGGCCGAGGGGGGAGTGGTGAGAGGTTCGTCATAGACACGTTGACGGCGAAATGCTGTGAACGCAAAGCACGAAACGTGCCTTCGTAGACCCAAAGTAAAGTCATCACCAAGGGAAGTGGCCCAGAGTTTGCCTCTTTTCTATTTTATTTTTGGGTCAGTAGTTGACCCTAAATATGTTGCGTCCCTCGCTCATCGCCCATATGGCCATATCCGATTCACAAGCCTACTTTATATATATATATTATTTTTTTAATAACGTTTTCCTTGATTAAAAAAAAAAAAAAAAAACAATATTAGAATTGTGCTGTGATCATGTGAACCTGAATATCAACTCCTTCATGTGATAATTTATTAGGGTGGATTGTCTACCAGACTTTTACAACCATAACAATTTACTCTTACTGCAAAATAAAACTCGAAAGACCCTTAATTAAGCTAAGCTCCACGTATTGACTCAAACAGCCCAACACATGCATACTACTCTAGATTTATTGAAAGAAGCTTACAACTCTTACTATAATTAAAATACTTAGATTCGGTCGAGAGGTAGGCAAAGAGATGAACTTCTAGTCCTAATCATCGATCATGGCAGCTTTATTTGCTATGAGTGGAAGGTCTTAACTAGTTGTTTTATCATTTTAATTTTAGGCAAGTAATAGTGTCTACTTTCCTCATTAAGGATAACAAATTTGTAATTCCAAATATGCACGGTGATCCATAGAGCTAGAAAAAGCATGTTTAGCTTCATCAAACAGACGTATTATATTATAATATGCTTTGTAAGTTGTAACAACAGTCACCTGTCGCTCCCTAATAGTAATTAGATAAGTTACTCTTGGTGTTTTGTTTTTTGTTTATGTTGTTTCGTGTACTACTTTACATGCTCAGACAAAAAAGAAAAAGAGGTTGGTAGTCTTGGTTCATTAGCTGGCAGGCAACTCAAGTTGCTCCCATCCCCACAGATGTCATTTCTAAAAGAAAGAGTAGTTGGAGCAATTTTATAAAACTATTGGATATTCATTGCCCCTAAAATTGCTGCTCGAATTTTCTTTTTGGTTCCTTTAGAATAGAATATTGAGTATTGACCCTTTCAATTTCAAATGACCAATAATAACATAACATCCTGGAGTCAATTTTTAGCTGGAATTGTTACATATATTCGTACGCAGATTCATATTGTATTTACTTACTAATTACTATGATGAATCATCTCATTTACGTGGCATTGGAATGTTTATAAAAATTGCAATCTTTTGGGTTTTTGTCAATGATATTAAAATATTAATTAAATATTTAATTGACCATTTCAACCCCATAAAATAAGATTTTGCATCCTTGGAAGGGCAGCAAAATAGATGTGACCAAGTGCATGTGGAGATTTCACTTAACTATGGTTTCTACTTTATAGGATTCGAAAATTATACATCATCTTTTAAATTTATTATTGAAATTAAGAAGTGTGTCCACACATTGAAATAGTTAAATTTCTCATACAATAATGTGGCCTTTCCTTCTTATAAGAAATTTATGGATCTCTTTTTAAATATATATATATATATATATATATATATATATATATAATGATGTTTAGTTCAACGAAAAATATTTTTTGTTTGACCAAAAATAGTTTTTTTTTTTTAACTATAAATCATTTTCCTAATTTGAGCTTTTCATTCTCAAATCCTCGACCAATGCTATAACACCTTCGAACTTCTGTCAAAAGCCTATCGAACCTGCTAAAACCCTACCATGAACCTACAAGGACATCAACGAGCCTCTGTTAGAACTCCCCAAAGACCACACAAGCCTATGCCAAAAACTTGTCAAGACTCCACTAGGACAATCCCGGGACTTTTTTTTATTATCTTTTTTAAAAGTAAACAAATTCGACAATCAACCATTATGCAATTGGTTTATAGGCCAACAAGCCCACATAATTGAACTACTAAGCCCATTTAACACACCAAAAAATTTTAAAAAAAAAAAAAAATGAAGAGAACCATGCAGGAACGACAAGGGGCAATTGAGAGAAGGTTGTTATAACATTTTTGTTATAAGCCGTGTATCGTTTAATCGCATGCATTATCACACAGTTTGTCCTAAGCCTCAACAACTTGTTTCATTATTCTTTTTGGGTTGGAAGGATGAAACCATCTTGAGGCTGAGGTGAAGAGCATTCTAGTGATTAGAGAGAGTAGATGTTGTTAAAGCATCACTGCACGCCCTCAATAGTCGAATAGGTTACATTATTACTGCCGTAGCTTCAAATCCATGCCTATATTCCAACTTTTAACATGTCCTCTATTCTTCTATCTGTGAAAGAAAAAAAAAAAAAAAACAAAGAGTGATAGAAGCCTTCCATGGAACCATTTGTTGGTAGAATGTTTGCCAAGTGAAGGCAAGTAGAAACGTACTTTATCCTCCAACCAACTCCTCTCGTATTGTAGTTTATTGTTTTCTTCTCTTTGTTTAAATTAAGTTTATTCCATCATCAACTATATATATATTGCAATCAAATCCAATTTATTGCTAGGTCTCCAAGTTCATCCATCACTTTCCATCGCCAAAAGATTGCTTGCTTCTATTCTATGGATAATGTTAGTTCTCCAAACTGCATAAATGATACTCACAGCAGGTAGGTAACTAACAATTTCCAAGAATTAAAACCAATCACGATCTCAGCATTTTTTTTCTTTAATTTGTTTCTGGCATGATAGAAGAAAACACCACCACGAAACTAATCAGAACCCTACAATGGAATCATGCATACCTATTTCAGAAAATCTACTTATCAAACATCAAATTTTCAATTGACCGTTCCTATGAAATTTATAAGATCAAACGTAAAAGATTATTGAATACTACTACGCATACCATGACAATGCAATCATGTCAACCACTTTGCCTAGATTTTGTTGAAAAGAAAGAACATGACAACATTATCAAAATATGTCAAATACCAAATTCACGGGGATCTATGTACATCAGTTGTAAGGATAATGGCATTGGTGAAAATAACAAATAAACAAGCATACAATTGAACTAGAAGATACATCATTCATTTCAAGTTTCTAACCTAATCAGAATTTAGTTGGCTCCATCAGTATATTTTGAGATTGAAATGCTAATTCAACTACTTTCTCTTCTTACCACCACCAGCCTTTGACTTTTTGTCAGTAGAATCTTTAGCAGCATTCCCTGGTGTTTCCTGTCACAAAGGTGAGCAAACATTGAACCTTGTTGATGATAGGGAGTGATGCAATCAGCATGCATCCAATTTCAGAGTTTAGAAGTGAATATTGCAGGAGGCTAAAAAAAAGGGATTTTAGGAGAGTTATCTGAATGATAATTTTTTTTTTTTTTTTTTATATTAGGGAACCTCTACAAGGCAGGGCCCTTCGGACCCATCCCATCAAAGTAAACCTCGGCCCTGTGCACCGTACCCTCGGAAGTTATTTGAACGATAATCTAGCTCACTAGGATTCGACTTATTTTTCCTTAACCCCCACATCACCTTAGCTTTCCAAAGTTATAGTAGGGGGTGCATTAAGTGCACCTGTTATGGTAAACCATCAGGGCAAATCAGGGATAAACTTTAATGTAGAAGGATTCTATGGACAAACACTTACGCCATGTCTGATGCCTTGAGCTCCAAGACATAAGAGATCTGGGACCTCCTCCAAGACATAAGAGATCTGGGACCTCAACTACAAACTAGGGTTTCTTACACTACTCCCCCTTTCTATTATCATGTCCAAGGGAAAACCCAACAACTAGTTTAATATCAAGGTGAAGAAGAAACAGCAACAATTCTTTCCTTCCCGCAAGTCTTTTTTGGGGTAAGTTTCTCCCAAGGAAAGTCAGTAGATGAGACTCTGATTTAATCAGAAAAAAAAAAAAAAAACGGGTATATTGGCTCTGATGGTTCACCAGGGTTTTGAGCTTCATGCGCCAAAGCAGACACCAATGCACAATGACGTGGAGTGCTTGACACCTAGATCTGGGATTGGCAAGCTCAGGCTGCCAAGGACCTTGGGCGTGGGCCTACAAGCTTGAAGAGAAAACATCTTATGCCCAATTGCTGATCTGGGTGATCTAAGCATGCATTTGCTCTCCTGTCATTCAGTTTAGGGAGAAATTAAGGTAGCCAAACAGGTCTAGACTGCCTCCTAATAAATAAACACAGTTGGAAGATGGCTTTCCCCCGGTGCTTTACTTTTTGTATATTTAAAAATTTTGAACAAAACTAAGAATATTAAAAGCTTCAAATCAGTTAGCAGCAGGTAAGACAAGCTGTCAGGAAACTTTTAAAATAGGGCAAACAATATCTTGCAGTTCAAAGAAAAATAATTAGTTTTTAGCAAATATATTTACATTGAGAGAAAGAAAGAGCAAAGACTCCGTGTTATGGCTATGTAAGGGCTCGCACAAGCACCAAACCTTTTATACATTAAACTTTAAAATCTGAGATATGAGAATGAAATGAGCAAATGGAATCAATATCTTCGGTACATAGTACGAAAACCTTATACTCTAGACCAAGGACAGAGCTAGAAAATTTTATGGGAGGGGGCCGGTCAAAAAAAATTTCGGTTCCTTAGAATTTTTTTATTAAAAATTTTTTTTTTTTTTGTTTTTTAAACTAAAGACTACCGAAGGGCAAAAAAAGTGAGCATTTAAAAGTATGGGCCAAAAATAAAATAAAAACTTAATGGATATAGCCCAAAAAATTAAGAATAGGGCCAAAAAATTTTATTGGATATGGCCATAAAATTTAAAAATAGGGCCAAAAAATTTTGGGAGGGGGCCATATGACTAAAATTAGAACCAAATTTTACATTTTTTTAATTTTTTTTACTTCTATTTTTTTTTTTCCTTATTTTGGGGGGGGACCATGGCCCACCCCGGTCCCCCCCTCCCTCCGTCATTACTCTAGACTATATCATTTCCACGTTTTAGCTGATGCAATTTGTTTAGGAAATGATAGCTTACTTCCAAGTTCATAGTAATGATTTGCAGGAGAAAATTAGTATTTGACAGGGCCAAGAAAACAAATCAAGATGTAAATTTTAATGCATGTTAATTATAACAACCAACAAAATGCAGCCTTAGATATGATAAGGAAAATAAGTAGAGAAGAATCCTAAATTAGGAGTCTTTCTTTTTAATGATTAAAGGTTTCCTGTCGTGTGAGCAATCCAAGTAAAAAGATTACATCATAATATGCAGATTAAGATATAGAAAAATTTTTATCTTCCAGGGAACCCCAAAGGTAATATCCAGAGAGAAAAACTGACTGTGAATCTTATTAACACAAAGTGTAAACATACCTTCCGTTTAATGGGCACGGATGGATTGGCAACTGGCTTAAAGAAAGACTCTAATCTGTAAAAGAAAAAAATAGTAATAATAGTAAGCATCATTGCCCAAGAAAAATGTAATTCAGGAACTCATTCTCACTCCTATATGCATCACCTACCTGCCCTGTGATGACTTGTTCTTGGCAGCTTTAATTTTTTCTACTGCCTAAATAAATAGAGAAACCAATATATTCAGTATATATCTTTCCTTATTACTCAGAAATAAGAAAATAGACTTATGGAAAGCCAATGTAAGAACTTTATAGAGATAATAAAAAAAACACACACCTTTGTCACTCTGTCACTGTTGAACCCATTTTCATTAACCAGAAAGGTAATCAGCCCCTGTACAAAGGACAAGGGAATGCAATCTCTCAAACACACCACAAGATTTTTTTTTTAAAAAAAAAAAAGAGAAGAAGGTATAATATACTATACTCAGTTTTCAACTAAAAATTAATTACTTCTTCATCTGGAGCAGTCCACTTAATCTCAAGTTGCTCTTCATCAGTATGGACTACTGGTTCTTTAAAAAGCTGCCGAGCCTCTTGATATGGCCAGTCATCTGGTATATGGTACCTGATTATAGAGAATGTATGATTAGAAAAAGGAGTTGAGAAGCATGCCCATCATCAAGAGTACAAAAAAATCTCCATGGCATAATTACAGGCAATTAACTTTCACGTGGTAATAACATGGGGCTGTAGAGAGTAATGATGTGATGGTCATAGCAAAGGATGGCACTAATATTTTACGGATAGAACATCCAAGTGACCAAGGATAGAACCCCCAAGTGATCCAATGAATTACATTTACAGAGCCGATGAAATACTGGTTACCAAGGACATTAGAGATTGCTATGGTCCCATGATAGACACTTTATACCAACAAAGGCAACAATGGAAGAATTTTATAGAAAACCATATCAGATAAAGTCACCAAGCATGCAAGAGACCATAAGAATCCAGTGCAGAAATATAAACGCTGATACAAGCATCAATACAACAATGATATAAGGACTACTACTCAAAAATGCTTTCACTCAAACTTATAAGGTAAAAGAATCAAATTAAAATTGTAATTCCACCATCTGTCAGGTCACCAAGAGTTGTTAATCTTTTTAAATCCAATTTATTTCAATTATTTCACTATGTCCTACCCCCAACCCCCATCCCTGGCGGGAGTGCCCCCTATTATTTCTTTGGAGGAATGAATCATTTCAACATGTTAGTTACATGAAACAGAAGAAAACCATATAGTATGATAACTTTCAAGCTGAGAAACAAGAAACACCTCTCTTTGTTTATGTTCTCAAGTATATTCTCTATAGAGCCATGTTGACGGATGAGCTTCAAAGCAGTCTGCCCCCCAATTCCTGTAGCATAAATTTATAATTGCACCAAATACTAAGTACATAATTAACTTTCAAGCCACCCATACAGGATACTAAAAGACAAAGATCACCTTTGATTACATCAAAAAACCCATGTATCTCTTCTCAATGAAAGAATTTCACAAAACATTGGGATTTTCTAAAACCTTTGTAAGTATATTTTCGATACAGGGACCAATGGGATCCACTTCTAGCAAGTTTCAAATTCATAAGGCAAAATAAAATAACCTTTGGTTACTTCAAAATCCAATTATTTTGTAAATTTTTTTATTGAAAAGATGTACATCCATACCTAATATATATCCCTACAATCACTGCACAGATTTTACAAAATGATGATGGAGAAAAATCCTATTCAAGTAGGGGTGAAAATCCGGTCCCGGTTTTGGCCAAAACTGGCAACTGGAACCGGGTGCCCGGTTATGCAATAACCGGACGGTTCCGGTTGGTACCTAGTTATCCAGACTAGGTAACCGGTTTTGTAAAATTTTGGTATTTGGGGCTTATTTTAGGTATTGGGCCTAATTTTTGGGCTTAATTTAACTATTTTTGGCCCATTTTTTAAAAAATAATTAGCCTTTTTGTCCCCATAAGCTGGACTTTGTTGTGATTGTTCAAAAAAAAAACCCTAAAGGGAAATTAGCTTTACCCCCCATGAACTACCACTCTCTCTCTATTTATCCCCTTGAACTACCAAGGTTACCTAAGACCCCCCATGAACTACCATTTTGTTACCAAAAACCCCTTACCGTCAGTCAAAGACGCTAAATCGAACAGTCAACTGTATTGTTCACGACACTATTACGTTAGTCAACGATCATTCGCGATTACTATTCATGTTGTTGTCATATTTAACGTCCTTGACTAACGGTAGGGGTCGTTAGTAACGAAATAGTAGTTCATGGGGTCTTAAATAACTGGTAATTCATGAAACAAATGGAGAGAGAGTTCATGAAAGCTAATTTCCCCAAACCCTTAAAAAGCCCAAAAATCCTGAAAAATCACTGTTTTTGCCTTTTTGGGCCTGAAAGTTAAAATTAAATGTTTAAATATGCCCTAAAAAAAATAAAAATATACTATATATATACACAGTTACCCGGTTATAACCAAGTATATAAAAATCCCAAAACCGGTAACTGGACCTGGGTACCCGGTTACCAATTTTTTCCTACCGGTTTCAAAATTGGTTTCCCAGTAACTGGTTACCAATTGGTACCCGGTTATACCCTTTTTTTTTACACCCCAAAATTAAGTATACACATATCAATATAATATTTATACTTATAAAAAAATATATATCAATATAATATTTATTGCAGGGTGAATACTGCAAATGAAAATCCCAAATACCTCGAATGCTGTCACAGTAATCACATCCAGAAAGAATGCATAAATCAATGAATTGATCCATAGTAAGATTTAGCTCCTCCAAAATCTGAAACAACATCATTGTCAAGACAAGGAATGATTAAAGGATGCAATCATATCAGAGTTAATAGCAGTACCTTTGCAACTTCAAATTCCATAACTGGGACTTTTCTTGAGCTAGGATCCATCAAATGCCGAAGAAACCTAGGCGCTCCAAATGTTAGGGAATCCATGTCTTCAGAAGCCACAGCATAAGCCTGACATCAATAAGAGTTTATTAGACTCTAAACATGTCATTTACAATGAACAAGTTTGGACAACTGACAGAAAAGAAAATATTCCAAATATTTCCAGTAGATTGAAAGGCCTGCAATTAACCTTAGAACAAGCCATAATGGAAAATTGGATCAGCAATTCAATTTATAAATAATAAATTAAACCCCTTTAAAAATGTAGTGGAAAACAAAGCAAACTTGTTTCAAATGCCACAAAAACAAAAAACAAAAAAAAGTGAATGTCTCTTTTCCATCGCATGTACCCATAAATACAAAATAACCAACATATCAAAAAGCAGACAGATACTTGCATTTCCTGATTTGCAAAGTGCAGCACATTGAGCCTCTGCTTCTGAAGGAGCCTGTGGAAACCCAAGTCATGCCAGTGCATTACAAGAAGAATAAATGTGTAGCACTTGAGCTCACACCGGCAGCTAATTACTTCAAATAACATTATGTCACCTCAATTACAGGCACTCCCATTAGTCTCAGAAGTCTTTTGCAATCCTCATTGTGCTGCTTTGTCACCTGCAAAAGTAAGGAGTACATGGCATCAAAAGCTCTGACAAATTCACACTTTCCCTATACCTAAAACTTTTCAACTTCTAGCTTGACAAACTGCATTAAAAAAAACACACATTCAAGAACATGGTTCTAAGTGCTAACATTCCACAATAATCACAACCCACGTATGAGAACAGATAATAAAGAGATGAGAGAAGAGAACCCACCTTCACTGTCCGTTTACTGAATTTCTCAATGTCTTCCTTATTGCCAGTCTGAAATGACAACAAAAGGCAACTACGTTTCAGATGTTCTGAAGTAAGAAAATAGAAACCAAATAAAGGAAGAAAAAGAGCGACGTTAACAAAGAAAGAAATGCACACATGCCTCCACGGCTTCTGCCAAATCCTCACTAGCATCTGCCCTCTTCGAGTAACTGCAACATTGAGTTTAACATAAAACCCATTATTAGTCCTGTGCTTGTAAAATGTTTAACCATGCCATGTTAAGAAGCCATACTATGATAGCAAAAATACCGTTTTGCCAGCTCTTGTTTTTTCAGATCTGGAGGCTTCCCATCAAAAACATAGCTGAATAGAATTTCGACTTCTTTAGCTAAGCACATAATTCACCAAATACCAAGTATAACATGCAGATGACTATGGCTAAACTTCAACAAAGTACGAAAAAGAAAACAGAAAAAGGTAGAGAATCTAATTACACTGGCTTCATTCCAGCTTCCAGAAGCCTAATGGTCCGCGTAAACATGCCTTGCAGATGACTACAAATGGACCCAAGAAAAACCCAACATCAATTCCCACAAAACAAAGAGTTGAAATGAAACCCACTTGAAAAAAGAGACAACTCTGCAACGGGTACCTAGTAACTTCACCAGCCTCATTGGTCAGCATCTCAGTCCCACTCCTGCCCACAACAATCTGCACCAAGCATTCAAGCACACCCACATCATAAGCCCTAACAAATACTCATTGATATAGGCCTCCATTCATGTCTAGTTAACGATTAACTCATCCATAAAAATAAAAATAAAAACAAAACAACCAATAGAGAGAGATGGATGGAAATAATACGGACGAGGAACTGGTAAATGCTCATGCTGGCGTCGATAGCGATTTTGCGGCCAAAATAGCTCTCGAATTTCTGCTCCTTCATGGCCTTTGGGGCATTGTCCGCTAAGAGCTTTGTTAAACCCTAGCCGACCCATCATCAATTTACATCAAACAAATAAATAAATAATTCTCAAACAAAAACCCAAAACTGTAGAAATCAAAGAATGAAGAATGGGTTTCAAAAATCTATTACCTTTATACCCATTACTTTGTTTCTGTGTCGCCGTATCGGCAAATCAAAGAGAGCACAAAAGCGGTAGCAGAAGAAAATGGAAAGGTTTTATCTTCCCGCCCACTCTTAACGTTTGGCAAATCCCCCTCCCCCTTACCCTCCTTTCTCTAAAATATAAATAAATAAATAAAAATACATCTTTTTTTAAATTATTACCAAGTAACTTTTTTCACTTTTCCCTTAAAAAAAAAAAAATCATTTTTATATCACGCATCTATCACTTCTTATTTTTATTCAAAAGTAAAACAAATCAACATATATTACTAAAAACGTAGGAAAAATACAAAATGTAAGTCCAGATTCAATCCGGATAAGGCCTGCGTGCTGGTACAATATATTCGGTCTAAATACCCAAAATAAAAATAAAAAAAGGCTTAACAGAAGTAGACTCGTGTATTACAGGACTCGACTGAGCTGAGGATAAAGGTGCCTTGGTAGTGGCTGTTTGAATTATAATCAATTTTTTTAGTTAGAATTGCAATTTGCAACCAAATGGGACAATTAATTAATTGAAAGAGTTTCAATAGGACTCATCATGTGTGATGTGTCTAACCAAATGGTCCAAATCTCAAATTGTCCAAATATATATATACACAAACAAGTGAGCTTTATTAAAATCCTCTCTCTAACAATTCAAATAACCTGTGAACCTCTCTCTAAATTAAAGTTATATTAGATGTTTGAACATCCTATATATATATTTGGATTTTTAATTATTCTAGTTATGGCGCTAACAATAATTATCAAATTAAGTATGCCCTTTTTTTCAATTAAATGCGGGAAAATATGTTATGAGGGAAGATTTTTTTTCAATTCACTCTTGCCCTTGATGAAAGAAATTAAGAGCCACTAATAGTTCGGACGGATATATGGCTACAGCTGAAAATAGTGATCCTAGCTAAATGATCATGAAAGAATTGTGCACAAGAAGGGAGCTAGAGTCGGGAAAGTATGAGCTGCACGCATGCAGCAACTCGATCTTAAGTTTTTAGGAGGCCAGGGGCAGGGGAAAGAGATGAGAGCAGAAATCTTTAAAGAAAAAGAAAAAGACTAATAATAATAATACAACGGAAAGTGAGGAAGTCCTGCATTATTGATAGACCATGCATGGTGGGCTTGTGGGGTAGCTAGGGAAGCATTGAAAATCTTTAAGAAAGTCTTCGGTTCTTTGTTACAGAACCAATATTTAGAGCTTTGCCAAAAGGCTTCAACTAGGATGCATGCATCATGCATGATGAATGCCCAAATTGACGGATCCATATATATATAGCGACTTCCTGCTTCTCACTAAGATCGAATATCCTTAGTTTTCAAAGTTGAAAGTGTGCCAGCTCCTTGAATATTATACTGATACAAAGCACCAATTTGAATGGGGAAATCACACGTACATGTTTCGCAGTGAACTGCAATGAGGCTACAAGCAAGCTAGGCCCTGAAAGAAAAAGTACGTATAGGGGTTGATGTGCTTTTCCTTTATTGGGATTGAAATCAAACAACGTCTATTCATTCTCCGGGACCCTTCTGGACTTGACCCTACAGCAATTTCGACCTCCTGGCCTTTACTTGATTGTCTTGACATTTTTGACATCTCCATCTTGCAGAACTGTAAAGGTGACCAAAACATGCATGTTACACCACAGCGCCATTTGCCTACCAGATTGAGGCAATCATGATACGCCCGCGCCCGGTTTTATAATGTTCTTTTTCTTTTCTTTTTTTTTTTCTTTTTTTATAACCAAATATATAGAATTTATATGAGATATACCAGTTCTACGTGCTTTAGTGAAATTCATTTGTTTCATTGCAATATTAATTGCTCCTAAATCCTAATTGTATATTATAATCTCAGATCAACAATTAATTATATGATCAGTACGTACAAGAGGCTTGTCAAATATATAGGATGTGATGGCATTTAATTACAAATGGGTTAGGGCTAGCTAAATCAAATGGTCCATGTACCATGTTCACGGTTTCAAAGATAATCCAGACAAATAATTAAGCTTTGTAACGTGGCTTGGATTGAATAATAGTAAGTACACACCGTAGAAAATTGTCTTATTTTGTCATGTTTTTTTGGGAGAAGCGTTGAGAATGATTTTGTGCTGTCAGGATTACAAAAATTCAAGTCAAGAAGGAGGTACCATGACAAAGCAGATTGAACACTTGATGAAATCTGTCAACAGTTGTCTCAAATTCCTAGCTAGTTTGAATAAAATTGGTATTTTAATTAAGTAATTGATAAAAGACAAAGAGCATAACAACTCTTACATTATAGAACATATTCTTTGTCCAATAAAAAATAAGGATTCATTTGATACGCGGAATGACTTTTTTTTTTTTTTTTAATAAAAATAAATCAATAGTATTTAATTATTAAGAATAGATGAAGGTGAAATAAAATTTCTCAAGTATTAAAGTACACATATTCTCATGACCCAGAAGAAAATGACTATTTCAAGGCCATTGATCCATTCCGGTACTTTATTCCATTTTTAATAAAAGTATTATTATTATTTTTTTTAATAGAGTAGCCGTTACAAATGCATGTACACGTGCGAAACGTAACCTAAGTATTAGAAATTTGGTTGTTAATTTCCAAATATTTAATTAGTGGCTTGAGAATTAGCCCAAGAAAGGCTTTAGCCGAAGACGGTCACTCATAGTGGACAAATTGATTAATTAAGATGCTAAGATAGAGAGAGAGATAACAAAAAATTAGCATACTGGACAACAAGACGGCGATCAATCTAATGCGATGGACGTTATATGCTAGACCTCTTACGCGCTATATAAACAGGGCCAACCTCTTGCGCTCTATAATATATATGCTTATTACCCTATTTTCCCGGCACCCTCTACGAACCTTTCAAAGTCTCCAACATGGTAAGTGTGACCGTCTCATGCATCGATCCCTCCTGCAGTTTTCATTAATTATTGTTGACATATTTCATATATATTTTGTGCATGAATATGCATATATATGCAGGGAGAGGAGGATGCCAAGACAGGCTACAATTCTCTGATCCGCCCAGTGATGATCAGCAAAAGAAAAGGTGGATTCACTGCTTCCGCGTTCATTTTCGGTAACCATACATTAACAATAATATTTCCTCTACCCTCTACTGTTGGTGTTGCTATATATAAATGCATGGCTTAATTAATATCGAGATATATATATCCCAGCTGAGTTGCTTCACTTTCTTCCCTTCGTACACAGCCTTCACATCATTAGAGAACATGGCCGGGTTTCGTGGCGAACATGGTGAGCATGGTCATATACTTTAGACAAGTGATGCTTTTTGATCTGTCCACCTCCGCCAACACTCTTACAAAGTTCATGGGTTCAACTTTCTTGCTCTCTCTTGTCGGCGGCTTTATATCGGACGCATACTTGAGCAGACTTACTACATGTTTGCTTTTCGGAACAATTGAAGTACTGGTAATTATAATTAGCTAGATCGAGATCATTAATTAGTTTCATCTAAACACAACATAAAATAAGGATTTTTTTTCATTTTCTATGTATGGCATGCACTCGAATAACATGATAAATATTGTTGAAAGTATTGATTTAACAATAGCTTGGTTCACTCAGGATAGAATTTGCACTTGTAGGCTTTTGTACTGGTGACAGTTCAAGCTTCTTCACACCATTTGCAGCCAAATCCTGGTGGGAAGCTGATAGGCCACGTCGTACATTCTTCTTTCAGCTTTTTTTTGCCTCTCCGTCTTTTCTTTGATTTTTGCCTCAGTAACTGTTTCTGTTCCTTATGCGGCTAGAAAGATGAGAGCTAAACGTACTAAAAGAGTACTGTTCTGTTGGATGAGCATGAAGAACCTTTTTTTTTTTTTTTAAAGTCTCTCTCTCTCTCTGCAGTTTTCCCAAAGTCCAGTGTACTCCATAAAAATACTGTTTCTTAAATGGGTTCATCATGAATACATTTTTGAGCCCACACCCACATCAAAAATGTTGTGTGCAAACAAGAATTGCAAGGACTCTCCCATGCAGCCCCAGCAGAGTTGTTTGGAAACTTCGTATATGGTCTCGTTGTCTGGCATTCTCCACTGTTTTTCTTCTTCTTGCACCCTTCTTCTTTCACGCTTTTTTTTTTTTTTTTTTTTAACAGGGGTGGCCACTTGTACTGGGTGGCTCGGCCACCACCAGACGGCCGGTCTAGTGGTGGCGAGCCACCCCATGGCCTAGGGGTGGCCAGCCACCCCTTGTGGGTGGATCGGCCACCTTCACGTTTTTTTTTTCTTTAATCGGGGTGGTCCGCCACTTTCTTAGGCACAGGCTCACGCCACTGCCGGTCTGGTGGTGGCCGAGCCACCTCCATGGCCTAGGGGGTGGCCAGCCACCCTTGTGGGTGGATCGGCCACCAGCTTCTTCTTCTTCTTTCTTTTTTTTTTTTAATTTTTTTTAATTTTTTATTTTTAGATTAAAAAATTTAAAATTAAAATTTAAAATATTAATATTTTAATCAACCAAAACGGTGCGTTTTGGGTCCGTTAACGGCCGTTACGAAAAGTGTAACGGCAGGGATTTTATTTTAGTTTCCTTACATCCAGGGAGTAAATTTTCGAAAAAAAAAAACCTAATCATTTTAAAATTTCGAAAGGCCGACCCAAGGTGTTATTATATATTTACCCTATTATTTAATATGCATATAATATAATGTTATTGAATTAAGCATAACCCATATAACATATATTATTTAATTACTATTATATGGATTTAAATATATATAACTATTTTTTGTAATATATTTTGTATATATATATACAAGATATTTGAACGAGCTAATAATTTGTTAACAATTAAATTAACAATGTTTTTGGTATTATTATTACTATATTTTTTAAAAAGAAAGAAAGGAAAAAAAAAAAAAAGTGTTTTAATTTTTTTAAACGGGTCGTGTCGGGTCATGTCGTGTCTATCCAATAAGACCCGGTTATTGTAAACGGGGTAAAACGGGTCGTGTCGGATTACCCGTTTATTTTCGTGTCATAATCGTGTCAAACCCGATTACCCGTTTAGCTAAACGTCGGTTCTATAAATTTAATCGCAGAATCGGATACACATGGTCATAATCGGGTCGTGTATAGGTACCCATTTTGCCACCCCTACTTATTACTTATTATTTATAGATATGTATGTATAATTTGTTATTATATAATCAAATGACTTTATGATTAATTGATCATGTAATATAATCATATAAACTATAGTTATAATATATTAATACTCAAAGTGTGATTTAATTATCTAAAACAAAAATGTGATTTAATTATTAATGATCAATTAATTATGTAACATGTATAAATAGTAGACCCTATAACCGCTAACCGTTAACCGTTAGGCGGTTATAGCGATTAACGATTAAGCGGTTAAATGGTTATAGCGGTTAAGCGGTTAACGAATAACCGTCCGCATTGACAGCCCTAAACAAAGTGGCTAGAAAAGGGGCAAAGAAGGCATTTCATTTGTACTATAAAGAAGAAGGAAAAGAACATAAAAGAGGCGTGGGCGAGAGGCATTGTGGTGCGGCTGACAATTCATCGTTGCAGCTAGGGTTCCTGCCAAGAGAGAGAGAGATGGTTAAGGTGGTGGAGAGGAAGAAGAAGGAGAAGAGAGGACAGCCGCCTCTTTCTGATTTAGGTGAGCCCCCTCTCGAGGAAAAACAACAGCGAAAGCGAACGCGCCGTGACTCGGTTCCTGCTCCTCCTCGGCGATCCAGGCGCCTCCAACCTAATCCCGACGCCGACAAGATCCGCCACGGCAAGCCCGAAAAGCGAGTGAGAATTCATCCAAAAAAAGAAGAGAAACAAGTGAGCAGCTTTGATTTGAATTATAATGCATGTCCTGACATAACCGCCGAAGAAATCGCCTTCTTCGAAGAACGCGTTTTGAAGAAGAGTGATGTAAGTAAAATTAATTCGCTTCGTCTACTATGTACTCATATATATATGCACGCCTTTCACTCGTTCATTGTTTGTTGTTTTAGGGCTCTTTTGTTCCCTCCATGCGTGGGGTTATGGCTTTTAGGAGGGCTTTGATGCTCCCTCCATGCGTGGAGACGAAGAAGAAGGAGAAGACGCGAACTTGCTGTGCCTCGGTTCGTCCTCCTCTTCGGCGATCCAGGCGCCTCAACCCTAATCCCGTCGCCGACAAGATCCACCACGGCAAGCCCGAAAAGCGAGTGAGAATTCATCCAAAAAAAGAAGAGAAACAAGTGAGCAGCTCTGATTTCTATAATAATATATGTAATTGGCATAGCATGACCGCCGGAGAATACGACTTCTACAAGGAACACGTTTTAAAGACTGATGTAAGTAAAATTAATTCGCTTTGTCTACTACATACTCATATGTGTATATATATGTACGCCTTTCCCTCGTTCGTTGTTTGTTGTTTTAGGGCTTTGATATTCCCTCCATGCGTGGGGTTATCGCTTTTGGTATAATTCAACCACGCAATATCAACACTCTGGTTGAAGCCCGCAGGTTCATACGCTATTCGAATTTGGCAATCGATGAATACAACACCTGGATCCACACCCACAAGGTTGGTCTTTCTTTTCCTTAAAAAAAATTTATGAATATTTGTTAAGAGGGAAGTTTTCTATTCCATTTCTGTGACTGATATTATTTGTTGTGTAGCCTGAAAGTCCTCAGCTGAAGTTTCTGAAAGTTTTGAAAGCTATGTCTCAGCCTTGCGATGTGATGAGGTATTATATTACATTTATGGCCAAGGAGCTTGCTGCTGGAGGCCAGACTAAGGCCTATCAAGCTGTGGTGCGTTGCGGGTTAAACGATGTTGATATCACCGTGCTGTCTTTCAGGGAGTGTGAGCAAGTGGATGGTAAATTAAGGAATTACTTTTAAAGGAGACCAATTTGTTTGATTCTTCACATCTTTGTTAATTTAAGTGATGTTTTATTGATTTATGATGTTTAGCTTTCATTTTTTGTTTTAAGTGGGTTCAGGTATTCTTGCAAAAGAATGGATTTGGAAAGGTCACGCTCTTCTCTGAGAGGGTTAGTATCTTTATATCATCATGACATGATCAAAGCATACTTGGTTTGATTTTTCTGAACTGATAATAATATTTGGCTATTGTGAGGGGAAGTAATGATATATTTCTTTGATTATTAATTGCTTGTTATCTTATTGTTGTAATTAATGATGCACGACACTCTTAACGCCATTTTGGGTGCTACATGTTAAAATACCTTTTAAGAATAATACTGGATTGCTATGGTGGACTCATTCTTCGTTGCTCTCACACAAGTAATCTCTTCTTTTTTGTGTTTGTTTTTTTGGCCTCTCAATGGCTGCATGGGTGAGGTATTTGTTGAATAAATCTTGGATTTTTTGTTGAGATTGGAGTTGGGGGAAGGATGATGGAAAACATGAGGGATTAGGGAGGTATGGGAGGTCAATATAGTCTATATAGATTCCAAGGCCTATGCTTGTGACCCCTATGGAATTCTCCCAACTTTGATGGATTGATACAACCAAACAGTTTAAGTGAAGATAGAGTGATGCTTATAAATCATTGGTTGGCAAAGCGCACATGAAGCAATAAAATTCAATTTATTGCAGAAGTTGAAAATTTTGAAATTGTAGGAGCAAGATTAATGTGGATAAGAACTTTGACCAAATTTGTAGGTTCTCTCTGCTCCTTTGGAACCGAACTTATTTTTATTATGAGTGCAAGTGATTGTAGACTATTCTTTTAAAGAGCAACGATAAGAAAAATAAAATCCCGACTCCTTTCGAAGAGCATGCTGATGGGCTTTCTTTTCAATGTGTGTTTGACATATTGTAAATGTTTATGCATATGAAAACCTGGGCTTCCAGTGTAGTTGTGTGTGTAAATATGAAAATTTCCCGCAAAAATACAACCCATAGTAGTAATTTTATTGTGGAAAGTTGTGGTTGGCTAAGGAGTATGAATAATTTGGAGTTCAAACTGGTAGCTTTCCTCTCTCTTTGCTCACAACTGCGCATACACGCCCACGCACACAATATATAGTTCATGCCTTTCTTTGTTTGTTTTTGTGTCCTTGAAAAGTAACATTATTCTCCCAAAAATGTATGATGAAACAAGTGAATAGGTTATGAGGCAAAGCATCTGTCGGCATTTTAACATTGATCTATTGGTAGATGGCTGTTTATACGCAGGCGACCAAGTCGTGTGAGAAGATTTTTCAGCAATGACATGCAGATGGAGAGTTTAAGTAGATTGTTGGAAATATGTAATACCTAAGCTACTCTCATCAGAAAAGGGGAAATCTGAGCCTAAACAGAAGAAAATTTGTAGTAATCTTTAATTACTTGGTCATTATTGATGCTTATTTAGTGAACTTATTAGTAAGTCTTTTTAAATCAGTTGCTGATCTATGTATGGTACCTTTCTCTTATAAAATATGCAATGACTTTTTCCTTGTGTGAAATGTGACGTGTGTGTGTGTTTTTTTTTTCTCTCTTTTGGGGGAAGGGGAACTTGTTGAAAAAACTGAATGGTAACGCAATAGGATTTTTGTGATTGTAGTTTAGTTCTTTTTCATTCTTAAAATTTAAAATTGCTTTTAGCTTGTTCCTTCTCTCCTGCAGCCTCTTATGCTTGCACACTAGGGTTTAACGAAATGTTGTTGGGTAAATTTCTTAGAATTTATGGTTTGTTATTCTTGATTTCGATGTTTTTGTTTGACTATTGTGATATTTGAATTTCAATTATTTTGAATGGGAGAAGCATTTTCTAATTTGTCCTTTCTGTTAAGGGTTTATTATTATTATTTTTTTCTTCTTCTTCTAAGCTATACACGTTAAGTGCTTATTTTTGGTGGAATTATAGAACTATTCCATTATCCTTTATTTTGAATCTTACAATTTTTTTAAGCTTTTGATGTTCGATGTGCTTTCTTTTCCCTTCTCTTTGCAAATTTTGTATTCAGGCCTTTCTTTGTTTTGGTTAATTTGCTTGGTCTGACCTATAGTATGCCTTCCATGTTTTTTCCAATTGTGCTCTCTGGTTTAGGGCGGTAGTACCAACATTTTGCCTATTTCATGGCCAAACCGCATATTCAAATGTATAAATATGTTGATTTTTGAATTATATGGTAGAATTCGAATTTTAATATAAAATGATTGGGATATTAGATTTTTTAGGAAGAGTTGAAAGATATTACCGGCAATCATAATGTCATGTGCTTAAACCTTTTAATTTTTCCTAGGTTATTTTTTTGGCCTTTTCAAGATGCCAAAAAAATTAATATTTGTTGGTTCTTAGCAAACCCCTACTCTTTTGTATTATACACAAATGTATAATACAAATGCTTCAATAATGCTTACTGCGATCGACACCAAAAGTTAAGCATTCAATCTGCTGTGCTTTAGTTATTTTATAAAATTTTGTTGTGTTTTGGAATCAAAACTTCAAGTAAGCAAGGAACTCGTGTTTGTGTGTTGTATTTGGGTCAATGTGAATATAAAACTATATAGGTCACTCATAACATAACTCATTTAATTCAATTGTGTGCACACTTTCTAACATGATAGTAAAAATTGTAATTAGATTATGAATTGATCATTATTATTACTAAATTTTGAGTCCAATTGTAATTCTCACTATCAAGTCAGGGTGTGCACAATTAAAAATGTGAGAGCGGAGTGTTGTGTAACATTTATCAAATATGAATCCTTGGACGTTGATCGTACCATGGATTCTCTTTTAAGAGGTAGTTGAATTTGTATATCATTTCACCTATTTTTCTTTTTGTTTGGACAACTTTATTTATTTTTTTCCTCTCTTTTTTATTTTTCATTACCTATTGATTTGATAAATATAAGAATTTGGGATCTAAAAACACAAAATTATCATATCTTTAATCTTTGTCACTCTTTTGATATTTTTTCCCATTATTATTGTTGTTGTTGTTGTTTCAGTCACTTTTTAATACGGATTTGTTAAATTTTTCGTATGTTATACAATTTGAGCATTTTCTTTTTCTTTTATTAATTAGAAAAAATGGTAAAAGTACGGATCACCCCTCTGAAGTTTGGGGTGATTTTCAATTCGGCCATCAATGTTTAAAAATTCACAATGTACCCCCCCAAAGTTTCAAAATTTCTCAATGTCAGTATTCTGCTAATCAAACCGCCGTTGACAAGCGGAAAAGTGGTCACGTGCATCTCACGTGACCACTGTAGCCTTCATGCTTCCCAAAATGCCCCAATCTCATTACTGTTCATGCTGAAACCCTAATCAACAGTGATTCCGGATGACATTTCACGGATTCCCGAGATCTAACCTAATCCTGCTAAAATCCAGCAGCTTTTTTCTCTTTTTTTTTTTTTTTTTTTTGATGAACCTATTTAGGGCCGATTTCATGAAGAAGTGTGGGTGATTCACCGGCAGCTTTGGTCCCATAGGCGGAATTTTTCAACGCGATTCGCCTCATCTCTGCCTCTTCGCCTCTCTCGCCGCTTCCCTCCTCTCACACTCACTCGCCACCAAGCCTCCTCTCACTCTCTCTCTCGCCACAGCCTCCTCACACACTCACAGCAATACGCGGCTGCTCGATGGCTGTATCAAAGGTTTCGAGCCACACCACACCGCGAGCCTTCTCATAGGGTCGCAGATTCCACGCAAACTTCTCAAGGTCAAGGCCAGACGCCCAAATTAAATTAGAGAAAGAGAGAGAGAGAGAGAGAGAGAGAAAAAAAGAAGATTGTAAGAATTGTTTGATTCCAACCAAATTTCTGGAATCATGGGTGTCATCTAATCACTGTTGATTTGGGTTTCAAAGTGAACAATAATGAGATGGGGGCATTTTGGGAAGCATGAAGGCTACAGTGGTCACGTGAGATGCAAGTGACCACTTTTCCGCTGGTCAACGAATGTTTGACTGGCCGAGTACCGACATTGAGAAAGTTTGAAACTTTGGGGGGTACATTGTGAATTTTTAAATATCGGTGACCGAATTGAAAATCATCCCAAACTTCAGAGGGGTGATCCGTACTTTCCCCTAGAAAAAAAATAGAACTCAAGCATTTGTTTTTTTGTAAAAGGTCTCTCAATGCTTTTCTTTTTCTTTAAGCTTTATAGAATGCCTTTTTTTTTTTTTTTTTTTTTCGTCATTTATGCATCCACTAATTATTATTATTCTTTCTTTCTTGTCATTTTTAAAAATAATCCGTGCATTGCACGGGTTTCAAGCTCGTTAATACTAAATTTTGAGTCCAATTGTAATTCTCACTACCAGGTTAGGCCCGTCAGGGTGTGCGCTCTTAAAATTGTGAGAGCGGAGCATTGTGTAGCATATATCAAATATGAAACCTTAGACGTTGATTGTGCCATGGGATATGGGGCAACGGAAGAGCTTTAGCAGCATGGAATGAGTGTCCACATATATGAGGGAGGTGTTTGGGAGAGCTTTCTTAATTTGTCTTAAGGCTTATGTGGGATTGCGTTTGAGAAACAGAGATTTTAAGTATAAAAAAAAAAAGAAAAAAAAAAAGAAAAGGTTTTTTGACAAAAGATTTTTAGTGGGTGTCCTCTACCTCAACTTTCTTTCTGCCCCGACCTTTTTGCTTTGAAGAATTTTGGACGAAAGATCCATCATGTTGCAATGTTATTTGAATAGCTTGGAATACATTTTGTTGGTGCGTTTTTTGGTCAAAGGATTCGCTATCTCAATGATATTTCTTCATGGTTGAGCTATGAGAGGACTTTCTATACAACAATAGTGTTCCTACAAATCATGGACAAGGTCAGAGGGTCTTCGATTGGGGCCGAAGACTCTTCGACACTTAAGTTAATATCTTTGGTTATGAAATGAGAAAAACAATAGAAAATAGGTTCTAATGATCCTCTGTGTGTGTGTGTGTGAAAGATACTGGAAGTATGAGAAACTTTATGTAGGGAGCCTTTGGTAGAGAGAGACGTGGGAGAGGGTCCAGATAGAGACATGAGTCTCTGTGTGCAAAGAGCCAGTGAGAGAGAGATTGTCGTGAGGGAGAGGTAAGAAGAAAGAAGCCCATCCCCTAGATCCAACTCCTCTCCAGTCCTATTGGACTGGGGAGGCCTCCAGTTAATGGCCAAGATGGCCTTAGGAAAAATCCTAGGGCCATCATTTTTCCACGTGTCCCATTATTAAAAAAATAATAAAATATTATTTACTATTTTAAAAATAAACAAAAATTAAAATAATATAATAATAAAATTTTTGTTTTGTTTATTATATGGCCCTTAGGGGTGGCCGGGCCACCCCTAAGAGCCCCCGTTTGGCCATGGGGGTGGCCGACCACTGCCAAAGGCCAAAAAGAAAAAAAAAAAAATTATTTGTTTGGCCCTTAAGGGTGGTTCAGCCACCCCCAAGGGCCCTCGTTTGGCCATGGGGTAGCTGGCCACTGCCAAAGGCCAAAAAGAAAAAAATATATATATATATATATATATATTTGTTTGGCCCTTAGGGGTGGTTCGGCCACCGCCAACGGCCACCGTTTGGATGAGCCCGCCATTGCCACCACCACCAAATGAATCCTGCAGACACTGCAGCCACCACCATACCCACCTCCTCTTCACCACAAACCCTTCTCTCCCTCATCACTAACCTCTTCTTTGTCCTCCTCTCCTCCCTCACCACCAACCTCCTCCCTCTCGTCTCTCTCCTCCTCCTCTCATTGGTCAGAAAACCCTCTCATCCACTCTCTCCTCCCTTCCCTCCTCTCCACTCTCCACCCCTCATCAAAACCCCAAGGGGTCAAATCCAAACAACATTACGAATTAACCAAATCAAAGCACCAAATAAAATCAAAAATAAATCAAGAGCACCAACGGTCATCGCAAAACATGAATCCAAATCAAAACCATTCTTATCTTTACAAACAGAGACAAAGCAAGAGTCAGGGAGACTGGGAGAGAGACAGAGTGTGAGACGGAGACAGCGAGAGAGAGTGAGTTTGAGAGAATTTCTGAGAAGCAGCGAAGGAGTGATCGGAAGTGAGGGGGAGAGATCGTAAGGAGGTTGGCGGAGCAAATCGGGCGAGAGGGTGGAGAGGCCGTGAGTTGGGTCTACTCGACCGCTTTGGCTGGTTGTAGTTGGTGGGTTTGTGAGGCCATGGAAGGAAAAGAGGAAGCGTTGGGAGCATGGAGGCAGCCGGATTTGGTGCTGGGCTCGGCAATCTCAATGGCTGGAGCTGGATTTCCGGCGGTGGAGAGAGAAAATCATGGAAGAGAGAAGAGGAAGTGGCGGAGGAAAATGAAATGAATTTTTTTTTATTTTGTTTTCTATTTATTTTTTTAAAAAAAATAATAAATTATTATTATTATTTTTAGTGTACCACGTGTTGCGTTGATGGCCTTAGGATCTCTTTGAAGAGATCCTAGCCATCAACCGAATCACCTCCCTCATTTATGACTGTAAAATAAGTGTACATGTGTCATTAGGTGAGTAGGTGATGACATTGTAAATAAGTGTAAAATAGGTTGGGCCCATGGTGATATATTTTTTCCCCAACACATTTCATCCAGGCTCTCTAGCTTATTCACAAACTAGAAAACTGAACTCCACTAAAATTGCCCTCAAGGTGTGAAATACTATCCATTTTGGTAATATCAACCAAAAAATAGATAATGCCATTCGTTTGATTGATACTATCCAACGGGGTTTGATTGACAATGATATTTTGATTGTTTGTATTGGATGATGACATGATGTTTGGCAATAATGCAAGCTGTGAATGCATGGTTCGTAGCCAAGCTAATAAGAAATTTGACTTTATAATGCATAAACGGTTAAACCAGGTCCAGGAGAGAGTAGTACAGACGACCCAGATTCGCCGCTCAGATCGAGTTGCTTGTGGACGACGGCAATTGATGTTGGTATGTAGGCAGTGGCAAGCAACAAGCCGTGGAGGTGCATGTGATTATGGGACCAATTAAGCACTCTCGATCACATTCACATGGACTCCTCTGTTAACTTGTTTTCTATTATTTTGAGTATGACTTATGCATTGGGGTTCACCACTAGTTTTAATTTGTGACTAGTGTTCCACTCCCACTACTCCCACGTGCATCATGATTAATTATGATTTATGACACACTTGCAAAAAGCGTGATAAGCGGCTTCTCATTAATTATATGTATATGCATAGCATATTATTAATTTCCTGGTCACTTCCATACACACGCTATAATATTGCTTAGGAAAAAACATCCATGAATACCTATCGTATGAAATTAATATGAATGTATGTTTTGCATGTAATCTTTGTTTATCATCGATCGAGCACAACGTACGTTCAAGAAAACTGCATGGGTGAACGCGAAGGCAAACGCAAACTCAACGGAGCCGCCGTGGAGTAGTTGTAGACGACTTGTACGTAGTTGAGGGGTCAAATTAATAAGTAGAAGGATAACCTTCACTGTTTTAGTTGTTGTTGTAGGCGGGAGACAATAAAAGGGACCCAACTCCCCACCTATATATAACGCGTAAACGGAAGGGAAAGTTTTTGTTCGTTTCGAACATCCGAGCCCCAGTTGTTCCAGAATTTCGAAAGTGATGAAAAAAAAAAAAAAGGAGAGAGAGAGAAAGATACTCCTTCTACACCCTTCCATTGAAGCTTTCTTTAATTTTGTCGGCAGGCTATGGTTCGACCCAAATAAGTTAACCCGTTCCGGTCCCTTCTTTTACTTCTAATTTAATTGGTTGCAACAATGTTTTTTTTTTTTATAATTATTTTAAAATTCAGATTTTACATTAATTGCTTCTTTAAATTTTTTTTAAAAAAATGACCGGGGGGGCGGGGGGTGATCGATCTAATTAAAAAAGAAGAAGATGTAAAATTCGATTAATTAAGCTGATTTGCAATGTAATTAGGAATATATTGATATAGACGGGATATATAGTAGATCTATTCATTTGTTTTTCTATTTATAAAGGCATCAGTGGTAAATAGAATTATTTTTCAACCACCGACGCAAAAATCTAATCATAACTCATAAGTGCGTCACGTTCTATAATTTTGTTAAAATGTTGGATAAAATCTACGGCTAATTGTGAACATAAATTAATATTCATATATTAATGCAATAACCTAAAAAGAGTGATGATGTTTAATGGGTAATAGGATTCTCTCCGATCTATTTTAAAATCAAGACATATATTCCATTAATAAATAGTAAAAAAATGTATATACATATTAATGGTCACTATCAGATTTGGGTTTTATTATAAACCAACCGAAGAAACGTGACTCAACAGATCACTTGTGGCTGTGGGGTCAAATAAGCTGTCAAACTAATCAATAATGACTATTTGGGCTATATCATCCATCATGCATGTTATACTTCAATCAATTTGACCTTTCCAATTTTATTATTATTTTTTTTTAACTCAAGTGGCTAACAATAGGAATGCCTCTGTAAAACTTATAAAAACAAGTTTATCCTTAATAAAAAAATACAACACAAAACACAAAACACACAACTTTCTTTTTTTTTAAAAAAAAAAAAGGAAGGAAAGAAATCTTTTTATTGATGGTCGATATTCGAAAATGTATTCAAGGAGGCAGCAAATTTCCTTAAACTTACAATTTGGAAAGAGTCAACCAAATCATTAAAAGCCATTTTCCCTTTTCTATCGTTTAACAGAAATTAGCACATAACTGCTTTATGGGCGGGATTCTTTTTAGTAATTTATTTTTGTGAAAAAATCTATCATACATCTTTTAACGAAAAGTCATATTAAAAGTTATACACCAGTATATTATTGAACATATACTTTTTTTAAAGTGTACTGAGTATGCATTTAATGAAACAATCATACACAAATTGATTAAAATATAAGACCATTGAATTTGGTTTAATTTATATAAACTAAAACACGGTAACATCTTTGTTCACGTCTGAGTAGTTTAAAATGAAAAGAAGTATAAAGAAAAAAAAGAAGAAGCAAGAATAAATTTGAATTCTGATTATCAAAGCATTAATATGCTACCGTACTGTCATCTTATCACTAATTTGGACAGTAAATTTTAGGGTTGGCAAAATAGGTATCTATACACGACCCGTTTATGACCCGCAAGTACCTGTTACACGATTAACCTATACACGAGCACAATTTGTTTAGCTAAACGAGTAATCAAGTTTGACACGATTATGACACAAAAATAGAGGGGTAACCTGACACGATCCGTTTTACCTGTTTAAAATAACCGGAGTCCTATTGGGTAGACACAACTCAATAGACCCGAACACAATGAGAGAGGAGGCGAGGGGGCGTCAGGCGTCTGGTGTGGCTGACATGATGAGGCGTGGGTGATGTAGCGCACCATATTTTAATAGTCTTATTTTTTATATATTTATTTGATAACATTATTCAATGATTTTCCTTAAGGAGATTATGGTATTGTGGAGGGTGGTAATTAGATAATGGTAGTTATGGAATAATGTAATAGTAAATGATAGATGTAATAATAATGTTGGTAGGTGTGTGGGTATGTGTAATAGTATGGGTAGGTGAAATAGTAAAATGAGGGTAGAATTGTAAATGAAAGGTAGAATAGCATCTTAAAATTTTCCTATAAATAGGGCTTCTCCTTTCACAATTTCACCACTCTTCTCCCCTCTCTTCTTATTATATTCTTTCTTCTTCCGCTTTCTACTCGGTCTTTCTTATTTCGGAAGTGTTTACACGAAAAAGAGAGAGAAAGGGCGAGACAAGGCGCCGCAAGAAATGAAGAACATAAGAAAGAAAACGGTCTTAAGAAATTAGTTCAAATAAAATAGTGGGTGATAGTCAGATTTGGAGCAGCTAGATTCTTTTGGAAACTTAAGCCTTGGTCTAAAAGTAAGTACATTCACTACCCATTCTAAAGTTATCATGTCATGCAATTTATGTACAACTGTAAATGTTTATGTATTTTTCTTTACATATTATAAAGTTATGTGACATGCATGAAAGATTGAGAAAGATGAATTTATTTGTGAACATGATGATTATAAAATAATAATAAAACCCTTATATATGTTACCCTAAGATGCATCAAAATAAGTACAATGAAAAGTATAAGAAATGTTATGAATGTTTATAAAATGAGGGCACATGTATAGAGGAGTATTTTGGCCCCAAGAAATAAAGAATGAGAGGAGTTCGGTACCGATACTCGGATGAAGGCGAAACCACTGAAGAAAGCTATACCGACGGTGGTATTCCTCTCTCTAAATTCAAATAACCTGTGAACCTCTCTCTAAATTAAAGTTATATTAGATGTTTGAACATCCTATATATATATATTTGGATTTTTAATTATTCTAGTTATGGCGCTAACAATAATTATCAATTTAAGTATGCCCTTTTTTTCAATTAAATGCGGGAAAAAATGTTATGAGGGAAGATTTTGTTTCAATTCACTCTTGCCCTTGATGAAAGAAATTAAGAGCCACTAATAGTTCGGACGGATATATGGCTACAGCTGAAAATAGTGATCCTAGCTAAATGATCATGAAAGAATTGTGCACAAGAAGGGAGCTAGAGTCGGGAAAGTATGAGCTGCACGCATGCAGCAACTCGATCTTAAGTTTTTAGGAGGCCAGGGGCAGGGGAAAGAGATGAGAGCAGAAATCTTTAAAGAAAAAGAAAAAGACTAATAATAATAATACAACGGAAAGTGAGGAAGTCCTGCATTATTGATAGACCATGCATGGTGGGCTTGTGGGGTAGCTAGGGAAGCATTGAAAATCTTTAAGAAAGTCTTTGGTTCTTTGTTACAGAACCAATATTTAGAGCTTTGCCAAAAGGCTTCAACTAGGATGCATGCATCATGCATGATGAATGCCCAAATTGATGGATCCATATATATATAGCGACTTCCTGCTTCTCACTAAGATCGAATATCCTTAGTTTTCAAAGTTGAAAGTGTGCCAGCTCCTTGAATATTATACTGATACAAAGCACCAATTTGAATGGGGAAATCACACGTACATGTTTCGCAGTGAACTGCAATGAGGCTACAAGCAAGCTAGGCCCTGAAAGAAAAAGTACGTATAGGGGTTGATGTGCTTTTCCTTTATTGGGATTGAAATCAAACAACGTCTATTCATTCTCCAGGACCCTTCTGGACTTGACCCTACAGCAATTTCGATCTCCTGGCCTTTACTTGATTGTCTTGACATTTTTGACATCTCCATCTTGCAGAACTGTAAAGGTGACCAAAACATGCATGTTACACCACAGCGCCATTTGCCTACCAGATGAGACAATCATGATACGCCCGCGCCCGGTTTTATAATGTTCTTTTTCTTTTCTTTTCTTTTTTAACCAAATATATAGAATTTATATGAGATATACCAGTTCTACGTGCTTTAGTGAAATTCATTTGTTTCATTGCAATATTAATTGCTCCTAAATCCTAATTGTATATTATAATCTCAGATCAACAATTAATTATATGATCAGTACGTACAAGAGGCTTGTCAAATATATAGGATGTGATGGCATTTAATTACAAATGGGTTAGGGCTAGCTAAATCAAATGGTCCATGTACCATGTTCACGGTTTCAAAGATAATCCAGACAAATAATTAAGCTTTGTAACGTGGCTTGGATTGAATAATAGTAAGTACACACCGTAGAAAATTGTCTTATTTTGTCATGTTTTTTTGGGAGAAGCGTTGAGAATGATTTTGTGCTGTCAGGATTACAAAAATTCAAGTCAAGAAGGAGGTACCATGACAAAGCAGATTGAACACTTGATGAAATCTGTCAACAGTTGTCTCAAATTCCTAGCTAGTTTGAATAAAATTCGTATTTTAATTAAGTAATTGATAAAAGACAAAGAGCATAACAACTCTTACATTATAGAACATATTCTTTGTCCAATAAAAAATAAGGATTCATTTGATACGCGGAATGACTTTTTTTTGTTTATAAAAATAAATCAATAGTATTTAATTATTAAGAATAGATGAAGGTGAAATAAAATTTCTCAAGTATTAAAGTACACATATATTCTCATGACCCATAAGAAAATGACTATTTCAAGGCCATTGATCCATTCCGGTACTTTATTCCATTTTTAATAAAAGAATTATTATTATTTTTTTTAATAGAGTAGCCGTTACAAATGCATGTACACGTGCGAAACGTAACCTAAGTATTAGAAATTTGGTTGTTAATTTCCAAATATTTAATTAGTGGCTTGAGAATTAGCCCAAGAAAGGCTCTAGCCGAAGACGGTTACTCATAGTGGACAAATTGATTAATTAAGATGCTAAGATAGAGAGAGAGATAACAAAAAATTAGCATACTGGACAACAAGACGGCGATCAATCTAATGCGATGGACGTTATATGCTAGACCTCTTATGCGCTATATAAACAGGGCCACCCTCTTGCGCGCTATAATATATATGCTTATTACCCTATTTTCCCGGCACCCTCTACGAACCTTTCAAAGTCTCCAACATGGTAAGTGTGACCGTCTCATGCATCGATCCCTCCTGCAGTTTTCATTAATTATTGTTGACATATTTCATATATATTTTGTGCATGAATATGCATATATATGCAGGGAGAGGAGGATGCCAAGACAGGCTACAATTCTCTGATCCGCCCAGTGATGATCAGCAAAAGAAAAGGTGGATTCACTGCTTCCGCGTTCATTTTCGGTAAGCATACATTAACAATAATATTTCCTCTACCCTCTACTGTTGGTGTTGCTATATATAAATGCATGGCTTAATTAATATCGAGATATATATATATATCCCAGCTGAGTTGCTTCACTTTCTTCCCTTCGTACACAGCCTTCACATCATTAGAGAACATGGCCGGGTTTCGTGGCGAACATGGTGAGCATGGTCATATACTTTAGACAAGTGATGCTTTTTGATCTGTCCACCTCCGCCAACACTCTTACAAACTTCATGGGTTCAACTTTCTTGCTCTCTCTTGTCGGCGGCTTTATATCGGACGCATACTTGAGCAGACTTACCACATGTTGGCTTTTCGGAACAATTGAAGTACTGGTAATTATAATTAGCTAGATCGAGATCATTAATTAGTTTCATCTAAACACAACATAAAATAAGGATTTTTTTCATTTTCTATGTATGGCATGCACTCGAATAACATGATAAATATTGTTGAAAGTATTGATTTAACAATAGCTTGGTTCACTCAGGATAGAATTTGCACTTGTAGGCTTTGGTACTGGTGACAGTTCAAGCTTCTTCACACCATTTGCAGCCAAATCCTGGTGGGAAGCTGATAGGCCACGTCGTACAAGGCGACCCAATCCTAAGTACGTGGCCCAACTGCTTGCGATGTGATGCTGGGAGGACTCGCAACGTGGGGGCAACCTGGGAGAAGTTAGTGAATGTGGGAGCAGTTAACGAGAGATATGGAAGTGGGTCTTTTAGTGGGTTATCATCAGTTAGTTGTTTATTTGTTTATTGTATTTAAAGCAGGGACTGCTCTGTTTAGTGCAGGATTTGTTTTGTAAACTCAGTTGTGGTTTGCTCCTACCCGAATTGGAGTGTTAACCCTTTTACTTCATTAATATTACTTATCTATTCTCTGATTGGGACCCATCAGTGGTATCAGAGCATGGCTAGTAGTAACAAAGAACGAATTGAAAAACTTGAAGCTGAGCTGCAAGAGGTTCGTGATGGAATCAAGCGCATGGAAAGTGAGAAGATGCAGAGAATGGAAGATTCATTGCAAGAAATCAAGAACTTGCTGTCTAACAACACCAAAGAAAAAGGATCAACATCTCATGGTTCCTACATGGGAGACAAGTCGCAGCACACAACAACCCCAATGAAGCACCTTAAGATGGAATTTCCACGTTTCTCGGGAGACGACCCAACAGAGTGGTTGGATCGGGTTACTCAATTCTTTAAGTACCAGGGGACGGCCCCAGAGCAAAAAGTGGCATTAGCTTCGTTCCACTTGGAAGGGGAAGCTAACCAATGGTGGCAATGGCTTCAAAGAGTTCAAAAAGATGAAGGATTGTTGATCACATGGGAGTTATTCGAAGAAGAGTTGGTCACTTGTTTTGGACCAACTGAATATGAAATTTTTGATGAGGCTTTGGCTCGCATTAAACAGCAGGCATCTTTGAGAGACTACCAGCGGGAGTTTGAGAGACTAGCCAACCGTGTGGTTGGATGGCCTCAAAATGCTTAAGTCGGTATGTTCCTGGCAGGATTGAAGGAGGAGATTGCAGCAGAGGTGCGTATGTTCAAGCCGAGGACTCTGAGAGAGACAATCGAGCTAGCAAGGATGCGTGACGAAAAGCTAATGCGCAAAAAGAAGCTGGACAATCAGAGGAACACACATGTATCACGAGCATTGACTGTGCCTTCCACAACATCCAAGCCATCGCAAGTGTTGCCGATCAGGAAAATTACATGGGAGGAAATGCAACGAAGACGTGAAAAAGGATTGTGCTTTAGTTGTAATGAGAAGTATACGCCGGGTCACCGATGCAATATGGTGCAAGCTTATTTAATTGAAGGGGAGGCTTTAGCAGAGAATGAACAAGAAAATGAAGAAATAGAAGAAGTGGAAGGAAATGCAACACTAGCTGGAAATCCTGAAATTTCATTACATGCACTATCGGGTTGGACGGGGCATGAGAATTGTAGCAGTTATTAACAAGCACCCGGTGATGGTACTTATTGATAGTGGGTCTACACATAATTTCATAAATGAACAGGTAGCCCGCTCACTGCAGTTGCCGGTGGCAAAAACAATGAGCTTTGCAGTACGAGTAGCAAATGGAGAGAAACTAGAGTGTAAGGAAGTTCATGAAGATGTTGAATTGTGGATTCAGGGTTGCAAGTTTATGATTAGCATGTACCCACTACCACTGCAGGGGCTGGACGCAGTATTGGGAATCCAATGGCTACAAAAGTTAGGTTCGGTTCTTTGCGATTGGAAGCAACTCACAATGGAGATACAGTGGAAGGGGGAGACGACGGTGCTGCAGGGAGAGAGAATAGGTCCCACCCGCCATGTGACCATCCAAACCTTGGAGAAAGAAGCCAACGGAGGAGGAGAGTTATTTACCCTCTCTATCAAGTCACTTGAGCCAGCAGCTAATGCAGTAGTGTCTCCAGATATTCTCAAAATACTTCAGGAATTTCCTCACATCTTTGAAGACCCCAAAACGCTACCACCATCACGAGAGCAAGACCATCGAATCCCTTTAAAGGAAGGAGCAGGAGCTATGAGCGTCAGACCATACCGGTATGAACATTTTCAAAAGGATGAAATTGAGAAGCAAGTAACTGAGATGATTAAATCAGGGATTATCCGCCCAAGTACTTGGCCTGGGCCGAATATTGGTTCAATACCACGTATCAAAAGTCTGCAGGTATGACTCCCTTTCAAGCTTTATATGGTCGGCCACCACCTACTCCAATTAATTATCTAGCAGGAGCTTCCCCGGTTGATGAAGTGGACAGAGAGTTATCTTTCCGTGATCAACTCTTAGCGCGCCTGAAGCAAAACCTTGCCAAGGCTCAAAATCAAATGAAGCAGCAAGCTGACAACAAACGTAGGGACATACAATTCAAGGCAGGAGATTGGGTTTATGTCAAGCTCCAACCTTACCGGCAGCAAACTGTTTTTCGGCGAGCTTATCAGAAGTTAGCCCAACGTTTCTTTGGCCCTTTTCAAGTGTTGGAGCGACTGGGTACAGTTGCCTACAAATTGGCTCTTCCTGAGGAATCCAAAATGCATCCAGTGTTTCATGCTTCATGTTTAAAGAAAAAGGTTGGTTCAATTGAAGTTCATGGTCCCACAGTCCCACCCATGACTGAAGAAGGAGATGTCCAGCTTGAACCCATTTTGGTAAAGGATTACCGTTGGGTCAAACATGGGTCCAAGCTCGTTGCGGAAGCACTGATTCAGTGGAAGCACCTGGCACCAGAGGATGCCACCTGGGAGGAAGTCACAAACCTTCAGCACCAATTTTCCACGTTAAACCTTGAGGACAAGGTGCTTGCTGAAGAGGGGAGGAATGATAGGCCACGTCGTACAAGGCGACCCAATCCTAAGTATGTGGCCTAACTGCTTGCGATGTGATGCTGGGAGGACTCGCAACGTGGGGGCAACGTGGGAGAAGTTAGTGAATGTGGGAGCAGTTAACGAGAGATATGGAAGTGGGTCTTTTAGTGGGTTATCATCAGTTAGTTGTTTATTTGTTTATTGTATTTAAAGCAGGGACTACTCTGTTTAGTGCAGGATTTGTTTTGTAAACTCAGTTGTGGTTTGCTCCAACCCGAATTGGAGTGTTAACCCTTTTACTTCATTAATATTACTTATCTATTCTCTGATTGGGAACCATCAGAAGCCAAATTGTCTGAAAGGTGGTACAGCATTTATGTTCTACATACCGTTGTGTATGTTAGCACTGGGTACAGGTGGAGTTAGGGGATTTCTTACTGCACTCGGTGGTGACCAGTTTGATCAAAAGGATTCCAAGGAAGCAAGGGCTCTGGCAAGCTTTTTCAATTGGCTTATGCTCAGTACAACGCTTGGTGCAGCCGTAGGTGTCACACTCATTATGTGGATTGGTATGAATGTACATTGGTACTGGGGCTTTTTCATGTCAACTGTGGCCGCCTTTGTTGCCTTTCTTTTTCTTGCCAGTGGAAAGCCTTTCTACCGTCTCAGAGCCCCTGGAGACAGCCCAATCATAAGGATTGCTCAGGTCTCTCTCTCTCTCACACGCGCGCACTCATAAATGCACATCACGCCTACTATTCACTAATAGGAGACTTTTGAGTTTTTACAGGTTATTGTTGTGGCAATCAAAAACCGGAAATTGGCATTGCCAGGGAGCGCTGATGAGTTGTATGAGATCAATGATGAAGAAACAATTTCCACCGACGAAAAAATTGCACATACCAATCAATTCAGGTACTCAAAATTCGATTTTCTAGACATGTCATATAAATTATCAATTCTGGTTTTTCTTTTTCCCCCTGCTTGACAAGGCAATAGAAGCTCAATAAATCTAAGCAAAATGCTTCGCATTTCCACTATCTAAACATTATTTTGAGATGAAAAAATGTGCAAGCAAGGCTGCATATATAATCATATAAAAATGTTTGTATTTTACCAATCCTCAACTTATTGATCGAGGCGGGCAGGTGGCTAGACAAGGCGGCTATTCTTTGTGAAGCCTCAGAGCGGCCTGCAGCATGGAGTGTTTGCACGGTGACACAAGTGGAAGAAGTTAAGATCCTAATACGAATGTTGCCCATTGTAGGCAGCACCATCATAATGAATACCTGTATGGCACAGCTCCAAACATTCTCAGTAATCCAAGGGTCTATCACGAATCGCCATCTTGGCTCTATAAAGATTCCTGCGCCGTCAATTCCTGTAGTCCCGCTAGTTTTCATGTCCATTCTCCTCCCCATGTATGAGTTCGTTTTTGTTCCTTTGATATGAAAGATCACCCACCATCCATCAGGCATCACGCAGCTTCAGCGTGTTGGAGTTGGCTTGGTTCTGTCTGCCATCTCAATGGCTGTAGCTGGGTTTGTGGAAGTTAAGAGAAAGAACCAAGCCATCAGAGACCCAACCAAGCCCATAAGTCTCTTTTGGCTCTCCTTCCGGTATGGCATTTTTGGAACTGCAGACATGTTTACTCTTGTAGGACTGTTGGAATTTTTCTACAAGGAAGCACCTGCAGCAATGAGATCACTTTCCACTTCGTTGACGTGGTTATCGCTGTCTTTGGGCTATTTCTTGAGCACTGTCTTGGTTGATGTCATAAATGCCGTCACCGAAAGAAACGGCGAACAAGGATGGATATATGGGCTTGACTTAAACAAGAACCATTTGAATCTCTTTTACTGGTTCTTAGCAATCCTTAGCTGCCTCAATTTCTTAAACTACCTCTTCTGGGCCTATTGGTACAAGTACAAATCACAAGTTCCTGAATCCAAGCATGATGAAGCATCCTCCTCTGACAAAACAGAGGATGCTAAAGAAAAGGAAGCATGTTGCTGAAGCCCATCTACTCGTAAACAATTAAGTGAAGGAAACTCACTGCAGCTGCCTGCAGGCCAGGGAAGGCTGCTGGGTGGGACTAGACAATGAGATTGATTTTCTATTATCCTGCTAAGGTGTGTTTTGTATTATCCATATTGGCTTTGGAACAGGCTTTCAGAGTTTATACGTATGTAACTAATATATATATATATGCTTAGCTTTTGCACATTAAAAGCAATTTTTTTTTTTTTTTGTGTGTGTGTGTGTGAGCTAGACAACATACCTTATATTTAAGGAATTAAGACATAACTCTAAGCAAGCCAATTTAACAAAGTTGTAATAGACACAGACAGTCAGACACATTCTATATTTTATATTGAGGCTAATATAAAGCTATTCAATCGGAATTAGCCAAACCGAATTGAAGCCGGTCCAAAACCCTAATAAGAGAGGTTTTTGTTGAAGCTCACACACTCAAACAACTCAAAATGCGAGGCCCACTTATTTGGATAATAAACCTCATCGAATCTCTCTCTCAATTATTAGAAATTTCTTTCATCCTTTCATTTAGCTAGCCCAAGGAAAATAAAACAAACGTCTTACGTAAGCACACTGTCACGATGACCAATCTAGGGCCAACGTCGGCCTAAACCATAGCCAATAAGGGGGCCCAAATGGGCCACTAGTGCACCAGAAATGAAAGATAAATAAATAAAGTTAATAAACCCTCAAAATATATTTGGCAAATCTTGGGTAGACCTGAATAATATATATACTTAGATTTCAATTTTTTGTGTTTATCTGATTCAGTAATAATAAATTTGGTTCTCAATTTGTCATTATTATCTTAAAATTAATGTTGTATGCTTTTTTGCCAAGAGTGGTATTTCGATATGAGCCACGCTTTTGAAGCGAAGATTCTGATTCGAATCACTTCTCCTATCTAAAAAAAAGTTGTATGCTTTTATAATAAAAATAAAAACGTGATTATGAGTGATTTAGCTAGATTAATTAACTGTACATCAAACTAATTTCTGATCTTTAATCTATTCCGTCTTTCAATACATGCATACAAAAGAATACCGTACGACGGATGAATAATATATATAGATTGCATTTCAATATATATATATATATATATATATATATAGATTGAAACAATGGCTTCAATGAGGAGGAAGACATATATGCTCGTAAAAAGAGAGGGAAAAAAATGATTTGAAAGGAAAAATATTAAAATCACCACTTGTGATTTCACTCATTATCAAAAAGATCGTTCTTCTGTTTTTTATTTATCAAATAGATTCATATATATAAGAAATCACCTAGTCCATATATACTGCGAAAATTGTTCCAACAAAATGCTTCTGAAATACTAATTATATCACTGAAAAAAATCACAAAAAAGCATAAAATAAAAAGAAATCTCTCTCTCTCTATATATATATATATCCACGTACGGCCATTGTTTATTTATTTATTTATTTTTGTGTGGATATCATTGATATTTTATAATCATATGCAAACATGAAATTAAATAATTTATATTAAAAAAATATAGACAAAAATCTATTTTGTTAGAATATATATATTTTACATATTAATTAAGTTGATACTCAAATGGTTTCCATTTATGTTTGATCGTAATAAAATCTTACCATATTTGTAAGAAATAGTTTATTTATTAATTTGATTGTAATCTAAATGGTTTCCACTTAGGTTTGGAAATTATGTATGAAAAGTATTCCTCTTTCATTCGGTAATTTTTTCTATAATTTTTTTTTTTTTTTTCTAGATAAAGTGATAACATCATGTTCCCTATAGCTCTGTTTTCTCAATTCAGCTGTATTTTATTGGTTGGGAAATGGGACTTGGCCCTTGGAGATATCATCATCATGGATGGTACCTGGTGATCAGTGGTGACGGTGCATGGAGAATCCCATCACCGTTGCGCTTTACTTTTTAGTTTTTGCCGGCCCCGACTTTTTTATATTGAATTCGGCTTGGATATTCCAATTCCAGACGGGCCCAAGCCATTAAACTTGTACTGCTAGTTTGTTGCACGAAAGAGTGGTAAATTTTATTTTATTTTATTTTTTTTAAAAAAGGTAAACCTATAAAACTTAGATTATTCTTAACATCCCCCTCAAATTCAAGGTTTAAGCTTAAGTTTAGGTATAAAAGAAATATATAAAAAAAAAGTAAAAAAAAGAGTTGAATTCGCTAAAAAAGCTGCTTGTGCTAAAAAAATTGCCAAAAATATCGTTGGAGATGTGACCAGAGTTAGACGGCAAACGACAGCTATTCTAATCAGTTGAATCAGGTTGAAAAGCTTGGATCTGGATGATTTCTCAAATACTCATTTATCCCCCCTCAAACTCAAGGTGTGCTTGAGTTTGAGAAAAGATTTTTTTTTGTGCCAAAAGAGTTGCTAGAAAGTTGCCGGAGATGTGGCCAAAGTTGGGCGTTCAATGGCAGTTGACAGAAGGTAGTGGCAGCAACTGGCTACTAGTGGCTGATGGAGGCAACTAAGCCAAATTGTTGGGTTTAAACTTGGATGAGAGCCTTATATGCTAATTGGGCTGGTTACATGGGCTAAGATTTAGCCATAACCTATAAACCATTGAATATGATTGACCCAAAATAATATAAACTGGGTCTAACCTGGTGGACTAGGTTGACTAAATTTGGACCGGTTTAGATAGCTTGACCTGATTAGCCTATTCAACTAAACCAGGTTGAAGATACAAACCTGATGACTCAGTTTAGAAACCGGTTTTGGACCAGGTTGAAAGTGGATATAGGGCTGACGTGTCAAGTTTAAGAGGCTGCCACGTGGCTTTTTGAAGACATAGGCACGTGTGGTGCACCCGCGGAGGGGTTGGGGGTGTCGGAGCACATGAAGCCCACGCGCAAAAGCTTCTATTGGCACGTCCGAAGTATGATGGCGGCATGCTTGGTGAAGATCTGACTGGCAGTGCCAACTGTGGAGTGGACTAGCAACCTTACTGATTGAGCCGACGTGGCAGCATGTGGAGGAGTTGCAGCAGCGTGTGGAGTGACATACAAAACCTTCTAAAGGTGCGTGAGGGCGCATGGAAGCTTGGACGCTCCAAATCTCTTTGGATCTAAACTTGGCGGTGTTTGATTTGTCGATTGGAGTGGAGCGTGAAGCTCTGTCACAACTATGTCAATGCATGGAAGCGATTGCCGGTACGAAGAACCCTTGGAGGCACGTGTAGTGGTGGCGCATGGAGTCGCATTTAAGGGCCAATGGTAGCTGATCTTCCATAGATCTATAGATTTGTGTCTTGTAAACATGAATCTGATATAAATTTTGCCAGATAAGGCTCTGATGAAGGCGTAGAATAGTTTTTGAGCTGATGACCGCTTGGCGGCGATGTGAGGATGATCGGAAAAGTGAGATCGCTAGAGAGATCATCGGAAAATGTTTATTGAAGGTCACACAGAAAGTGGCCCTGATAACATATTAAATATATTATTAACATCAAGAAATCAAATTAACTTTGTTCAATATTTGAGATTACGTTTAATATATATATGTAGGATCGCATCATCTCCTATTTCTCTTTATATTTGAAGTTGGACAAATTAATTAGAGAAAGAAATAAAAGCCTGGAGTGTGACAACTGATCGACACGTCCGACAACGGTAGCTGCACATTGTCCAAAAAAAGGAAAAAAAAAAATAGCGGTCAGGTACTGGGGTTTGATTGACAATGATATTTTGATTGTTTGTATTGGATGATGACATGATGTCGTTTGGCAATAATGCAAGCTGTGAATGCATGGTTCGTAGCCAAGCTAATAAGAAATTTGACTTTATAATGCATAAACGGTTAAACCAGGTCCAGGAGAGAGTAGTACAGACGACCCAGATTCGCCGCTCAGATCGAGTTGCTTGTGGACGACGGCAATTGATGTTGGTATGTAGGCAGTGGCAAGCAACAAGCCCTGGAGGTGCATGTGATTATGGGACCAATTAAGCACTCTCGATCACATGCACATGGACTCCTCTGTTAACTTGTTTTCTATTATTTTGAGTATGACTTATACATTGGGGTTCACCACTTGTTTTAATGTGACTAGTGTTCCACTCCCACTACTCCCACGTGCATCATGATTAATTATGATTTATGACACACTTGCAAAAAGCGTGATATATCAGCGGCTTCTCATTAATTATATGTATATGCATAGCATATTATTAATTTCCTGGTCACTTCCATACACACGCTATAATATTGCTTAGGAAAAAACATCCATGAATACCTATCGTACGAAATTAATATGAATGTATGTTTTGCATGTAATCTTTGTTTATCATCGATCGAGCACAACGTACGTTCAAGAAAACTGCATGCGTGAACGCGAAGGCAAACGCAAACTCAACGGAGCCGCCGTGGAGTAGTTGTAGACGACTTGTACGTAGTTGAGGGGTCAAATTAATAAGTAGAAGGATAACCTTCACTGTTTTAGTTGTTGTTGTTGTAGGCGGGAGACAATAAAATGGACCCAACTCCCCACCTATATATAACGCGTAAACGGAAGGGAAAGTTTTTGTTCGTTTCGAACATCCGAGCCCCAGTTGTTCCAGAATTTCGAAAGTGATGAAAAAATTTTAAAAAAAAAAGGAGAGAGAGAGAAAGATACTCCTTCTACACCCTTCCATTGAAGCTTTCTTTAATTTTGTCGGCAGGCTATGGTTCGACCCAAATAAGTTAACCCGTTCCGGTCCCTTCTTTTACTTCTAATTTAATTGGTTGCAACAATGTTTTTTTTTTTTTTTATAATTATTTTAAAATTCAGATTTTACATTAATTGCTTCTTTAAAATTTTAAAAAAAAAATGACCGGGGGGGCGGGGGGTGATCGATCTAATTAAAAAAGAAGAAGATGTAAAATTCGATTAATTAAGCTGATTTGCAATGTAATTAGGAATATATTGATATAGACGGGATATATAGTAGATCTATTCATTTGTTTTTCTATTTATAAAGGCATCAGTGGTAAATAGAATTATTTTTCAACCACCGACGCAAAAATCTAATCATAACTCATAAGTGCGTCACGTTCTATAATATTGTTAAAATGTTGGATAAAATCTACGGCTAATTGTGAACATAAATTAATATTCATATATTAATGCAATAACCTAAAAAGATTTTTTTTTTGGAAAAGTTTTTTTTTTTTTTTGAAAAGATAACCTAAAAAGATTGATGATGTTTAATGGGTAATAGGATTCTCTCGGGTCTATTTTAAAATCAAGACATATATTCCATTAATAAATAGTAAAAAAATGTATATACATATTAATGGTCGCTATCAGATTTGGGTTTTATTATAAACCAACCGAAGAAACGTGACTCAACAGATCACTTGTGGCTGTGGGGTCAAATAAGCTGTCAAACTAATCAATAATGACTATTTGGGCTATATCATCCATCATGCATGTTATACTTCAATCAATTTGACCTTTCCAATTTTATTATTATTATTTTTTAACTCAAGTGGCTAACAATAGGAATGTCTCTGTAAAACTTATAAAAACAATTTTATCCTTAATAAAAAATACAACACAAAACACACAACTTTTTTTTTTAAAAGAAAAAAAAAAAAGGAAGGAAAGAAATCTTTTTATCGATGGTCGATATTTGAAAATGTATTCAAGGAGGCAGCAAATTTCCTTAAACTTACAATTTGGAAAGAGTCAACCAAATCATTAAAAGCCATTTCCCTTTCCTATCGTTTAACAGAAATTAGCACATAACTGCTTTATGGGCGGGATTCTTTTTAGTAATTTATTTTTAAAATTTAAACGCATATACATTTTATTTTTTATGTGAAAAAATTTATCATACATCTTTTAACGAAAAGTCATATTAAAGGTTATACACCAGTGTATTATTGAACATATACTTTTTTTAAAGTGTACTGAGTATGCACTTAATGACACAATCATACACAAATTGATTAAAATATAAGACCATTGAATTTGGTTTAATTTATATAAACTAAAACACGGTAACATCTTTGTCCATGTCTGAGTAGTTTAAAATGAAAAGAAGTATAAAGAAAAAAAAGAAAAAAAGCAAGAATAAAATTTGAATTCTGATTATCAAAGCATTAATATGCTATCGTACTGTCACCTTATCACTAAATTTGGACAGTAAATTTTAGGGTTGGCAAAATAGGTACACATATACGACCGTTCGACCATGAAGTACACATTACGATTAACCTATACACGAGCACAATCTGTTTAGCTAAACGAGTAATCAAGTTTGACACGAATATGACACAAAAATAGCGGGGTAACCTGACACGACCCGTTTTACCCGTTTAAAATAACCGGAGTCCTATTTGGTAGACACAACTCAACAGACCCGAACACAAAGAGAGAGGAGGCGAGGGGGCGTCTGGCGTCTGGTGTGGCTGACATGATGAGGCGTGGGTGATGTAATCATGTAGCGCCCCAAATTTTAATAGTCTTATTTTTGATATATTTATTTGATAACATTATTCAATGATTTTCCTTAAGGAGATTATGGTATTATGGAGGGTGGTAATTAGATAATGGTAGTTATGGAATAATGTGATAGTAAATGATAGATGTAATAATAATGTTAGTAGGTGTGTGGGTAGGTGTAATAGTATGGGTAGGTGAAATAGTAAAATGAGGGTAGAATTGTAAATGAAAGGTAGAATAGTATCTTGAAATTTTCCTATGAATAGGGCTTCTCCCTTCACAATTTCACCACTCTTCTCCCTTCTCTTCTTATTATATTCTTCCTTCTTCCACTTTCTACTCGGTCTTTCTTCTTTCGGAAGTGTTTACACGAAAAAGAGAGAGAAATGGCGAGACAATGCGCCGCAAGAAAGGAATAACATAAGAGAGAAAGCGGTCTTAAGAAATTAGTTCAAATAAAGTTGTGGATGATAGTCAGATTTGGAGCAGCTAGATTCTTTTGGAAACTTAAGCCTTGGTCTAAAAGTAAGTACATTTACTACCCCTTCTCAAGTTATCATGTCATACAATTTATGTACAACTGTAAATGTTTATGTATTTTTATTTACATATTATAAAGTTATGTAGCATGTATGAAAGATTGAGAAAGATGAATTTCTTTGTGAACATGATGATTATAAAATAATAATAAAACCTTCATACATGTTGCCCTAAGATGCATCAAAAGAAGTACAATGAAAAGTATAAGAAATGTTATGAATGTTTATGAAATGAGGGCACATGTATACAAGAGTATTTTGGCCCCAAGAAAGAAAGAATGAAAAGAGTTCGGTACCGATACTCGGATAGAGGCGAAACCACTGAAGAAGGCTATATCGACGGTGGTATTCCATCAACAGACCGTTGAGTGCATCAAGAAAAATAGTTAATTGACGGTTGGGCATGGCTGAGGCCACAGTTCAGTGCCATGGTCATAAGGACCCGCAACCCTCGTACACAGGGGTAATAGTGTACATGGGCCTTAAAATGAGAAAATGACAAGATAATTGCATCAACGATTTACTATGATGATTTATAATGATGATTTATGATGACGTTTTACAATGATGATTTATGACGATGTTTTATAATGATAATTTATGACAGCGTTTTACAATGATGATTTATGACGATGTTTTACAATGATGATTTATGACGACGTTTTACAATAATGATTTATAACGATTATTATTACTAGATGATATATTATTGATTATATATTTATTTACAAAATCAGTTTTCGAAAACTGAAAACAATGAGTAAAACTATTTATGGTTGTAGATTTCACTTGCTGGGCCCCCTTTGGGCTCATTCAGTTTTATTTCTTGTTTTCATGTAGAAAGCTTGCTGGAATAAGAGGCCGGAATGGGGGCAGGGATAACTATTAAATTTTCATAGTCTTTTTAAGTCAGTTATTGTAATAAAATAATCTTCCGCAATTAAAGTTTATGTTTTCTAGTTTCGCTTGTAATAAAAGCTCTTAATAAATGTTTTATATATTTATCGTACTCTTTGAAAAATCAAGTACTCTGATAGACCTTATGGATCTTTGCAAATATTTTATTATAAAAGAAGAAAGGTGACAATAGCCTTAGTGGGCTGGGGGTGTTACAGGTGATTTCTTCATGACCGGTATAGAGCGATGATGATTATCTTCATGACCGACGAAGAAGACCGACACAGCGCAATGGTGATTCACTGGCAAGCTGGCCTTGTGCCTCCTCATGTGCATGGCCACCTAGCAGTTGTCCGATGGCAAACTCAAGCTCGCACACGAAGCACTCGTGCGTCTTTGGCTTGGCCAACGTGCGTTGTTAGCCACGCCTCATATGCACTATCATGCGACTTGGCGATGGGGGTTTGGGCTGCCAACAGGGGTCTGGGTCTTCTTGTTTTCTTCTGTGAAGTGGGTGAGCGGCGTGATCTAGTGAGACTGTGAGGGACTGAGGGTTGGGTGGGGGCATGTGTTCTTTGACTTAGTTTTAGGGTTTTTGTTTTAAGTTTTAAGTTTTTTTTTGTTTTTAATACGAGTCTGGCGGGTCGACCTGACAAACCCCCTTAAACGGGTAGACCCGATTAAGATCCGAACCCAATTAGACCAAACTCATTACCTGTTTTTTCGTGTCGTTTTCATGGATCGTGTAAAAATTGTCAATCCTAATTAATATGCTACATCATCATTGAATGTTGGAGGTTGATATGAAGTAGTAGCCACACAATCAATCACCATTATTAAAGAACAATTAGGCAACAATTAAATGAGCCAACGTTTGCGAGTACTTATCATGATAGAAGGCACATATCCAGTGCCCATTTTTCTATGCAGCAGACTATTCAGCATTTGAATTTGTCAAATGGGCATGACCAATTGTGTAAAGAATGCCTAGCCTCGTCGACTCGATAAACGTTAAGTCTCATTCTCTTAACCATTTATCAACTATTTCCATGCATATTCTTTTTAAATTTACCATTAAATATGTATGACTCACATGTAAACCTACAAATCCAATAGTGAATTTAAATCAATTTGAAAAAAGATAGTTAGAAGAATAAAAACTAACATTTCTCCTGTGAACCCTGGTGGTAGACTCAAGATACACGACCTTTTCTTTTCCACCTTTAATTATGATTTAATTAAAATTTAGTTAAAATTTATTGAATTGGATATGAATGCTTGTGTGTCCATTTTTGCAAGCTTGGATGATTGACCATGTTTAACTAATGGTAAAATTGAGTAATATAAGGAGTTTTTGTTTGGTATATAGCAGCATGTCAGCGAAAAATGCTAGACCTCATTTTGTCACACCTATCTCCTAACCATCTTTTTTTCAAGTAGATTCAAATTTATCATTAAATTTGTAAGTCTACATATGGGTCCTACATATTCAATGGTAAATTTAAAAAAGACATATATGGAGATGGTTATGAGAATGAAACCTAACATTTCACGTATGTTAGCCTAACCTATGTAATCCACCTCAAATTCTCGTATTTTGACATTTCACTCAGGGATGGATCCAAAAAGTTGGATAGAGAGGGATCAAGATATATAAATTTGTTTGGGGCAAGGCCATGACCTATAATATATATATTTTTGGAATAACTTCACTGACCCCCCTGAAGTTTGGCCATTTTTTCAAATACTCCACTAACGTTAAAAAATTCTCACTTACTTCCCTTGAGCTTTTAATTGCTCTCAATTTGGACCCATCCGTACAAATTAGGGCACAACATTTTTTAAAAAGACCAAAATATCCATGATTTTCATTTTTTTTAAATATCTAAAAGTTGAAATTTTATACAAAAGTCACCATTTAAAATTCACTATTTAAAATTTCAACTTCCAAAATGGTTTTTTATTTTTTTAAAAAATGAAAATCAATGGTATTTTGGTCTTTTTTAAAAATTTTGTGCCTTAAGGGTCCAAATTGAGAGCAATTGAAAGTTCATAAGGGGTAAGTAAGAATTTTTGAACGTTAAGGAGGTATTTGAAAAAATGGCCAAACTTCAGGGGGGTTAGTGAAGTTATCCCTATATTTTTTTAACACCTATTTTTTTTTTTTTTTTGGGAATTAGGGAGAGGCCATGGCCATCCACTGTCCCCCTATAGATCCGTCCCTGAATTCACCTCATGTGTTTAGCTCATCTTTTGCGTAATTTCTTAAAGTCCAATCATAATAATAATATTATTATTATTAAAAATCAAGATAAACTCTATCTCTTTATCAATTCTTAGACATGTTATTATCAAAACATTAATTCCCATTTATATGGAGAATGAGACATTGAGACAAAAAGGTCGTTGGCTATAAACAATATTATTGCTAACCACATATTTCCTTGGCTAGGAATTAATTAAGTGGGCACACTAGCTTAACTTAAATTTGATAATTAATGATTTTTGTTTTGAAAGCGTGGCACTTATTTGTCTTTGCGATTTCTATTATTGGCAACTCAAAAAATAGCATGTAGCAAGAAAAATTACTACTGGCATTCCAGGTAAGTATATATATTAATTAATCCTTAAAATTCGATACAAATCATGATAAACTCTATCTCTTTATCAATTCTTAGACAAGTTATTATCAAAACATTAATTCCCATTTATATGGAGAATGAGACATTGAGACAGAGAGGTCATTGGCTATAAATAATATTGTTGCTAACCACACATTTCCTTTGCTAGGAATTAATTAAGTGGGCACATTAGCTGAACTTAAATTTGATAATTAATGGTTTTGGTTTTAAAAGCATAGCACTTCTTTGTCTTTGCCATTCCAATTATTGGCAATTCAAAAATTCAGCATGTAGCAAGAAAAATTGCTACTGGCATTCCAGGTAAGTACATATATTAATTAATCCTTAAAATTTGATGAACTTAATCTTTTTCTTTTTTCTTTTTTTCTTAATTTGGTGCATGCCAAGTTATTAACATGCCTACCTTAATTGCTAAATAATCAATTGTCCAAAAAGTTGAAGCCAATAAAAAGAAGTAAATTTAACAATTTAATGAATACTTTTAACACTTTGTCTTACATGTGAGTTCAAACTCTCTTTTAATAGTTGATATCGAAAACCTTAAGTATATAATTTTCAATATTATTATGTATATATATTTATTTTGGTTTGGGAGTGTTTTATGCAGGTATGCATATGCGTGGTAGCATGGGCTGTAGGGCGATATGATCATGGAGTATATACGTGGAGAGAGAGACTTGGAAAGAGAGGAAAAAAAAAAACAAAATTGAATCAATAAATCAATAAATAAATTGAGAGAGAGAGAGAGAGAAAAATCTGAAATAATTGGGAGATCTTTATTTTGTAGGCCTTATTATTTCGTAAATAATCTATTATTAATCTAATTATTTTTTAATAGCTTATTATTTAGAAAGAAAAAGAAATCTTATTTTATAAATTATCTATTATTTTATGCACAAAGTATATGCAAGAAAACAATTGTATTCTCTAACCTTTTCTAAATTTAAATTTAAAATATTAAAGTGACTAAAAGTATTAATACATAGTAATTTGATTTGTATTATTTATTTCCTTATTTGATTTGAACATTAATAATACTTACTATCTTGCATTAAAATTTTGAATTTAATGAAATCACATATAAGGAAACTTATTGAAATATAATTAAATGCGTTTAATGAAGCTAATTTAATGACCGGTTCACTATTGAAAAATCAGTCAACTCTTAAAAAATTGGTTAAAAAATTATGCCTTAAAATTGGTTTATTCTTAAAAAAAATTGGATTTACGTTACATGTCGCAATATCAAGGTACTTCTGAGAGTAATTCGGCATATATATATATATATATATATATATATATATATATATATATGACATGTCTAATTAACCTAGATGACCACCAAAATAGATCCTCTGCACTTGGGTTCTCTTTAGGTGAAAGGTAAAATTAAAAAAAAAAAATTACTTTCCACCTAAAGAACATAAACTCCTCTCCCGTTGAAATCAATGAGAAGATCAAAACACATATGACCAAGTTTTTTTTTTTTTGTTGACATTTTCAAACAAGAGAAGGGGAGAGGGAATTTAAAATAGTGACTTCTACTTTATAAAGTGTGGTTCACAGTTGATTGAATTATCATTTAGTGACCTTTTCTGATTTTTTAGAGCTATTGTAAAAGACAAATGATGACATAAAAACGAGACCATGGCGTTACTCTGCTCTATTTTGTATATTTGTATTGGTGATAAACATCTTAACAATTCAGTCAGCCATAAAATATAAGACAACTTTTATTAAGTTTACTTATCAATAGATTTTGAGCAATCCAACCACTAAATGTGTTTTTGTATTCTCTCAAATGTGATATGATTTTTAAAATCACTAATAGATTAAAAGTCAATAATAATAGTCTTAAATTTAACGATAATTTTAAAAATTAAATTACAGATCGAAAAATACTAAAAGAACACCTAATTTATTATGCAAACTTTATCAACAATTTCGAGTACTTTAAGACAATAAATATAAAAGAGTTTATTATTATTATTATTTTGTAAGAAAATAGTTTTTATTAGGTTAACTTTATCAAAACAGATTTCGAGCAATCCTGCCGCCCTAAATCTGTCCAATTTATTAAGAATTCGGACAGTAAAATTACGGAAAAAGTACTAGTTAGTTAAATTTAGGATAAAAATGGTTACTGATTATTATTACATCACATTTTCACGAAAAAGTAAAGATAGCTGTAAGCCACTCCGCGCACGGGTTCCACCGAGATCCATAAAAGCCAACCGCACAGAATAGATTATAGTCGTCGTAAATAAAGGAAAAGCTAAAAACATCATTAACTATTAACTGGAGCCTGGAGCCTGGGCTGTGTTTGAAAAGGGATTGAATTCGAAGAAATGGATTAGTATTGTAGTAGATTTGATTGATAGGAGAAAAAAAGTAAGAATATTTTGTATAAAAAAGTGAAAATTTTTGTTTAATATTGTAGCAGATTTGATTGATATGAGAAAAGAAATAAGAATATTTTGTATAAAAAAATGAAATTTTTTATTTTATAATAATTTTTTAATTTAAAAAGTAATATAAAGTGATTAATGTAATATAAAAAATAAAAATATTAAAATTAATTTTGAAAATATTTTTTTTTGGAAGATTTTACAAATCCAATCTCATTTATTGGCAAACAAGGCCCTGGAGCCTGGAGCGGTGGAGCCCGACCACAATTTCATTTTCGCATTCACTGCTGTTCTCTTCTCTGTCTCTACTCTAGTCTAGAGCTTCATGCCTTCAAGGCTTCAACCATTTATTTGTACACGAATCCCGGTAGATGCGTCCTCGTTGAGATATTGCTCTCATCATTCTAATTAGCGGTCCTAAATCGTTTGTGAGATAGAGCATTTAATTACCGTCGTTTTAGCTTTCCTCTTCTTACTTAAGCATAAATGAGATTCCAAACGTGCTCCAAGGGTCATAAAACCTTAAAAAGCCCGGCAAACGCTCTTCACTGCAAAAATAAAACACTGTCCAAACATGAGATTTGAGATTTGACATTGTCTCCTATATTTAGCTCCTACATTTCCTAAAAAAAAAATATTGTTATAAATCTTTTCTCGTTGTTGTATATAGAAAGTATACTAATTCAGCTTCTGGCCGGGCCGTTAGATAAATGGTAAATATATACAAAACTTAGGCAGCCATCTCTGGCTTGCCCTGTTTGTGTTCTTCGATTTCTTTGACAGGGTTTGAGTGCGTGGCAGAGTGCTTGAACTCTAGGGAGGTAGCCATGGTGAAGCGTCTGTGGGTGGGGATTATGATCCTACTTGTTTTTAGCAACTGGGTTGATGGGTTTGAGGAGTTTCATCTCAATGAAACAGCAATGTATTTCTTCGAAGCGGAGGCCTATGGAGTCTCCAAACCTGCAATAGTTCCTCCCGCTTTGATGGTAGGACTTACCCTCATTCGAGGCGCTGGCGCAAAACGAGCAGGTACATTCTTTTTCTATTATCATTGCAAATCTTCTTTCTTCCTTTTATTTATTTATTTATTATTATTTTTTGCTTTGGTGATTTCCTGCTATTTTTCTTTATTTACGTTAATACTTCGGTTGTTCGCCCGAATTAAGATATGGGCATTACTGCGGTAGATATGGGTTTAATGCAAATAACAGAGTAGCAGATTTATATTAAACTGTCCCATGTGCACTTACTTAGCCTTCTGTTTTCGTTATTATTCTCTTTCATCCAATTATTTTTTTCGATATTATTTCACTGCTCTATATTTGTTCTGTTGGCTGAATATAACTTACAATAATGTGGTTACGATTGTTGCTTGTGTTGGTTTTGATAAGTTAATTAACTTTATATATGTTGTTCAATTGGACTATTTGATGTTTTTATTCAACCGCTCCAATGCTCCATCACTCTCTCGTTTGTATCTATTGACAGATCATTTTCAATTACCTATGAGGCTATCCTTCTCGTAATTGTCATTCTCTTAAATTCAAATTCACTTTGTAAATAATGACTTCTAATATCTGGCGTTTTATAGTATGATATTTGTCTCATTTTGATCTAATAAACCACATTCTGTTTTCACCGTTGCAGTCTGCTTGGATGGAACGCTACCCGGATATCATTTGCATCGTGGATATGGGTCAGGAGCAAATAGTTGGCTCATTCAATTGGAGGTTTGTGAGATAGACTTGAAATGGCATCCTTTAAAATGCTTAGTTCTTACATTATATTACTTGCATATATATACTTTATGTTTGCATATGTTTCTCCCGTGGAATCTTCACTATTTGGAATAAATTAAAATCTGTCTAATGTAAGCATTTGGCATATGTAAGTACAACCATCAAGCTGAATTTGTCTGGTATTGTAACAAGTTCTATTGGTCTTTCACGGTTTCTTGTTGATAATTTTGTGCTTCAACAGCTATTGTGTGTACTCCTGGCTACCCGGTGGTTTCAGGAAAATATGATATTCTAACAAGACAGATTACTGCTTCATTTAAAAACAGTTATATGATCTTTAATGTCAAATGCAACATAGTAAATATTTCAGCTCTGTGTTTTTGCTTGGTATATCTCCAATATGGTTCAAGGCTTTTCATAGTATCAGAGTTATGTTGTAACGAAGTTTTTGAGATGACAGCTCTATGACTCTCTAAGATGCACTGTCATTTTGACATTATTCTTATTGTTGTTGCTCCCATTGTCATTCTGATTTTTGTTATCATCAGAATCATCATTATCACTAGTTGATTATGACACTTTTTGGTTAGTATGCTGGCTACACAAGTCTCAACTTACCTTTTAATACTGTAGTGGTGTACTTACTTGAGGACTCAGCTTATTCAAATATCTTGTGGCAGGGAGGCGGATGGTGTAATAACATTAGAACTTGTGTTTACCGCAAAAACACTCGACGTGGATCTTCAACATACATGGAAAAGGAGATAGCATTTACAGGAATACTGAGCAATAAAGCTGAACAAAATCCTGGTTTACTCTTGAACTTGGCAATATAATGAACTGATTCTGCCTTTTGCTGCTTCTGCTTTTTTCTTGCCTGAACTTTCTTGACCACTATATTCTCTATACGGGGTTGCAGATTTTTTCAACTGGAATAGAGTAAAACTCCGTTACTGTGATGGTGCCTCCTTTACTGGGGATGGTGAAGATAAGGTTTGTAGGAAAATTTTACCATTTACTGCTTCCATGAAATATTGATTTTAATTCTCCGTCATGAATATTATATTTCTGGAAAAAATGCTTTGGTATCTCGGTGCTCAATATGTATGAACAAGCTCCATCAACCTTCCTAACCTTTTTTTCCATGATTTATATGTTGTGCCTTAATCATATACTAGTGATAGCTGCACAATGACACAAGTTATGTTTTCATAAGAGAGAGAGTAGGAGAAAGAGAATGGTCTTCATTCTTATCTTTATCCATCAATCAAAGTGGTCAAGTCAATTGACTATCTAAATAGCTTGATTGGAAAATCTAATTGGCATCTAAAAGTGCATTTTTTATTCCCAATTTTTCTTATTTGTTTGTGTTCCCCATTCAATAACATATAAGACTCTGTTTCTTAGGCTGCACAGCTGCAATTTAGGGGACAGCGTATATGGTTGGCTGCAATGGAAGATTTACTGTCAAAGGGAATGCGCTTTGCTCACCAGGTTCAATATTCATTGTTAATCTGTTCTCTTTTCATCCCTTTTTTACTTTATATCTTTTTTCACGTATGAATGCCTGCTTCAGGCTCTTCTTTCTGGGTGCTCTGCTGGGGGTCTGGCATCTATTTTACACTGTGATGAGTTCCGAGGTTTATTACCAAGAACTACTAAAGTGAAGTGCCTAAGTGATGCTGGAATGTTCCTTGATGCGTAAATACGACCTCTTCATGCTCTTATACTTCACAATATTTATATGCAGAATTGTTCCTTTTCTTAGTTATTAATAATTATAATTAACATTGTCTTGCCTTGGAATTATAGGTCCGATGTATCAGGTGGGCGTACGCTCAGGAGCATGTTTGGTGGTGTAGTAGGCTTGCAGGTACTATGTTGATTTTTTAACTTTGTAACTTGGAATCTTTTGCATATTTCCATGGTTGCAGACTTTGTTTTGAATTGACCTGTGGGTCAATGACTCGTCACTGCAAGTACTTTGTTAATGAAGTTTGAAATCAAAATGACAAATGTCTTATCGTTGTATTCAAAATTAGCCTGCTATTAGATATAGATTTTATCGTTGGATTTTGATTGTAACAATATGAGATATATTAGAATATTAATTAAATAATTAAATTTACATTTTTCTTATCAGCTCTAGTTTTTGAGGGCCTACTATTAGATATAGATTTTATCATTGGATGTTGATTGTATCAATATGAGATATGTTAGAATATTAATTAAATAATTAAATTTATATTTTCTTATTAGCTCTAGTTTTTTAGGCAATTGGTGATTTAATAAGGTATTAAAATAAAGATTTTAAATTCAAATTCTAACTCCATATTATGTCTCTTATTCAAGTTAAATATTTTACGTGTTGAAAGCAACACTTATTGAATAAGAGTCTGATCCATATATAAGGGAGAGTGTTAGAATACCAATCAAATGATACTATTCTTATTAGCTTAGGCTTTTGGGAAAATTGGTGATGTAACAAGATCGAATTCATGCATATATCATACTCGCTCAATTTAACAATTTTCAATTTGGTGAATCTTTGTTAACTATTTTTTTGGTGGAGATGCTATCTTATTTTTAATTTTCTCTGTTGTGACCACTCATTCTTGATTATCTCAACAAAAATTGATAGATTGGTGGCCTGCATTGTCTGGTAAAAAATATTTTAGAGAGAGTTCTTCAGAAATGATTTATAAAATCCATGCAAATGGCATACGTCCATCTTGTGGTCCATCAAGATGCCTGCCATGAAATTTCTTTAGTCAACAATATAAGATTGACTAGTCATTCTTAAGCAGTTTTTTTTTTTTTTTTTTGTTGATAAATGAGCTTCTTTTCACTGTCCATCCTTTTATTTTCTCTTTCTGGATTCACCATGTACTTTGGTGTAGCCAAGGTTTTGTATCAAACATGATAATTGTCTATGAGCACATAAACTTGATCTTGTGCCCTAGACTTAAATTCATGTCATACATGCCAAGTCAGTGCTCTAATGGCATTACTGTCTGTGTCTTAGAGAATGTGTGACCAACAGAGCCATTGTACCTACCTTGCTAAATGATATTTTTTGGAGTTCTGACTCCCTTAATCTTTCTTATACAAGCTAGGACCATTTGTCATGATTGTAATGCATGCTTGATTTGTATAATTATTGCAGGCAGTGCGGAATAATCTGCCACATATCTGTACTAACCGCCTAGATCCAACTTCGGTAATCTCTTATGATTTTCTCAGGCATATACCTCATCTTGAATGGATCAGATGAAACACAACATTCTGTGCTCTGTTGACTCTTTTATCGTTTTTTCCTTCTCAGTGCTTCTTCCCTCAAAACTCAATTGGCGACATTAAAACACCACTTTTTATTCTCAATACAGCCTATGATTCATGGCAGGTAATTATTCTGTTACATAGATTGGACTTTTGATTCATCTTAATGTCTATAATGGATGGATTATCATGCATTGCGAGTAGCAGTGGAAGGCCTCAAGCAACAAGCTAGATGAATTAAGTCATAAATTTTCTCCTTGAAATCAGGTACAATCCAGTTTAGCTCCACCATCAGCGGATCCCTCAGGCTATTGGCATTATTGTAGATTAAATCATGAAAAATGTACTCCAGCACAGATCCAATTTCTGCAAGGTGATTTCATATATGTGAAATCACTAGCTTGAGCTTCTGATTTCATATTGGCTTCAAAACATAATGACTAAATTTAATCTACTTATAAAGACACTTCTTTGTTTGATGGAGCAGGGTTCAGGAATGAAATGCTGAAGGCACTGAGACACTTCTCATTGTCTAAACAAAATGGGATGTTTATAAATTCTTGTTTTGCTCACTGCCAAACAGAGAGGCAGGATACATGGTTTGCTGATGATTCTCCAGTTATTGGAAAGAAGGTATGGCTGACTCAACTAATTATATTTTGCTTTGACACATCTTAGCCATAAAGCACCAGAGTTATTATATTTGTCCTGACTGTTAAATTTGTATGTACATATGTATTGGTGCACACATACATGATTGTGATTTTCTTAGTTACAAAAGCTAATATAATAATACCTTGACTTCAAAATTTCCATGATGAATCTTATCCCATGAGACTTTTCTAGCATTGTACTGCTCGGGATTTGATGAATCACTGGGCTCCATATTACATTTACCTAATCAATACTCCATAGATGTCTTGATGTATATGCTAGGAAACTCCCCTTGATCAAACTGGAGGCAAAGGGAAACGATGCATCATAACTTTTAGTGACTGGTTCAATAATAAAGGTGCACGTTTTTTTGAATCTGGCATTTGTGGCAGGGAAGGATTGCTCACAACTTAGAAACCAAATGTTGGCTGATTATGTTTGAAATTTCCTATATCAACACGTTACATATATATATATATATATATATATATGTATTATCTCAAAATCACATGCAGAACTACTAGCAGATGACATCTCATGTGCTTTTCACGAGCTTTTAAATGCTGCTACTTCTTCCGTAACAAATATCTTCCCTCAGCAAAAGAAAAATCAGACAGACTTAAACTGCTTTCCTTTTAGCTCTCAGATGAGGGTTCTTGATTGTCTTTTATAGGCACTCCAGATTTGACTATTTTGCTGGTAGTGAGGCCTTTTACCTATGCTGAATACTTGCATTTCGAAACTGATTCCTCTGCTCTTTTATATGGGTTTTGTATAAACAAGAGTTTCAAAGCGCCTGAAATTATATAATTGCCAACATGTAGGCGATTGCACTTGCTGTGGGAGACTGGTATTTTGACCGAGCAAGCGTTAAAGTCGTCGACTGTCCTTACCCTTGCGACAAGAGTTGCCACAATCTGGTTTTTAAATGAGCCAAGTTCTACCAATTGGTTGATTCACGTGGTATCTTACCGAGAGATCTATTTATTTGTATTTGATATTAAAAGAACTTAGCAAAATCAATTGAAGTTTGATAGATGACAAAAATAATGAAAAAAATGAAGGTTGCTGAGAATTGCAAACGCATTCAGCACCTTCACATTGATATATAGCAATTTCATGGTGAATGTAGTTTACCTTTACAATGTTTTGTTGTCCTTGTAATAATTTATTTGCTATGCTTATGCTACTGCTATTGGACGGTCCATGTGCTTAATTGAGGTATTCATCCGAAATATTATATTTGTTAGCATGTTGAAGAGGGTTGACTGGCAACATCAAGACCATTTAAGTCATTGAATTTGAACAAATTTGAACTCTTGATTTCAGAGAGAGAGAACGATGAATGGTTCTTATATTTGTCAATATCTTGTGTGTTATCAATGGTGGACTTACACTTGGGGCGTTTTTTGGCTGTTATAACCTCAATGGAAAAATGCTAGGCTTATAACACTTTTACAATTTGTTGACATGTGTCAGTATGTAATTGAAAGTTGGTGGATCACGCCTCATGAAGCAAGGTTACTAGTTCCAATCTTCCCTTCCACTTCCCTTGTGTGGACATATTAAAATAAATAAATAAATGAAAGTTGGTGGCTCCAATCAAATGCTAACACGGGTTCACCTAAAAGAGTTGTAGGTATAACCGTGTGATGTTATTATTGAGAGACTATTTGCCGGACTGTTGTAGGAATAACATCGAGACTATTTGCCGGACTGTTGTAGGAATAACATCAAGTAATTTATATGGCTAACAACAATCCTCCGAGGAAGATAGGGCATCAACTGGCATGTTGGGTTTTTATGTTGACCTTCTTAAAGCAAGTTTATACACATGCTTCGAGTTTTGCCAAGATTTTCTTCTGGTAGTAGATTTTTTTTTTTTTTTCCTCTTGGATTTTAACTTCTTTTCGAATACCAGATTTCTCATTCGCTTCTTTGTTGTTAATAAAATATAGTTGAGTTCTTTAATTCTGTTTTAATCATGATCCTTTCATGTGACCCTTTATGATTTTCATAGTATTTTATTCTCATAAAGGGTCTTATTTGCTGGAAACAAATTGTATCAGTTCACATCTTGTAACAATGAAAGTGGCAAGATTTGAGACTCGTCTCGAATTATTGGGAAGGAAGGATTGTAGGATTTTTTATTCTTAATCCTTTAATCATCTGTTGGATGAATAACTTATTGGGCAGCCAGATGGGTTGTACTATAAGAAAATAAACAAAACTCAAAAGACCAGGTATCAAATTTTTCTAATGGATGCATAGAAGAACCCAAAGGAGCATGAGCCTAAACCAAGTTGACCTGAGTAGCCCGAAACACACCATTTCCAATCAACTGTTTCCTAATCTACATATGCCTTTGGTGTCTTTTAATAGTGAATTTAGATTTGAGAGCCTCCCATTTGAACCCTAAATTCTATATATAAGGTGAGTTTGCAAGCTCACATCTTCCACTCTTTACTATGCAAAAGCCCACTAGCAAAATACTAGACTAGTGTTTTGTTTCTTTTCATTTTGGGCTCTGAAAGTATTGAAGTTAACATCTTTTAGTACCTCTCTTTCACGTTACGTGTGATTTTTAGCATTATTCCACCGTATCCAGTAACATTTTCTTTCCCCTAAAAAAAAAAAAAATTGTGACTCTTGTATTGCAATGTAGGAGAATTTGTTACCATTGGTATAATGCAATCCCCCGAGCTACCTTTCTCTCCCTTCCTGCTTCTCCAAGCCTCAACTATTACCCTTAGTCTTGCTCACCTTGATTTCTGCACATATGCATGTGTATCTTTCATCCAGAACATAATCTTCTCATAATGCTTATTTTATAGATCATCATCATTGCTGTCATGATCAGCAAAATCATTGTCATTATCATCACATTCATATTCGTAAACACATATTTTAAAAAAAAATTGGTCCTTGCTGCTGTATTATTATACTAAAAGAAAAGCTAAGATTCCAAAATGTACAATTTTCTGACGCAAATCTTTATGAATATAGGGATCAAAGCTTGCCACCACATTGCTGCCATCTCATCTGATCAGTCTGCCATTGCAACACAATGCTTTTTGTTCTTTTCCGACACATGATTGTAGGACCCCAACAAATAGGCCCAATAATTTGGTGTATATATATATAATTGTGTGTATACATAAAGAGACATTGACCTATTCTTTGAGGGAGACTTCAATGTGTGCACACTGCACATATGGATGGCCAAACACTACACGGTGCTTTTTTTGTGTACACGAGAAAAATGAATGGGATGACCTTGACCTTCAACGGGGTCGTTCGTGTGCAAGACCTAAGGAAGTGATGGTCATATATATATATATATATATATCAACTTCTCTATAATTATTTATATAGTTTATTTTCATCTAATAAATAACAAATGTGAGACTTAAGACTCATGAACCTTTATAATTCATTCACCTTGAGACACTTTAAAATTTAGAAATATTGTTACTGGATAAATTTTGTCATTTCATGTTTTAATTCTTTCTTTGTGGTAGATACTGCTTTTTACTTAATAATTTTATTCTAGTGAAACACTTTTTTGGAGCCAGGCTTCTTCTGTAACTTTTTATTGATATTTTTATTATTATTATTTGCTTGAAAATGTGTTTTAAACGTGACAAAAGTTAAAAGTAATTTCGACCAATATATGAGTATTTTGAAACAAAGACAAAAAGTAACAAGTGATTTCCAACCAAGTTTAATCTCATGGGAGTTGCTACTATATATTCCCTTTGGCAGGATTTACCCATGTTTCTTTCAAAGAGAGAAAAACTGAGCATGTACGATCCTCCCTGATATCATTATCAGCGATTTGACTGATTTCTATCATGATTCATGTTCTACTGAAACACCACACTCTGCTAATTGCTTTCTCTCTTGAAGTTTCAGCATCAATGGGCAGGGACCCCATTCTCTACATATAAAACTGGTAAAATAGAGGCCCACACTACGGCCACCGCGCATTGGTATCCTCTTGTAATAGATGGTACAAATGGATGAGTGGTACAAAACTTGTCACCTCGCAATATATACTGTACACTTAAATATCCCCATTCCCATATACTGAATTGGATGGAATTTTTTTTTTCCCTTAAGATAATGTTAGTACTGCAAAAAGGCCTATCAGACAAGGAATTTATGGTCTTGATCGGAGTGAAAGTCATTTCCAGTATTGCTTGACCAGCTGGTTGATTGCTATGAGCTTGTTGTGGCCTGTGGGGCTTTTGCTTCGACCCTCTTATTAGTTGGATTTTCCACCTGTATTATGGCATATATTGGCAACATCATCTCTAGGACTTCTGGGTGAGGTAAACCATAGGAGAACATCTATGATTTCTTGTCTTCAGTCATTGAGTCTTTGAAGGGGGGAAGTGACTTAAAGACTGTCAAAAAGTGAAAACCATCTCCATCTGTAGGGAGACAGTGATAGACACCCATTTAAGAAAAACGGTCCCTTCAATTTTGCATTAGAAAATAACATATGGAAATTTTGTTTATTTTTCAATGTGAAAAGGATCAAGACAGAAAGAGATGGATAATATTTAAGTGAAAATAAAATCCCAGGAAGCCAACAGATACGGATTTCTTGCACATAGAGTCACAATCACCTTGAACTTCGATCTGGAAAGGTGAAGGAAGGCACAAGCTTTTATAAACCTTACTGTTTTTCTTTTTCAAAATATAAAAAAAGGTGCTTTTTTTTTTTTTTATTATTGTTTATTGTTGACGAATAAACTTACAACATATGAATCCAGAATAAATGTAGGATATAATTAAGCAGAAGAGACACTGCAACAAGCCTTATTTAGTAATTCGATCTATTGTGTTTCATGGACAAGGCATAAACATAATAAGCTCAAACAAATCACAAAAAAATATTGTGAGAAATGAGAAAAAAAAAAAAAAAAAGGCTAGGAAGATTTGTATGAGACACATTTACAAAACCAAAAGAAAGTTCTATATAGCACACACCTGTAACAAGAAAATACCCTTTTTCCAAGCCTCATCTCAACATGTCAAGTGCAGGCTAAAGGGTTTGTCCAAAAGTCACGGCAAGTTGCTGGAGGTCCTTGTTATATATGTCCGAAGCTTGCAATGGCTGTTGATGCCAGGTGGTACTTGACCCGTTTGTTAATGTGAAGCCTGTTTCTGGTTTAATGTCACTGCAAATAGGTTGATGAGAGGTTTGATTGTGTAGTGTGCTTCCCAACAGAAACGGTGTATGGAGATATTCGGACCATTTGATGTCTTCAGCATCGGCTTGTTTATCAGATTTTACATGATCTGCCACTCCCCAAGCGAAAGCATGGTTCTCAAAGAAGTTACTATTCCCTTGCAATTCGATAGTACTGCTACTGCTTCCATTATTGCTGTTGCTACCGTTGTTACTGAAGGTGCTGGTTTCCCAGTTCTGGACCCCATTGACATCACTAGAGCCTAAGGAGCGATTGTTGGAGGGAAGACTTACAGAAGGTTTTACACGTGTTGCACTTGGGAAAATTGAGCTTGAGCTTGACACGGAATGAAGCATTGTGGAAGTCATAGTACTAGAATTGTAGTCTGGAATCATCTCAGAGCATCTGGAATTTTGATTGAAGCAAAGAGAAGTATTTACAGAGAGCCCGATATCGGGCCCATAATTCAAATGCTGGAAAGAGAAATACCCCACCAGATCGGAAGGCCTGCAACTGGTGCTGGAGCTTTCATGGGAAGTAGCACCAGGTCCAAACCTATCTAGGAAGAATTCCTGGGTGGGTTTCAAACTACTGTTGCTGCCAATGCTGTTGTTGATCTTGGAGGTGGAAGAAACATCAACTGGGTATCGATTCATTGTTGCAGACATTGGAGGTGGCTTTGAATTTGATGCCTCAATGAGATTCACTTCATTGGAAGTTTTCTCATTGCTTTTGTCTTTGTCAATCTCAACCTCGGAGAGGCGTTTGTGAGTGTTGGGGTCAATGCCTCTTTGCCTGAGCTTCTTCTTAAGGCATGAATTCCACAAGTTTTTTATCTCATTATCGGTTCTTCCTGGTAACTGAGCTGCAATCTGAGACCATCTGGTGGAGTAGGATGTAATTAATTATGAGAACACAAGTGATCATCCAATAAGCGAAAAGTATGAAAGAAGAAGAAGAACGTAAACCACCTGTTGCCAAGAACTGCATGGAGTTCAATAATCAGATTCTCTTCCTGCTGAGAGAATGCTCCTCTCTTTAAATCAGGTCTCAGGTAATTAATCCACCTCAACCTGCAGCTCTTTCCACACCTTTGCAAACCTGCCAATGAATATTATACAAAGCAGAAGAACGTCATCAAAACTCTTTGTTCTGCATCACAATAACATCATATATATATATAAAGTATGTACCTGCAAGTTTAGGGACAGAGCTCCAACACCCATGTCCATGCTTGGTAATATAATTCAGAAGTTTCTCATCTTCCTCAGGAGACCAAAGGCCTTTCCTTAGCTTCTGCTTGTAACAGCAAGAGTGCCTCCCCATGTGGAGTCCAATCAACCTTCTGTGCTGGCAAAAGCTTTTATAAAAGTGGCAAATTTTTCTGCAGACCTTGCCAATTGTCAGCAACGGCCAGGAGAGGAGGGCTCTGCAGATACGGATTCTAGGAAATTGGGTGGTGGATTATCAGATTATGTGAAGAGAGAGAGAGATTAAGAAAATGAAATGGCAGCCTGGTAGGGAATCAAATTAATAGGAGGAGCCGCAGAGAGAGAAGTCACCATTCAAGAGGGTGATTGGAGATATTGGTTTTGAATTTAAATACTATAATTTTTCCGAGTTTTGATTCTCTCCATTACTTCCTAGCATTGGGTCAATCACAGTGGGTTCCATCATCTGTGGACGGTCCAGATGCCACTGGACACATCCAGGAGATGGAGGGAGCATGGGGGAGATGGGGTTAGCTCCAATAATTTTGACTTTGCATGTCTCATGATCATAGGTAAAGGTTTGAGAATTAGACTTTGGCAATGGCAGCACTGCTTGGGCATTTTGTTGACAGATATTTATGAAGAAAAAAGAAGATCGAAGGAAAAATAGACTTGAAAATTCATTGTGAGAAGCCTGAGTAATAGTTCAGGTATTGGAATTAAACCAACACACAGGGTTTTTATGATTCATGGAAAACGACAACTTTGGAGTTCGTATAAAGCTTCAAGCAATACCATATTCAGCCTACCCTATCCCCAGATTCCTAAAAGAAAAGTAGCTACATGATTTGGAAAAGGGGAAATTTCTTCGACACAAGAAATACCCTTATGACTAGGAGAGGTTTGCAAATATAGTATACTACAATAAATTGATGATAAGATCAACTATGTTCAATTCATTCTCTTCTTGCTGATTTTTTATTTAAAAAAAAAAAAAAACTGTAGAACCAAATGGATTAACTCTGAATACTCCAATTAGTACTCTCCTTTCTTGACTAACTTTTGTGTCAGATGCTTCTCAGGTTATATCGACTATCTTTTCCGTTGGCTTTTTGAGCAATTTCCCTCAATCATGATCACTTTGAAAAGTTTCGTAATTCAGTACAAAGCACATATATTTCGAACATCTTTGTTAAATAAGAGGTTGTCATTTTTCTTGGTCTTTTAAATTTTTTACTTCATCTAAGTGGTATTATATATACGTAATTGTGTATTAAAATGCTAAATCAAAATAAAAGAAAAGGTAAATTGGCATACTCCTCATATATAAATATGACAACCTCAATAATGTAGTCGTCCATTATTCATCGAGTATGCATGCATTGCCGAAAGTTGAATGGAGACAAAGGTTTGGATGAATTATTACAAGTTTACTGGTATACTCAATCCAACAACATTAATTACACAATACCATTGATAAATCAAGCTCTTGTGGAGGTCTAAATTCATCCAGCATATTGGAAATGAAAATGAGTAATACTATATATTTAGTAAATTGTTATATGAATTGAATGCGGTTATACAATTGGGATGACGTGCTCGTTAAAATTAGTTATTGATTCTTTTTTTTATTAAGTGTTGATCTAAGCGCTGATTTTAATTCTATCACGTTATCAAATTGTATGACAATCATATAACAAATTAATAAATAACATTACTCGAATGAAAAGTAACATAATAGGTATATTTTGTTGCATAGGGCACACAATGAAACAATGGTATCATGACATTATGGAAGTCATATCGCAAGGTAATAGACGAATAAAAGATACAAGCCCTTCAATATAAAGTAATATTAAAAATCATGTACACTTTTAGTTCACTATTATTCTACCTTGTTGATGTGGCGCTGCCAAGTCAATAGGGTAAAATAGTGTGGAAAAATCAAAGTGTAGTTTTTAGTAAAGTAATGATAAATATCATTACGTCCATTTCATACAAGCTGATGTAACATATATGATATATATATTTAATTGACTTAAAAATACAATGAAATCCACTTAAAACAAGACACGTCAATTAATGTGAAATGAATGTAAAGCATATATATCGTTAATTTACTCCTATTACAATTACGTCATATATATCAAATATCATTGAAAATATCCTAATTGGTAATTGTCACCGTTGACACATAATCACATTCAAAGGTCATTGCACCAACGGGCCGTCAGAATGCATAAGCTTGTTAATACGACTTTTATTATCAAAATGAGTTTTTTAATTCCCTCAATTTTATCCCCATATCATTAGGACCAGTTACTAGTCACCGACTCTCCATGTGGGCAAAGGGCAAGCTCATCAAATAAAATAACTGTGATATATTTGATTAATTTCAACAAAATGTTAACATATATAGAAAAAGCCAAAGGTGCATAAGTTTTAAACATGGCAAAAAGGCTAGTTTTTGTTTTTTTAATTATTATTATTATTAAATATCTCTAGGAGAAGTAATTAAAATATATTTATAAATATACCATTTATTTTTCTTATATAGATCATAAAATATTAATTATAATGTAACAAATAAAGTAATGCATGGCACACAAACATCTAGCTAGACGAGCTTGTAAATGATTTCGTCAATATTTAATTATTTCCCTGAGCACATCTAAGCTTTAGAAAGAAACTTCACCTCCATCATAATTCCCTTATAATAATTAGAATAAGAATAATAAAGATCATGCATGCCTTTTAATAACCGGCCTGTCTCCTTGTTCTGACATTATGAAGCTTCCTTGACCTTAGCCAGTTAGCCATGTCCTAATTCAGACATCCCATTGGGATATATATATATATATATATATATATTGAACATTAAATAATTAAGAACACATGAGAAGATGCTTGTAGTATCCATACCTCATCATTCGCTCCTAAGCTTATCTTTTAGCACCATATGAGCTGTTCTGTGAAGTCAACCATCGTTACATGTTTATTCCTTGCTTCTTTTTCCTTCAGATGTTACTAATTAATATGTTGCCTTTTGTTTCTTTTCTCTTCACCATTAATCCATTTACATGAAAATTAGTTATACATATTGTATGCTGATTTTTTTTTTTTTTATTTATGCATTGGTTGTGGGGAGTGAATCTGTGTCTTCCAATGATTAGGAGGCGTGAACATATGATATGATAATTTAAAGTTAAGTTGACCCTGTACATGTGAGAGACATGCATATATGTACTGTTCTTTTACCTTGGTCGATCTGTACAGGTGTGAGTCCGGGGGCATAATGACAACCAAAATTTACTAAATGAGCCGGATTCTTGTTTTCACTTTCAACAGTGTACGCATGCATGACCAAACAGCAGTCACCAAGGGTAAGAGGTTCATCAAGGGCTAGCTACTCGACACATTTTATAATTACATCCACGAAAGCCTTGGGACAAATTTAATCCTGAATCACTCGTAGGTTTTGGCATGCATTTGTCTCACAAATTGCTGAGCTGGGATTCCTCAGGGAGCTTTAATATTGCTTGAAAGTTGAAACCTATAAAGGGAGTATAACGACTGAGGAAAAAAATGCTAGTTATATATGCATCATCACTTCATACAAACATGTCAATTTTGAATTTTCTTAAAATTACTTATAAAACCAATTAGTTTCACATAGTAAATAATTAGCAAGGTAAAACTTATCACTCATAAGTGTCTTTTATATCCAAGGGGTTGACTCAAGTGGTAAGGGTTTTGGTCTTGGTGACATTCCCATTAGGTCTAAGATTTGAATCTCCTTGGATATTCTTGAGGGCCAATCCACTGATAAAGTCGGAATATTGCCCAATCTGTGTGGGGGGCGCTTTGCCTGGGTCCAAAAAATTGTCTTTTATGCATTTGACAAAAAGGAGAGAACCATTTGGGTAGAGTAGAAAGGTTTCTATGAAATAAAAGTGTGCATTTTCCGAAATCCATCTACAGCATGCCACTGCATTTGGAACCCCTACCAGAAAATAAAATAAAATAAAATTGTATAGGTAACAGGAATGGTCACTTCTATGATTCGTGGACATGGGACTTTATGCAGTTGGTGACTCGGTGAGCATATATCAAGAATTTCAATTTCGGTGGTCGAACTAATTGTTATATGCACATGTACCAGAACCTGGAGACTAAAATTAATAGGTAGCAAGCCTTTGCAGCTGTAAGCTGTAGTTATTATCGGCTGGATTTTTAGGTGAACTGTTCAAGGAATGTGAATTTAACAGTTCACTGTTATTTGGTTTCTTCTGCTGCTGATGAAGGCACGTATTCTGTAGAAAGAAGCCTGTGTTTCTGATTAAGGCCTATACCTTGAGCAAATTGTGAGCCATCTAGTGGCAGATTTTGCTAACAACTAGCATTAATATTATAAAAAATAAAACGTTTAATTGAATGACAACATACATCTTAGCAAATTAAGTGAAGCCATAGTTTGCAGCTAGCGCTTAAGAGGCTTATATATAAATATCTTGTTGATGGGAAACATGTGGATTCAAATTCACGAGAAGAAAGATTTGGAAGATAATAATCAATTAAAAGTCATTTGAAATTAAGAAAGGGAGACATAATCCATATGCCCTTGAAAAATGGAGATGCCTCTTCCATAATCCTTAAAGGCTAGCTAAAGCCATCTTTTCACTAAGCTGATTCAGAAACAGACAACGAATTGACAAGAAAGAGTAACTGTTGCACTAAAATATTTATAAGCCTTTGTGGTTAGAGCTTGTTACTAAAATCATCTATTGCAAATAAAATTACCATTCATTTTGCAGGTTATTGTAATAATTCTTAATTACCACCAATTAAGGTTATTCCAATTTGCCTCAACCTACAGTGATAATCTCTTTCTCAAGTCTCAACGACTATAGTATTAGTATATGTATGTCATCTCTAAGAAATGGCAAAAGTATTGTTCTGTGATTCCTTTGTTATCGTGAAAAGGAAACCAGCCTGATAAGTAATCGTCCTAATTTAGATGACTTGGAAGTGGTTCTATATATGAAAAACAGAACTTTTGGGAAACACCCCACATTGTTTTGCCTGGATAACTGAAACTAATAGCTAGGATTCAGAAAGGTTCCATTTGAGATGACTTTAATGTATCCTACTCAATTGGCCCATTAACGCTAGGGGGAAACATAAGCACATGGATATCTCATAAGTTTTTGCTAATCACAACTAAGCTTAATTATCGTTTGTCTTGTCAAAGCAATGAGCGATGATGACAGAAACATGAGCATCACTATCATTATTCATGACTTTTGCTTACCATATATGGAAGCTTAAGATCTCAATAACAATCATTATTATAAGGTAAACACCACTATTCATTCCCCTCTAATTAATAATTAATATAGATATATAGCATTAATTAGCATGTATATACCTCAAAAAGAGTAGTAGCTAGCATTAATTTTTGATATTTTGTAGAGTTGAAAATGAGTGGAAGGCCCAAAAAACAGTGGAAATTGACTTCAAGAAGAAGGCATCATTATAAGAAGTTCAAAAAACCAATTAAGCCCATCAACAAAAGCTTAAAGCCCTTTAACCCCATCAATTATCAAAAGCTTGTCTGGTTGAAATGCTCCCCTTGTACCCCATCCTCGCATAATTACATTTCTGCTTTTGCTTTGTAGTGGGAAATGATAGTCAACTTTATAGCCACATTTGCATCATTACTTTTCATTTTGGGAGAGAGCTTATGCCCCTAAATGAACTATTTGAGATTCTAATATTGGCCGGGGTTTGCTATATATCAGCTTGCTTGCTAGCTAGCTAGCGTTGAGTCTTCTCGATCAGTCGTTTTGAACTTCGAGCTCAATTGTGTCAAGCTCTCATTGGGGCATGCTAAACAGATTTCCATTAAAGTTGCTGTCTTATCAAATTCACAAAGGAACATGCAAGAAACCCGGTGCAGACACTTTAACATCAAATAGGTCACCCTTGGGGGCCAGCTCGCTCTCATAATTCATTTCCTTCACATACATACCTCAACAGTCCAAACCTTTTTCTTTTTTTTTTTTTTTTTTTGGTCCCTAAAAGTACCATTGATGGAGATGATCCACACCTACTAAAAAAGTCTTCTAATGAGATTAATACAATATAACATATATATTGGGACACCATTTTTTAACTTGAAAGCTAAACTTTTTAGGTTTAACTATACTATATTAACCACATACTCGCTCATATTTATGACATCTTTCTTCTAACGTGCATGAGATTTAAATTGAAAAATACTACTTTCCCCCCCAAAAAAATAATAAACTTTATAAATTATATCGACACACAATTTCATTTTCCTAGGCTTTGGTATGATCACTTGTTAAGGACATCAATAGGCTTTTTCCATGAAACTAAAATATAACATATATATCCGAATACTACTCACGATTTAACCTTACTACACTCAACAACCCTTGGGCCAATCCGATGATCACTCTAAAATTCAATTCCTTCACACACCTCAGCCGCCCCAACTTTTGGTCTCCCAAAAATTACCTGGTCTGATGTACCACTGCCATCATGCCATCCTCTTTAATTAACTCGCATGCATGTTGACTTAAATAAAGACCCTAAATCAAAAGGATTATTTTTCCTTTTATATTATTATTTTTTAATATATATTTGAATTCTTTGATATCGGAAAATCCCAATTAATGTCAAAACATAACTAATTAACTTATTTTCATAAAACATATATAAATATAACACGTGATAAATTGAAAATTATAATAGAAATTAATAAATCATGTCATGAGAGCATAATATAAATTATAAAACATATATAACATCGAATGGCGGAGGTAATATTACTACCTCTTTCTGAAGTTGGTTGATTGGCTTTTAAAAACCTAAGTTGCAAGATACAACATATATTAAGAAGGATATGTAGTTTAAAAAATTGAATGGTGATGATTTAACTAAAGTAATTAAAGGGTTTAGATATATCATAATAAATACCAATAAATAGATTGAGTGATGGATGAAAGAGAAAATTAGTATTTATTATGATAGATCTAAATTATTCAATTACTTAATTAAATCTCCATCATTCAATTTTTTAATAGCATGTATGTTGTAGTTTTAATTACTAGTATACCATCAAAACTACCACTATCACCGAGAACAAAAGTGATACATCTGTCATCGATTGGAGCTGTATTCCCACTTTCTAAGAGAATACTATATATAGCTCTACCATCTCCTGAACCAAAGTGTAACTTTGAAACATATCCTCAATAAAGGTAATACAAATCTTATTTTGTTTAAATAAATGTCTATTTTCTAAAAAAAAAATATTTTTTTAAGAATTTTCTATAATTTTAAATCTTTTTTCTTTTCTAGAAAAACACTTGTTGTCTCTTTTTCTTTTTTAAAAAATTTAGAAATTTCAAAGCTCTCAAATTTGCTTTTGGACCTTCTAATTACGAGAAAATATTAAGATTGGCCCATCAGAAACCTCTCCAAACTAGTTTTCTAAATTAGAGCCCAAAATTCTAAATCGGGCTTTCTACCGCGGGTCCAATTAGCTACTAACTCCTCTTGGGGCTCATAAGTCATAACCAAAGTCTAAAACATCTTAATAATGAAACGTACGAGTTGGTGGGCTTGAATAATTTATGAAAGGATCCAGAAGCCACTCAGGAGTCAGGAGGACCATGATGACCATCTTTAATTGGTTGGACTTGAGAGCAGCAAAAACGACGTCGTACGCCACAGCTTTTTAAATAGTGCCCTAGCTTCTCCCTCCCACAGAAAGATGGGAAGTGGGAATGTTTGTAATTGTGTCTTTGTTATTGGTCCACTTGTCTTTTAAATCCAAGCGTTGAGAATTTGAGATCCTCTGAATGAAGTCTTTTTGCTTCCGCCAGTTTTATTTCTTTGAGATCAAATGTGAATGTGATTGCTACATGTTAACACAGTTTCCGATCATGTAGGGAGTTTCGCAAGGACAATGAACAGTGGGTATTATGCATGGTAATAACCTTGCGTCCCCTTTTATACACGCATGTTTTTACATGGACTATGGTTTATGGAGTAATACAATTTAAGGTCTTCTCTACTTCTCAATTGTCCACCGTTCAACATTTTTTTTTTAAGTACAATGCAAGAAAAGAAACAACAAAATTACATGAAGCAAACAGAAGAAGGATGATCCTTCCCACTAGCTAGAGGAGAAGAAAGGAAAGGCGTAGAGGAAAAGGAAATGCTGTCAAAATGATATCTGACTGCGGCCCAACGTGCCACTGAGTGGACACAAAAGTTTACACTTCTATTAATCTTCCTAACTTCCATGAAGAAGCAATAAAAATAACATCTAATGAATCTCAAATAACAGGAGAAATCCTCCAATCTAAAGCAAAATTTGGATGTTTGAGAGCTAGAACCACCACTTCAAAGTGTACTTGGGGATTGGTTCAGTGCGGCCATGCCAGGAAGTGGGCTTAGCTCTGCTTGATAAGACATGGCACCCACACTCCTTGAATGGATGGGATGTGTTAAATAAATATCTCATGTGTGATGGTTGTTGCGGCAATGAATAGTGTTTGCTAGGTTCGCTTAATGGCGCTTTTGGGAGTGCTGTGAGGCAAGCCTCAGGAGTTGATTTGTCTCCAACAAAATAAATAATGACCAATTTTCTCTCTAACAATACAAATAGTAAGGAGTAAGAATCACTGGAATTAATAGTAAGCAAAGAATACGGGTATTCTCTTTAAAACACCCTAAAAACACATACAAGTAAATACTTAGCAAATTTAAAAACAAAATTTGACCAACTACTTAATAAAAAGTAAATAGTGGTTCTCTGGCTCCGTTGTTTGAAAGTGACCATACTCAAAACCATTTAGTGGCTACAAAGGCACCAGCTAGATTTTGATCACAAAATTATATATTAATAAAGAATTTTTGCTAAATCAACATTTATTTCAAAAGTTTAAATTAATAAAAAATGATATATTTAATCATTTGATTCTTCCTTACTTTAACAGCGAGCAAGACTTGTTTACAATGACATGTTCTGGCTGATGGAAGTGGGTAAGCGATCCGTTTCCTGCCAACAGTAACTTTTTGCAATGAAATTTGAGGAAATGAACTATACAATGAGATATTTATATCACACAGCTTTTTATTTGACAAGAGGTCCCAAAAGTTTTTGACCGTTAAATTTAGAAGCCTCTGGTCCCCAGCTCCCCATTAAAGTTTCTCACTTTGCCACAGCAAAATGGGCGCTTTATATATTTTATATTTCATTTTGTAGAAAAATAATGATAATGGAATCCTAATCCTAATCCTAATCATTCATACCTGACCAGATCATCATGTGACATAGTCTGTCTGTGACACCCTGTTGTCTCTATTTTTGTAGCTCTTTTCTAAAAGTTTCATTCAAGCTTTTTTGGGTTGTTGCCAGCCGTATTATTCCTTTCCCTCTTTTCTTATCTTCCTTTTCATTTCAATCTCAAAACAACTTTCAAGTGTCACCCTCTGTTTGAATTCCTATGGCTACCGAGACTGCTATCTCAGATCATACTTCTGCTAGTGATGAGGTGAGTTCTTGTGGTTTCTGTTATCTCTTGAATTGTTGTGATACTTCTGATTCCACTGATGAATATGTCTACTTACTGGATGTAGAGTTCAAATGATCCATACATCATAGGTTTCTTAAGTTTAATCTGTATTGTCATCTTTTAGCAAACCCACTTGTGCTATTCATCAAAAAACAATTACTTGTGCTTTTGCTTTTATCTCTATAACTACTAGATGTGAGTAAACTTTGGTCATGTCATGTATTTTTTTTTCCATTGAGATCAGTTAGAATTTGTGGGTTGAGAGTATCTCCTAGAGTTAGATTATTTTATTTCTATCACTTCCTTCAAGGCATTCTCTGATGGATAAGGATATATCTCCTAGCAAGACCCACTTGGATAAGGATGTATTCGGTAGCCAATTCACCTTCCACTATGTGTAATATTTGGACAGCACCTTTTTTGAGTATCTATCCATAGTCATTCACGCCATGATTCCTGAGGAAACATAATTTGTTTTTAAGGTGGTCAGAACATGCTAGTTTGTTGTCTAACACCTAGTGTTGGTCCAAAATTAAGTTCGTGAAATGATGACTGAATCAAAGCACCACCTCTTTGTGCTTGTGTATGTTTTTTGCCAGAAAGTTCAGGATTTCTCTCGGAAAATTGAAACATGTGTTAATGATTAAGATCTTTTTTGAGACCCAATACAGATCCTAGAAAATTTTGATTATTTTTTCATTAAGCAGCGTCAGGATTTGTTAAGGATTCTCTCCAAATACCACAAGTTGTCTAGTTATGAGTTCAAAGAAAACAAGCCAATTATTCACAAAGAACTCCCTTCTCACTGTGAAGGCTTTGCAATGCTCTTTTCCTCAGATCTTACAGATCATCTGAACTGGTCACACACACACATACATACATCATCCAATTTTGCCTCTCTAAGTTTTAATTAAACTTACATGCTATAAATGATGATAAAAAAGTGCTCTATTTAGTGCTTTACTGTAGTCATACAGTACAAAGTGTTCAATTCACACTCCTGTTTCGTATTTCCTTCTCTTTGCTCATTCATTTGTTTGCAGCAAGTTGAGAAGAAGGTCAATGAAGTAAAAGCCATTGAGCAAGATGGTGTGACTTCTTCCAAGGAAAGCGTAGAAGAGGGAAAACCCAAAGTCGAGGAATCGTCAAGCCCAGCAACCCCTGTAACTAAACCTGAAGAAGTGTCAGACGTTGATAAGCAGATTGAGCCTCCTATGGCTGAGGTTGAGAAGACTGATGATGCTCCTGTTTTGGATGTTCCAGTCGAAGACAAAACGGAGGAAAAAGACAACATTCCTGAGTCACACACTCCCGCCGTACCACAGCCGGTGGCTGACACTATTAAGGCCCAATCAGAAGAGAAACCAGCTGTGGAGTCTGTTGTTAAAGAAGCACCAGAGCAACTAGCAGTTGCGTCTCTTGAGAAAGGGGAAGAGGTGAAAGCAAATATAGTTGATCCTCCTGAACAAATACCTGAAACTCCTGAGAAACTAGAGGAACCAATTGATGCGCTTCCTGCAAAAGAATCGGAAGTAGTAAGAATAGAGGAGATCAAAAGTTCACGCGTGGAGAAACCAGAAGATGAAGCTATTGAAGAAGAAGAAAAGCCAAGAGTACAATCTGAACTCTTTGAACAAGTTGAGAAAACGTATGAGGAGGTTGACACTAATGAAAGAATGGAGAAAGCAAAAATAATTGATGTTCCTGAACAGATACCTGAAACTCCTAAGAAACTAGAGGAACCACTAGATGTGCTTTCTGCAAAAGAATCGGAAGTAGAAGAAATAGAGGAGATCAAAAGTTCACGCGTGGAGAAACCTGAAGATGCAGCTATTGAAGAAGAAGAAAAGCCAAGAGAACAATCTGAACTTTTTGAACAAGTTGAGATAACGTATGAGGAGGTTGACACTAACAAAAGAATGGAGAAAGCAAAAATAATTGATGTTCCTGAACAGATACCTGAAACTCCTGAGAAACTAGAGGAGCCACTGAATGTGCTTCCTACAAAAGAATCGGAAGTAGTAGGAATAGAGGAGATAAAAAATTCACATGTGGAGAAACCAGAAGATGCAGCTATTGAAGCAGAAGAAAAGCCAAGAGAACAATATGAACTTTTTGAACAAGTTGATAAAACATATGAGGAGGTTGACACTAGGGAAAGAATGGAGAAAGCAAAAATAGTTGATGTTCCTGAACAGATACCTGAAACTCCTGAGAAACTAGAGGAACCACTGGATGTGCTTCTTGAAAAAAAATCGGAAGTAGTAGGAACGGAAGAGATCAAAAGTTCACATGTGGAGTCCATAGAAGTGGAGAAACCAGAAGCTGCAGCTGTTGAAGCAGAAGAAGAGCCAAGAGAACAATCTGAACTTTTTGAACAAGTTGAGAAAACATATGAGGAGGTTGACTCTAAGGAAAAAGTGGAAGGTGATACAGATAAAGACACTGGGAGTTCCGCTGAAAAGGTTGAGAATACCTCTTTTTTGAAGGATAAAGAGGAAGAAGAACCTAGTGTAATCAGAAGTTCTGAGCAAGTTCAGACTAGTCAGGAAGCTCTAACTGATCTGAATGAAAATGAAGGGGACTTCTCTCTATCCAGTACTGACCCGGAGAAGGTTGATGCAGAAGAGAAAAAGGAGTTGAGTGGGGCTGATGTGATTGGAGAGCTATCAAAAGAGGCAGTGGTAGAGGCGGGAAAGGTTGCAGAAGAGAATGAGGCAAAGACTCTGGAAACTGAAGAAGGGAATGGAAAAAGAAATGTGAAACCCGAGGAATCAACTCCGCCTGTTAAAGAGAAAGATGCCGATACAGCTGAATTTATTGAAAAATCATTTGAGGGAAGGAGTACTGGCAGAGATGTTGAAGAGGAAAACAAAGGGGAGCATAATGTAAAAGAAGAGACACCAGCTTTAGGTGGAACCAACAAAGATGAGCACGTGGAGGGAAATGAGGCTCAAATTACTACAGTTACTAGCAAACTAGTTGAAGAACCCCAGGAATCTGAGTTGCAAGTAAGAAATGAGGAAGCTGCAGAAACTGGTAAGGATAAGTTGGAGAAAGAAAAAGTTGATGAGATTGCGAAATCTGATATCCAGAATCTGGAGCCATCCGTTGATGCTGGTGACGAGACAAAAACACCCCAGGACCTGCCAAAAGAACTTCCAGCCAAGTCCTCTCAAAAGCAATCAAATAACATTATATCAAAGGTAAAACAGTCGCTTGTGAAGGCAAAGAAAGCAATCATTGGAAAATCTCCAAGTTCAAAAACCCTCTCCGGTGAAACCAAGGGTGATATTAAAGTCAAATAATGGAACTCGACTATGGATGCAATTGTATAATTGTCTGCAGAAGTGGTATCTTTTCCTAATTGTTGTGTGCGACATATGTAGCTGTAACTGCTGCTGTTCTGTCATTCCTGCTTGCTTGCGTGTTTAATTTGTAAAGGGTGCATATAGAAGGTATAGTCCTTGCCATACTCGATATTGTAAAGATTGTAAAGACATGTTTCTGCTCCTGCCCAATTCTTTGCAGTTGTATGTATTTGTGGAGTTTGTAGTTGATTGTTTGCCAATAATGATCAGGAGATGAGAACCGTGTGCTTGTAAAGGTAATTTTGTTGATACCTCTTTTTTAATTGTTATAGTCACATCATAATGATTTCTCATTACTATTGTTAAATGTTCATTTGAAATTAACTTATTTTGGTTACTTATCCCAAGATAAGATCAATAATGCCATGGTGAGGATGAAAGCTTACGACTATGTTTTCAGGTTATCATCATCTGAACAGTTTTCACTTCCATTGTTTTCCCCTGTTAGTGGATACTCTGAAAATATGGTTGCTCATAGAAAACATCCACATTTTGCCATTTTGGTGACTGCAACACTCCATACTGTTCATCAAAACCGTCCAAAACAAGAAGGGTGACTGGTAGGGGAAGCTGACACCTTGGGAAAGGAGAGCCCTGGCATGGTGGTAGTTTTCTTTTCTTTTCCACTGGGTGAAGTGCAGCACTTACAGATATTGCAGTAAAACTATCAACAAATAATCACGTCCGTTTAAGAAATCCTGTTTTTCTTATTCTAATATTATCATTTTATAATGAACTCGATGCAAGTGTGGCAGGGTTCATTTCCGCAATCGTATCTCCTTTGCATCCAAATTGGAAATGGTTCAACTTCAAGAATATCCATGATTACACTAACAGAAAGCAGCCAAACTCCAACATGTTGGAAATACAGAATGAAGCAAGCGTGAGCTCTTTATGTAAAAGAAACTTCTAAACTCAATAGATCAAAAAATGGGTTTGGCGTCTAGCATCAAGCTTCTTTCTGCAACCAGACACACTAGAGAGAGAGAGAGAGAGAGAGAATGTGGGTGTCAAGAGCTTATTGGAATATAATTATCATTTCATTAATTCAAAGAATTATTGTGAAACGTCTGAAACACATTTTGAATACAGATTTCCGAGATAGTTAACTCTTAGACATTGCATTGACTGCATAGGTCAGTATTTGAATGTACAACTGCAAGAAAAAGATTTTGAATGATCCCCAAGGTACCAAAATCTGTGCAATTTGTAATTGTACTGTTCTTAAATTAGAATATAGATTGCTATTTTAGCCTTCCTAGTTCTTCAATTGAAATGGCCAAGAGCATGAAGAAGCATGAAACAATAGGTTCAATCTCAAAAGGCCATCACAGATTTCTCTTCAATCACAAAGATCATCAGTACCGGTTGTCAATCGTAGCCTGCATGGAGAACGAGTCCTTACTTTTTCAAGCCACCAATAATTAATGTAATATAAAAATTGAAGTAATCCTAATTTCCAATATCCACTTACAAGCTGGTCTACTAGGCACAAGGCCATTTCCGTTTGCAGAGTTAATAGCTGCATTGCCAGTAACATCTAATGCTTGACGATTACTTTGCACCAAAGAGGGCCGCTCAAATCCTGCATTTGTTGCTGGACACTACTATTTATAAAACAATAAAATATAAGGGATTCTGGCAGACAAGTGGCAGAATTCAACTGAATCAAATAGAGAATAAGAAACGTTGTGTGACAAAAAATTGAAGTTTTGGGTGGTTAATTGAGTCCAATACATTTCTGTCTTGCATTAATTCATATGAACAAACAAAAAAAGGTGTTCTTTCAGGGCACCCCCTCTCTCTGTTGAAGACAACATCCCATGCATTGAGAACTGCTTGTCTACCAAGTACCAATCTAGCCAAGGATAGCCAAGGTTCAGCATCTTCGTTATGTTTCTTTCATTATCTTTTCTGGCTTTGGCTAGTAGGGCATATATAAAATATTATGGTCTAAACTACGCCTATAATTTCATTATAAAAAATAAAATAAAACCTATGCCTATAATGTCATCTTCCAAGACTCTGCTTGTCTGGCCCCCAACAATCAAGTATGGGAACTTAAGAATTAAATTCCACAATAAGCAATCATCAGAGAAAAGGTAACCGAGTCATTATTTCTTCTCAAGCATCTTCTTTGGAAATAAATGTTAATCGGCGAGTATGAGAAGGTGATTAGAAAATTTCCAGAGATCATGAACTAAGAAATATGACTGCTTAAAGACCAAAAAAAATCGAAAGGAGAGAGAGAAAAAAGCCTCTTGTTTACACTCCTTCATATTGCTTCTCCAAGAGTGTGAGAGAGAGAGATCTGACCTCATCTAGGGAAAATTTTGCTGGTGAAATTTATAATCTAATAACCACCATTTATGGTCTCCTTTCACGTATGTTATAATTTTCTTTAGTGATACATTTACATTTAACATGCTTAGTCTACCTTGTAGTAGAAATGAAATCCCATTTTCCAAATATCATAGGTTTCACTTTATTCACTAAGAATATGCGACTCCAAAATAAATGCTCAAACCTGACTAGATGTCTCACACATTGAGCTATTGGCACCAGTGCTTTGCATCACTTGAGAATTGACATTCTGCATCGGATCCTTTGAGCTTGATGCTGGAACTGAATCAACATTTTCCAAAGGACCTACCACCCCACAGGCATTCAGTCCCATGGCTGACTTCATAAGAGGCCCTCCTGACAAAGGAATTAAGGGTGCACGTGGCATCGACATGAGAAGTCCTTGACCAGGAAGCCCAAACATCTGAAGGTTAGATCCTGCCATCCCATGCAAAGCAGTGTGTCCTGACATATGCGGCCCAGGGAAATGTGCTCCTTGCATGGGGGGCACCTGAATCATAGGGTAACCTGAAGATCCACCATTAATGTCGGGCATACCCATCCCATAACCCATTCCCAGTCCCACCCCCATTCCAACACCCATTGGAGAGAAATGGGCCATGTGAGGTGCACTCATGTGTTGCATTCCTGCTGGTAGCATCATCGGTGACATATACAAACCAGCTCCCATAGACATAATCTGTATAACAATGGGAAATAATGCCATGTTGTAATTGGATTATCCCAATTTTGTGAAAATAAGACTGGAAAATAATTTGTCGGAGAAAGAGAAGAGAATATTTACTTGCACTTGAAGTTGAAGTGTCTTAAGATACTCAATGGCCTCATCGAGCATTGAAGCTTTGTCCACCTTATAATGCCAAAACGTGAAAGTCAGCAGAAACAACAATGCAGAAAATATCAAGATTTTTAGTTGGTTATATTCAAGGTTACAAACTTCTATAAGATCCATCACTGTCAAGAATTAATTAGATTGGTTAAGAAAATAAATTGTAGATCAGAGACAAATTTTGAAAACTTGCATATGTATGAGCTTTTAGCTTTAGACCTTCATAAGCATGGATACACTTTAACAAAGTCATTCCACTTCTATAAGACCAAACTTGAAGCCTAGGTTTAAGTTTTTTCTTAGAATATCAATTAAATGATTAAATTCACTTTTTTCATATGAGCTTAATCTTTTGGCATAAGAGGTGATTTAACATAATATCATATTAAGAGGTCTTAAGTTCAAACTTTATCTCCATAATTCATCTTTCATTTCAATTAAATATTCTACGTGTTGAACTTCATTTATTAAGGGAGAATTTGAACACACATATGAGAGAGAGTGTCAAAATATTAATTAAATGATTAAATTTTCACTATTTACTATTAGCTTAAGCTTTTAGGACAACTTAGGATTTAACATGATATCAAAGCAGAAGTCTTGAGTTTGAACCCTAACTCCATAATTTGTCCCTATTTTAGTTAAATGTTTTATCTGTTGAATTTCACTTATTGATGGAGTGTTTGATCTCACACTTGAAAGGGGAGTATTAGAATATTAATTAAATGATTAAATTCACAATTTTCTATCAGCTTAAGTTTTTTGGATAAGTTGTGACAGTATCTTTGATTGAAAAACTTATCAAAAACATCTTTGATTCAATTACAAAGTTAAAACAACACATGAAGTGCATCAAGTATATCTAACAAAACTGTAATTGAAAATGTCAACCTTATTGCAGTTTGGTATGAGTTCTTGTAGTGCACGCATCTTCTCATTGATCCTATCTCTTCGCCTCTGTTCATAAAAGTCCAAAATGAGTACCAGCTAAGACCTTATAATTCAGAAACAAAGTAGTGCAGAACCATAGAAGAAACAAAGATGTTCTTTATTGCAAACACTAGTCTTGAATGGTGTTGTTCACCCTTTCAGATAAGTTATGCACTTCTGCTGCTCGGCTTCTCTTAGAACCCACACCTCCTCGGGCAGGAACTGCTTTTTTTGTACCCATTGATTCCTCCTCAACATCCTGCACATGAAAGTGTTTTCTTGGTAAATGGAGGAAACAGTTAAAGGGAAGACCAACAAACATTGAAAAGATGTAATACCAATATTTGAACTTACTTCACTATGGCATTCAGATTCTTCAGTGTCACGACATTTTCTCTTCAAGCTATGTGTTGGATCATCCGAAGCTCTCTCCACACTATTGCCTGAGCAAACAGAAGAAGAAGCAACTACAGGCTCTATGGGCTTCTCACCATCTGGCAGTCCTTTAGTTGCACTTTCACCAAGGACTTGATTAAAGCTTTTGTCATTCTTACAGGCATCCCCTTGACAAACAGCCTCAGATAGTTTAGTGGCAATTGGTTCCTCAACAGGCTTCTCCCCCATCGGTTTTAAATCAACCTTCAATGGCACTGCAACTGGTTGGCAATGGGAACTTGATTCTCTCCGTAAACCACTACTTGAAGTGACAAGTATTGATTCAGGAGGATTTTCACTACTTGCAGCAGAACCTTTCTCCTTGCTTGCCATCCTTTCCATGCTTGATAAACCCGAAGCAGCCATTAGGCCAATGTTCTCAAGATTAGCTTTCACAAGAGCAGCAGGTCGCGAGAAATGAGAGAAATTCATCAGATTGGAGTTACTGCTAGGCGGCATTGGATCTTTCTTCTGCATCTTTATGGTAGGAAATCCACCAGCAGCAGATGCAACCCGTGTTGAATCCCCACAAACAGCATGGTGCATTGCATTGCTCATATTATTGCCAGTCACATCCGAAACCCTTGATCTAAGGGATGGCAATGATGTTTGGCATTGCTGTGAAGACGATGGGTATAAGGGAAAACTACTGTTTCTAGGTCTTGTGGCCTCACCACCAACGACTGAAGAAACCTTTGACACATCCCCATGTCTTAAACTCACACCATCATTTACAGAATCAGTATGGCAATCCCTATACACCATATTATTACAACTACTTCTTTTGTCAATAGATGCCAAATTATTCTGGGCGGATAGTTCATTTACGGTCACCCCAGATAATTCAGGCAAGAAATCAGAACAATAATCATGTTGCAAAGATTCATCAATTGGATAATTCAACCAAGGCATCATGTCATCATCTTGACTCAAATCCATTTCATCTGATGGCACCGACATTGGGATTTCATCCAATATAGAGTCCATTCCCCCAAACTTTCCCATCTTTGAACTGGTGCCATTTCCTATGTCTTTATCTCTTGTCTTAGGGGTGTGAGAAGGTAAACTGTTAGTAGTTGGGATCTTTCTAGGTCTACTGGACTGACCTTGCTTCAAAATCTGACCATTTTCCCACACCAGCTCAAAAAGGTCATCCTCAGGACTGCATTATAAACCACAAGAAAAAAGAACAATAATAACAAAAATGCCTAAAAGACCAAATGGGATAATAAAACCCAACTGGATGGCATGAACCAAGAGAGCTAAAAGTGTAAAGATTCTAAAATAAAATGAGTGAAACTGAACTTACAGAAAAGATAGATCAGTCGAACATGTGGTGTTCTTGTCCCGAATAGAATCAAGCTTCCCTTTAGCCATTCGATACAGCTCGGACAGAGGCATCATGGGAAGGTGGAAGCACTGATTGCTTCTCAGAAATGCCCCAGATTCAAGCACTCAGCCATTTTTGGTAGCATCCACACGCTAGTTTTAGCTTTCAAAGAACCCAAACATATAGAAATCCAACAAGGTCTTAAGAAACAAGCCTGTCCAAAAACGCCACCATAAGACAATCCCAGCTGAACTTATAGGGGGAGTAAAGGAAACGGTACTGGCACTGCTTTAAGCCTTTAACAGTCACAATTTACAGAATAAAATCTTTCTTTAAATACTAAAGTCTTTGTCAGGGAGGTACATATTATATAAAATTACAAATTTTGATTAAGAATAAAGTATCAGTCAAACCAATTCTTTAATGGCTCCAATGATACAAAAACCCTCCAAATTAAGTTTAAAAATTCGATCTTTTCCACTTTCCAATCATTAAACAGCAACCCCAGAAAACCAGCAGATCGTTTAATCAAAAAGCTCGTACAAACACCATTAATTTTCACTTTAAAAACATGGGAAAGCCATGTAACTTGTAGACCAGCTCAAAGACCTCAATTCTCGATTTTCAACATGAAAGAACTCCCGCATGATTCATTCGAAAGAAACGAAAAATCTTCGGAAACGCTGAGATCCTCGAGCCAGTCAAACTTTGCTGATCCATATGCATTAAAAACGTTAAATTTGATAGTAAATCAGAATAACTGTTTCCAAAAGTGAGAGCTTTTAAGAGTTTGTGGCTGAGAGAGGGAGAGAATCCAAGTGGGACGTAGAAGACGGCGAAAGGCTTGCAGAGTTGCAGTGGACGAAAGCAGAGAGAGAGAGAGAGAGAGTAATGAGCTTAACCACAGTTAAGCTTATCATCGTGGTTAGCTTCTTCTTCTCGAGGGTGTGGGCCCATGTTTCGGCTACATTGTCCAATTCTAATGCAACAGCTGCTTGTGATTTGCTTAGAGGGGAGCAATTTGTACTGTAAGCCAGTAACTTAGATTTGAGTAGGATCCAGAAATTAGCATAAAATTTTAATTAAATTAGTTAAACTTTTCCCCTTTGATGTGTTAATTTTGTGTTAAGTATATGTTGGGTTGGCGAGTGGTATTAAAAATTGTAGACTTTTCAAGAAAAAAAAATTGTAGATATATATATATATATATATAACACTATCTATTTAATTAAAGGGTTAAATACTTCATTAGTCTTAGGTTTGAAAATTTTATTTTTTCCTCCTAGTTGGAAAGTGTTAAATTAGTCATGTGGTTTTAAAAAGTATTAAATTAATTATCCATTAGTTGATTTAATCGGATTGTTAAACAATTAAAAATGTATGGCCATCATATTAAATTTTTTATTTTTTATTTTTTATTTAAAAAAGAGAGAGGGGAAAAAAAAAACCTGGGGTGGACCAAGGGGTGGCTGAAGCCACCCCCAAACCACCATTGATCGAAGTAAGTAAGACTTTCGTAATACCCATTTCTTTTGTAGTAAACAACAAAGGGCTTTCCAAGTCCACGCATGAGATAGAGAGAGAGAGAGAGAGAGAGCGCCCATGGATTGGCAGGCTTCACTCTCGGATCGAAACAGAGCTTCGCCGACCACAATATTCTAGCTTCGCCCTCGGAGGTACTGATAGCTCCTTTCCTGTTTCCGTTCCTTCTCCTTTGTGCAATTTTTTTCACCTATTTGGTGGTTGCTGTGATATAATTGTAGTGAAGATCGATGGTCAATTTTATGAATTTTTCATAGAGAGCGTGATTAACTTTCATTTTTGTGATTTGGGAAGAAACTTTTGATGAAGTTCAGGTAATTATATGTTGTCCAACTTTAATGTGTAATTCCAACTTTAAAAAAAATTAAAAAAAAAAAAAAAAATTAATATGATGGCCACACGTATCAACTAATTGGTCATACGTATCATCAGTTAAAACATTAACGGTATTCGGATAATTAACTTTATCACTTTTCGAAACTACAATGATTAATTTGGTCATTTTCTAAACCTAGAGAGAAAAAAATAAAGTTTTAAAACCTTATAGACTAATGAAGTATGTAACCCTTAATTAAATGAGTCAAATTTATCGCCTATAATCTATTAATTTTGTATTAAATCCATATCAATATCAATATATCAATTTCAATTTCACAAAAGTGGCATCAAAAAAGGAAATTGACAGCCACAAATTAGTTTCCGAAACTCATCTGATTTGATTATCAAACTCATTAGGTCCACCATTTATTTCACGCGCAGCGTGGTGGGGCTGTGCAGGTAAGATAGGCTCAGCGCAGCGTCCCTATTCTATGCGTTTGAATAGAACGCACATATATATATATATATATATATATATATATATATATTATCCTTTGGTATTATATATATGTTATCTTTATCAAATTAATTGGCTGTGGATTGGACTTTGTAGTTGTGCGTTGTATGGATTCAGCCATAAATCATAAAGGAACACAACAATATAATGTCAATTGTCAAGGTCACTGTTGTATAATATATGCTGGAGGGTCTGTCTCTCTTTTTTCAACTGATACAATTATACTTAGCTTTGAAGATTGTGGGTTATGAGATTATTGAAGCCATTGACTTGCCCTTAATGGATTTTGTTTTTTCTTTAAAAGTGACCTTCCCCTTCATTTTTTGAGAGACTTTATGCAAATCTTTAGTCTTTAGACAATAGATAATAGAGTACTCGATCCACGAGATCATCAATTCATCATGTTATATATAATCGGTTTGTTTATTTCTCCCTATGATTAAGGCAAACGATCATGTTGAGTTGAGAACTTCAAACCTACTATCTCAATTGAGGTCCTAATTGTCTTTTTCTTTTGCTGATAGATGTAATTTTGTTGTAATTAGCGGACTTATAAAGGCCACAAATCACTTGCTTTTGACTGTTAGGACAGATGTAGGACTAGGGCCCCACTAAAATAGCATGGGAAAAGTGATTAATTTAGTGGCAGATAATTCCATTCAATAAAGGGGAAGAATCAGATTCAGAATGGGATTAGATTCGGAGCCAAGTAGATCATCGGCAGCGACTGGGTGTCTGTGTGTCTTTTATGAAGAGGATGGATTTGCGAGGCTAATCCTAATTTGTCCCTGATTTTAGAATCGGGATTAGGATTCAATGTGGACCCCCCACAAGCCTAGACGGTTGTCCACGTGGAGTAAGGGATTTGACACCATACATGCAGGGCCCCACCATTCATTCTAGCGTCTTCTCTCTCATCCCATAAGGTGCATGCATGTACCATTAACAATTTAACATGAACATCGGGACGAGGGGGACGTGACATGGACCATGGTGTCCTTATTTATCACTCAGGAGGAGAAAATTTTGAGGCGAGGTCCCAGAACCATCGACGGATCGACCCATCGGCCATCAGTGATCAGTGAGCGAGCGGATTCTACAAGTGAAAAATTGAGTGCGACTGTGTGAAGTTCACGTGACTCCTCTCTGTTTTTGTGCCCAGCTAGGGACCAGGGTCTTTACCCAATAACAGAATTACCTGAGCCCACCAGGCCGGTGATCGCATCATATGGCGTTGTCCTTCTTCTCCAATCAGCCACTCTATTTCCTCCCCTGCAACAAACTAACAAACCATAGTATTAGTACAGACATTAATAAATATTCTTCTTCGGCTCTCGGCAGTATTAATGACTTCATTTGGCTCCAAATTGTGTTAAAGCTAGCCTGATTAACAACCTTAAAACATTATGCGTGGCACCATTATTATTAACCTAAAACAGCATGTCATGTAGATTAGAATATTCAATATTGTGTCTTAGCATGTTGGCAAGGACCTGAAGATCCCAAGTAAAATTATCAGAAACACGTACAGATAAGATGCCAGAATAAATAGAACAGTGTCTGATACAGAGATGTGGGAAGAACAGAGGATAATGTAAACTATTCATAGTGAGCCTCCTTGGGACAATAGAGGTGGGACGGACCTCGTATAAAATAATGCCTTCTTGGCTGCGGAGCCTCATAAGTTGGACCCAAACATGAAATGTGCTCACTCCGTGTGCTAACAGTTTCTGCAGGCCATTGTCTCTGCTTCCCTGCAATCTGCACATGACCACTAGACCCATCTAACACACACATTTTTTATGACGATGAATCTTAAAATCGCTGCATAAGAGCAGAAGCACAGAGCCAGGGTGCTGCGAACAACCACCAGCCTGTTTTTTTTTTTTTTTTTGATCTTTTTTCATGTCTATAGGTGCCACCAATATCAAGTGTGTATTTATGATAAAATAATTTTAAAAAATAATAATTAAAATAATAAGACAAGCATTAGTATTATTCTTTTTACTACAAGTTGGGAAAACGCCTAGAATACCACCATTTAAAAACATTTTTCTCTTTCCATTTTTTTCCGTACTCTTATTTTTGCGTGCATAGGACATAGTTCAAAACATGAAGGTGTCGCATGCATCTAAGAGTAGAAAGCGCATATAGAGGCAGCCATTATCTTTAAGACATGATAAAGGCATATCAGTTGTTCAGGTTTCTGAAGGGACCAAGTACTGTTTTTGTTATATTATCCCTGCCCATGACGTTCTGCAGTTCAGTAAAATATCATTTCATGGAACGTACAATGTCACCTGAACATTTTATGAGCAGCAAAGATGAATGATGTGATGTCAATAAATTTCTCTGGAATTTTTTCTCAGGACCCCAAGAGAAGTTAATGCGGTAGTTCTTGACATATTTCTCATTAACTTAAAGGCTGCGACCTAAACCAACCCAGAGATACGATATATACTCCACTGTTTGATAATACACTTGAAATGCTTTCTTGGTTAGAACAGTAATTCTTTCTTCACTAGAAGGGTTTTATATTCTAGCACTTACTTCTACGGGCTATCCATAGGTTGTATTCTGAATGACATGACTCATAAAGATACTGCTGCTTCTGTCACTCACTACCAACGAGATTGTGTAATACAATATAAATTCAAAGAGATAAGACAAATAAATGGAGCGGATGAAGTACCGTTACAGATATATGCTAGAATAGTCTTTCGATGCAACTTGATCACATGATGTTATCGCAGGTCAGAGACAAATCAAAGCATCAAATCAGGAACTACTCCAGATTTGCTAATACAACTTGCTTTGAAAGCACAAATTCATCCATGATTCAACGAGTATATATGGGCTATTATTCTGTGTATAAGGTGGAAAGTTGATTACCCTTGATAAAGTGTGATTTGTCTACCATGTTCTCAGCATTAATTATAAAAGTCGGTAACAAGAGACCTTCTATCTTCTGCATCTTTTCTTCAATGACAGCGTTCCTTGACAGTACTCCTTGGGCAGATCAAAAGAGAAATACAAAGGCAAAAAGGAGATCAGTAGGAAACAGCTAGCTTTTCGTAGATTCTAACATCATTGCTGGATAACAATATAATTACGAGCACACAACACTCTTTTTGCACATCCTCATTACAGTGTAGAAGGTTATCTATAAACTTCAAGCCTTATCACTCAATATCCTGCACAGGCCTTTCTAGTCCACCAGAATGCTACGTATTTATTGAGATGAGAGAAATCATGAATAATATTTCAACCTCAAATTAACAAATAAAAAATAGCACATACGCCAAACTGGTTTCTGATGTTTTACAGTCATTATCTGTTTAATCATGACTGCATATTAAGGGTTGAAAATGAACATACTCAAGACAAAGTAATCTACCAAGGAATTGCAATACACAAGTGGATAAAAAGGTTTTAATAGTGAGAAATGAATTTACTTGGGCAAAACAAATTAGAAATAGATATTCTAGGTGAACGCCATAAAGAATAAAGTCTATCATTCTAATGCTGAAATTAGCTTTTTCTGTTGCAAAAAAATTTAATAAAAATATTTTTTTCAAAAAGGGGGTAAAGACAAAAAATATGATGTTTCTGTCACTTCAAATTCTACAAAATTCAGTCACCAGTAATCTCTACAGGAACACAAACCATTAGTGAACCGGTGAAACCTATTGATATCTCTTACAATAATCTCTCTCTCAAATATATCTGAAGCAAGCTTCATAACTGTATGACAATCGCCGCAAGTCCTCAGATTCTTCTTTATCCTAATTGGAGCCCCAATAGGAAGGGTCAGTAGCCCAAATGCAAGGGCTAGTTTCTCACTGTGATACCATAAGCTTTGTTCTTTGTACCCTTCCACACTGTTAATTGCGAATTGCACTCCAGGCTCATACCCTTTCCTCTTCGCCAACTCCTCCAACTTCCTCAACATCTTATAAATCTCATCCGTCCTAGGATGTGATCTGTCATGCACTGTAAACACAAAGGTGGTGTTCTTAACATCAATCCAGCTACATCCGGCTTCCTTTCTTACCCCATTGACTCCCATCAACCTTCTAACCTCATCAGCTTCCTTCAACATCCCATTACATGCATACATGTTAGAAAGCAGCACATAATTCCCTGGATTTTCCGGTTCTAACTCATAAAGTCTCTCTGCAACCTCTCTTCCCATTTCCAGATTGCCATAATTCCTACAAGCCCCAAGCAAAGCTCCCCAAACTGTTGAATCAGGCTTGATTGGCATTGACTCAATAAACCTCTTAGCTTCATCCAATTGACCAATGCGACCAAGCAAGTCAACCATGCAAGCATAGTGTTCAGGCCCAGGATTCATGCCATGCATCTTAGTCATAGAACGAAAGTAAACAAATCCTTCTTCAACATGCCCAGCGTGGCTACAAGCTGATAGAACAGAAACAAATGTAATGTGATCAGGTTTAATCCCCTCGCCAAGCATTTCCTCAAACACTACAATGGCTTGGTTTGCACAGCCATGTTGTTGGCAAGCTGCAATCATTGCTGTCCAACAAACCACATTTCGATCCTCAATCTCTTCAAACACCCGATGAGCATCAACCAAGCTCCCACTTTTTGCATACATTGTGATCAATGAACTTGCAACACATGCATTCTTCACAAAACCTGTTTTTATAATCTGATCATGGATCAAAATGCCTTGGTTTAGCGCTGCAAGACAAGCAGAAGCATGAAGGACAGAAGAGTATGAAGCCTCATCAGGTGATATACCTTCCCTCCTCATGACCCAAAAATAATTGCAAGCCTCCTCAAAGTTATCACCATGGACACACCCCATTATCATAACATTCCATGCAACAACATCTGTATCTCCTATGGCCTTGAACAACTTAACAGCATCACTAAGCATTCCACACTTAGAATACATGCCCATCAAAGAGTTCTTCACATAAGCCAATGCTACCAGACCACGCTCAAGAGCAACTCCATGAACTTGTCTCCCAAATTCCAAGCAACCCATATTGGCACAGGCACTCAACGCACCTGAGCAACTCACTTCATCAGGACTATGCAAACTCTCACTAAGAACCTCCCTGAAAACTCCAACAGCCCGATCATAGAACTTGTTCTGCCCGAAACCCACAATCATAGAATTCCAAGAAACAAGGCTTTTATTGGGCATTTCATCAAACACTCTCTCCGCCAAGCTCATATCAGCACACTTAGCATACATGTCAGCCAATGCACTGCCAACAAAGACATCCGTTTTGAACCCATGTTTCCAGATCAAACAATGCATTTGTTCACCGTGTGTAACTGTCATGGTGCCTGCACAAGCAGGCAAAATGGCAGAGAAGGTAAAGTCGTTTGGATAAATGCCAGTGCTCCTCATTTTGTTAAAAAAAGTCAGGGCCTCAAAGGGTCTGTTAAAGTGGGATAATTGGTTGATAAGAGTGGTCCAAGTGACAATGTTCCTAAATCCATCACGGTTAGTGGAGAAGAGTAGTAAGCTGCGGTCGAGATTGCCACATTTAGCATACGAATTGAGAAGGCAGGTGAAGAGGAAAAGGAGAGAAGTGTAGTTGTTTGTGATGATTTGGGCGTGAACTTGGGCGACATGTTTGAGGTTGTTGGTGCGGAGGAGATTGTTGAGATGGGTGGGAGTATGAGGAGATGATATTTGGTGGTATGATTTGCGAAAGAGGTTGAGAAGAGATGAAGTGGAGTGAAAGGTTGGGTTACATAGAGAGGGAGGGGAAGTTTCATAATAAATAAATAAATAAATAATACTAACAAGTTGAGGGGGCAGAGGCAGAGCGGGGGCAGAGGGAGGGAGGGCTGATTTGTGCGAGATGTGGCAGAGACTAAAAATAAGTTCCGACTTCCAAAATTATACTAAACTATACTATACTATACTATACTATATATGATCAATATGATGATTGCAGGCAGCTATATATGCAAGTTTCTTAAGAGATACCCCGTTGGAGAAATTTCATGTAATTAGTTCATATTATAATTAAAATTATCACGTATCACTTAAAAAATTAAAAATAAATAAATAAATAAGCTCTTTATCTTTTCATCGTTCGTTTCCTAAACCCAAGTAGAATTGAAGGAGACCATTTGCATTTGTGCTGCCGGGTGCTGGGCCCTAGTCGAGATGTTAACTAATAGCTAGGGCCAACCCTAGGCAAGCAATCACAGGCCAGAAGTTGGGTGATGTCAGGCCCATGGCTACACAAAGGGGCCATGCAAAACAGCCCAAGAAATCGCTAGAAAGAAGAGCCTACTACAGCACGTCTAAATGGTCTCTAATTCCCAGTACGTACTTAGAATTAAGTGTACGTGCCTAATTTGATAAAAATGATAATGATTATGCATCCCTTCTTGCCCCCAATGATAATGATATGGTCTCCATTATGCATAGTTTATTTATTTATTTTGCTCGACAAACAAATTAAAGCAACCAAATAAAAGAGAAAAACAAAAGGAAATGGAGCACCACAAGGGGAAGGGGAAGGGGAGCCTATATATAAATAAAAGGGAAAACTTTGTAGAATTTTTCTAAACTTTTACCTTTTTAAATACTTTCTCTCGAAGTTTAACCTCTCTAAACTTTCAATTTGGACCCTTCCGTACATTCTAGAGTTTAAATTTTTTTTAAGAAAAAGACCAAAATACTCCTGATTTTTATTTTTTAAAAAAATTAAAAAAACATTCTGAAAATTGAAATTTTATACAAAAGTCACCATCTAAAATTCACTGTTTAAAATTCCAACTTCCAAAATGTTTTTATTTTTTTAAAAAATGAAAATCATAGGTATTTTGGTCTTTTTTTTAAATTTTAAACCTTATAATGTACGAAAGGATCCAAATTGAGAGCAATTGAAAGTTCAAGGGATAAATTGAGAGTTTTTTAAGTTTAAGGGAGATATTTCAAAAATGATAAAAGCTCAGGGGGATTCTCTGAAGTTTTCCCTAAATAAAATAATGTTGCATGCCAATACTCTTGCTGAATTGCTGATCATGCCCATGATTTCAGTCTATCAACAGCAAGTTTTTTATTAATTTGCCCATGCTTTCGTGTAAATTCGTTATACATATTTCTTTTTTTTTTTTCTAAATGAAAAGGAAATGGTTACAAGGGAGGATCTTTCCCATTCTTGATCCGAATGGAAGAAAGAATGGAGGATCCTATGGGAATGCTACCAAACACAAGGTGAGTAGCGGCCCATTTAGCTAAACAATGTGCACGAAAATTGGCACATCTAGAAATTTTCAAAGCACTCTAACTTTGAAAAAAAGAAATGTCAAGAGTAATGTCAGATACAATAGAGGCAAAATGCCAAGTGGAAAAAAGATGAGGCTGATTCACGGTAAGAATCACCAGAAGCGCATCCCCTTCCAAAGCAAAACAACCATAACCAGTAGAAGCCGCCAAGCGAGTGGTAAGGAGAGCAGCATAAGCTTCACCTAAGAGAACATCCGTAGATCTTTTTTAAAAAAAAAAAAAAAAGAGAACATCCGTAGAATGTAGCTTTTGAGTAGCAGCTAAAATGATATTTCCTGCAGTATCACTAATAACCGCAGCTGCCACCGCAAAATTATCTCGAATAGCCACATCAAAATTCCCCTTTAAGCATCCACATCAATAGCGTACGATAACATCAAATCTTCCCCTACGACTACATTGGGATCTTTTTTTCTGTTCGGACATATACCACCTAACTTAGAAGTTTAAATATATATATATTTTTTCTATAAAGCAACTCACTAAAAAACAGTCAATGGTAGATTAATAAATATTTGTAGTCTTTGAGAAGTAGTTGAATTGATTCGGATTAAAATAAAAATTACTAATTTGAGTCTCTCTCCCTCTCTTCTTGTGTGGATATGTTAAAAAAATAAATAATAATAAAATTTGCGAGTTGAACTAGAGAAAAATAATCATTTACCTGCTAATTAAGATATATTAACTATTTTTTTCTTAATTAATACTTTATCGTTTATAATAAATTATTGCATTATTTAAATGCAAATTAATAATCAATTACTTACTTAAGAAGCAAATTAGACCATATATATCTGGCACACGTGGAAGGACAGCTGGAGATCTGAGAAGGGCGGTTACATCACGTGCACTGTGCGTAGAATTGGGTTGGTTCTATTGGCTTCGGAGCCTCCATCGCCGCCGTTATTTATGTGGAACGCGGCATCCTATTAGCCGTCAGATTCTTTCACACTCAGAAGTATCAGGTCGGTTTGATAATTAGTTGAGAGCCTACAACTTACGCGCTTTATCATGGAAGTGAGAAAAAAAGTCCACCCACTCCAAAAAGGCAATAGGAATGGAGGACTTTCAAATCTATCACTTTTACTAGCTACACCTACATGGTTGCACCTGTTAATTACCTTTTTTTAAAAAAAAAAAAAAATGTATATATAATTTTTGTAAATTTCAGATTAAAGTAAGAAACGAGTCGAGACTGCATCATATCATGCATGGGACTCATGCTTGATCTATTATTTTTGAGAGAAAAAATAGACCCAAAATTCAAAAAGAAAATGAAGAATAAATAGTTGGAGGCACAAATTAAAGGGAAAGGGAATGGTCCTCGATCTATCTGGTTTTACCGAAAAGAAAAAGAAAAAAGTCGTCTACGTAAGCATGTCCACGACCAAGTACAATTAGTAGTTAAGGATTCTGAAGGCGCGTGGAGAAGATGGAACGTATATATGCGAAATGATAAAAAACGTTAAAACATTAAAACGTGGTGGTGGGGGTGGCATAAGGCATTGTAGGTCCGATCGTAAGAAAGGAGCACATGGGATGGGATCATGGGAAGCCGTGTTTACCACCCATTTAATATTTATGATACACGTCTGAGCTGTTTGATTCTCAGAAAAGAAAAAGGAAACCGAATACGCAGTATAATTAATTGCATCTATCCAATACGTGGACGACGCGTGGGGTTGCAGTTGCATGGTGGGACGGAGTCTATATATATCTACCTACCGTCCTACCAGTTTCTCTCACACAGATCGATATTATTTGCAGTTACGTTTACTCGATCTTAATTAACTTCCGGTTCTCAAATCAGTTTAATCTTCTTCTCTTTCAAGTTTCAACAAAAAAGGCAAAAGGAATATATAGAAAGATGGCGGACGAAGGGACAGCTAACTGCATAGACATCATCTTGGCCATCATCTTGCCTCCTCTGGGTGTCTTTCTCAAGTTTGGTTGCAAGGTTCGAATTCATTCGTGATGCCAATTAAGCTATCTATCTATCTATCTATCTGTCTGTGTACAACAACAACAACAACATAGTATATTAGTATTTTCTGTTTACATAATTAATGTCATAGGTTCTTTTTTTCTTTTTGTAATTTCTCTTTGATGCCTTTGTTTTAATGTTATGTAAACGTAATGATTCATCGATCAGGTGGAGTTTTGGATCTGTTTGTTGCTCACCCTTTTCGGCTACATTCCTGGGATTATTTATGCCGTCTATGCCATCACCAAGTGAAGTTAAATTTTTGTAAGCACCCCTGCCCCTGGCCCCTGGCCCCAACATATATGGATGATCTCGATCTCGATCTCGATCTCTTCTTCTTATCTCTCCCTCTATCCTCGGTTGTGATTTTATCTTCTTTAATTTCAAAACCATCTTCCTCTTATTTTTTTATTTATTTTTATTTTTTCCTTTGTCTGTTGATTTAATTTTAGAATAACATGTTATGCGGCGGAGATACTCATGCTGATGCTAGGCTGGCTATATGTTTATATAAATATTTTGTTTTCTGTTAACAAACACTAGTCAAAAAATAAATAACTTTTATTCAATATTCGGGATACTTTTTTCAAAGTAAAAGCAAAAAGCACTCTACAGAACGTACCCTTTGTATATAGTTAGACATTTCATGCCATGTTAAACAAATTGCTTCGATCAACTTCGTAAAAAGATAATGGTTTGAGTCCGTTGTGCATGAATTATTATTTTTTTTTATAAAAATAAACATGATATATATATATATAAATGCGGGTTTGTAAAAGTTTCTCTGAAATATCTCAAGAATAACATCATTTGAAAATGCATATGCTTTTTAAGTAATTAATTGTTTTAGACTTTTTTTTTTTTTTTTTTGACATGTCGGTAATAATTGTAAAGAAGAATTTTGACACTAGCTAGCTGATGATGTATGGTATGGACTATGGCACCTATGGGCCCCGATCGATTCCGTGAACTCCGCTAATCGTGCCTTTCATATTAAGAATGTTAATAATGTTGACTTAGTGGAGTGGCTTTTATCTCTAATTATGAATTTATCTGATTGCTTTTGGCACAGGTTTCGGAGGTGTATGTCTTTTGGTTTCTGATTTCCATAACCATTGGATGGACAGTTGATGCATGCTTCGTTGGAGTGTTGACGTTGATCTTTTGTGTAATTTGGTTTTATCCATTTCCCCTCTATTTTTATTTTTAATATGCTGTAAAGGTGGTGGACTATTTATTTGTTTTGTGGGTGAGAAAGACGTCTATGATGATATATTGTGATGAATCTTAGAACTTGTTATTTAATGTGATTGCGTTTATTGTTGCTCCGATCCAAATCATCTGTGGAGGCATTATTATTTATAATTGTAACTGCTCCCTGTCAGCTCTCTTTGTTTTTTTACACTGCATGAATAACTAATCCTACCACTTTCGTTACGTAACTGAGAATTTACTAGGATTAAGAAGAAAACAATTCTATTATGGGAAAATTAAGAAGAAAACAATTCTAGTAGTTCTGAATTATCCTTAATTTGGTAGCTAGACCAATTAGAGAAGCTCTCAAACTCTTACAAACATGGACTTCTATTTAACTCCTAAAATTAAACACAAATTTAATCCAACATTAACTAATTCTAATTAATAAAATCTCAACTACCGAAAGAAATTTATATATATATATATAGTAAATGCAACAACATTAATACTCTTTATTGTTCACACCTCTCCATCACTCAACTTGTAAGTGGTCTCCATCTTCACACGTAGGATTGTCCTTGTCCTCAATAACAAATTAAAATATGAAAAAGGTTCTTGAATGTCATCCAAGATCTCCCTTGTTGCAATATCAACTGGAGAAAGACCCTCCCAGTGGATTAAAACCTCAACACCTTTGTTGGTTTGATATTCCAGTGCAGTTCTAGGCTTTGGCAGCATATCCCCAACCACATTATCAACATTTGACAGGATCAATGTTGCATCTATCATTTTTAGGCTTGATTTGTTTTTGGCGTTAAATGATTTCTTAAAACTGTTTTCCGTATTTTTTTGTGTTTAGCGCGATGAAAAATAATAATTAATTAAAAATATTTCCGAGTTAACTTAATAAGCCTCTTTCATTTTCAAAAAATGGTTCCGTTAACCATTTTTCATTCTCAAATTGATAGACTCCGTCAAGACTTCGTGTGGACCTGATGAGGACCTTGTTTGAACGTAGTCAAGAACCAACCGGGACCTAACCAAAACACTAATGGGACATGATTAGCTAGGACCCTATCGAGACCTGATTAGGACCAGTCGGGACCCGACAAGATTCAATTGGGACTTAGTTGAGACCCAACCTAGACACCGCTGGGACATGGTAAGGATTCGCTAGAAATCAATTAGGACATCACAGGGACTTGGTACATTGTCGAAACTCGGTTAGGACACTGCGAGAACTTGATTGGGACATTTTCGCAATTTAAAGTTTACTATGATTAAAAAATTAAAAAAAAAAAAACACTCACAATTGTAATTTTCTATACGCGTCAAACATCGAAATTTTTTTTCCAAGTAAACGTTGAAAATATTATTTTCGACAGAAAACATTTTAGGTCAACACAAACAGAATTTTAGTGTTAGATGTCCTTACCCAATTGGGCAAACCTAAATCCACAAATTTGATAACGTCCTTAATTACCTCTTTATGCACAACTTACATAATTTTCATTTAATCCTTGCAACAATTTAGAAAGGGAACAACTTAACACAAGCTTTCATCTTCATAATTTATATGTTTTTCCAACCCTAGACCTCACACAGACAACTAAGTAACAAGCACTATGTCTTGCGACAATATATAATCTGTATGTATGCATTTATAGATCGAGGAAGTTGAAAGCCAATTTTCTAATTGAAATCCCAAGTTCGATCACCCTTTTGCTTAGTAGGTTGTAAGATTACGGTGTTGGTTGTATTCTTGCTTCAATTGTTTATGAGGTTCTCTGATCATGGCCAATATTGCGGGGAAAGAAGTCAGAGACCCTCATAACCAGAGCATCACTAGTACCGTGTAATTACATAAATCCCCCTCCTCTTCTTCTTCATTGACTTGGCCGTGTCCTATTCAGGTTCCGGTCCAGAGGGGAATCCGATTTGCTAGAATTCTTCTTTGTGGGAGTGAGAGAAATTGAAGTTATAAAGATTTTGAGACGAATGGTTTAGGCGGCAAATTAGTTGTGTGAAAGAAAGGAATGCAGAAGAGAAGGGATTTGGGGGAGGAATTCTTTTTCCCATGGGCCATGAGGTTCAATGGTTGAATCATCAATGGGTGCCCTGGGCATGAGTTTCATTCTGCCTGGATGGTAGCGGTAGTCTGTAGAGAAGCACATTTAATCTCAAGCTTCAAATTACAGTAAAAACAATTGCAAACGAGCCCACCAGACCCTCGCAAAGACCATATATAGATGATCGATCAGATTTAAAAGAAGAATCAGCACTGCCATTCGCATCATATCTAAATTTACTAGAAAGAGAGAGGAAGAAAAGAAAAATTAGGGGTGTCAAAAATTACCGGGAAACCAAAACCGGAACTGGGAAATCGAGAAACCTGGGACCCAGTTCCGGTTCGATTGGAAAATCTAAAAACCAGGTACCCCGGTTCCGGTACACGGTCAATATTTATATATTATTATTTTTTACAATTAGGTTTAGACATTTTCTCTTCTCTTCATATTACTTTATAATTATTGGGTTTAGGCATTTTCTTTTTACAATTACATTATAATTATTTATATATTATTATAATTATATATATTTTTTCTTCTTGATTTCTGTCGGTTTCTCTACAACCATACGAGTACTTAGGTGAGTTTTTTTTTTTGTGTGATTATAATTAAAATTTTCTGTGGGTCTTGGCTTCTGGTGACAGGTGGGTTCAAGTTGCTTTGAATTCGAAAACTGAAGAAATTGGAGATGTATGCAAATTGCACATTTCATTGTTGTTTTTTTTTAAAAAATTGGGTTTGTTCTGAGCCCCCCACTATTTACATGGTTAATTGTGTTTTTTTTGTTTACTAAAAAATTGTAATTGAGTTGATTTTTTGGGTATAATACTCTAAAACTGGTTACCGGAACCGACCGGTAATCAGGATCCCGATAAAATTGGGGTCCCGGTTTTGGTTCCAGTTGCTCAAAACAAAGAACCGGGGTACCCCGGTTCCGGTCCACAACCGAAAAAAAAAAAATCGGAAAATCAAACCGGGTTGACACCCCTAAGAAAAATAGGATGAGCCACCAATAAGGAGTGGATAAGAGGAACTGATTGGCCATATCGAATCGACAACTCTCCAACACGTCAACACCCACCTTTCTCTCTCTCTCGGCCTGATGCTTCTCTAAACTGCTACAGTACTACGAATGTGTCACTCAAAGCACAAGCGATTGGTTTTCCAATAGGGTAGTGTTTGGTAAAAGCGTTTGGGTTGGGGTAGACACTGTTCAACAGGCGTGGATACTGTGCATATTTTTTATTTTTCTTAAAAAATCTACAAATTAACAATGTCAGACCCATTATGCTAAATTACCGAAATACCCATTTCCTTAGTTTTATGTTTCTCCACCAAATTTGTTTACCGAACATGTTTTAGGCATAGCGACCCATCTCTTTCTCTACCCCAAAATCAGATTGCTCGGCCAACACGAACCACACCGGCAAACCCCTAAAACCACTCTCTCTGTTTAAAGACTGCTTGTCACTCTCACACGGACACAGACAGACGAACAAATAGGTCATCTTCCCCTTGATTTTCTGACCCAAATATCTCCTTCCTTTTCCACAACTTATCTTAAGCTTTTCTTACAGGGGTGAAGATGGAGGGAGAAGAGTAAAGGGTTGAAGTCCTATGTGGTCGTTTGGACCTAAAACAACAAATGTGAGGGTAAAATCGTCTTTTCTGTCTGACAAAAAATTTGAAAATAAGATACTTGTTTGGTGAAAGCAAACGGTAAGTCAAAACCCGCACAATGTCTACGCCGAACACAGTTACCAAACGAAGCATAGGTGAGGAGTGGTTTCGGGATGGTGGGTGGGTCTACCACCCCTGACCCCTGGTAAGCCATCAAACCATGCACCCCATAGCACCCGAACCTTCTTCTTCCTTTTTTTAATGTTTAGTTTTAAAATTTTTAAATGAGAAATATGGCCATGGCCTATTTTTGATGGAGAAGGATCTTCTCCCATCTATTTGGACTGAAAGGGATCCATTTCTTTATAATTCCCCTACTAGGGATGAAAACAAGCCGAGCTTGAGTGAGCCTAAACTGTCTAAGCTCGGCTCATTTATTTTTTGCCCAGGCTCGAGCTTGGCTCGACAAGGTTTGAATCAAGCTCAAGCCCGAGCTCAAGTCGAGCCCTAAGCTCGAGCTCAATTCCTCTGAAAAAATAGTAAATACAAACAATAAAACATAACAAAAAGCAAGAAAAATTTAAGACCAAAAAACAGCATCATCATAGGTGAAGGCGGAGGCAGAGGCTTGGAGGAACTCCGTTGGCGCGTGAGGAACACACGCCGGTGAAGCAAGTCCAAAAGAAGACGGGGAATGCGAAGAACAGCCGGAAACAACATGGATGGGTGGCGGAGCGCCTCAGTCATGGCCAAGGGCACAATACACACCAAAGAGTAGGAACCACTCTCAGGCTTGTGTGGGCCACACATTGGCTTATGGTGGTTGGATGGTGGTGGCGGCTGAGAGCTAGAAGGCCCAAGATCTTGGTGAAGTGGTGTGTTGATGGATTTGACTTCCTGAATCATACAAATCTAGTTTTGAAAATAACAAATCCAAAAACATCACACACAAAAAAGTATATCAAGGGCAGAGATGCTCATGAAAGACTGAGAGAACAAGAGAGAGAACAGAGATTCAGAGAACGACTGAAAGAACGAGAGAGTGACTGCGTGATAGGAGACTGAGAGAACAAGAGAGAGAAGGGCGGAATGATCTAGGTTTTCTGCAAGAATGAGGAAAGACAAAATGAGGCACAGAACTTGCAGAAGATATTTTGGCACAAAGGGGCACGTGTATGGTGGAAATGAGAGACACATGGGCATCAGCTACATGGGCATAAAAGGGGCACGTTTTAATATATATACTTATTTAATTTTAATATATATATACTTATTTAACTTACAAGTAATTATTATAATTTTTAATATATATATATATACGAGCTGAGTCGAGTCGAACTGAACTTACTTCATTTAATATTCAAGTCAGGATTTGTGTTCACGAAGCGCTTCATTTAATATTTGAATCGAGCTTAAGCCGAGTTTATGCGAACTAAGCCCGAACTTGCTCGCGAAGCACTTCACTCACTTAACGCCCCTAGTCCTGCATTATAAAAGATTGGAGAGGATCCCAGTCCATTTTTTATTGGGTTGACATTGACTTCCATTAACTTTATTTACAAAAGTATTAGCAGCTAATAATAACCATTATGTTTGTATACACCTATATATTGGATTGGTTGTGTTGGCTTTGACACTTCCATCATGCATAATACACAGAATTGCATGCATTCATGAGTAATGCTATGCAAGACCTTTATTTCCGCTTTATCTTTCAAAGTTTATGTATCGTTTAAAATGATTAATCGATCAAAATTCAATAGTTTTCTACTCAAAATTTAATAATAATTTTAAAAGTAATATCAATTTTTGGAAATAACATTACTCTTACATAAATTGTTTAAGTTAAAAATGATATATACATGCCTTGACATAATCTAAATTATTATCTAAAATCGACATGTAAATATATGAATTAATCACTCTAACTTTACTTTGTAAGTAACGTGATCTATAAAAAAAAAGTCCCAACAAGAAATTGAAGAATAGATAATAGGGAAAAATATAAAATGGTCTCCCAAACTACCAACCATTTGTAATTTAGCCCCCTAAAATTTTAATTGGTATAAAATAGTCCCCTAAATTACCAATCCCTTGTAAAATGACCCCCTCCGTTAGTTGAAATTGTTAAAATGGATGGAAAACCCAAAACGACGTCATTTTGGATCTAGAGAGTGACCAAAATGCCCTTGTTAAATTAAAAAATGAAACGGCGTCATTTTGGTTGGATTAAACAAAATCCCTTTCTTCCCCTTCTTCCTCGTGTTCTTTCCCCAGCAACTGATTGTTTAGTATTTCTCAATACATATATATATATGCAGCTTTCTGCATTTTAGGTACTTGAAATTACACGCTCTTCGCATCAGGACTTAAGTGTTTTTCTCCCAGCACTTTGCACTTCAAGTGTTCCTAGGCATGCTTAAGCAACCCTAAAAGGTGTATTCCTTTTGGAGCAATTCTACATCACACCAAAGATTCTTGATCACCTTCAATTTGACTCACAGATAGAGAGAGGGAGAGAAAGAGAGAGAGAGAGAGAGCAGATAATTGGTTTTCTTTGTACACATTATCCCAGACTTCCATCAATTTCTTTAATTTCTTTAGTAGATTTTCTTCCTCCGCCTGCTCTTACTCAATTTCTTGAGCCTGCACTAGATATTCTCTGTTGACATCTAATAAACCCAAACAGAAACCCAAAAATTCTAAATTCTCTTTTCTCCATCAATACATAACCTTAGTGTCCTACAAAACTATTCTTTCAGGGGACATTTATGATCCTAAGCTACAATCCACTGTTTGAAGCACTCTCAGCAATCTGGTATAAACTTCATCTTTTAGCTATACCAACCAAGAAGGTATTGAATATCACCAAATTCCAAAGCATAAAGAATATCACCTTGAAATCTGAGCATGGCTAGGGTTGCAGGAGAAAGAACACGGGGAAGAAGGGGAAGAAAGGGATTTTGTTTAATCCAAGCAAAACGACGCCGTTTCACTTTTATTTTTTTTAGTTTCATTTTTTAATTTAACAAGGGCATTTTGGTCACTCTCCGTATCCAAAACGACATCGTTTTGGGTTTTTCATCTATTTTAACAATTTCAACTAACGGAAGGGGTCATTTTACAAGGGGTTGGTAGTTTAGGCTATTTTATACCAATTAAAACCTTGAGCTAAATTATAAATTACTAGTAGTTTGGGAAGCCATTTTATATTTTTCCCTAGATAATATTAATGGGCATGGAGGGGCAGAAAGGGGAGAGTTCGTATGTGTTGTAAACTTGTAATAGCTAAGAATAGGAGGGTATGGTTGTCCTTACGTACAAAGAGTCGGCTGTGTACGTGGCATGTCCACAAGGCGCGTGGAGCTAAGATGGAATGGTGTGCGGAGTGGAAGGCAAGAGATTTTTGAAGAAGAATAAACATAATAATATTAATTATTGTCGAATTGGAAGAAAGTGATTTTCAGAAACCGTGCATAATACGCAGAATTGCATGCATCCAATACGTGGACAACGCGCGGGGTTGCATGGTGACTCTATAAATATGTACCTACCGTTCTTGCAGTTTCTGTGAGTCACACTGATTAATTGAAGTAACAATCGAACTCTTCTCAGTTCTTCTCAAACTCATCACAAATTAAGGTTAGCTCTTCAGTTTTAAGGAAGAAAAAGAAAGATGCGTTCAGGGACAGCTGACTGCTTAGACATCATTTTGGCGATCATCTTGCCTCCTCTGGGTGTCTTTCTCAAGTTTGGCTGCAACGTAAGTACGAGTTTTCCTAATTTGTAATAATTTCTCTTAATTAATTTGTTAATTTGATTTGGGGTGATTCATCGTCATCGATCAGGTGGAGTTCTGGATCTGTTTGTTGCTCACCCTTTTCGGGTACCTCCCTGGGATTATCTATGCTGTCTATATCATCACCAAGTGAAGTGAAGTTCAATTTTGGTAAATATCCATGGATCTCTCCCATCTTCTAATTATCTCTCCGGGTTCCCATTTTCTTTTCTTTTCTTTCCTCTCTGTTGATTTAAATATTTTAGAATAACAAACGACATGTTATATATACATGCGGATATACTCATGCATGCTGATGTTTATATAAATTTCTTTTGTTTCCTGTTGTAAAAAACAAACATTAACGAACAATCAAAACACAAAAACTTTTATTTCAAACTAAAAAAAAACCTTTTATAATGAGACACTTCATATTAAACAAAGCTTATACTCCGTAGAAATTAAGATAATATGGTTTAAGTCCGGTACGTATGTATGAATTATTATTCTTTATTATAAAATAAAAATGATAAATAATTCATGCCGGTTTGTAAAAGTTTATCTGAAATATCTTAAGAATAACATCATTTGAAAATGCATATGTATTATTTTTTAAGTAATTAATTAATTGTTTTCACATGTCAAAAAAAAATTAATTAATTGTTTTCGATCGAAGAACTTGATTGCTTGCCTTAATTAAGATGTATATAAATTATTCGTGCTTTTCATCTTTATAATTTGTGCTTTTAATTTGCACAGGTGGAGGTGATTGGGTGAAGGTCTGTGAAGATGCCATATATCTTTTCTTTTGGTGTCTGATTTCGATAATCGTTACGTTGGGTGGACAGTTGATGCTTAATTCGTTAAATGTCTTTTGTGTATTTGGTTTATCCTTTTTCCCTCTATTTTATTATATGCTGTAAAGGTAGTGGAATATTTGTTTTGTGAGTAATTAAGACTTATGATGACGGGCATCAATTGCCATTTATCTTATAAATAACTTGTTATTTTAATCTGATTGCGTTATTCTGTAGAGGGTTAGGGCATGGTTTGTAATTGTAACTTCTCCCTGTCGGCTGTCACTCCTGGGCCAACCACGTATTATTTGATATCCTATTATTATATCATTTTAACCGTTCGATGTGATGTGACAAACTTATCTTCTTGAGATATTTCTAGAGAGTTTTTATTTCTTTTAGCTAGGACCCAATCGAGTCCCCGTTCGACAGAATTCAATTGGCAGTTAGTTGAGACCTAACTTAGACACTGCTGGGACATGGTTAGGATTCGCCGAAAATCGATTAAGATATCACAGGGACTTGGTATTATGTCGAAACTCGATTAGGACACCACGAGAAATTGATTGAGATATTTTGTAATTTAAAGTTTATTATGATTGAATTGAAAAAAAAAAAATTGTAATTTTTTATATGCATCAAATTTTTTTTCCAAGTATATGTTGAAAATATTTTCGACAGAAAACATTTTAGGTCAAGAGTCTTAGTGTTAGATGGGTAAGATGTCCTTACCCAATTGGGCAAACCTAAATCCACAAATTTGATAACATCCTTAATTACCTTTTTATGCACAACTTACGTAATTTTCATTTAATCCTTGCAACAATTTAGAAAGGGAACAACTTAACACAAGCTTTCATCTTCATAATTTATATGTTTTTCCAACCCTAGACCTCACATAGACAACTAAGTAACAAGCACTATATATGTCTTGCGACAATATATAATATGTATGTATGCATTTATAGATCGAAGAAGTTGAAAGTTGAAAGCCAATTTTCTAATTGAAATCCCAAGTTCGATCACCCTTTTGCTTAGTAGGTTGTAAGATTACGGTGTTGGTTGTATTCTTGCTTCAATTGTTTATGAGGTTCTCTGATCATGGCCAATATTGCGGGGAAAGAAGTCAGAGACCCTCATAACCAGAGCATCACCAGTACCGTGTAATTACATAAATCCCCCTCCTCTTCTTCTTCTTTGACTTGGCCGTGTCCTATTCAGGTTCCGGTCCAGAGAGGAATCCGATTTGCTAGAATTCTTCTTTGTGGGAGTGAGAGAAATTGAAGTTATAAAGATTTTGAGACGAATGGTTTAGGCGGCAAATTAGTTGTGTGAAAGAATGGAATGCAGAAGAGAAGGGATTTGGGGGAGGAATTCTTTTTTCCCATGGGCCATGAGGTTCAATCATCAATGGGTGCCCTGGGCATGAGTTTCAGCCTGGATGGTAGCGGTAATCTGCAGAGAAGCACATTTAAGCTCAAGCTTCAAATTACAGTAAAAACAATTGCAGAAGAGCCCATCAGACCCTCGCGAAAAACATATATAGCTGATCGATCAGAATTAAAAGAAGAATCAATCAGCACCGCCATTCGCATCAGATCTAAATTTACTAGAAGGAGAGAGGAAGAAGAATAGGACGAGCCACCATTAAGGAGTGGATAAGAGGAACCGATTGGCCATATCGACCCAACAACTCTCCGACACGTCAGCACCCTCTCTCTCTCTCGGCTCGATGCTTCACAAACTGCTACAGTACTGTGAACGCGTCACTCACACAACAAGCGATTGGATTTCCAATAGGTGAGAAGAGCGGTTTTGGGGTGGTGGGTGGGTCGACCACCCCTGGTTGGCCATCGAACTACCCCCATAGCCGCCCATAGCACCCGAACCTTTTTTTTTCAGTTTTTCAAATGATTTTTTTCTTTTTAATGTTTATGATTTTAGTTTTTAAATTTTAAAATGAAAAATATGGCCGTGCCACTATTTCTGATTGGGTTGACATCGGCTTCCATTAACTTAACTTTATTGATAGAAGTATTATTATTATTATTTTGATATGTCCACGTAAGAGAAGGAAGAGAATTCAAATTTGTGATCTCTGTTTTATTATGCGTGATTTACAGCCAATTGATCTAACCCTTGGAGACGATAAAAGTATTATTTTTATTTTTAGACAAAAGTAAGGTATCACATATGATATGAATTGAAACCGAGGTAAGCATTTAATCCTATTTTAAATTACTTTAGGTTATTATTATTATTATTATTATTATTATTATATATTGTATCATAAAAAAGGGTTATTGATTACTCGGTTATTAATTACTTTTATTTATCCCTATAATCGATAACCGCAATCAACCTAAATGGTTATCCAATTGTGATTATTTACAATTATGCTAGTGTAAGTTATTAGCTTAGCAGTTAATAATAACCGTTATATTTATTTACACTTATTGGGTTGGTTGTATTGGCTTTGACACTTCCATCGTGCATAATACACAGAATTGCATGCATTCATGAGTAATGCTACACAATACCTTTATTTTCATTTTATCTTTCAAAGTTTGGAGAAATTCTTGTAGTCTCACTAAAATTATTTTTTGGTTATTTTTGTGATGTATTTTAACCAAAATGGTCTAAATATCCACTTTTCAGCCTTACTACTTTAACAAAAAAAAAGTAGAGGTGAAAAGTACTCACCAAATTTAAAAATTACTATTCACTTACATATTCATTAAACAACTTATTTCTCTCTTCTTTTTGGCTTTTCATTTCTTTCTCTTCCCTTAATAGTTAAACAAATCTTTAAAAAATCTTTTTAAAAAAATATTTAAATGGAATAGTGAAAGTAGATTATTAAAATAGTGAGGCTGTTGGAGTGCTCTAAAAAAATAAGTTGTTAAAACAACTAAATGTGTAATTTTGATTAAAATTCAATAATGATCTATTCAAAATTTAATAATAATTTTAAAAGTCATATCAATTTTTGTGAATAACATTACTCTTAAATAAATTGTTTAAGTTAAAAATGATATATACATGGCTTGAAATAATCTAAATTATCTAAATTCGACACGTAAATATACGAATTAACCACTCTAACTTTAATTTGTAAGTAACGTGATTTATAAAAAAAGGAAAATGTTAGGAGTTCTTCTTACAGTGTTTTTCTAGCGTTCTCCCAAACTTACGTAAAATATGATTTAAGAAAAAATAAAATTATAATGGCCTTCACTACCCGTTTTTTTAGGCATTAGCACTAAATTTGAGGCATTAGCATCAAAATTGAGGCATTAGCACTAAAATTGAAGCATTAGTACTAAATTTAGGATGATCAAATTCATTTTGGTGATACCATCCCTAAATGGTTAACTTTCCACCCTTAGGTTTTAGTTTTGAATCCAAAAACAAGTTTTAAAGTATTTTTGATAAGTAACAAGTTTTAAAGTATTAGAACCTAAATATTAACTCATAAAATTAATATGTTGGTAAAAAAAACAGTACTATAATTTTATTTTTTCTTAAATCATGTTTTACATAAGACTAAAAAAACATCAAAAAATACTACGAAGAGAATCCATAACAAACCCCATAAAAAAAGCTCCCATCAAGAGATTGAAGAATAGATAATATTAGTGGGCATGGAGGGGCAGAAAGGGGAGAGTATGTGTTGTAAACTTGTAATAGCTAGGAATATATCGGAGGGTATGGTCGTCCTTACGTACAAAGAGTCGGCTGTGTACGTGGCATGTCCACAAGGCGCGTGGAGCTAAGACGGAATGGCGTGCGGAGTGGAAGGCAAGAGATTTGTAAAGAAGAATAAACATAATATAACAGGGAAATAAAAAAAGAAGAAGTTATTGTCGAATTGGAAGAAAGTGATTCTCAGAAACCGTGCATAATACGCAGAATTGCATGCATCCAATACGTGGAAAACGTACGCGTGGGGTTGCATGGTGACTCGATAAATAGGTACCGACCGTGCTTGCAGTTTCTCGATCTGAGTCGCACAGAAAATTAGTTGAAGTAACGGTCGAACTCTTCTCAGTACTTCTCAAACTCTTCAGTTTTAACAAGGAAGAAAAAGAAAGATGACGCGTGGGACAGCTAACTGCGTAGACATCATTTTGGCGATCATCTTGCCTCCTCTGGGTGTCTTTCTCAAGTTTGGCTGCAATGTACGTACGAGTAGTTTTCCTAATTTGTAATAATTTCTCTTAATTAATTTGTTAATTTGATTTGGGGTGATTCATCGTCATCCATCAGGTGCAGTTCTGGATCTGTTTGTTGCTCACCATTCTCGGGTACCTCCCTGGGATTATTTACGCTGTCTATATCATCACCAAGTGAAGTGAAGTTCAATTTTGGTAAATATCCATGGATCTCTCCCGCGCGGGTTCCCATTTTCTTTTCTTTTCTTTTCTTTGTCTGTTGATTTAAATATTTTAGAATAACAAACGACATGTTATATATATGCGGATGTACTCATGCATGCTGATGTATATATAAATTTCTTTCTTTTCTGTTGTAAAAAACAAACAATCAAAACACAAACTTTTATTTCAAACTAAAAAAAAAAAAAACCCTTTATAATGAGACACTTCGATCATATGAAACAAATTAAGCTTATACTCCGTAGAAATTAAGATAATATGGTTTAAGTCCGGTATGTACGTATGTATGAATTATTATTATTTTTATTATAAAATAAACATGATAAATAATTAATGCCGGTTTGTAAAAGTTTATCTGAAATATCTTAAGAATAACATCATTTGAAAATGCATATGTATGCTTTTTAAGTAATTAATTAATTGTTTTCGTTCGAAGAAGAACTTGAGTGCTTGCCTTAATTTAAGATGTATATATATCAATTATTCGTACTTTTCAACTTTATAATTTGTGCTTTTAATTTGCACAGGTGGAGGTGATAGGTGGAGGGGTGTGTGAAGGTGCCATATGTCTCTTCTTTTGGTGTCTGATTTCGATAACCGTGCGTTGGGTGGACAGTCGATGCTTCGTTAAATGTCTTTTTGTGTATTTGGTTTATCCTTTTCCCCTCTATTTTATTATATGCCGTAAAGGTGGTGGAATATTTTTTGTTTTGTGAGTGTAATAAGGACTTATCTTGTCATTTATCTTATAAATAACTTGTTATTTTAATCTGATTGCGTTATTCTGTGGAGGGTTAGGGCATGGTTTATAATTGAAACTTCTCCCTGTCGGTTGTCACTCCTGGGCCAACCACGTAGTATTTGATGTCCTATTATTATATCATTTTAACCGTTAGATATGATGATGTGACAAACTTATCTTCTTGAGATATTTCTAGAGAGCTTTTATATCTTGAAGTGGCGGATTCCCTTTTATATATATCCTTTAGGAAATTTAAGCAGCCGCCTTAACTGTCAAGCATAGCCTTTGAGCTGCCCCAGCTGGCCGGTCATCTTAGCGTAGGCTTAGTTATCCTCGAGAAGACACCATGACAACGATGTTTTGGACAGAACTGAAAGCAGAAAAGAACAAGGAAGATGCGATGCACCTCATCACTCTTTTGGACATGCTTTTGGTCTTTTCCTTCCTGTACCACCTACCAGTCCCACCAATTACCAAACTTGCACCACCATGGCCAACGGCCTCAATCTATTTGATTAGGTATAACATATGTCCATCATTCATCAAGTAAAATTACCAATGCAAGTCTGGTTTTTCATTTTGCTCAGACTTCCCAGATGAGAGCTAATGCAGTGTTTATGGTCTTAGAGATGAGCCTCAGCTCCCCCCACCCCCCGGTAATAAGCAAATTCAGTATGCTTTTCATATTACAGATCAAATATGGTTAGATATTGCGTACCTAAAAAGGGATAACCTCAAAACATCAATATTCGAAATTGACATGGGACAGATAATATCTAACCGTATCTGATCTATTACTATATCTCTATGAAAATTGAAAAGCGAACTAGGCAAAGGACAAAAAAAGGAATAAGAGCAGGCACACATAGGAGCATAATCATACTAACTTTGGCACTAAGAAACCATCATCATCATCATCATCCACTGAACAAAAGAAATAATTGTAACAAGAGAAAGGATTGCGCCCCGTGTCCCGTGCAGACACGGTGTCTTGTATACACAAGATGCAACCTGGGGGTGCCACATCAGTCTTTGGCAGGTTGCATCCTGTGTCGATGCACACAGGATACAAGTCAATACTTATATCACAAGTCGAAGAACTTGACGAAGCTTCCCACTTCCCCGTGAAATGAGGAAGGATAATCCTTTCTACCATGGCCCATGGGCAGTATGATATCGACATCATCGACATTCAACAGACAACAATAACAAAAAGCCAAGTTAACAAGCAACCAAGCACTAGTTTCTATTAATTTGAGACATAAAAGAGCTTTACCACCACTCCCCACGTAACCCACCCCTTCAAATAATTAAGTGCATATTAAATTCTACAAAAAGGGAGAAAACTGAAGCTTCCGGATCTTAAGTGTTGCCTCACCTTACATCAACCTACACAACCAATATGCCAGCATTCATGCTTACGTGCTTAGCCCATACTCGCGCGCGCGCACATGCATTTCTCAGAGCAGGTATTCAATCAAATCCTCTCTGGAACTCCAATTTTTCTCTCATCCTTTGAACTGCCACTCCCTACGGCACATGGGGCAATGTGCTTGAGAGGTCTGTGAATTCACCCATTTTAAGATGCAATGAAGATGGAATGCATGATTGCATACACCCCAAACTGCAAGATCAAAGAAGTTAAACATTATTTCCTGCAATAAGATTTTTCCAACTACTACAAAAAGATTCAATTATTTCTTTTTCCTAAGAGGTGCAAAAAGATAAGCCCCCAAACAAAACAGGAAGGCATGATTGCGATTCTCTACCTCTTAACCTATTGTAAATGCACTCCTTATTGTGTATGAGCAACAAATATGTTATAAATTCACATAAGATGAACTACAGGGCTTTTTTTATTTTTATAATCAGTACATCAAGGACAGGGAATATAAAATAGAAAATAATTGCATCAGTCTATTCACGCCTATCTGACCTTCCACAGACATTAAGAAAATTGTATATTGCGGGCATGTAAATATACCATGAACAAGTTTAAGAAAATAAGTAATAGATACACATACCGGTTTTACTTCATGAGATTCTTTGTGTTGGGGGAGCATTTAGATAGAAATGATAGAAAATACAAATAAAATTCTCAGCCTCAATTTGAATCAATCTATTAATAAGATGACATATGCCTTCGATTTTTTTGTCTCCGTCAATTCTCGACATAATTTCACAATAGAAGACAAATTTTGTAATTTTGGATGATTAAGCACACAAGTTCAAAACACTTCAACTGAAATTTCAAATTAATTTTCAATTGCTAAAAAAATATTTTAAGAGTATACAAATTAGATCCACCAAGAAACACTCGCAAAGGGAAAAAAAACATATATATATATATATATATATATAGTGTCAAAGCTAGGTGGGTGATTTTTGGGATGGCTATTTACTAACCACTTCAAAATTTCTCCCTACTTACAAAAACAAAATGAGATTTTTTTTCAACTTTTGTTGGGGCCATGGCCCCCACCGATCTACATGTGGCTCTGCCACTGCTTCTCTGTGTTGGATGCAATTTGAATGATTCAATCAAAGACCAAAACCAATATTTCTGTAACAACCAAGAATACAAAAAGAAGCAGGCATCGTAGATGGTGGCATCAAGCTACTTTCAGGAAATTTATTTAATCATTTGAAGAGTTCCTTAAACTTTGGGATCTCTACAGCAGTAGAAATAGTTTCAAAATAGTAAGATGTGAAAAGAAAGTAGAAGGTTATCAAATAAGTAATGTTACTGACTTACTTAGTGGGCAATTATCCCCAGGGAGCTTACAATCAGGACAACAACCATCAAAAGCCATCCTACAAATCCCGCATGTTTCATCCTGGGCATCCCAAGTCCAAGAAGCAACAGAGTGCCAGCTATCATTAAACAAAGGATAAGAATTATGGCTCCAGAGAAACACAGTATGAAACATCCTAATTCAATGTTTATGGTGATAGATGAGCTAAAAGAGTTGTAAAACATGAACCACCCGTATCAAGCAATTAATTACAATTTAATCAATAATAATAAAAGAGATAAAGAGAACATACTCTGTTTAAGAGCCCAGCAAATATTCGCAAAGAGAATTGAATCAAGGGAAAACTCTTTCCACAAATAGTCAACATATGTTACATCACCAACAAATGAACTTTAAGTTTATGTCACTAAAGTGAGAACCAATGTAATATCAGATATTCAGATCCCTTCTAAATAGAATTTAGAGCAGTTCCAATATAAAGCACGGGAAAATGGAATTGTCCTATTACTATCAAAATACTTGCTTGTTAGAGCCATCAAAACAAACAGGAAAAATGGGTATTATTGTGAATGATTACTCTTCACTGTTCAACAATAAAATGAAGAAACATTCCTAATTTTATCCACAATCTTAAATATACGAGGATCAATGGGAATTTTCCAATATGATCATTATTCACTTGACCAGAAAAGTTTATAATGTCTAGAATTCATAGTAAATAAATTTGAACTTCATATGCACAAGTGAAATATAAGCCAGGGAAATTTAATAATAATTGAAGCCCATCAAATTTTTACCATAAATGATGCAGAGAATTCATATAAGCCCAGTAGACAATCAAGGAAAACATATAAGATAATATTGATTAATAGCTATATGTTTATGGTCTACATGCATATATATAACCAACAGAGCCGCAATATCGTGAAAAGGATACGTAAGAGCTTGACTTTCATCCTCTTCTCCTGCAAACCAAAATATTTCTCTGAGCAAATCATATGCAGCATATAATCACATAGTGATACTTCACTGAAGTATAGTAACACCGATATGAAACATTTTCTGAGTAATACACAAAAGGCGATCAAAGGAAAATGTAACAGTACCCCCATTGTCAATCATTTGTGCAATTTGCAGTCAATAGATTAAATAGGGGATAGTGATGTTATGGGAGACATTGCAAATCTAAACACCATCTCCCAGCTGATAAAATGTAGGAACGAAAGAGAAATCAGAATCTAGAAACCGGGTATTTTATCATTTGGGGAAATAATGCAATTGCACACATAAAGATTCAAGCTTTTGATTCATTTTGTTTCTTTCATTTTCTTAGGAAACAGACAGAGGAAAAAAGAAATATTAACAATTTCTTAGAAAAAAGGAAGAAACAGAAACCCGCCTTTCTATCCTTGAAGCCACAAATTCTAGTAGCAAAGTAGTGAGGATTTGTAATGAAGGGTATTGGATTTATACGTTCCACTTTCAGTTTTTTGAAGGCCTTTGAGAGGTTTAGAAGGGCCCTGCCTTGGAGAGGTTCCCCAACATCAAAGAAAAAAAAAAGATTCTTTATATAGGTCATTTGTTAGCTCATGAATAGGATTGGCATGCATGTGTTATTCAGGTATGCCAAACAATTTGGAAAGAGATGAACACAAACAACCATAATATTTAAGAAAGTTCCCTTCTTGTTTTCAGTGGTGGGTACTTTGATGACAATGACTATTTGAAAGATTACTACTACTGCTACTCTTAACAAACAATGCAGCAAGGTAGAACGGGGTCTTTAATCAAGATGAATGAAGAATTATATTCTTAATGACACCAGCGGTTCTGCCCAAACCCCCGGCAAGTAGATTATATGAATTTGTTGCCAATTATTTATTGATTTCATTTCTTCTTACAGGCACTTCTAAGCGATCATATCCATAAAGTTTCTTCACATCTTTTCTTCCTCTAATGGATATTCAAAACTTCATAAAACATATGTAAGGTAATTTCTCGGCTAAAAATGCTAGGTTTACCAACTTATTTAATTAGCATAATCTATCCACAGTTCCTTGGCATATCACCCCAATTTGGATTGAACATCAATCTTCAATTTCCATTAGGTTCAAATGATCAGAACCCCTTCATTTTGCAAAAGACTAAGCCTCAATCATATATGTAAACCACTTTTTCTGACATGCCAACAATGAGCTGAGACTGAATAATCTCTCTCTCTCTCTCTGCAAAAGAACTGCATCCAATTCAAACTGCATATGTTACAGAATAAAGAAAAACAGAAGACAAGATATATTTTCTGCGAATGCACAAAGATACAAAGTCATATCTATGAATTACATGAAATAGAACATGAAAACACCACAAATGCATAAAGAAGTCCACGGACAAAGTAGAACCTGAAAGCTTAAAGAAGTCCATCGTCAATGAATTTTATACGATAGTGGAACTCATAGATTTCAAAGAAGTATGAAGAATCAGAATTGTATAGGTTCAAGCTGTGGTAAGTCATAGTTAGGACTCGGAAGTGTAATTTACATTTTTTTTTTTCTTTTATCATTCACGCACACGCACATCAAAACTGATCATAGTGGAATTGACTCTAATCCAATAGGCTGACATCAGCCCGTCCACCCACACAGAACCTTCACTAAAACACAACTCACAAAGAACCAATGATGCTCAAATTCAAGCAAAATCCAGATGAGAGAAACCAAGAAAGCCAAAGAATCAAAAGAGAAACAGACCGGTGGTGGGCAGAGGCGACCAAACCGCGCGAGTTTGAGAGATATCGGCCGGATGTTTGGCGTTCGGCCTTCGTGGTGGGCGGCGGAAATTGGTGGCGGTGGCCGGCGCTGCTTGGTGGAAGAGGGTGGAGGGAAGAGTTTTGGGGGTTTTGGAGAGAGGGTAGAGGGGAAAGGGCTAGTGGTGGGCAGCGGCGCGTCTGATTCGTACCAACTGGATGGTGGTGGCCGGTTGTGGTGATGGGTAGGAGGGGGGAGGGGGGAGGAGAATTTGGGAGAGAGAGGGGGCGGGAAAATTTTGGAGAGGGGGGAAAATGAAAAGAAACCTAAAACTAAAGAGCACGCGTTTTTGGTTTTTTTTTTTTTTTCTTAAAAAAAAGAAGAAGGCTATGTTGGGTTAACCAGCAAAAAAGATGCGGATGATATAGTCTATTTTGAGTATTTAAAAAAAAATGAGATCATTGTTTTTTTTTTTAACATGTTAAAGGAAGAGTGCGGATTTGAACTAGTGAACTTTGCTTTATTAAGCATGATTTTCAGTCAATTAATAATAATGATCTGAAGTGACTTTTAAAATCATAATTTGATCAAAATTCAATAATAATCAATCACAAACGCAATAATGATTTTAAAGAGTTACATCATCCTTAAAGGGACGTAAAAGAAACTTATAGCATTACTCTTTAATGATGATTTGATACTGTGCAGCATTACTCTTTAAAAATTGATTAAATACTTTTTAACGACTTATACGGTGTCAAATGAATTTCGGTAAGGTGGATGCTATGTGTAGACATTATTTAATGTACTAGTACTACATTCTCATATTACTATTATTTTTATTGAACTGATATTATAGCAATAACATTACTCTTATTTGACCCTTAATATCAATTTATAAATAAAACACAACCAAATATTGGAATTGTACAAAAAAAAAAAAAAAAAAGCTTCATAAGAGATAGAGGAGTGAGGAGTCCTGTATTAATCTGTCACTGATTTTAAATAACGATAGATAATAGGGGCATTTCAGTGTTAGTTTTTAGTTTTTATTTTGGATATATAGCGCTATATATTATCGTTGAGATGCATTCAGGTCATGATCTGTCTGTCCCATTAGTAGGCTTCAATGTGCATATCCTTATATCATTACCTTAATAAGTAAAGACAACAGTTTCAAATCCTCTGCATGCAAAAGTTGTGATTTTTTATTTACTCTCGGTGTCGTCATCCTAGCTGCTAGCTAATTACCAACTCACCCTAGTAAATATTTTTCATTCACATTATGACAATTAAGTTTATCCTTAGCCCAGATTTCGTATAAAATCCTATTAAAAACACACTTCTATTTATAGCAAATATTAATTAATTGTTGTGAGCACCCTGGCCTTTTTGTATCATAATTCATATATATAGACAACAAAAATCCCAACTAGCTAGTACCCTGGTTTCTCCGAATTGGGGTGCCCAGATCAGTAAATTAATACCTCCAACCAGGATATACATATCCACAATCTTCTTGAATTAATTTAGTATCTCTCAACAGATGTGTGTGTGTGTATATATATATAGGCTATAGGGTATAGTGTATAGGGTATAGGATATAGCATAGCTGTTAATTTGGTGCAAGAATACTCGATCAAAAGGAGTTGCAATGACAAGAAAGAAGGTGAAGCTTGCGTACATCACTAATGATTCTGCAAGAAAATCAACATTTAAGAAAAGGAAGAGGGGCCTGTTGAAAAAGGTGAGTGAGCTTAGCACTCTATGTGGGATTGAAGCTTGTGCTATTATTTATAGCCCTTATGATTCTGAGCCCCAAGTTTGGCCTTCTCCTTTGGGAGTACAACGTGTACTTGCGCGGTTCAAGGAGATCCCTGAATTGGAGCAGAGCAAGAAGATGGTGAACCAAGAGAGTTTCCTGAGGCAAAGGATTGCCAAAGCCAACGAGCAGCTCAAGAAACAGCGCAAGGACAACCGGGAGAAGGAGATGACACAAGTCATGTTCCACAGCCTCACTGTCACTGAAAAAGGCCTGCACAATTTGAGCATCATGGATTTGAATGATCTCGGGTGGTTGATCGACCAACACTTGAAGGAAATTTACATCAGGGTTGACAAACTCAACAAAGAGCCTCTAAATAACCCACCACCAGCACCAGCAGCAGCAGCAGCGGATATTGATCATGGATTAATGCCGAGGACTAGTACTACTCATGTAGACAATCATGTGCACCCTGATCATCATCAGATGATGAATATGGAAACCATGCACAGGCAGCGTTGGTTCATGGATATGATGAACCCACAAGAGCACACGGGATTTGTTGGGGATGAGAATGAGATGATGCTGCCTTTTGCGGATTACAACCACAATGCTCTTTGGTCCAGTGCCTTCTTTCCTTGAAACAATCTGTATTAATTTGCTTCCGTTCAATTAAGTGAAATGAAGAGGATCCAATTTCACAGCTAAAAATTTATTTAAAAGAGTGTATATAATATGATGTCACGCACGTTATTTAAATTTTTTAATTAAAATGACCTAATAATATATTTATCATGTGACATCATGCATGTACATTGTTAGATTAAACAAAATAAAATCTTAACCGTAAAATGTATAATTATTTATTTAGTAGCTGATTAGGTAAACGTCATGTGAATTATCACTTCAATTTGCAATGAATTTATAATAGAAACTATAATAAAATAAAGCAAAACAAGATTGTACTTAACAATTTTCTTCCTACTTTCTCCATGGTCGTTATTTATTTTTTATTTTTAGATGAATGAAATGTGTATCAACAAATAACAACAAACAAGAATGAAAGAATGGGAGTGTGAAGTGAATTATCAAAATTTTGAATCAAATTGAAAATCTTATAGTCTTAATGGGGACATAAACGGCTTTGGAGTTACAAATTTGGTTGTCTACGTACGTGAATTTATTTAGAGATATCAAGAGGATTGTGCAGTAATATCAATTTAATTAGATGTTGACAATATATATATAGTTCTCTGATTATGAAGCAGGCCAGCTAGTTAATAGTATCATATGCACGCTGTAATTGCTAATTATATGTACCCAACAGAATGATGATATACTAGGAGTAGGATAGTCTAGAATTTTGTTATATTTTAATCATGGCCAGCCTTAATATGAAGATCATTTTAAGGTACTAATTTCATGAGTATATATCACTTTTTGGTAAGATTTAATTTTTTTCCTAGAAAAGCAAGATTCTTGATTTCATAGTTGTACGTAATATTCTTGTATTTATCGAACTTATTAAGAAGTCAAATTTAGGTACAAACTCCTCTCTTGCTTCGAGGTCTATATTGAATATTTAGAATGAATGTAATTGATCTGCCTCTGTTAATACATATATAGTAACAAATCAAGCCTGCTGCACATATGAAGTGACAGCATGGTGATGTTGTTGTGGTAAATGTTGGTGGTTAATTATGTGAAGACTTTTAGCTAGCAAGCAAAACACCAAAAAAACTAACGCAATATTCTGAAGATGAATAGATTGTCCAAAAATATGGGAGTGCGAGCCCTCCGAGTCCGATCCCTTACTCCCAGTGTGGGCAGCTGCAGGCTGCAGCGTGTCTGCGAAATCACAATCCGATTGTGAAGGCATAGAAACTACTTATCCCTTCATTCAATATCGTATTGTTGGGTAATTACTAATTAGGAGTAAAAATTAAGTAAGTGGGTGTAAAGCAGTTAAGTGTAAACAGTAGTTATAAATATGAATGGGGGTCCCGGCTCCCGGCTCCAAGCTCCAGAGAAAACAAACCGAATGGACTCAAAAAAAGGTTGGTTGGGTGGGGCATGGGGCCCAAACCCCATGATGGAATGCATGCCATTCTCGGAGCGGAGGACACAATAAATGACGGGAATGAAAGCAGGTTTGACCATTTTTCACTTTCGGTGTGAGTTGAATATTTTTGCAATTCACAGCCATTAGATGAGGAGGGGAGGCAGCTTTTGATTAGACACAGACAAGCATGGGTCATGGGTCTAGACTGTCTTGTGGACTTGTCTTGTGGACTCTTCTGGATAGGAGGGAGATAAAACCACCTTACCTTATTCTTTGCTCATCACTCATCCACATTTTTCATCATACATACTATACATCTCCAACCAATAAGCCACAACCGGATCTTTGTCTAATTTATCTGCCTTCAACTAAACATCTGTTTCTTTGTTTTCCCACTTTTTTGGAACACATTATTTTTTTTCCTCTCTTCTTTTATATCTATTATCAAACTGTTTGGTTGCTCACTGCAATTTTTATATCTATAAATTGACGTTATAATTTATAATTGGTGAAATCATCAAAACGATATGGTTCAAAAACTAATCATTTTACTAATTTTTAAATTGTCATATTAATTTGTAAGGAATTTTATAGTAAAAGTTGTAATAGCCCTAAGCCCTAACAACACTTTGTTCATTATGGTTAAACTCTTATGAGTATATCATTAAAGTTTTCAAAGAGCCATTTATTGATTAAGATTTTTATTTTCTTGTATTTAATTAACGGTATACCGTTGAATCTATAAAATAAAATATTGGTTGTAAAATGGATCCTCTCTACTTTAGTTTCATATATAATATGGAGATGGATGAGTCATTGAAGTGATATATAGTACGTCTTTCAAAATTAAGGTTTCAAATTCACACATAATATTTCTAGATATTTAACTTACTGATTAGGAACACTTGTGCGGAATAGCACTTATAGGGAAAGCAACAAATTAAAGTGAGCACAATGATACAAGATTGAAAATTGTTCCTACTGTTGTACACTGTTATCCTACCATTAGTTTAGTGCCTAAAACCCCCATTAATTACGACATGTTGATGTTTATTGAAAAGACCATTCTGTTTCTATATACAAAAACTCTTTTTGTTTTGTTTACCCACATGCAGCTCAAACTTTTCTTAATTAGCTATTAATTTGCTTTAAACTTGAATTCACAAACTTTAATCCCAAAGCAGGAAAATAATAATGTATGTTTGAGCGACGAGATGGGGCCAGGCACGCCGATACATGCCAACCTTTAAAAGTAAATAAACAAACACATATATTAGTATCTTAATTAGTGTCACTAATCGAAGCGAATCAAAGTTAAGCCAATAAAAGTTGAAAAAAAAGAGCCGGTAGACTAGGCTCACTTAACTTTCACCTAAAGAGAAAAAAGTAAATAAATAAGAGCGGAGGAAAGAGGACCAAGTGAAGTAATAATCAAAATACCACAATAATGTGAAGCAGTTGGGTCCATGTTAATTAATGATTAACCCAAGGTGGGAAATCTATTAGAATCTGGGCATATACATTTTTCTTTTAGCTCGATCTGCTGCATAACATTAACATACATCATGAGTGCAGAGTGTTGTTGTCGAGTGTGGAGTGTGGAGTAATAATAATAATGCCCAATTGAATAAAACTTGGAAATATATTTAGAAAGTTATAATTGATGATGGAACACAAACCCCAAGTAGAACAAAGAAGCAAAGTGCCCGGAATGTTGGCCTAAGCAGAGCAAACCACCAACATATTTAATGCAGCAGAAGTCGGGATTTTCCACACCGAGACACCACGAGGGGGGAATTGGTCTCCCAATAGCTTACATTAGCAAACACTAGAAGAACTCCCAACTCCAACTCCAAGTATGTAAAGTGCATTAATAATATTCAATGCAGGAAATAGAATTTTTCCACCAGTTGTGGTTTTGTATTTATATACTCGTCCTATACACACACTCACACATATATATATATATATATATATATATTTTTAGCAAAAGCTCACTGCCAGACAAAATTGCACGATGCAGCTCTTTCACTAAACAGACCCACCGCGCGAAGTCTCTCAACCTACCCTACCACACACGTACGTCGGGAGAGAGAAAGAGTGAGAGTATGGAAACATTACTGATTACACCATTGAGAAAATGAAAAATAGAGCTGCACTATTTCACTGTTTGAATTGCTTTATACATTGTTGATTGTTAAGAAACTAAAATATAGATAATCAACCCCCGAAAAAAAAAAAAAAAACTTTAAAAAAAAAAAATTGGTTAAGACAGAGAAAAAAGAAAACCCCTCCACCGATTAGTAAAAGAGAATACCCCCAAAAGAAAAACCCATTACAAGAGAAAAACAAAAGGACTAGCCCAAACCTCATATATATATATATATAAATTATATATATTCATTTATAAAAACATACCTGAAAATCTCAATCTGTTTGTGCTCAATCATCCCAAATACACCTCGAAAGATATATATACGGTTTAAGGGAGCCTCAATAATCAGGCATAAGCTGACTAATTTTGCCTTCCTCGAGAGCAATCTTGCGCTCAGTAACTTTGAGCCAAATACACACCCCTGTAAAACTGAGCACCAGGCTGGCGAATCCACTGCCCAATCCGATCCCAACAATGGCCATCACCGACAACCCTTTGTTCTTGAAAGGCGGCAAAGGGTAGCCATAGAGATCCTTGTTTCCTTGAAAGGAGCTGGCATTGAATCTCGGTAAATTGCCGCTCCGGTTCGCCAGCGAGGAGGGTATGGGACCGGAGAGGCGGTTATTGGAAACATCAAAAGCGGAGAGGCGAACGAGAAGACCGAGTTGTTGGGGAATAAGGCCGGAGAGCATGTTGTCGTGAAGGTCGATGACATTGAGGTAAGCGCACAATGTGAGCTGAGGGGGGATCTGGCCTGTGAGATGGTTGGAGGAGAGGTTGAGGACGGCGAGGTTGACGAGGTACTGGAGGTCGGAGGGGATGGGGCCGGTGAGGAAGTTGGAGGAGAGGTCGAGGGCCTGGAGGTTGGTGCAGTTGGAGAGGAAGGGGGAGAGAGAGCCGCGGAGGAAGAGATTGGTGAGGGAGAGCTTGTAGATGCGCCCATTGTTGCAGGTGGCGCCTTGCAGGTAGGAAGTGAATCCGGAGCATGGGTTGGCGAAGGTGGACTTGGTCCAGTTCTGGAGCAACTTGGCCGGGTCCTCCAAGGACTCGCTCAGGTGGGTCAGGCACAGCTCATCGCTCGGATCTGACAAACAACCCGGGAGGAGAAGAGGAAGGAGAAGGAGGTGAGTCCATAGGCCCATCATCTTCTAAGGTTCTCCTTCACTTCTTCTTCTTTTGGCTTTCGGGTTCTCTTCTTCTGCTGATCAATAGACGAGACGGACTGTTGGGAGTTGTTGCGAGGGAGAGAGAGAGAGAGAGAGAGGGGAGGAGACGGGGGACGGTATCTACTGCATATTTCTTTCTTTCTTTTTGTTTCAACAATATTGTTTTTATGTAAATGTGACGTGGAACCGTGGGGTGGGAGAGCGAAGGAAGAAGCTAAAGAAGTCATTTTGACACGAGTGGAGAGAGAGGGTGGGGCCTTTCTGGTGGTGGGGGCGGTGACCTGCACACATGACACATGAGGCGTAAGATAGCGACCATACGGAAAGGGCGTTTTGGTCACTCTCGGAGGATAGCTTCAATTCCATTTCTAGGGAACCAGCAAGCATTGTTGTCCCACACACTCCCACTGCCAGTGCCAAGTGCGAATGCCATTCTTTCTCTCTTCCTTCCAACCTTCTTCATTCATGCGATAGAGGAAAGGGCAACCTACCCTCTCAGCCGCCGGTGTTTCCGTGACCATCATTATTTATTTATTTATTTACTCTATGCTTCCCATTCCCTAATACACCTTCAATAGTAACTCGGATTTACATTTTCTGTACTTTTAAGGTATTATAGGAAAAGAGTGAAAAGGAAAAAACGTGTGATTTTCAAATCAGTGATCTTCATTCCTTTTTATAATCTATGATTTTTAATTCAATGATTTACCCTCATATTAAGTGAATCGTGAAAAAACTAGGGCGATATTCCTCTCTTTTTTATCTCTCATTCCATCTTTGCCCCTCTCCTTAACCTCGTGGCGTTTGCCTTTAGTCGCCACAATAATGGCTTATCAAGTATTATAGATTGAGTCAACACCACGACGACTTTGAAAGAAATTAAAGGCGAGAGAAAAAAAAAATCCTGGATAACATTTGTGAGCTTTCAAAGTGGATTCATCAATATTTCGTCATTTGAACATACACGACAAGGACATATATATATATATATATATGTTCCTTGTGATTGGAGGGGGGGGTGGGGGGTTGGGACCAGGGTCACTTCCAATCCCCCATAAACACGTCTTTGTATATATGCATTGAATTAAGTATTGAGAAGATCTAATATAAATATATGTAGAATAATGATTTTTTTTTACATGTTCGCATAAGAGGGAAAAAAAATTCGAATTAATAATAATTGTTTCATTAGGTGAAGCATTAGGCGTTACACTCTAACCGATTGAGCTAGATATGTAAAATAATGAATACCATGGAATTATATATGGTGGTCCTTTGCCAAAACGCCATCCTATTTGTATTTGTATTTGGAATGCGATGGACCAAAACCTAATTAATTATTTCGGGTCATTTACATTCCAAGTTCTAAGTATGAAACAATTAAATTAAGTATAGTAAATGCAAATCTGTATGGATTAGATCAAGTGTGAATAATCTAGGGCTGTCTTGGATCATCAACACACGTGTCCATGTCCATGTCCATGTGTAAACTTATGTATTTTTTCAACAATTGACAGATAGTACCAGCTTTTTTCTATCAACAAAAAAATTGGTACCAATGTCAGCAGGCCCCGTAACTCCCTCCGTACACTGCTTGCCAAGCAAATATGAATAATTGAATTGAATTGAATTATATATATCTTCACATGGCTTCCTGCAGTGCTAAGGTAGCTATAGGTCGCAAAGTCCCGATTAATTACCAAAAGACCTCCTCCTTTTTGGGCGTGTCATCTCATTTGAATGTCTATCCGTTAATGTCCAAGTTGGCGTGCTCGGAGCAGGATTTTTATTTAGTTCTAATCATCCTGATCAAATGGGATTTTACACTACATACGGCAAGAATTGGAATTGGAAGATAATTCGAGAATGGAAAGCAACGTTTGGTCAGTGGTGGGGTTTGTCCTAATTATCATTGATTGCTTTTCTTTTCATTCCTTCTAAGATAAGATAGCAGTCAAACTCCGAGACTAATTATAAGCCTAAGAAAAGAAAAGCTTCCCATCAACAATATTTTTATTATTTCTACTCAAGCCCCTCCAAATAAGAACAAAAGTGACCCCCAAAAAAAAAACGATGGTCTTAAATGGGCCAAAATGAGCTTTTAAAATATCAGCGGAGTGAAGTTACCGGAATGGGCCAATATATTATTTATATATTCCGAAGATAGATAGGAGAATTAAGAATTAGGAATTAGGAATAGTGGAGGGGTTGTTGGTGCAATTTGTGGTCGGAAGTGAAAATAAAAAAATAAAATAAAAGTTAGAGCTAGAGGTGGCTTTATTTTGCAAGCAGTGTATACATTATACAGCAAAGAGTGGTCCCATCAACACAGGGTTCCTTTGGCTGCCTCGGCTCAAGTAAACAAAGGGAGACAATATGAATGGTTGCACGCCAACATTTAGTGTTGCGATGGAGCAACCGAAAGCGAAGGATGTGGAGTGGACTAAAGTCTAAAGGGCCCATAATAAGTTTTTTTTGTTTCTTTTTTTTTTTTTTTGAGGCTCTCTAGTCTTATGGCTTTTCCACCTCTCAGTTCCAAAATAGCAGCAGCCAGCCAGCCAGCCCAAATCCGGTCCCTCAGACAACTCGATATCTTTGCTTTGGTTGATAGCACCTTTGTCCAAACCCATCATTTCAAAACCAAACCTTCGAGTTCTAGCTAGCTATATATGTATTAGACAATTTTATATATTCCAATTCCAATTCCAATTCCAATCCGTGTGTGTGAGAGAGAGATGGACGTGACTTGAGAGTTTCATTGACCCTTCATTTGGGGCTACTTGGGTAAAATACTTCTTCATTATTTGTATACATATATGATGGGTAAGCACAATAATTTGAGGATGTGGGTTCCAACTCGCTTTTGCAAGACAATTTGACATGTACTCATTTTCAATTAAATTAGTACGTACCTTTATCACTATCTTTATTAAAATTATAATTGTAATAGAGTCATCTCATACACCACTATAAAATAATGTATTTTAATTAATCCAGAGTAGTAGTAGACAAACAATTCAAAATTTATTTGGGTATGCAAGTGATTCCAATTAAGTAGCTAGCTAGCTTAGGTAGTATTGTTAATTTATTTGAGAACAAATTTATATTGATTTGATGAAATAGAATGATTCGAATTTGTGCGTCACAATTATATAATCAATAATGAGAAGTAGTGAAGGTGCATGCAGTGCAAGCATTATATATGGAGTGGGTGTGGGTCCTGAAGAAGAATATATATGAAAGGTGGGCCCATCTGGAGATGCAAACTTTCAAAATCTGTGTAGCGTTTGAAACGGACGTGGTGGGATTTATGGTCGACAACCCCTTTCTTTTTGGTCTGTTTAGACGGTGATTTATAGACGAAGCTGAGACACACGTGACAACCTTTTCTACATAGCTTGCTAGCTAGGTTAAGGTAGGCGTGCATCAGAGAATTAATGTCCAAATTAAAAAGGCATTTCGATCTGCTGGTTGCCATTTTGAATTAATTAATTTAAGACACTGGCTTTGTCTCTGCAGCTTTGTTTCTTTGCTGGGTACATAATAAATATTAAATACTAATTAATTGATTAATCATCACTCTTTTTTAGATCCGTTTAATGTTAATATTGCTTTACCAAAAAACAAAAGGTAAGAATGATTTGAAATATGTACCTAGAAGAGTAGGTACATGTCTCAAAAAAAAAACAGAAGAGTAGGATGCAATCCGTTATGAAGTCTCTCACTCTCAGCTCCCTACAAGTACTCCTCTAGAATATAGAAGCCAATTTGGGTGGTGGTGGCTGCTGGCTGCTGGCTGCCGGCATGTAAATTGTAAAGCTAATTAATTCAATATCTCTAGTCTCTAGAGCTGAGTACTCTGGGTCACCATCTAGCGGGTGCGAGGTTAGGCCTGTTGGGTATCATACTATCAGATGTGACCCACGGATCAGCCATGGGCCTATATGTCCACACGGATACATGGATTTTGTGGAGCTAATATTCCAAATTCTGTGCTGTAATCCCAACTTATCATCATGTCAAGACAATTCTAGTTGCTTTCATTCCTCACCAACCCACTTACAACCAGGCCTTTATATATGTACATACCAACCAAACATTATTCGATACAATAATTTCTTTCCGCTTAATTTACCTCATATTCTAGCCTGGGAATATGTGATTTTCTTGCTCAATCATCATCATATCTCTTTTTCTTTTTTCTTTTTATTTTTACATAAAAATATTGATTGGTAAAGATGAACCGAAATAGCTATAGATAAAATGTTTAGGGCCAGAGCGACAATGTCAGAACTCAACTTCATCATTGGGCCATTTCCTTGCCCTGTGGTCCTCTAATGAACCCAAAATCTTTTGGATTTGACGGCCCGTTTACTTTCAAGTGAAAGTCCTGTGTGATGTGTGAACTATAAGATGCGAACCAAAAAAAAAATCTATATTTTATTGATTTCGAATTTAGATACCGTATAATTGGACTGTTCTTCACCTTTTTATTTATTTAGTTATTTTTTTTATGAATACCCATGTTGTTACCAGATCATGCTCTAATATAACCCATATTGTTATTAAGACAATATTAATTGTAGTGTCACGGGTAAAGCCGAAAGTGTAACAAATTAAAATTTAGGGCAGCTCGCATTATATATAGCTGATTGGGATGAATTGGATCTTTATTGTGTTATAAAACATGATGAGAATTGAAGCAGCTGATAAGATAAGATATGAGAAAAGGTGGCTTTTAAAAATATCTGCAATTATAATTACGTACGTCAAGTGGGTAGAAGGATAAGGGGTTAACACTTAGCACTTAGCACATAGCACCTAGCAACGCAGATGCTGACCTGAAAAGACTACGATTAACGATCTTCGTACTGTTAATTCGGAATCCAATCATGATTTAATCGTACCAAGAAGATATGATGCCCATGTGTGGGTGGCCTGTGGCCATTATAATTTGTAATTACAAGAAAAAGGCAAAATGATGAGAACGGGGGGGGGGGGGGGGGGGACTTAGATTTTATGTTCTCTTTCTTTTCTTTTGGTTGAAGAAGATTAGAGCGTAGCCAAGGCCCAAGGCCCAAGGCCGAGGGGGAAAGACAAGATGAATGAATAAAAGTCAAAAGGGTTTGTGATAGGATAGCTGCTAGTCGATGTTCGCAATTTTTTAAATTTAAAGGTGTAAAAAGATATGAGTCGGAGAAATCTGGTTTAACGCAAATCGCATCAAAAGGGTAATTAATTAGACAAAATGAGGATCCACGAAAGGTGTATGGCACCGACCTTTAATGATTAATGCTTTTTGAATAATGAGATGCATGCAAATGCAATAATCCTGTTAATTAGTTTTTACAGCTCAATTAAAGCACTAGAGATCGACTTCCTTCAACTTCCTTCATATATATACATTCGGTGATTCATCAGACACACCATAAAGTTCACCACCCATTTAATTTTCAAAAACCTCCACTAAAGCCGTACATCTTTTTGCAACTAAGGACTATTTTCTTTTAACTTTCACCATCATTTCCACGGGTAGTAGTTGTGTTCCTTTTGACCTTACCATTCATGTCTTTTCTTTTTCTTTTTTCTTTACCCCCAAACTATTACTTTATTATGATCAACATCCTCTCTAGACGTTACCAAAAATCGGCAAAGACCTTTTTTTTTTTTTTTAAAAAAATGCTGAAGAGCCCCATAGCACTGTTTTTTAAAATTTGTATTAAAAGTTTTTTTGTCGTTGTTGATAGTTTGAGATATTATTGACACAATCTAAAATTGAAGAAGACATTGACAATCAGTAATAGTTTGTGAGGGTAGTGGACTTTGTTTTTTTTTTTTTGTCTTGCGTGTGTGTGTCCTGTCCCTATCCTCAAGAGTTCATTAATGCAGGAGATCTATCTATTACACGTGATTCAGGTCTATAATACTTTGCCGACTCTTTTGTTGGTTTTCTTCTTGAAGTTTGATTAAGTAGGCCATTGATTTGGATACTGCTCTTTAATTCATTTCATATATATAAACAAAGCATCATCCTGACCCAATTAAAGGAATATAAGTGACTTTAATACATACCGACAATGCTTTCATTTTCCTAAGCAGGCAGGGTGGTCTTGGGTCAAATTAGGTGTGTTGTGTGTGTCTGCAGTGCTAACTTCTAACTGGGTCTCTAATAAGATTTTCCTTTTGATATCAAATCCTGAAGACAGATTTTCCAAGTTGTAACGTTGTAAACTAGTGACAGTTGTGAGTTTTGCATGGGCATCATAATTGCTTACACAACATATTCACAATCATTCTTTTCATTCAAATGCATTGAATTTCGCAAAAAGTTTGGTGCTTAGTTTATGAAAAATCTGTACGTGGCTAACAACAATGTTAACAGGTTAACAACAATGTTCATGATGGAGCGCTTGTGTCACCCACGTTTTCACTCATATGCCATATATGGTTATTCATTTGTCATCATCGTCTACTAAAGGTCATGGTGGAGACTCTAACCACCTCATGCATGTTCCCGCCCTGCTCGTTGCTCTTTTCATTTCAGCAGCAAGTGAAAAGAAGAAAGAATATTAGTGAAAAGAACAGTATTAATTGAGATGCAAAACCATTTTCCAGCTAGCCCGTTGTCACCCACATTGACCAAATGTGCTATTAGTATGCAAATCTTGTTGATGGATCCGACTCTCTTTTGCTCATTCTAAGACTGGGTGTCAACATATTCTTTTTCAAATCGATCATGTTTTTTGAAGAAATTTGTGGACCTAACTTATTTTATAAAACAAATTCAATAAGAGAGAGTTGATCCTTTCTTATAAACATGCCAAAAATCTTATCTAGAACAATATATGATTATTCCTCAACAATTCCTCATCCCACTTTTTGTTCATGGTGTAGAAAAAATGTATAAATGGGATATCCTAAAACATCCAACTCATACATAAGTTAATAGTACAGTTTTATGTGAGAGTCTATTTAAATCCCACTTGCCTAGAACCCCCACATGGTGGCACGGGCGTGAAACGGGCAGATCGAAACTCACGTGTGAACAACCATGGTGGAGTTTGATTGGTCATAGAAGCCCATATTAGGACATGAGATTGCTTTTCTGCCTTTCATCATTAGTTTACAGTAAGAAAGGCTTAATGGTTTCCATCAAGAGACACTTTCCACGAAATGCAGACAATACCTAATAACAATGGGCCATGCAATAATAAATTAAACCACCAAAAGTCCCATACCAACGCATTTCCACCTCCAACTCCCTTTTCTTTGTACTGCGGGAATGGAATATCTGTCACCTTTCGCGAAAGCTTTGATAAGAAAGAGAACAAGCAATGATGATGTTATAAACGTGAAGAACTAGGATATGATTGATTGAAGTATGAGATTATATATGGTCAAAGGCTCAAAGCAAAATATCGCATCTCTGCGTTACTGAGACACAAACTGAGCTGGTTCTGTACTTAGAAGTATCAATAAAGCTGAATTTAATTATGGGTGTAGATCATCCATCCCATATTGCTATAATCATTCCACGAACTTCATCAAAGTCTATAAACCTTAGTTTCCCTCCACCATTTTTTTTTTATAAAGATCTTGACTGCGAAAATTACTGAATATTTTAGAAATCTTGTTCGCAAAAAGAAAAGAAAAAGATAGGCCTCCATTAGCCCCCCAGTATCTCAACTAAGATACCCCACATAAAACCTCCCTCTGTTTCTCATGAAAAACATTCACTAGTTTTATCAAAAGACAAAGTTATGAGTCTGTCCAAGCAGCAAAAACTGGCATGTGAGGCATGGAGAGTGCAGGCCTCAGTTGAGCTGATGGGATCCAAGAGTTGACAGCACCAGTTGGACTAGTACTGAACAACTTGGAGGCTGACGGTGGCAATCCAAAAGGCACTGGTAGGCTCGTTTTATCCGGGCTGCCTTCTCTTGAGCTGCTTAAGCTAGTTACCAAAGATGACGCATTTGACAAATGAGTTCCCATCTTCACCGAATCTTCTACCTCTTGCTGAATCATATTGTCTGAAGCCACAGGAAAAAATTGGGTCCTGTAATTTTCCATTTTGGGTGTCTTGTGATGAAGCTCCTGGGAGGACTGATAGAGCGCCATTTTCCAATCTGATTCACATTCATCATTCGTCTTTTGGAGAATGGCTTCCCCGTTACCACTATCATTAGAAGGGTTGTTCAAAGCCTTAATCGTGGATCCTGCCTCCTTATTTCTCTTAGCTAGTTCTCCAGCAAGAAGGGTGCTGCTTGCCATGATACGTTCCACATCGTACCTTGTTATGTCGAAGTTAGTTACAGCACTTACACCACGAAACTTAATAGCCGCTATGTCATAGGCTTCAGCTGCTTCCTCTTGGGTACCTAAATTTCAATTCAATGAGAACTTGAATGAGTGAGAACTACAGAGTTAGAGGGTTCCAATCTATACCATTAAGATTAAAGTTGCCTTTTGTGTTTGTGTTTGCGTCTGTCTGTGAAAGAACAGCCTTATCAAAAGCTTGGTCTCACTGACCATAAGTCCGGTTTCTAGTGGCTCATGATCAGCCTTATGGTCGCCAAAAGACATGGGTTCAAAGAGTGGGTTTCAACATTCAAAAAAGCACACCCTTTAATCTCTAGCAGATTTTACTCAGATCATTCAGTAAAATGATCAAATATTTCATTGAGGAGATTCAAGTCATGATTCAAGAGAACTCACTAAATGTCCCAAGATAAAGATCCTTGTTTCCCGCAACCCTTCCAATCCGAGCCTGCCATCGTCCATGTTGATGGTGTCTGCCATATATTATGACGGAAACAGAGATTTCAGGGGAAAAGAATTCGTCTTTCTTAAAAGGTAAGCATATTAAAGCAAAAAATTACAATACTACATAAAACCAGGCTAGTAGGACCTTGTCACTCCTCTGTACATTGAAGCCCCCCTAGAGAATCCACTGCTTTTCCTGCGTAGGATAATAAAGTAGAGTGAGATAATGAGCAAACAGGATGGGGCATGCACCTTAGCAGCAAGAAACACAAAAAAAAAAAAACCTTCTTAGATGAGCAACATATTCCTGTCTGGTCATGTTCTTCATTTCTTCAAGTTCTTTTTGATAATTTTCCAACTACCAAAACATCATCATAATCGCATTTCAGTAATCCAGAGAAACGAAACCTACCTTGACAGATTGAAATATAAAAGGAAAACAATCATTACAGGAAAATTGATGTGAGTCGAGGGTCCCCAATACTTGAGTGCTGCAAGATCATAAGCTCTTGCTGCTTTTTCTTCCAAATCATAACCCCCTGAAATTAAATTTTTGGAATGACTTGACAAAACAATAAGTGACAGAATATGTTAGTATGCTTAGTCATTTTAAAAGAGAAGGCTTACCCAGATAAACTAAGAATCATTGTTTCAATGGAAATGACATCCCCAGCCAAGAAAGAAACACCAAAAATCAGCGACAGTATTGATCACGAAAAAAAAAATAGAGACCAAAAATAGCAGAGGCATCCGAAGTAAAATATCGTAGGGGAGATTATAGATAGGTTGAATTTTTTTTATTTTTTTATTTTCCTAACCTTGCCTTCCTTTCCTACTCTGGCCTTCTTTCTTGCAACTGTTGTCCCACAGATGGGCTTCGTATCGACCCGTCCATCTATGCCTGATGAACAATCAGAGAAGTCAGAAAAAAAAAATACAGGAAAATTAGGAAAAAATGTGAAGAACAATTTTAAAAAGGAAGAAATATGAAGACACGGTAAGAGAACCAGGCAGCAAAAGGCTGTAAGAATGAACCGAGTAATACACAAAGAAATAAAAGCTTTTCAATTGAAGAAAAATAAACATAAAGACATACTATAGAGAACAAAAAATCAATAAATAGAACAGAAGATGGAAAGAAGTAACCTTGTAACACCCCTATACTGTGAGGTTCTTTGCCCAAATGTATCCAAGGACTTCCTATGAACAATTTGCTTCTGATCCACCTTTTCAGGCCCTCTTTTCTTTGTATCCATGTCTATATAATCAGTGGCAGCGGGTGAGATGCGCTGGGAAGCTTTAACGCAGCTTGATTGGGAGCCAGGACTCATAGACAAGCTCAAAGACTGTAAATCCCCATATGTCATTGCACCAACGGTCCCAGATTCCCTTCCATTGTCACCCATGCAACCAATCATCTTCTGCTCCACCGAATGGTAAGCTGAATAGTTCCTTGAGACCCAGTTCTTCTCGCCATCATCTGCCATTGTTGGAAGCTGGAGATTGCAATCTGCAAACTGGGACTCCCTGGCCTCCTCTAACATCATATCATGGCTTCTAAAACCAGAGTAATATGAATAGTGTTGCGACTGTTCTTGTTGTCGGGAATTCTGTTGGAAATGATCAAGGCAATTTTGGCTGTTGGCCTCATGGTCTGGGTTATGGTTGTAAAACATGCTGTCTAAGCTGAGAGCCATAGCTTCTCTGTCATTGCTTTCATAGTGATGGGTCCCCATGGTTGCACCACCAAAGAAGTCCTCCAGCTTTGGGGTTGGAGTAGTTACCATCGCTTCAAAAAAAAATAAAAGAGTCAAAGACGGAAGAGTCCAGAAGTTCAAGAATAAGATTTTTACTAAAGCAAAAACCAAAGCCCAAAAGAAACAAATAATAGACGTTTTGAGCTAACCTTGTGGTTGTGACCTGCTGAGAGCTTCCAGTATACAGAGAGAACCATCAGACTTGAGTGGCATCACAGACAGGGGGGAATAGAAACCAGCATTTTCTCCTTGGGCTTCATAGTAAGCACCATAGTTAAGGTGAGGTGGGGAATGGAAAAAGCTTGTTGGGACTGCTGCAGAAACAGTAGCAGCAGCAGAGGAAGGATGTGTCTGGTGATGGTTAGGAGGACCGTCCATGGTCATGTGAGGAGAGAGAGAGAAACCCAACCAGTTAGTGTTGTTGTTGTCATCATCATCATTTTCCATGGATTTCATCTTCTCTCAATGTTGCTTCTTTTTCCACTAAATAGAGATTCTTGGCGAGTTTCTCTTGAGGCAAGGCAACTCAATCATTGGGAAAGATATAAACTAATCATACCATCATCTATCTGCTTCCCTCCATTTTGAAACCCGGGTGTTTTGTTTGGTAGCTGCAGCACTGATTGGACCGTATCTAACCACTCATCTAAACAAAAGGAATGAGTTCCAGCACAAGCGATGCTGGGCATCCTTCCTGCATTCCATAGGGATCTGTGTATGAGAAAGACCTCTTCTTTTGCTTTAACATACGCTCCCCCTTGCCTTCTTTTGCTTTTCTTTAAGACCCCCCCTTAAACCGCATTAAAGATCAATAGACAAAGAAGATAAATAAAAAGACCAAAAGCCTGCATTCCAAGAAACCTCTCATAGTCTCATTTTCTCATTTGGATGGTCTGCTCAGTACCCAACCAAAATTTTTTAAAAAAAAATCCCCTTCAGGCTTCAGTCATGACTCATATCCAAAGTCTCCTCTCCCTCTCTAAAAAATAAATACGTTGTTGACTCACAGACTGTATTAATGTTATAATGGTCTCAGCCTCTGAAGGCCTTCAATTAGATTTCACGGGCAGATGACAAACTCCCCCTCCAGTCACTTCACAACAGTGCGCAGTAAGTAAGTGTACAGACCTACTGCTTTACTTTGCAACTAGAGGATAGGTATCTACAATCTCAATCTCATAAGGGGATGTAAGAGTAAGACAAGGCTCCACGACACCGTTTCCAAAACCTGTTTGGAAGTCAGGACAAGTGATGGCAAGTCACACACTCTGACTGTCTTCTTGCCTTAAAGTATTGCTCTTAGCCTGCCCTGAAGTATTCTCTGCAAAATAAGCTAAATGTTGACATTAGGATTGAGGTCGTCCAATTTCAATGACCTGCAGGAATATGTGTAATTTTAAAAATCCGGACTATTTATTCAAAATTAACTTCTAAATTTATTAATGTAAATAATAAAACATAAAAGTAAAGTTAAAAGGGTTGTTGGACCATCATTTAAGGGAGCTGTCCCTCCAAATGTGTGATTAGAATAGGTCAATTAATTCCCCAAAGTATGAGGGGGTGGTCGATTGGTCATCTCAAGTACACCATTTCGTATAAAGGTTAACTCGGCTCAATGAGTAGTGTTGTAACACCTAAGTCTCACATTAAAGTAAAAAAAAAAAAATGAATTGTCTGCATAGAGATAGTGAAATTCGCATTTCTTCTATCTCAAAATCCTTTCCAATTTTAAAATTTGTTTTCTTTCATTGTTATAATAGGAACTCTTGACAGTATTCTAGGCTGATTTCATTTCCTATAAAACACAATCAAATGTTTAAAGGTTAATGAGCTCCATTGTATCGTGGAGAAGCATTTTTTTTAATATCCGATGCATACCGATTAGTTAGAATTTATGAGAAAAAATAACTTACTAAGAAAAGATACTATGTAACACATCATAGGAGTATCTACCCTTTTAAAAAAATGTACGAAATTATTTTGTATCCATGTCACCATAATCCTTAAAAGAACTTGTTGACTTCATAAAACTCAACAGGTTTGAAGGAACTTGTTTCAAACGATGGTAGAAGGTTGAATTAAGATGCATTTCTTTCTTGTTGGTCTTAGGGTTGCCTACATGTTAGCCACACCCAAACCGGTTTCACATGACTATGAATCTTATGAGCCAAGTGAACCTTCTGAATGACACAAGATATAGGTATAAAATTATATGAGTTAATATTAGTTTAACTTGTTTAATTAAAAGGGTTTAACCGCCATGGGGCCAACCAAAGCAAGAAAACCGAAAGGGGGAATGAGGGGGTTCGACCCCTCAACCCTTACTCACTAATTTCGTGAAAAAATTGTATCAAAAATTGCCACTATGTCGAAGTATTAACTTGTGTTAGGAGTCGGAGGTGGCACATAATAAAAATGAAGCCATATGGTTCGGAACAAGATTATCTCCGGTTCAAATCAATGGAGAGTATCCATTTAGTTATATTCAAAATGGTATTTTTGTTTTTTAACTTTTTTAGGGAACAAAAATACTCCTTCACTATAATTAGTTATATATTATCTTAATTCATATGCTTCATATTGGCTTGCTTTGTGCCATTTAAGCGCAGAACATTAAACAAGGGGGCCATTCAATCAGTAGGGGTTGCCCCATTTATTATAGAAAAGCTTGGATCCGAGTTGGCCTCAATAAACGTCATCATAGATTTGCATGCAAATTTGCATGACCAAGTTCATGGAGACAGATTTTCTGGAGGGAATGATTTGGTATGAAAAGAGAGAGTGGGGGAGTGAAAGTTGTAGCAAAGGACGGGGGAGAATGTAGGGAGAGTCTCTTTTTGATTGCAGTAATGATGAGTAAATCCACTCACCAAAGCACCGAGGCCAATAAAATTTTGCTAGAAATAGTGCATTGCCTAACAAGAGACCAACTCTGTACTCCCTAGATCGGCAAAAGTTGCTTTCTTTATTTTTTCACCATTCTTTTTGGTGGGAAGCAGATGGGGGGAAGGATTGGGCCGATTGGCATTTGGCAGTGCCTCTTTTCTCTGCAATGTTGTCTTCTTTTGATTCGACCTGTCATTTAACTTTTTTGTTAGCAACGTGGTTAGTCCTTTTGTCTTCACTAAACATGGACCGTTATGCCCTTAATTTGGGAGTCGTCCTAGTCCTGGATATATATAGTTCACTATTATCTATTAATCTATTCATAAACACGTTTGAGCATGCTCTGGAGTTTAGTTTGCTTGTTAATTGTTAATTATATAAGTTTTTGTTGGAGTCAATATTTAAGTTTGGTTTTATCTAATTGAATACAAACTATTTTTTTTTATTTTTCTGTCCATTTATCCGGAGGTCACAAATGAAAATCTTGCTGCAGCATCTATCCAGTTTCAAGTATCTAGTGAGTTTTCAAATCTAAAGCCTAGTAATTGTTGGATCGATCCTGCTTCCCGACAGTAGTGAGTCATCGATGCTTGAAGAAATGGGAATCTTTCAAGTTCGTACGTACTGTCTGTTGAATATCCTTTTTCTAGTGCACGAAAGCAGATGCTCCCTCCCAAGCCCTGCTGCTGCTGTCTCTGGAATTTCCTCTTCTAGACTCTAGAGCATGAAAGCAGACGTCCAACTTAATTAGGGGACTCATCTGACTTTTTCATTTTCTTCCAAGAGTACGGTGGGTGTGGGAGCTAGGCACTCCATCAAGCTATTATGTATTTTGAATCCAGTGACCAGTCTTTTAACACGAAGTAACTACACACACCTCATCAAGCAATTGAACCAAAAGAACTATATATATTAATTTATTTTGTCATGATTAATTATTTTCTAAGCAAATGAATTCATTTATTATATATATATGTTTTCATTCTAAAAGCTAGGCTATCGCCTATCAATTCAAACTTCAAAGGGCCTTATTAACAAAAAGTAACTAATATTATTTCCTGAAATATTGATCATGATTCATACAAGACCTTAGACCTTCTTGTTGAGGTTGAAACGAGTTGAAAAGAAGAGATCTCTCACCCAAAGCGGAGACCATGAAAGCATGGCAAACAACCCCGTCATGTGCCCAAATATAATATGCTTTGGTGGTCTACGACTCAGAACTTTCTTCACTACATGTCTTGCAAATAATGTAGCATCAGTGGCTTTACCACCCTGCGAAGCCCTAGCTGGCTCTACAATGGCCTCCTCGAATTCTCTATAAAGTTTTCAATCATGATTTCTCGATCTCAATTCCTCCATATTTGCACTTCCAAAGTTTGATCTTACGGCCCCAGGCATTAGTAGCACAACATTGATACCAAACGGCCTTAACTCAACCCGTAACGTGTTAGACATGGCATGCACCGCAGCCTTGGTATCACAGTAGGAGCCTGCCCAGGGGGTTGGAACCTGGCCAACAATGCTCCCAACATTCACAATGCCCCCACTACGCCGGGAAGCCATGTAGGGCACCACTTGTTGCACCAGCCTTAATTGACCCAAGGTGTTAATTTCCCAGGCTTTTCTAATCGTGTCGAGTGGAAGCTCAGCCAAAGGGCCAGAACTTCCAATTCCAGCATTGTTGATTACTGATTAGAATGTCAATGTGACCACACTTAGATATAATAGTGTCAACCGCAGATGCTACACCCTCATCAGAAGCGACATCAAGCTCAAGTGTCTCGATGTTGTCTGATGGCAGCAGGTCTAACATGTCGTGCATGCGTTGGGAGATGTCGGAGGCAAAGACATGGCAATTTTGCTCCGCAAATGCCTTGCAATATTCATAACCAATGCCACCTTTAGCACAGCCAGTGACTAAAACAACTTTATTGTCACCCATGTTTGTTTTTCTTGTCGATCGTTGGATGGTTGATTGTCCTCACTCCTCACCACTCTTAATTATATATAGCTATATAGGTTCAGAAATGAAGTAACTATGAGATCTCCGTCAAGCAAGGCATGGATTCAATAAGCTCTAGCTAGCTAGCTGTTGAATGAATATGCTCCAAATTAAGAATATGCTTTTTCCATCAAGATCGGCCGGCTATAACTTTTCAGTTGTATATATTTATATGCTGCAGTACTAGTACTCTTTAGCGTCACAAACGATGTGATCTTTGGAATGTTCATCGGTGCATATCATATATCTGGATATACATATATGAAATATTATTATTCATATGCCAGGTAATGATCAATCAAAAAATATATATGTGTTATTTAAAAAACAAAACTGGTGATAGAGAATAGAGCTAGGCTCGTGGGCCAACAACGACGTACAAGCTGCAAGAAGCAGCAGCCAAAACACAAATTAAGGACTATCTAGTAGCTAGTACTGTTTAACATATTTGTTGAGATATCCCAGACTTCACCGACCACCTATTTTTATTTTTTAGACGACCCAAACCTTCTTCTAAACTTAACAGATGAAGATAAATACGAAGAGCTTCTCGCGTTTCTTTCCAGACGTTATTTCCAGGTAAATGGTAATTACTAATTAAGTCATTTTCATCTTCCGGGTCAATGTAGAATAAGAATTTATTATTTAAATATTTAATAAGACCCAAACATTTACTTTATTAGGTGTGATCCCAATTAATTGAACTATTTATTATAAACTAAAGAAAAACATTTGTGGTCCATGTGAATGCTAACTTGACAATAGAATGCGCATACATTATAAAAGAGTATTAGCATTAAGATATAACTCAATTGATTGGTCCTCAAGAGGTAATCATTAAATCAGCATAAAGAAGTCATGAGTTCAATCCTCCTCCTCATCCAGTGACATGTCAAAAAAATACTCAATTGATTGAAGAATAACTATGTTCATAAAATGAAAATCACTAATTTAAATTGTCAAACTTTTTGCTGGACGCATAAAGAACAAGAAAAAGAAGAAGGAAAATAAAAAGGGGTGTTAATGGTATTTCAGGTGGGAACATAAAAAGCCAAACAAAATCTAAAAAAGATCCCTGAAACGGCCAACAGGTCAACAGAAAAAGTAATTCTTGGATAGCAACGTAGCTAAGTGAGAGCGACCAAAGAAGAGAAGAGTGTTTAGCAGTGCACAGGTAATACTGGATGCATGGCCATGGGGACTAAAAGAGTAAAAGGTCAAGAGAGAGACTACCCTTCTCAGTCTCACCATTAAAGTGCTTCCTCCATCAACCCAATGCCATTTCTCTGCAACCCTCATCCTCATTAATGTCTTTTACCCTTCTCTCTCTCTCTCCCCCCAAATCAAAATGCGCCATCTCACATTCAAAAGTAAGATTCTCTCCACACCTAGCTACTTTGGTCACTGCATCATCCAGTAAATTCCTCTTTTCTCTCTCTTTTTTATTTTTATTTTTTATAAATAATGAAATACATTTAGCTAGGTAGGATAGGATCCGCTTAGTCTTTCGCATAGTTACGAGGTCATCGGGTGGGATGAAGGCTGGGACTAGTCTATCTTTATGTTAAGCCTGTAGCCTAGCCAGGCTAGACTTACCCCCAAGAGACCCTACTAGATTTTCTTTCACAGACAAGGAAACCCCAAAAGATACAGGAGGAAATTAAGCAAGCAATTGCCAAACCGATTTCCTATTAACGTATTCAATTAAAATATCCACATTCCTGTGACCTCTTTATCGTCTGAAGCCGAAAGATACCAAGTGCAAACACACAAACTTCTGTGCAAAGTTTGAATATATAGTAAACTAACATGTGAGCTAAGCGATCTCTGTTTTTTTTTTTTTTTAAGAGAATGTAAAGACATATTTGACTTGGAAAATATTGAAAAGGACAGCCACCGCACCCCCAACAGGTTTAACTTAATTATTGGCACGCTGACCTGCTTAATATTCCGCATGTATAATTCACCCAAACGGAGGATATTATATATCTGCCTAGTCTGCAACTGTGTCTAGTGTGCATGGGGATTGGCATTTCAAGATCAACATATTGTATTTAAATTAACACGTTATTACGTTAATATTATCATAAATATTCAATTTGCCACATGCTCGCAAGAAATTAACACGTATTAAAAGAACGTAGCTATAGTATTATTACATATGAATTAATGCTATTCTTCTTCATACTCATCTTATAACATGAAATGGATGCAAGGACAGAAGATTTAAAAATAAAAAATTTAATTATAAGTGAATATCCTAACAACAATGAAAAAAATATTTAAGGGGGACATGGCCGGGGAGCTGGGTTTATTTTGAAAGTCCATAGGACAAGGGCTGGAATTGTACCACGGCCAGGCCCACAAGTGAGACTAAAAATTGGCTTGCGTAAGGTTTCTTCATACTGTGACGTAGCCCACAATTTAAATTGGGCCAACTCGCATTGTGGTAGACCCTAAGTGATTACAAAGCAAGTATCACTCTTTATGCCCGGCCCATAACCAATTCATTAAAGCCTGCCTGCAATATAGATATATAAACCAGGCCGTCCTCTCTTCTTTGTCTTAATTTCATTTGTGACGTGTCTAGCGGATTAGTGGGTTTAGGTATTCAGTTGGTAGTTAGTTGTGGAATTAGTTAGGCCCATTTAGTTGTTTTTTTAATTAGAGTTGTATACAAAGGCCCCAGAGCAAGATTGTGAATCAATGAGGGAAAAAAAAAAAAAAAAACTGATTTTCCTTCTTTATAAATTACAACATTTCTTTTCTTTTATTTTTCTTTATTATTATTATTATTACTTTTTGCAACTTTCACCAGTGCACAGTATTTATATGGGCATAGCAACTTTGAAGTAGAAGGCAAATTACACTTCCAGGTAGTTGACTCATTTATATGAAATTATTGCAAAAATATAATGGCACTACAATTCACTTACTAAGTTTGATTAAGGTTTAATTTTGTTCTAGTGTACAGCAACCCATATAAACAACTCAGGATCGTCATCATCACAAAAGACTACATACATGCATATAAAGCAGCTATGCAGATATACATATGAATTATAATATAGGCGATACTACATAATTGCTGTCGGCAGCTATTATTGGATTATAGATATTGACGGCATTTCAATTTATACTTCATCCATCAGATCAGACATAGCCATTGTAGAGCTTCATGCAGCTGGAACCCTGCAGCAGACATCAAATATATCATCTAAAGGGGCATGATCTCCTGTCCCCTCGTCTTTCCGCGCATACAACAATTCTTTCCCTTTAAAGACAAACATCCCTCCCTAATATATAAGCAAAACAGAAAGATCATTACATGGAAATAATGCCTAGAGTAAACAAATTTGAGGACATACAATCCTTCATTATTAAACAGAATAACCTAACCTGTTGCAGTACCCCACTTCTATCATCTGGGGTGGCTTCAATGGTATAGTTTTTCACAGCCTTCCGCAGAGCCTCAAATCTTGAAAGCACCTTGGCCTGTCACGTCACATTTAAGGCATAAAACATCATCGTATCGTATACACCATGCAAAATGTACAGCCAAAACCATTTTGCAGAAAGCAGAAGACGTTTACACTAGCCGGATTGAAAAATGTACGCCCAAAACCATGGTATAAGCCCAAAACGTCATATGCCTGAGATCAATTTTATTTGAGTCAGACTTTACGATCACTAAATGAGGAGAAATCACTTATGGGCATCATTAATGTATGTACTAAACAACATATTACCGTACGGTCAGGATCAGCATACAGGCAATCCACTGGAAATGGTAACTGAACATCATGGAGAAGAATCAGCTCCAAAAATCATGTAAAAGCCAATGGTAATAAAACTATACAAAGACAACACAAAATGCAATGATGGCTTTGGATCCCCCTGGAAATCAACTGACATATTGCAATTTCCATTGTATTAGAACAATCTGCCGGAAATTATGTCTCCAGTCTGAAAGATTCAGCTAGAATCTAGAGCCTAGACTGTAGTTCAACCACTGCCAATGAAACTTTAACATATCCAATAATGACCCAATATTCTGTTTTAGCGGGCAAACTGATTTCCATTTTCAGGAAGAGGAGAAATAATTGTCGTTGGATTGAGGCAGAAAACAACCACATGTGACTAGTGTAACATAAACAGTTACCCTAAATTCTTAAGTAGTGCAAAATTCTGTTTTTAAGTCTCCAAATGGTCTCTGTGCAAGTCCTACATATGAACCTATCAAGAGAGGCAGCTATATGATAGTATTGAACAATTGTAAAAAATAAATAAATAAATCTAAACCCTTTCTTAACATGAGATCCATTTTCCTTCTATCCAATTACTCAAAGTCAAGTCTAGCACCCTTGTTCGTAGGCACCTCCATTTCACCAACAGTCAAGGTACTAGGCATATTAAAAAGACATAAGCCCTTGCTTAAGATGAGATTAATAATTTGTCCATTAATCGAAGTTTCTCTGCTATTGGGGCAAGGCAGGAGTGATTCCATCCAATAAAAGAATAGGAAAAAAAAAATATTTATAGAAAGTCTATTAAAGATTAATGACAAAAATGCTTATACATTGCTAAAGAAAATAAATTAGTTCAGACTAGCTACAATCTGTCTAAAATCAACTTAGGATAAAGTACAAAATGGAGAATTTCAGCTGGGTTTGTCCATATTTTTATCAAAACCACAACTTTTCAGACGTGAGTTCATGGGTATGTCGGCAAAGCTTCAAATTTTCCCAATAGAAACAGATTAAAGTAAAATAGGGTGAATTGGAGTACAAACTTTCAATGTTCCTAATAGAAACAGATTCATGTAGAATATTGTTAAATATAAAATATAAAAAGAGAATGCAGCTACATTTGGTTTACATTAATTTATTGTATTACATTGGTAAGGTGTAACAAAAAAAGGCAAGGAGTGGAAAACAGGGCAATGTGTAAACAAGTTAAGGTGAGATGTGCTGAACAAGAAAAATATAAATGAATTCTTTTAACAAATAGTGTGAATGGAGGAGTATAAAGTTTCTGGTGCTGAAAACAGATGAAGAGAAAGAAAGAGACCCACCCGGTCAGCGAGAATCCGAGCTTTATCAGGAGTGCCAACACCAACAGCAACTAATTTCACACCCGCTGCATCAAATCTCTGTTTGGATTCTTTCAAAGTAGAAGCAAGTTCCCAACTTTGAAAGAAGAAAGAAGAAGCAAAACAAATGACAAATCAAAACAAAGTCCAGCTTTTTCTCATTTTCTGATAACAAATGAGAATGATACTAATGCAATCCACAATTACCAGCAAGGGCATCCAAAGTGCCTCAAAAGTGCAACAACAGCTATTCCCTGGAAGAAAAAAAAATGGATTCATAAGCAACAATCTTAGGGTTTCAAAAAAAAAAAAAAACCGAAAAGAGTAAAAGATAGAACGAAGAAATTAAGGGAGTGGTCAGGAATATGGGGTACGTTGTCCTGGTCCCATAGGTGCTTGAACAAGACAGGGTCACCAGCAGCGTTGAAAATGGTAACATCACCGAGGACATGACCAATGTTAGGGACAAATTCGGAAGTGGAGGCCCTCGCCACGACACTAAGCGATGTTCTACTACTAACGCCGTTGGGGCTTGTTGCTTTCAATGACTGGTAAAAGGTAGCAGTGGAGGGACGAAGATGGGATTTTGGGCCGACGAGAGATGCTTGAGTAGTGGTTCGTCGCAGGCTGGTGGTTTGTAAGGTTTGATGAGGTACCATCAAGGCCATGGCTTCGAGTTCGGGAAGAAAGAGACTTAGGAAGATTACTAATGGTTGGCGTTTATGGACTCAGGTCCCTCTTAATTAATTCCAACGAGCTAATTAATTCATTCGAAACCATTGACTTTCTCTTTTTTTCTTTTTCTTTTTTTAAATAAATACTGCATTTCACTCAAACGAACAAATGCAAAAATGCTTTAAACAATTTTTAAGATGTAATTTAATTGGTTGGAATTACGCTTAATAAAACAGAAGTGACTAATTCAAATATATCTCTTCCTCTTTATATGGACATGTAAAAAAAAAAAACTCTAAACAACAATATCATAAATACAATAAAAAATCTCTTCCATCCAAATGCTAGTTATTCCCGCATTTCATTCCATGTTTATCGATTCATATGCCCCCTCGTTCAACTCTCTTTGACATGTTTCACTTGCTTATCCAATGACTTAGATTATGCTCTATATCATTTTTTTTTTTTAAGTGACAAAAATAATATATAATCATCTCTAAAAGTTTGGGGTGGTGCAATGGTCGATAATTACACCATCAAAGCTCTTTGAAGATGAGAATGGTCCAAACGCAAATGCCATAATTTTTTTTAGCCATATTAATTTTATTGTTAACATGGCATGGCTCAACAACATTGGATCTTTAAAATTGCATAACCTAAATCTGGCGAAATTAGAACAACATTATTGATATGAAATGTATTTATTATTAGATTATTATGCTTCGCGGGTGTTTTTTTAAGTAAGCTCGCATTTACTTACAAGGCTCTGCAGATAACAATTTTGCTTCTATATGTTAACAAGAATTGAGGCGAAGCAGATCAAATCATTCATATCTTATTTGGTATGGATGTAGTATCATACTACATACTGCATAGCATAGTCGTCTCTTATTGGGCTTGGGTTGTTGTGACCCCATTAGAATTAAATAGTAGAATGGGCTATATTTGGGTTATGGGCCTCAAAACCCCAACGTAAATTGATCCAATCCAATCCAACCCAACCTAGTAGTTTGCAGAGTCGATTGAGCCCCCATCATTCCACCACTCCACGATTGTTCGCTTGACTGCGTTCCATAAACTATTTTCAAGACCTTGAGAATTATCTGAGTTTTTCATTTTTTTTTAGCAGGGATTCTGAAATTCAGAGTGGATTAACTATAAATTTTTCCTCCAAGGTTTTATTTGTAGTACCATGTCATTGTCGTGTGGCTTATTTATATGATCTAAATAATTATCATAGGCCTACTCAAATTGCATCTACATAAATAATAATAATAATAATAAAGGTTGCTAGGGTTCTCCCCATAATATTCTCATAGATTTTTCAGACTTACATAAAACATGATTTAAGAAAAAATAAAATTATAATATCGTTTTTTTGCCAACATATTAATTTTTATGAGTTAATATATATGTTTTAATGCTTTAAAACTTGTTTTTGGATTCAAAACTAAAACCTAAGGGTAGAATGTTAACTATTTAGGGATTATATCATTCAAAATGAATTTGATCATCCTAAATTTAGTGTTAATGCCTCAATTTTGATACTAATGCCTCAAATTTGGTGTTAATGCCTAAAAAAATTAATGGTGGAAAGCACTACATTTTTTTAAAATAAAAAAAAATCATGTTTTACATAAGTCTGGGAGAACCCAGGAAAACACTATGGGAAGAACCCTTAATATTTTCCTAAAAAAAAGGAAGGGTTTGCTAGGGGTTTTCCCCTATAGTGTTCTCCTAGATTTTCTTAGACTTACGTAAAACATGATTTAAGAAAAAATAAAATTGTAGTACCGTTTTTTGCCAACATATTAATTTTTATGAATTAATATTTAGATTATAATGCTTTAAAACTTATTTTTTGATTCAAAACTAAAACCTAAGGGTAGAAGGTTAACCATTTATGGATGGTATCATCCAAAATGAATTTGATCATCATAAATTTAGTACTAATGCTTCAAATTTGGTGCTAATGCCTAAAAAAACTAGTGGTAAAAGTCACTACAATTTTATTTTTTCTTAAATTGTGTTTTATATAAGTTTGGGATAATTCAAGAGAACGCTATAAGGAAAACCCCTAACATTTTTTTTTTTTTTTAAATAGAGAGCTACAAGCTGACATGTAATATTGTAATAAACATCTAAAAATCATATTCATGAGATTCTCATTAAAAGGGAATGCCATCCCAGTACAGGTATGGTGACTCTCTAAAACAAAACCATATTTTTTAAGTTTTATTTTCCAAAAATACTTACTAATTTATTAATTTAAGCACCATAGCGTCAGTAATTTCTTGGAGACCAATAATTTAAGGACTTTTTGTCTTTATTTTGTAGGTGATTTGTCAACCGCGGTTGATAGGAAGCCATATTTATTATATAAAAATAAGAAATGTGAAGTGTTATTTCCGTGTTAGGTAAATATTATTTAAAAAAAAAAAGTGACGCCTAATTCAATTTACAAAAAAGAAAATAAAAAAAAAAATCCCCCAAACAAAGAGAACCCCCCCCCCAAAAAAAAGCCTAGCATTTTCCTATAAAAATAAGATGAGATGTTAGTGAGATTCGATATCTTAAGAAAAAGAATGAATACAATTAATAAGAAGGATTTTGGCATATAAAATAGGAAATAGGGTCGATGAGAAAGAAATAAATTTGTGATATAAAATGATTAGGATGTATAGGTGAATCAATCCCTTTGTTGTTGGATGAGGACTGAGGAGAAAGTTGTACGTGTCCACGGCCAGTTGGCCACGACATCCACTTGCTTTGACCAGGGCAAGACTGCTAAAACCGGAAAATTTATCTTTTTCCATAATAAGGTATCCCACGTGGCAAGGAACTGGACCCCATAATCCCAGCTTTTGTGTATGAGAGGGAAGTGATCCCCCACGGCCACGGTACAAAAAAATCACGGGTTACGCGCTGAATGCCCTAAGTGCCCTCTCAATTATTTGGCTCCCCATCACGGTTTTGCAGTGGCACACTTAAGTAACTTGAGCTTTTTAAACTTTATTTATTTATTTATTTTTCTTAGCTTTGTTGTAATAGACATCATTTGCACGAGTTGAAATAATTGGTAAATGCTACATACCAAGAGGTGTTGTCTCACTGCTGCGTGAATATAACTTGTTAACTTGTCTGACCTGGTATATTATCTCTTTTTAAAATCAAATGCCTTGTTATTTTGAATCAAGTTTTATATTCAGTTTGACAAGTTAAGCAAATTTATATGTAAGCTAATTTCTTGAACCAATTAAGAGTACTTAAAATTTAAATTTATATAAAAAAAATTAGATATAAGAGCTAGCTCAACTCGATTTGACTTATTATGAATTTGATCTCAATTTTTTAGCTCGTCCTTAAGCTTGGTTCGAGCTTGACCTCGAGTCAAATTTTAATGAGTCGAACCCGAACAAAAAGAGCTTACTAAAACTCAACTCGTTTACGCTCCTAAATTATCATCACATAAAGCATTTATAAAATAGAATAAAGTTGATGAGTAAAAAGTAATAATCCTCAAATCAGCTTTTGTAAAATATCTATAAAATAAAATTCGTTCATGAACATTCTACCAAACCCTACTTGTAATACCCATGCCGGACTTTCGGAATGATCTTCCCCATAGACTACTTAAAACTTTGCATTAGCTATCTACTGTAATTGAAATGCTTTCCCCACTTACATTTACATTTTGGCTCTCATCCACTTTAAATGATGGTTTATATTGTTGATTGTTGCAAAATATAATAAGACATAACATTTTTTTAATCTATTATAATAAGCGTCATTTTCTACATATTTTATTTAATATTTTAAACCACATTCTTAAGAACTTAGACATTGATTTTGAGAAACGCAAACATGTTAGAGGGCACTTTTTTTTTTTTTTTTAAATGTCCGCACAAGAGGGGGGGAGAAGGATTCGAATTAGTAAATTTTACTTCATTAGGCGTGGTCCCAACCAATTAAACTACCTCTTACGCTTATTAGAATATGTTAAAGGAAATTTCATCCAATATAATATAATTTATGTCCAATCATAATTTAAAGTTAGTATATTTAATGACATTTATAAGTCAATGTTATCATGAAATTTAAAATGTATAATTAATATAAAATTATGCACACGATTAAATGAAGTAGCTTTAAATTTTGAATATAAAATCTGTGAGAATGGTATTGTAGTTGAAATGGTGAGGTGGGTTAAAAGAAACTATTAATGACATTGAATGCACATTAATAAGTAGATTAATGTAGGAAACGCCCAATCCCTGAGAGGAGACTCGGACTCCGAATACAAACAAGTTTTCCTCCCTATTAATATTAAGCAGTACAATTTACAAAAGCTTGCCAATTTTGTAACGATGAGATTGATAGGGGATTTTGATAAATCAAAAGGGCCTTAAAACAATTCAAATTAATTGAAGATTTGCACCAAACGGGGGGCATCTAGATATATCGCCTAGATTTGGGCGTGTGGTCACGTGGCAATGGATCTACTACCCTCATGCACGCCCAATGCCCTTACAGTTACACAGCTACACTACACACTGGTCCTCAACACTCAACAGCGATGGTCCATGGATAAGGAATAGGGTCCCAAATTTTGAAACCGCTACCGGACTTTGTAACCCAAATGGAGGATGTTACACATAGGGACAAAAACCAATAAATGTCCACACGAAATTCTTCTTCACCTATATATATATATATATATTTCTTACTAAAATGGACTATAAAATCATCTTAATTAATAGCTCAAACAGAATAAAAATTGTATTGTGAGAAATTACACACTTCACTTGTGGGGATGATTGAAAATATGAAGAAAGTAATATTTGTTTGTATTTTTATTTAAAGATAATATATTAACCAACAACTCAAAACATAAAAAAATACAAACAAAATAATTGACTCAGGAATATCAACTTTCTTTTTCAATACATTCTCAAATTTGTTAAGGACATTTTTGTAACTTCATTTTCTTAATAATTGTAATTGTGTTTTTTTTTTTTTTGGGGTTGGTTTTGTAAGAACCTAGGAATTTTCATATATTTGCAGAGAAAAAGGAGGAAGAAGAAAGAAACGTGGATAAACTTGTCCTACTGCATACTAAGAAGCACAGTATCTCTGAGATGTGGAGCGTTTGGATTAGTAATAGCTTGGTCTGCTGCTCCGTTTCAAATTTCAACTCTCTCTCTCTCTCCAATTATTTTCTCCCTCTTAAAGCTCAGCCCTTTTAAATACTCAGCTCAGCAAAGTACAAATCCCACCCTCCAGATGCGTTCCTCTCTCTCTTTTTTCGGCCTATCCGAAGCTTATCCTCCCTCCGGTTCATGAACTCATGCTTAATAGAGTTATTGTAGATTGGGGGTATCTCCAAAATGGATTTTGGGGCTGGGGGTTTGGAGGTTTTGATGGTTCCTGAAGGGGGAGGAGGAGCTTCTTCTAAGGTCTCAGACCCTGAAACCAGGCCTAAGGGTCTTGGATCTGGGTTGGTCAAGCAAGAGAAGTCTGGGCCTGCTGAAGATGACTGGAAGAGTTCAAAAATTGCCAAAAGTGAAAGTCTTTCGGCCTACAAGACAATGCCGTTGCACCAGGCCTCTCCTTTGCTGAGATCTAATGCTTTCTCCACTGCTGATACTCGGCAACAAGAGCATATGCTGAGCTTCTCTTCGGTTAAACCAGAGGTTCCCTTTCTCAGGAAGGATGGTGGGCTAGTAGAGAAAAGCATCCTCAACTCAGTTTTTCCCTATTACCATCGCACACCTTCTGCTTACACTAGAAATGCTGGTAATCAGTACTACCTCTGCAATTTGTTCTGTTTTTTTTTTTTTTTTCCGGGTGGGGTGGGGGTGTAAGACGTGTGATTCAACATTGGTATGTGGAAATGTGATTCTAAAAGGGTGAGATTTAAGCATATCCTTGTGCAGAAAACGGGCTTTTACACTTGTTTGGGTTTCTTCTTGTTTCTTATTTTCATTTTTAATTTTCCATAATATGCGTGACTCCCATAAATGTTACTGGCAAGTTATTTACATTGTCTTGTTCAGGATATGGTTCTGGAAGCTTGAATGCAAGCATGCATGGGACCTTTGCTGGGGGTAAAGGACCATTTACTCCATCTCAGTGGATTGAACTAGAGCATCAGGCCTTGATCTACAAGTACATCACTTCAAATGTGCCCGTGCCATCCAATTTGCTCATCCCTCTTAGGAGATCCCTCTACCCTTATGGCTTGTCCGGCTCAACTGCTGGATCCTTGCCTCACAATTCATGTAAGTTTGTTATATCCTTAAAACTACACACTGGGTACATAATTTTATATCTTGCGCAAGACATGCATAACTGACAACCATGTTTAGATGTTGCGTGCGAGTGTGGGTATGTGTTTCCCTGGTGGAGTTGTGAAAGGGAGGGGTGGATGGATTTGATGCAGGCGGCTGCTATTTCTTATTTATTCATAAAATTTTGGAACCCAATAATATGTCTATGCCATCTTACTTTATTGTTCGTAACATGGAATTTCCAATTTATGCTGTCCATGTTACAGTATCAGCAATGATGTCCAAGTTTTTAGCAGGCGGAAAGCTTAATCCAATATCCAGGATGTGCGGTGTTTTTATCTATAAAGTGACTGGCTTGGGTGAAAATTCAATTTTTTTTCCCACTTTAGTCTGTTTAATCTTTTCATTAGTCCCTTTCTTGTTATACAGTGGGGTGGGGCTCTTTCCATCTGGGTTTCTCCGGCAATGCTGATCCTGAGCCTGGGAGGTGTCGTCGAACAGATGGAAAGAAATGGCGGTGCTCCAGAGACGCTGTTGCCGACCAGAAGTACTGTGAAAGGCACATAAACAGGGGCCGCCATCGTTCAAGAAAGCCTGTGGAAGTGATACAGACTGGCCATGCCGTCACTGGGACTACTAATCCAAAAGTGATACCGATGACTTCTGTGTCATCATCGGTAATTCCTGGTGGCGGTGCATCCAACAGTCTCACCATCACGCAGCACCAGTTCAAGAACTTGCAGCCTGGTGATGCTGCCAATCCTTCTGCAGATTCCGTTGTCAGCAGGTAAGGGAACAATTTATGCATTAGAGCTTCTTATATCTGTTTAGTTCTTATAATCCCTCTTTGAGCTTTACAAAATCATATTGATCTAGCAAAGTTTGCATACTTACACTTTTACTTCCTTTGCTTTACTTTTAAGTAGACCCCATCTCTCATCTTTACTTTGGTGAAAGAGACTAGTCCTTATGGTCGAAACTTAGGATTCCTTTTCTAGGGACATATAATTAAATGTGCTCTTTCCAATTTCTTTGGATAATGGAATTGAGGCCTTTATGGTATAAGTTATACTTAATTATAGAGGCTACAGGTTCTGCATAGTTCTACTAATAATTGTCAGCTTTTTATTTTTTTTGGGGGGCCTTTGATTATCCAATATTTCTACTTTTCTGAATTAGAGAGAATGTGTGTGGCAGAATGCAAGATCCACGGGGCCTCTCTATGATGTCTTCCACGATCAGCCTGAAATCTAATGAATCTACTTTTACCATTTCAAAACCAGAGATCCCATTAGAAGAATTATCTCAGTCCTTGTTTGGACTAGTTTCTACTGATTCCCTCCATAATCCTTCACTTAGGGCCGCTGGCATAAATTCAAAAAACTATTGTTCCTTTCTAGACTTCAATGATCAGGAAACCCAAGACCAAAATCCACTTCGCCAATTTATTGATGACTGGCCAAAGGACCAATCGAATCGCTCAGTCATATCTTGGCCTGAAGAACTAAGATCAGACTGGACCCAGCTCTCCATGTCAATCCCTATGGCCTCGGACTTTTCATCATCCTCATCCTCACCAACAGAAGATAAGCTTTCGGTTTCACCTCTAAGGTTATCTCGTGCATTTGAGCCAATTCAAATGAACTTGGGGATGAGCACTGAGTTTAGTGAACCAACCCAGAATCAAACTAACTGGATACCAATATCTTGGGGTACTTCAATGGGGGGTCCTTTAGGTGAGGTCTTGACCAACACAACAAACTCTGTGAAAGCCTGCAAGAACTCATCAGCGCTTAACCTCTTGATTGAAGGGTGGGATGGCAGTCCTCAGTTAGGGTCTTCCCCCACCGGTGTCTTGCAAAAGGCGCCTTTCAGTTCACTCTCAAATAGCAGTTCAGGCAGCAGCCCAGGAGCTGAGAACAAAAAAGGCCGTGAGGGTGCTAGCCTCTTTGATGATGTGCTTGGGTCAACTCTCGCAAGTTCCTCAATTCCATCCCTGTAAATCAAGGACAGACCTGGGCTAAAACAGGATTGAGATGGAGTTAACTAGTGAAGGAGAATCAAGATGCATGAAGCAACTCTTTTTAGATGAATATCCTCTGTTTTTTCTTTTTCTTGTGGACGGTTATTTTAAAGTAGGGACTTGGCTGATTTTAGTTTCAATACGTAGGTGTTGACGACTTCGACTGTTGAGGACTTGCTGTCAAGTGTCAACTATAGTTTTTGTTTTTGTTTTTGTTTTTGGGGTTATTAAAAGCAAATCTGTGCTGTTTTAATGTCAGATATAATATGAGCTATATGGATTTCCTGTGTTCTACAACAATTTGATTATTCACACAGGAACAAGTTTCATAAGTAGAAGGGCATAACATCAGAATTGTGATATGTATATTCTTGGACAAGAAAGTAAAATAAAGAAATAAATAAGAAAAAGAAAAGAAAGGAAAGAAATAATACCACGAGCTGTAAAAAATCTATGCGGGCTAGCTCCCAAAACAGTGGGGACAGGATATGCCAATGATGGCGGCGAAGCTTCCAAAACAAATATTGAGATATTTGACCCGCTGAAATCTAAATGGCGCCATTCCTTCGATAGACCCCACTTTCTCCAACCTTCTTTCAGCTGGAAGATTGCTCTCAACGCTCAACAATATCTGCCAAATAAAAATCAGACTAGTAAAGTAGGTTGGAGTACCCTGAACTCCAGACAGGAGCCACACTTGTGGCCTGCCCGTCTGGCAGACCAAGCCATTGCCCTCTGCAGAGTTATTGCCTATGGGGCCATGGGATGAGACTGCACCAACCACTGACAAAAGTTTTCATTATTTGGGTCTTAGCCGAAGGTCAGCTTGACAAAGTTTTAGATCTAATTTAGCTTTAAATATGACTTTGGTCTCTCAACTGGCCATGGGGGACTTGAAGCTAACCTCATTTGGCCAGACTCTTCACCACTATTATCTGTAACACAATAAAAGAAGCACCCATTTCGAATGAAAACAATCCTTTTAATTTGGAGAGCATCAACGAGCTCAACTGCCCAACAGTGAAATGCGCGCGACAAGGCCGCTTAAATTGTCAATGGTAGGGAGTAAGCAATACAACATATCCAACTCTCGTTCTCCTTGGGCCATTCCATTCCTATTTCATTGGGTGGTCAGGATGTCGGTTGCGGAGGCTAAGCTTTGGAATTGGAGGGCGTTGGTTGTTGTGGCTAAATGGCTATGATGGTGCTTTGGGTGCCTAACATTGGGATTTTGAGGTCGAAGAATATATCATCGAGTTCGAGTACGCTTCTTGTTAGCCCACCATCCAATTATCCTCACATAAAGTGAATCACATGCTTCAACATACCCAAATGGGCAACAAGAATCGACATATATCATATACAAAGAGAAAATTGGTTATCGGAATGAAATATTAACGCAGAAAACAAAGATTACGGTCAGTAGAATGAGTTGGAGGGGAGGCTCGGATTCAATGGGTGTAGTCTGTCATACCATACACCCAACACCGCATTTAATTGAGGAATTCTCTCCTAATCATCGCCACCTCCAATCCAAAACGAAGTGCCAGAAACACACGTTAACGCAATGACACAATGAACTAATTAAAAACTCAAAAAGGCTCAGACACACACAAACGCAGTCATTAAAGAGCAGCACGCGTGCGTGCAGTTGCTCTTGCGGTCTCTCTTGGTCCACCGTCGAACAACATTAATTCAGAATCGATAAATGTAATTTATCATCATAGCCTCGTAATATTGAAGATTAATTCGAAAAATGCAAATTAAGCCACAAGAATCAAAGCGGAAGAAAGACCCATGAACCAAACAGACACAAAGAGACAAATATATATTGTAGAACTACCAAAACCTTAATTCTAACCGATCATTTACCTTAATATCCATCACTTCGTGATCCTAATAGCATTTACATTCAACTCAATAAAATAGTGTTTTTGCTATTTTGTTTAGCCAAATACCAAAAAATGCATCACATCTGGCTCAGCAAAGGGGTCATTAAATTGTTGAGCAGCTACGGTGTTAAGAAAGTTTGGAGTTTGCTGAGCATGTTAGCTCAACAATGTATATTATATATTAATAAAAAAAATTCCTTCTTTTATCTCTTCACTAATAAAAAAGCTATTTTATCATCTCTTCTATAAAATGAAAAACCAGCCTTCTTCTCCCTCTTTTTCTACCAACATTATTTAAGAACCTGTATTGTTAATAACTTGCTATTGAATGCTTTATTTTCGAACAATAAACTTGGTATTAAATGCTTTCATTTTTTTTTTCTTAAATATGACAATTAGAAAAAATACAATTGACCATTAGGAAAATAATTTTTTTTTTTTAAAAAAATTATCATAAAAAAAATATGTCCTTAGGAAATGACAAAGTTTAAAAATATGATTGTTGAAAAAATAATATTTAAATGGAATAGTGAAAGTGAATAGCTAAAATATTGAGCTGGATGTAATTTAAAAAAGTTTATAGTTAAAATAGAAAAAGTGACATTTTGGCTAAATTTAGCTAAAATTTTACTAAGCCAGATGTGAATAGTCTAAGGCCCATAATGGTGGACTTCAAATTTTATGGACCTGGACTGCTCGACCTAAATTTGAAAGTCTGCTCAACTTTGTTTTTTAATTCTTTTTTTTTTTTTTTGTTGGGTCAACTGTCATGTTAATTGTTACACGAGTACCATGTCCAAAGAGAAGAAGCAATGGGTAAGAAGGGGATTCTAATTGCCGGGATTCCTGTCCTTTTACATCCAAAATTAATAATAATAATTGTTAGAACAATTTTCGACACGGTGTGGACTGCGTGTTCTTTGGAGCCTCTAGATCTGTAATATGTCTTTGCTTTTCCATAATTGTTACAAAACAAAAAGAGCATCAAAAGATTTGCCGGCCGCTATGTCGGGGAAACTCCAATGCCTAAGTCAATTCCATTGAGAAGAACAATACTATGCACAAAACTTAATAATTCAATCTACTCAATGTGGAGTAATTAAGCTCTCTATTTCGTATTCTTTAGTATGCATGATAATCAGAGAGTCAGAAAGTTTGAGCTTTATACCTTGTGTAAGGGTCCATTTAATGTGGATATTATTTGCTATTCGCATTTGAGATAATGAGCATTTTAGATATTGAAATTGTAATTCATTAAAATACATACATACATACATACATACATACATATATATATATATATATATATATATGAACACTATTATTCATATCACTTGCTAATCATTTTGCAACTAAATTTTCATTACATATATTATTTAATATTTACCTTCCAATAAATCTGTAGTTGGTGACAAGAAAAAACATTTAAACAACAACAATAATGAAAGAAGAACATATAAGACAATTAATCATAACACATAAGAAGAGCTTTCTAAAAATGAAATCCAATAACATTACAAATCCGGCAAATATAACAAACAAAAATTACAAATCCAACAAACATAAATTAAAAAAAAAAATTAAATATAATAAATATGTATATACATAAAATATAATATATATTAAATATGTAAAGGAATGCAGGCATTATCTGCATCTGCATACCGATACCGTAAAACTGTTATTCGCATCCGAACTTTGCGGATATTAGTTTTTGCTATCCACATCCACATCCACATCCGCATATACAGATAGCAGATATGAACGGTTATTGTTTGTCCGCATTTTCACCCATACTATTTATAGGCTAAAGAATTGAGGTAGATTTAAACTAGATCTTCTTATTTGAGTCAATTTGAAAATCGTGAGAGTTGTAACTAGATCTGAGCTCTTATTCCAATTAAGACCTTAAATAAGACTTATTTACCCATATTCTCTCAATAGAACCCTCCTTAATTAATTATACCTCCTGCTCATTGGTTACGAGGTCTAAAATTTGATATATGCTTGTAGTACAAATTTATTCCGGATAATAATAATAATTCTTTAATTAATTGGAATGCGGCACTACGCAACCCATATAATGATTGGATGTGCAGTGTCCTTGGACCATGGCTTCGATTTTCGTTTATTCTGATATGAGCACAACCTTCCTTACACTTGACTCCATATATAGAAAATGATTTATTGTAACCATCTAGCCACCCAGCTAGGTGATCGGTTGCAGTCATATATATGTTCATTATGTTGAACTTGGACGTACCTCAACTGCCCTGTCACATTAATTTGACGAAAATGGAAATTACCATTTCATTAATTTCAACGCTCGGTATGATTTTCCTGCAGTCTACCCACCCACCGTGTACAGTACAAATAAGGATTATTAAGCTGATCCAATGCCTTCAAATTATGAACTACTTTAAACGTCTGAATATTAATTGTACGCTTAATTACTTATGATATATATATATACACACAATATTAATTAATTGTCAATATATAATTATCAAAGAAAGTGAAACGTATATGTGATAATATTACGATTTATAATCACATGCACGAAATTAGAAGCTCTCGAATGTCGATCAATCAATCGTGATAATGTTTGAACAAGTGCATGCACATGTACCGACCGACAAGACATGCAGGGATACTAATTTAAACAGAAAGGAAGGGCCGGTTAAGATATCTTTAATCTCTCATGTACGTTGATGTGTCACGCTGTTGGACCTCAAAAGCCATGGATGCATGTCATGCCATGATACAATAATCACTTGAGACGTTAGTTATTAATAAATGCGTGATCCAATTCCACTCTACCAACCCAATAATGGGCATCATTGAATTTAAAGACAAGACCGTCAAGTACTCCGCCAAATAATTAAGATTCAATTTGTCAGCTTTCTCATGATCTGCTTTCTTGAATTCGTTCAAGAGAACAACAACCAGCTTCCTCTTCACGTTTTACTTGCTTGCCGTTTTAGGTATCTCTGCCGTTGAAGAGTGCAAAGCACATGAAGACGTACAGCTCTATATATATAAGTATATATATAGCCCTAGCTAGCTCTCTTCCGTGCACTCTCCTATAATATTGAAGTTATTGTTTTCAAAGATGGGTCACAGAAAGGTAGATTCACAAGGAAGCGTTCCCTTCTCGTGGGAGGACCAGCCTGGGGTCTGCAAGGCCACCCATCATCAAGAGTGCCCCATCGATATAAGACTACATGCCCTTAAACTAACATCATCGCAATCACCAATCGCGAGTACTCCTGCCAAAAAGAATATCCCTCCCCCTCCATGCCCAATCCAGCCTCCGCGCAGAAGCAATTCAAAGAAGCAGGAAGAGGTGGACCCTTTTCTCGTGGCTTACAAACAGTGCACAAAAGTTGTCAAGAGTGAAAGTAAGAAAGCTAATTGTACTCTTGGTTCCAAACTAAGGAAGACCAAGTCTATCTTTTCGTGCAAGAATTCGAGTGAAGTTGAACAAGGTAACATTTTGAAGCTCTCTCAGCTCCCTTCTCTTCCTAGATACAATATTTACGGTGTGTCAAGACGAGAGAGACAAGAATGTTTGCGGGAACAAAAACCATGACACCTTATTGGCTTCTGCGTTATAAAGTTCTAGGTTTGATTTGATTTATACAGTACTATGTATGTGTGAAGACAATTATGATAAAATATTGGATAATTTGGAGATGAAGATTTTAGATAGCGCGGTATATATATATGCTGGTGTATTATAATTTTAATTAGCCTCCTTAGTCCTTACAGCTGCATGCTCATATTAATTAGCACAAATTTAAGAGTCTTTACTTAGCCTCCTATTTCTTTATCTATCTTATTAATGCATATCTCTTAATTTCTATCTACATATATAGAAACATCAGAGCCAGCAAGCTCAAATGGACGTACGCCTGCCGTCCTAACCCTCCTAATTTATAGACTCTTAATTGTGATATCAAAATTAGAATTTTGTTTGTGTTCCTGCTGAATTTGCTCATAGGTAGTGCTATAGAAATTGGGTATAGTTGAACTTGAATTGAATGATTGCCTATTCTTTGGTGGAAATAGGCCAGTACACTGTAATTCACCCTAGAATGATCAGCTGCACTTAACATTGCCTTGAGTCAATATATATGTAATGTATATAGAAGTTTGCTAGTAGAAGTAGAACCCATATTTATACGGCAAGGGAGCATGTCAGTTGTTGTCTGTTCGATCTGTATCATAGTATATTTTGTATAGTATCAAAACAATTTAGTTGTTAGAAAAAAAAAAACCAAAAACAAAACAAAACAAAAAAAGGCAAAACAAAACAAAACAATTTAGTTGTGATCAGTTGGGGATAATTTCTGGTGAGGACAGAATTAATCATGATGTGACTACTATTTCTTTTTTTTGTAATACAATTGCCTTTGTTTCTGGTGACATTTCAGTACTGCTGCCTCCTTATATCAATTATATATCATGGTAATATTAATCCACATTAAAAATTAGTAAGTAAATCCATGTCTAAGCTTGGAGTACTTCTGCATACCCAATAGAATTCTTCAAATTTTATCAATTTCTTTGAAAATCAATAATTGATCGGGATTTTGTTATATATATCTACAGCTATAATTAACTTCCAAAACACGTACGGACAATAACCGCTCATATGACAAAATCTCAGCCATTGAATTCCAAACCAATGGTTAAGATTTGAAGAATTCTAATCAGTAAAATATCTGAAAAACTCTAATTAAGGAATCTCAATCCATACATTGCCTCACATTGAAGACTATAATGGTTGTGGGCTTGAGCCATCAATCACTAACTGATGATTCATTAAGATGGGCTATAGCAATCAACCCAAACTTAACCATTAAACTCATTACATGGACCCGATCACACCCATTACACAAAACCTTTGGGGTGAGAGTATGTGCTTGATTTCTGGGCTCTGAAAGATGACTAGACTGATCATAACCGACAAAATTTCTTGTAATTTGGAATTTATTTACACCTACCTCTTTTTCTTTTAATATCATACAAATATTTTTCTTATTAAAATATTAATCAAATAATTAAATTTAATTTTTTTTATTGACTTTAATTTTTAAGATAAATGATAATTTGACATATATAGTATCACTGTAAAGGATTTAGGTTACAATCTTAACTCAATAGTTTAATCCAATTTCACTTAAAAACTTTTTTGTTTTGAGCCAGAGCAATACCCGGTAATTAATGATTCAACATTCTAGAGCATCATATGTGATCTGTTACCACATATATAAATATATATATATTATATACTATTCCCCCCAAAAACTTTCTGAAAGTCTTTCATTCCAATTAATTTTTTGTGGATGGAGTAAAATTTCATAGACAGAATATTTATAATTAATGCTAATATATAATAGCCAATAGGCAGGCCGGTATGGGACCAGAAGCAAAAAAAAAATGAAGAAATAAAAGAAGCAAGAGTTGGGTGGAGGAGTAGTTTACGTCTCCATCAAACATCACGCTTAGAACAGGTTTAAGAAAAGCTTAGCTGCAATTTTCCAAGTTTTAGTTGACATTAATCTTTCCGTCACTCCCCACTTAATTGAAAAGAGATCGAGTTCCAAGTGACTTTGAAGTGTCGTAAGGAAAATGCTCATAAATATTACATCTAATTCTCATCGATCCGATGGAGAAAGTTCAACCTCTTCCATTTAATTGCTAATTTAAAACTCTCAATTAGTACATGATTTCATGAATACCAATAATTCATGTGTCAAAAAGTTGTACTTCCATCACTTAATATATATATAGTTGAAAGGTAATATTTTAATTTTTACCTTCACATCTCTTTTTAAACTCGATATCTGTCTTAATTAAATAAGTGAAACTCAATCAACACATAAAATATTTAATTAAAAATAAGAGATGAATAATTAATGCTTAGGTAAGTTGTAATCCTGTACGTTCTTGCTACTATATATTTTCTTAACTACTGATATGAAAGGAAGTTCCTATTCTTAAGGAGGCTATATAGGATCCAAAAATTTTGTAGTGGGGATCATAATAATTAAGCACTCTATTAGGAAAGACTAGTTCCATCGATCAATCCCCGGCCACTTGGTCAAAGATCTATGGCTTTTTTTGGTCCTTCTTAAGATCGATGTTGATCATCACAAGTAAGACACAAAAATTAATTTAGATATGACTATGATTAAATAAATTACTTTCATGTGATTAATCATGAACCTCTCAGGCAGAAGGAAACTGCCCATCTCTTTAATTAATTAATATGCAATATTTTCAGAAACAAAAGAAAAGATGGAATATTCGTTTGGCATGCGAAGCTAGCTAGCACTTGATCAATCATTGAAGCAAGCTAGCTTTGCTGCCACGTAGTCCCAAAAGATGTGGACTTAAAGACGAAGTACGTCTCAGGCTTTAACTAATGAAAGAGAAATATTGTGGACCCTCCCTATATAATTATGGAAAACGAGTGATGAAGGGAATGGGGGTTTGCAAATATATAAATAAAATCTTGTCAATTAGTCGATCTTAAGCAATAATGATGCCCGTAATGCAAAGTGAAGATCCAGCTTTGGAGTGCAGGCCATTAGCAACTAGCTAGCTGGCTGGCAGATCCATCATAGAGGAGCTAGGGCACGAGCGGGCCCCAAGTAGATTATTTACAATTCATGCGATGTGTCTTGAAATCTTCTCTTCGTGTTAACTGCTAAGGGAGGGAGTATCTGGTAATTAACATGTATTATATATATAAAAATTATATAATAGGCTAAATAGCTATAATTAATTGGTTTATTTTGCATGTGTAGAATATATATATATATGTAGAGGAGAGAGCGTGGGAGTGCAGACACGGGAACCAATGACTGCCAATGTGCCACGCGTCCATCTTCTTTTTATCAGCAAAACAAAGTTGTCGTCTTTATAACTTGCAAGTGAAGAAAGGAAGAGACAATAACAAGCTAAAGGTAAAGGAGATAGACAATGACCGACACCTTCATATGCACAATATATGCTTTTCAAAGCGATTGATATCGATCGGGTTGGGTCCATATATATCTACGTCCACTGCTACCTAGCTACCTATATACCAACTGGACCAACCCTCCCCTGCCCAGAATCCCAGATCGAGCGACCACCTTTTCATCTTCACTTGAAAGCTTCTACGTGCTAGCTGATCATCTAACAAGTACAAATTATATAATGTTGAAACTGTTTAGTTTAGTTTTTTTTTTTTTTGTTAATAAGATTCGTCATCAATGATCTATTTCATCAACTGCTTAATTTCCACCTTTTAATCACATAACCCAAAACAAATAAATGCATATATACAAGTAGTTCTCATCACCATCTACCAATTCAATACATTAAATATAATTTTAGATTCAATATATGAAATATTTAATTAAAATAAGATCAAGTAAATAATGAAGACAACATTCAAATTCATATGAGTTTCTAATCTCTTTAATTAATATTGCAATGTCAAGTGTGTTGAACTGGTGTGCACTAGTTAAAATTATTACACTAGCTAGTTGTACTTTTTTCTTTCTTTCCTGCTTTTTTAATTTTGTTTTTGTTTTTGCTCAACTTAGTGGCACATATTTAATAATGTAACTTGCGTTTCCATTGCACCTTAAGAAAGTGCCATTTGGGTTGGTCACTAAAACAATGGGCATAAAAATAACAGAAGCTTGAGATCGAGTTAAAATATTTAAATATTATTGTTCGTCTATTATTAAAACTATAGTTTTATTGAAACGTAATCAAAATGGGGGTGAAATAGGCATCTCGAGCGTATTGGATTACGTTTTTCGACACCATTTGTGGCCCCCCGTTTCCTCAAACTAAGTATAAAGTCACTTTATTATTATACACTAAACCCCCGTCTTGATTCAAAATTAATCCAAAACCTATCGAGTTTTGCAAAGAAAAAAGTGTGGCTGAAAGGAGAGCTAATTAATGCTTGATAGTGAAATTGGAAAGCGACGTCATATTTAGATAAATTTATATCACACTAGTTAATATAATAATTGTGTTTTAACTAGTTTTTTATTTTTGTTTTTTTGAAGTGTTGAAATCGTAAACCACTTAAAAAAATGTCATATTAATTAGTATTGCATGAAAGTGATAAATAAATATAAAATGTAATTTTATTAATTAGTATTTGAAGAAGAATAAATTTATTAATTAGTATTATTATATATATGTTTTACATTTTTGGGATGATTAATTACATGATAATGATATGATAGAATGACATAAAGTGATTAGTACTAGCCAATTTATTATTATTATTAAGAGAAAAATGCATTTCACTCCTTTTTGTTAGCCCATAAAACAGTGAACATGCAATATGTATTGCTTTGAAAGTCCAAAATCGGCATGTCCAATCTATAACGTCCAATCACACTATGCCACGTTCTGAATGAATTATATATTTTACTATTACGGTTATCCCGAATAGAAGCATTTCTTAAAATCTATTTCTTAATTAAGAGTGAATTAGTGTTAGAATGAGCGAATATATGTGTAAAAATGTTCAATGACATGATATTTTCTGACTGGTTAGAAGATATTATGTAGTAATTTGTATATATGCCAATTTTTACACTTTAAACAATGATAACTAGAAGATTAAGTATTACAAGCTAAAATATTTCATGTTTTATGTTTGAAGATAACTAGATAAGAGAATCCATTGCAGCCTCTTCAAAACTATTTTTTGGTTATTTTGAAGATGTAATTTAACTAAAGGGGCTTAAAATGTCACTTTTCAGCCTCTCTCTTTTAACCAAAAAAATAACACCATGAATAGTAAATCTTCAAATATAAAAATTATTATTCACTCTCTATTCATTAAACAATTATATTTTCTTTAACTTTCCTTTTTCCTTTTCCTTTCTCTCTCCTTTTATTTATGTAGCCCTCTGTTTTTTTTTTTTTTTTTTCTTCCTCTCTCAGTGCATCATCGTCGAAGACTGCGGAGTCGAAGGCGACAAGGATGTTGGAATCGAAGCATCTGGATTCCTTCCAGCAGACCATGAGTCTTGCTTTCGGAGCCACGATCATCTTGCGGCAATGGACGCTGTCATCCCCTCCTACCATAGCACAGACTTTGAGGTCCACCGCCACTAGCTCGCTCTCACCCACTCCCTCCCTCTCTCTCAACCACTCCCTCCCTCTCTCTCAATGGTACTCCAACAAGACCAACCCCTGGACCCTTGACTACCCTCCCTTCTTCGCCGACTTCGAGTGCGTTCTCTCAATTTTCGCCAACCTCATCAACACCCAAATCGTTCATCCCCAAGAGGGCCTCAACTATAGCTTTGATCTGTGGTTTTGTTCCAAAGAATCACTATGATCTTGTTTGATTTATGCTTGTTATATGGGGTTTATAGATTGACCAAGGATTTGGATTCAAGGAGGCGAATTTCGATCTGGGTATTGATCATTTGGTCCCCGATGCTTGTGATTGTGGACCATATGCATTTCTAGTACAATGGGTTTCTGTTGGGGCTCTTGCTGATGTCACTTTTGTATTTGGAGGAGGGGAGAGACTTGATGGGCGGGTTTGTTTTTGTGTTTCTGTTGTGCTTCAAGCACTTGTTTGCGGTGGCCGCGCTCGTTTATTTTGTGGAGCTCCCACCGGCGGTCCTCAAGCACCAAGAGACAGAATAAACAAATTTATTGAAAAAATAATATTTTAATGAAATAGTGAAAGTGAATTGTTAAAGTAGAGATGCTGAAATTAGTGTTCTAAAAAAACAAAATTTTAAAGAGACCGCTGTTGATACTTTAAAAAGAATTCAGTTATATATATATGTTTCCTTTATTCCAAGTAGCTAGCTAGTAGTATACTAGTACTATTATTATTGCCACCGGCCTCTATGGTGTAGCAGTAGCATGGATAATGTTTGCAGGCATTGGCTGCCCGTTCTTTGTAAAAAATGCAAAAAGCTGGTGGAATCTAAAGTAAATAAGACTTTAAATATATATATATATATATATATATATATATATATTGCTTGACTATTGGTTTTGGAATGTTCAACTTTATGGAGGATATTATTGCTTTGGAGATTGCCTTAATTATTATAAACACACTTCTCAAATCATATATATCAATATATCAGCATGGCCCGAACTTTTGGCAGCATTTGGGTGCACGCGCGCATGTATATGTTTGGGTGAATATGCAGTATACATATGTGTGTGGCCCAGATCACAGTTGGCAATGGCATTGATGAGATTGAAGCTTTAGTGTACCATATTAATTTTAACGCTGGAGTCTGGACAAGAGCAAAAATAAAATAAAAGATATGCTTTGATACACCAAACACTAACTAAAGTTTTTACACAATATATATATTATAATAACCCTAGTTTCGTAGAAGACTGACATTTTCTCCAAACCATTCTTTCCCAAAAATCACTGACTACCCCACCATTTTCTTTAATTTAGTAGCTGATATACACAGAGAGAGAGAGAGGGAGACTAGCGGACTCTTTGTTATCGATTTTAGGTTCAACTGAAGCCGTTATTATATATAGTTAATAAGATCATGCAATTAATGGTGGGGTTGGTTCGGACGTAGCAGTGTTGTATGGCCATGCAGTTGTAGATTGTTGCAGTCGCCGGACGGCCAAAATTCGACTTATCTCAAAGAGTTTGTGTTGGAGCACGTGGGATTCGGACCGGAGCTGATTGTTCTCTGTTTGTACGCGGTGCCAGTGATACAAAAAGAAGCGCAAGCGGTTCGAAAGTTCTCGGTTTTCGATCCTAAACCGGTTCACCTGGTTCCTTAGGTTTTCTAAGTGCTTCTGTTTACGCATGCGTGACCTCCTCGCCGATTCCCGGTTCGATATCATCCGCCTCCGTTTCCGCTCGTCCGCCGGAGGCACCTCTCGCCCAGGTTTCGGCTCGTCCGAACTGGAACCGGAGCCGGAGCCGGAATTGGAATTTGAATTCAAATGATTCGGGGTTCGGTTTGGGTCCGGATCGTCCGAACCGGAACTAGAAATGACCGGTTTAGGAGAATGAAAAGCATCCGGTTCCCATGTAGGAGAACCGGAGTTGGAAATGACAGGTTCAGGGGATTGGATGGTTGGCAAGAATTGGGGGCAGTCCCAGGGCGGAAAGGCGGCATCGAAAGCCGAAAATGGGTTTCCGAACATGGTATCCACCGGCAAGGGGACCGGATATGCGGACAACATTTGCAAAAGAGTCAGAATGTTGGTAAAGTAGAAAGGGGGAGGAAGGAAGGAGGGAGAAAGGGAAGAAATGAGGCATAGGGGGCGTGTATTTATGGGCAAAACAAAGAGGGGGTATTTTGGTCCAATTACGCATGTTTAGGAGAAGAAAGCCGAATAAACAGACCTACTGTGCGTGCAGGCCCTGCAGGGAATAGCTTTTGAGTCAGGTGGCACTATCCATCCATATATGACACTCACTTTCTTTTTCTTTTTTTTATAAATTGGGTGGGTCCCTGAAAAAGATTGGGGTTTTAAGCTTACTCACGAAGAAACGAACTAGCTGGGGACCCACTTTCTGCCACACGTATGAGTAGCCTGTAGCCACTCCGCTCCGGCTAGCCGAGCCCCCATTCATTCATTGGGTTAAGTTTTCCTTTTTACTTTTAAGTGTCATCAATGTGTCATGAATGGATTGGATGGGCTCATCGGCTCATGAGCGATGAGCGATGAGTGAGCACCGAGTCGGTGGGTTACTGTGGAGCCAATGAGCTATGGACTAATCACTCGTGACTCTTGAATAATTATGTGCCCCAATTTAATTGCAGTTTTTTTATAGGGAGAACTGTTTATAAATGAATTTCTGACATCTTCAATGGAAGATTTGTTGGAGGTCACGGCACATGTCAGGGGGGGTAATTTAGTGTTGAAGATAGTGACATCCTCGGTTAATTATTACTACTTACGTCTGCAAGTTTTTCTTTTTTCTTGTTTAAAATAATAAAAAAAGATTAATTAATTTTCTTTTGTTTTTTGGACGAGAAAATCGCAATGGAAGATCTATAGAACCAATATAGTAACATAATTGTCCTCGAAGACCGGCCAGGGTTTTTATTTTTTTATTTTTTTTGGACGTTTGGGCTTTTGGATGTCAGGAAGGGGGTTACGAGACAGAATGATTATTATAAAGGTGAGGTGAGCAAAAGGATTTGAAGCTGGGAGTTGATATATATAAGTCATTCATGTGGAAGAGATTCAACTTGAAAATAAACATATATAGGGCTCAAAGTTTCCGGAGTAGCTGGGGAATCTATAGCTTCCTAGAACCATGTTTGTGGTTGGAAATTAAAGGAATTGAAGTTATAGATATATATATGAAACAAAAGAAACAAAGCGAATTAAGCTCATGGGGTTGTTGCAAGACCAATGGTTAGCACGAGGCCGACACCTAAAAGCTGTGCTCTAATCACAAATAATCATGGGCAAAAAGCATATACATGCTTTTCTTTTAATTTTTTTTGTTCCTCTTTCTGATCGATCTCTTATAATATAATCCACATATATTCGATCTCTATCAACAATTAAGGTATCCAGGGATCGATTACGTACACTATATATTAATTACTAGTTTGATTCCCTTAATTTGTAAATTATCTTAATTATGCACTAGTACTCCATTCCTTTAATAAAGAAATGGGGGAATATTCTTTTAATTATCAAATCTGGGAATACTGCATGCCTATATATTTTAGAGGGAAGAGATTGGAAGCAAGAATCCAAAAATTAATAAAGAGACCATGTGGTCGTTTGGAAATGCATGTCCAACAGTTTCTAATTAAGAGAGTAGATCGATTGCAATCATAATGGCGATATATATATATATATGGCAAAATTAAGTCGAACACATGCATCCCTAGGTATTGTATTGTTTAAAAAAATTAATGAAAGGTATATATGATCTTCTCACTTAAAACTAGATATATTTCCATTTGCAATTCCCTAGCTAACTCATAATAAGTAGTCTACATATTAGACAAATTTATTCCTAGAAAAACCCAATAAAAAGGTAGCTAGGTAGCACCCCAAATTATACGAGAGGAGACTTACCGAATTTTTATACTTGACCCCCAAAAAGAAAGATCATATATATGAGTCGCTGCAAACTAGCGTATCTGCTCATGAAGAAAGGAGTGGTTGCAGAAGTTATTCAATTTGATCCCAGAGCCATTGATCAGTTTCCTTGCAGAGTTACAGAAATTCGCCTTATTTTTGGGCAAATATACACATCTCCTGTGGAAGGAAGGAAGGAAGTGGTACAAACTATTTTGAAAAAATGTAATTTCCATAATATTTTAATATCCATTACAATCGATATTATAGTAACGAGTCAATTCGCTTTATTTTTCTTTACTTATGGCAATAATAATCATGTAAACATTTTAGCAAATGAAGCACGTAATATTTACAAGTTGAATTTCCGTCTTGTTCTTGATAATGATATACCCCACTAAATATTTTCCCTCTCCAATTTACCCCGGACTTGCAACCCCACCGTCCTCCTCGAGCCCGTCGTTAATGCAAATCAGTGAAGAGTAGTAATCAGAATCATCAGGCTCGTCTTTAGTGTCAATATGAAAGCATGCGCACCACTGAAGAGAGGTGAAAAAGGCAGTTGCAATACTTTGGAAGAGCAATGCAGCCGCACCTTCAATCTTTCTGCATGGAGGACTGTAGCCAGGGCTCGAAAATGTATGGACCCTCGGCTCAATCAGGCTTGCTTTACAACTGCACAAGTTGGTGCAGCTCACGCAGCGGGTGGAAGTATCACCCATTGGATTGCAGTGATCGAAGATATGATAGATGTCTCTAGCGGCAGCTAGAGTGGTGGTATAGGATTTTAGGGGTCTTAATTAACAATTCACAATTGTAGTATTTTAATGATTTTGGCTTGCTTGGGTTGGAGCCTGGAGGTGTATACATATATTATATATAGAAGAAAACGATGGCCGGGATCGAAAGGGACTATACATATATTGTTATATATATATATATATATATATATATATATATATATGCTCCATCTATCTATGCATACATGTATTTAGTGGGCAAGGATCACCTATCTCACTCTTTATAGGATTTCCCAATGTAAGCGTGCTATGGCACTACGTGAAAGGGAAGCATTTTGTTTCTATTGGATTGATTGGCTCCGTTGTATAAATTTGTATTTTTCATGACATTTGGTTAGGTAACATATCGTTATATATATTAGCACATGATCCGTGAATTTCTATTTAAAATCTATATACAATCATCATGATGTGACTGCTACTCTCTATATTCTTGTTTTATTTATTTATATATATAATGATAAGGAAAATCAAACTCTTTTAAAGCTAGCTAGCTAGCTGCGGTCATGATCGATGCACTACCCCATATGGAAATTAAACCTCTGCATATAGAGAATGAATCGATGGTAAGGGAATTATATTCAATCATTGGCTATGGAGATCGAATATTTGGATTTCATGCGTGCGCTTCAAGATGCGAGTGGTTAGTGTAAAGAATCAAGAAAGGGATATATATATATATATAAGCTTAATTATTTGCAGCGTTGTACTTGTGTGTAAAGTATTTACTCAAGAATCTAACACCACAAATTTTGGGTAAGGAAAGACCAGTATGAAGCAATACCTTTCCCACAAAGTGATTTAAGAATCCAAGCGCTATTGCAATTATTGAAGTGATAGATTACAAAATTAAGGATCTTCTTAATTGATTTTAATTTGTAAGGTAGGTCAAGTCAAAGGGTATACATGGATATTGTCAATAAAGGAGATTAAGATTATCGTGGTGATTTTTGGAATCCGCTAGCTATTAATTAAAGTTGATCTCTAGGATGATTAATTATAAAGAGATGCACAAATTAAATGAAAGGAATATCAGATCCTTTTATTTAAGATAATTCATGTGCAACAAAGGCATCAAACCACATGTTTAGAGAGTGGATCTCATTTAAATGATGCTCTTTAATTAGTCTTTACCATTCAAATAGATGCGGCCGGAGGATATAAAGGTAATTAATTAGGTAAGAATTTTCATCTTCATTGCCCGCCCATCAAGAATATATATATATATAATAAGTCAATTTTTATCTTGTCGATTTAAAGCTTAGGATTAAGAACTGTAATTAGATAGATATATATACAAAAAAAAGCATGTCGTTCTAGCTAGATGGAGTTGTTAATTAATTATTATCAATGATTAATCATATATATATTTCAATAATTCGTTTTTGAAGCTCACAGGATATATGACACATGTTTTCATATTATTCTTCAGCCAATTGCATTATTGCATATATATGTCACTTTTAGGACTTGGTCGGTCTATTCTCAGATAACTGGTCGGTTGAAGAAAACTCCCAAGAATCGACAAAGAGTGAAAGGAACAGGCGATTGGTTGGACTCTGCGGGCAATAATTATAATTATAATTATAGTTGGAGAGTGGAATTCGGCAAATAATGAGAAAGTCCGAGTGTTAGGAGTAAGATTTATGTCCCCAAGAAGAAGTTTAATTAATTGATATTATGTTTAATGAAGTGATAGTCATTAATTCGAATCTCATTTTTCTTTTATGCAGACATATAAAAAATAAAAAATAAATAAAAAGAATTTCTAGCATCTTTCTTCTTTTATTTTAAATCTCGAAAATATACTATTTAAAATGCATGCCTTCATCCTCGTCCTCGTGACTTGTAGTGCCCAGTTGGGCTCGAAGTGTTGGGAAGCAAGTACAAAGCCCAATATTCCGGCCAGTCCTAGATTGTCAAATAAAAGCCCACGGTTGGGTATTGGATGGACTACTCTTCGTCCTCCACAATGTCAATGCTAAATTACTAACTATTTAAGACCGACACCCGCTGCGACTGGACCAATGAACCCCACTCATTGATGGATGATGGTCATGAAGGCGAAACCCAAGGCCTTGGGTTATTTTTTTCTATGTCATTCTTCCTTGGATTTTCGTTTGGTGAATATGGATTAATTCTGAAATATATCGTGGGAAAAAGGTTGAACCACCAACCGACAACCATGCATGCGGATGAATTTTCTTTTGTGGAGCCCACGTACAGTCTTAAAGAATAATATGGAAACCCTTGTCGTTTTGGTTTGATTTTCTTAAGCTATCGCAGAAGCTTTTCCAAATTCATAAAGTAATGCACTCCAATATATAGATCATGGATTCTCACTATGAATTGAATCAAAAATTTCATAATCAAATGGAAGAAATCAAATAATTGTGGGGTAAAATAAATGAAACACAAATATTATTTTATGTGGTTCAATCTATAGCAAACATTCACAGATAAAACCCAAAGAGTTATATTATATTTTTATTGCTTGATTGATCATATCACCATACAAATATTGCTCCTATTTATAGGAGAATTGAAATAGATTAGATTGATTTGATTACCATCAAACAAGATTACAACCAATTTTATACAAGGTAATCAAATCTGTTGAAATCCGCTCAACCGCAGAGACCAATGTTGCAGTTGGGTGCAAAAGATCATATCGGGATGTGAATGGCACGGCTGATAGGGGGATTTCAACAAATTTATTATTCAGATTATTAGTAATTCGTGCAGTAAATATGAGAGAATTCTGATGGGAGCTTACTTGTTCGTTAAAGTCTTTGATTAATGAATCTCATAATTAGAGCTCTCTTATTTGTTGACCAAATTGCTAATAACCTGAACACTAAATTACAAAAATTTTAGATCTCACTACTGACCATCCATAGTTTCATTGGAATATTGCGCCTATAGGTTGACATAGTTTCTAATATTAGAAATTCGAGTACAAAAAAATAGAATATAGTATATATTCAATCTTCTAGCTAGCTAGTCTATACGACTTGATCTAATTAGCTTGAGTTTTATAATCTTTTTATAAAGGGTGGGAATTAGGATATATCGAGACACTTTTTCAAATTAAAATTCTTTATCACATGCAATATATATGCATGCATCAAAGAATAATTAATATACTGTCAAAAAAAAAAAGAATAATTAATATAATATAGCTACTTTTAATCGACAAGCACCGATAAAAATCGATCGGTATTATTTTGATCCTTTTTTTTTTTGACATGCGGTATTATTTTGATCTACTACCATATATTTAATTATTAAGTAGTCATTTTTATTAATTATCACTCATAATTAAAAATAAAACTCGTATTGCATGCTGAATTGTGGATATATATACAAGCACGCAAAGGATATATATATATATATATATATATATATATATATATATATATATATATATATGGATCATATCATGCATGGAGGGAGAGAGACACAATCTTGTCAAAGTATTATAAGTTGGCCGGAAAATATATATATAGATATATATAGATTATATATAGATCAAGAAATCTGAACTTTCACTTTACCTGCCGAAAGAATTCCAGCTGACAAATCTTTTTGACTCCATCGTTCAAGCATCGGCTTTCGGTTACACATAAATTCCTTTATAAGAACATGGCTATGGCTAGCTGATTCTCTTTTTGCTTTCCTCGCTGCGTTTTTCAAGTATTATCTTCTTCCTTTTTGAATAATGGCCGCCATTGTCTTTGGTCAACCTCCGTGAACAACGTCGATCCTTTGGCTATATATATATATATATATATATATATATATATATATATATATATATATATATATCTTCTGCACCAGCTAACATTGTGGCTATATATATACGCTGCTTCTTTTGGTCAATGTTTCATTTTAAAATTGTCGTCTTCTTCTGCTGCATGTTGCAAATCTTCCAAATTTCACAACTTATCACAGCATGTAATTGCGGAGGAACCCTCGTCCAATTCTCACTATCACACCTTCGATCTAGTTCTAACCAATTTCACTGCTAATTAACATTTTACAATATAAAATATATAATAGCCAGCCATAATTAGCGGTATGTGTTAAAAGTTTTCAACTGAATTACTTCTTGTTCAAGTCATGCATGCAAATGGTTAATCATCCAAAGATTAAATTTAAACTCCCACTTATTTTAAAAGTTTAAAGTTTAAATTAATACCAACTATTAATTTTATTATATAATTAATATTTTAACACTAGATCCAAATCCCCTCAAATTCTTAAATCTGGCCATTCATTATATCTAAATTAAGATTAAAACAAATGCCACCTTTTATGGTCTTATTGGCCAACGACCTTCTCTCTCTCGCTCTCCCTCTAATTAGCGAAATAAGCTAATATTTAAGTTATCTTATGCTAGAGGTGAAATCGATTATCATCATGAAACGATGATCACTAATTCAAATCCCACCTTTCCATTTCCTTATGTGAACATGTCAAAAAAAAAAAAAAAATTATCCCATTGTATAAATAGCAAGCACACTCCAACATCTCAATCCGTTTCCAGAGTTTGTTTTTTAGTTATATTCTTGTGGTCACCCATAATTCCAATTTTGTCTCCCCTCAAATATATGTTTATATGTCTAATTTAATCGAGATTTTGGTCATTAAGATCCTAATTTAGGAAAGGGGCCTCATTATATTCGTCCCCTTGCCGGTTCACACACCCATTAATTTGTCTTATTCTTACTACTCTTTCTATAAATTCATTACACTCTTTCCTCTCTTTGCCTCACAATCTTTCCTACCCTACCTTGTATTTGAAAATCAAAGATGGGCAAGTTCAGCACACTCTTAATGATGGCCCTCCTCCTCTGCTTCACGCTGACCTACGCTGCCCGTCCAAACCCAAATTTTTCTGAGCATGGGGTTGGTTGAAATTACATGTTCTTCATGTTGTTAATTAATTAAGACTTTTCCATAGAATTTGGTTATTGGGTTTTTACTTTTGTTTTTTCTAATAGGGTGGCGTGGGACCACATCATGGTGAGGAACAGGAATTTGAGAGCTGTGGAGGAATTGGAGAGGAGGAATGCTTGAAGAGGAGGACATTGGATGCTCACATCGACTATATCTACGACAAGAAGCAGAATGTGAAACCATGAAATTATTGAGTAATGCTACAAGAATGATTAAGGAGGATTGTAAAAAAAACTCTAATCCTCCTCAAATCTATCTACTTTAATTGTTATTTATCATTCTAATGCTTGTCTTTCCCGGCCTATGTTTCTTTTTTTAAGTCATGAGCAGCTAGTTTTTTCTTTTATGAAATGGGATGCATGTAGTACTTAGACTACACCATTAATTTGTCTGATCCCATTCATGAAGAATCTCTGTCTGCGTTCATGAAGAATAAATTTCTGGGCCGGCCGGTGTGTCTGAATATGTACGTGTGTCTATGTGCATATATATATATATGGTTTTTCAGTTCCTTAATTTGCTAGTTTTTTTTTCGTTTATCGGGTAAAAGAAAGTATAAGCCAGAATTTGAAATTATCTCTAACTCCCATTACAAGCTTGGTATATATAAGATGCATCAGGGGAGATAGAGAGAGTTTATCGATCGGTTTAAACAAAGACGAACTGACAATCATTATGACGATCCCCACTTCTTGACTTCAGCCAAAATGTATTCAGATGGCAATCATGGCATTGGCATGGTATATATTTTAAGCGCCGATGCAATAGGCTTTTTTTAACTGTTTATTTGAAATGAATGGCTTAATTATGTATTGTAGGCCATGCTTAAATTTGTTTTAAAAAATAAAAAAAATTCGAAGTACCCTTTTCTTTTGGCCAAGTAATTTCAAATTAATCATTTAAAGACGGCCAAACAATATTTTTGAGGTGGTTGTGAGATTATCCCACCAAACAATTCAATTCATTGAGAAAGAAGCGTAATCTACGGTAAAATAGCCCTGTTAAAGAAAAGTTTTAGGGCAGTTCCAAATAGTATTTTCAAATTAGTGGTAAAAAAAAAAACACTTAATCGGGTTATATATATATATATGACGAAATTTCCACCTTTAATCGATCATGGATGTGACACATGCATATATATATATATTTATTTATTGAGTATATCTTCAATTCGGTCATGGCAAAAAGGCCTCATTTTTTGCCCACCAATAGTTGAATGACACATCAGCTAAAACAAATTAAAAATATGCTCTTGTATACACTAGATTAAAACCAACCTCATTCAACCTCAAAACTGAAAACAAAAACCTCAAGCCGCCCATCATCGCCCAGCCCACTGCCGACGCCGGAACATGCCGCCACCTCCTAAGCAGAAACCCACCTCCACATCGGCAGACCACGAGCGAACCCCGCCCATGCCCAGTTGAATCACGCCAACCACCCATGCCCAGATTCGAATCATGACTCATCAGACGCCACCACAGGCTCATCTCCGCCTCTCGGGTGGTGCTCTCTAGAGCCAACAATCATCTTCTCTAGCGTTAGGATGATAATGTCCTCTAAAGGTTAATCTTCTCCTTATAGGTTTTAGATTTAATTAAAAAACAATTTGTATGGCATTAGAAACGATTTTTGTGGCATTAGAAACGAATTTTGGGCATTATAAATGGATTTTTAGGCGGGTTTTGTGGGTTTTCGGTGGTTGGTGGGTTTTAGAGTCAAAATGGCGACAGAGAGGAGGATGAGGTCTTTGGGCTCGGCCGGATCTCCATTCGCCGGATCTCCGTTCACATGGGCTGGCCGTGGAGGACGTGATCGGCGAGGTGAGGGAGAAGAAGAAGAAGAAAAGAAAAGAAAAAAAAAAAAAGAAAGAAAACCAGTGCTGGGATGTGCGTGAGGGAGAAGAAGAAGAAAAAAAGCTGGGTGTTTTGTTCTCATTCTAACATTTTGTATTTTTTCTTAAAATTATGAGATGACAGCTTGTGAGTAAGGGGCAAAAAACCCCCCTTTTCTGCACCATCCGGATAGCAACAGCTCTCTTATTTATTTATGTGTGTGTGATGCTTTATTAAATAAATATAAATCAGAAAAGAAATAGTAAATGAAACAATCTAGGTAGAAAGTGATCGAGTTAATTAATTTGGTGGAACTGTAGGTTTGTGCATGGGTTATTTAATGGTGGCCGACCTCTCACCCTCCTCCTCGATCAGAATTCAATGTAAACAACCACTGGAGTACTACTTGTGAGTTCAGTTGGGAAGATTAGAAATTAATAACTCAAAAGTGTACGTAAATGTCGTTTAAATTAGTTGACAGTACGTTGAGAATGACATAAATTTGATTGTGTGTGAGCCAATCTAATCTATGCCACCTTGCTTTGACTATCTTCGCACTCTCAATTTAAATTTTTTTTTTTAGATGTACGTATCATCATGAATATTTTGTAAAAAATCTAATCTAGACTATATATGAAATGGTTCAATCCTAGTTAAATACTATAAATTTTTATATATATATCTAGACTATGGAATAATTTATCTCCATTAATCAGGATTCAGGCCTATTAATTCTCGATATTGGTGGCAATTAATAAAACTTTGATGGAGGCAACTTTGAATGTTGAACTGCAATTTTATTATATGCTTAATTAATTTCATTTTTTAAAATTATATTTTTATTAACCGGATTTTGAAATGATTAACCTAATTCAACTTCCAAAATTCCATCAGATTCCATAATGCGCTAGCTGCTCACAAACAAGCCCATATCCAAGCTCTTATATGTGCGTTGTCATGCTACATATTTATTTATTTTAATTTATTTTTCTGACATTTATATTGTAAACTAGTTAGTTGACACAAATTAATGGATCAAATTTCTCTATACTAGTTTGAAGGAAATATCCTTTAACTAATTTTAAATAGTATCAAATGTCTATAAACATTTAAAATATATATTAAATTCTTAAGATCATTAATTAATAATTTAAATTAATATTTTAGATGTTTATTGAGATTTGATACTATTAAAATGAGTTGAAAAATATTTAAATTAATATGTTCAAGTTTTAATGAGTGATTTTTTTTCTTTTTATAAACAAAGAAGAGAAGGGACTACAAAGGAGGATCCTTCCCATTCTTGATCCTGATGGAAGAGAGAATGAGGGAACCTAAGAGAATGCTACCAAACACAAGGTGGGTAGCGGCCTATTTAGCTAAAGTATGTGTGAAAGTTGGCACATCTAGAAACTTTCAAAGCATTCTAGCTTTGAAAGGAAGAGAGTTCAAGTCTCAAATCTGAAACAATAGGAGTAAACTGTCAAGTAGCAAAAAGATGAGGCTTACTTATAGCTAAAATAACCAAAAGGGCATCCCTTCAAAAGTAAAACTACTAAATCCTGAAGTAGCGGCAAGGGGAGGCAAGGAGAGTGGTTGAGGCCTCTCCTGAGAGAACATTTGAGAAAAAAAGTTTTTGAATAGCAGCAAAAATATTTTAGGCATTCATATTCCATGAACTATTGGTGCTTATAAGTTTTCATGAGTGATTATGATGAATTGACTGGTGGCTCTGAGGGCATATAATGAAGAACGTACGTCGTCGGCCGGCCCAAAAGAGTGGTCTTCAGGACACAATTAATGGCCCGTTCAACTCTCTTTAATCTCCATTTCTGGCTGCAAATCTACCCAACTTAATAGGCCTTTAGCCGGCCCTCATACTTCCATTCCATGATCCATCGGTCCAAAATTGTAATCGATCCGGCCGACACCCCACGCTTGAAAACCCATAACCTGAAAAGCACACAAAAATCAAAGAGAAGAGAAAACGAAAACCACCCAAATCCAAAAGAAATTTGGGAGGAGCTATTATTATTAATTTATTCCATTGATTGAAGGGTGCATTCGATCCGCTCAATAAATATATATATATTTTAAGAAAAAAATACCTGCATTATTATATACCCATGACCTTGTTTGATCTAATTAAAATGCCAAAATAAAAACTAAACCGTTGAATTAATTGATTACAGGAAAATTTCAATCAATGCCTTTCACCGGATGTGTAAGCTGAATTCATATACGTACAGATATATACAGTACTTGAGATCGATGTCCTAGTAGACAAGTACAAAATATAATAAAATTATGAAAGTGACAATGTATTGGGTTGATATGAGCGGGCCGTACGTAGTTGTTTCAATTCTTAGACATTTTTATCCATGAAACTTAATTGGGATTTAGGAGTTATATTGGGCTATGTTATTCGAATTATACATAATTATATATATATAATTAATATAAGAGAGAAGATGAAGAGTAAATAACTACAAAAGAAAAAGAACAAAGAGGATTAGAGCGTTCGGTGGTGAGTTGGAAGAGAAATTCTGATGTATAAGTCAATATTTGAGAGAGAGAGAAATATAAGAAACAAATAGCAGTAATAATCTCCTAACCAATAATTTTTCTCTCCCTTCGTTTCTGCTATGCAGTTACTATTGTAGGATATGAGTTGTTAGTCTTTCCGAAATTCTTATTTTTAAATCAGATTTGATAACCTTTTTGAATTTGAGATAAGATTGCTCACCTACGTGGAGAGCACGTAGATATCTAAATTGTGAAATGTCTAACCTACCCTCGATACTGAGACCAATGTGCCCTTGAGTGAATGGTCTCGAACACATATGAGTCCAAGACCTCTATAGGTTATGAGTAAATGGTCTCAAACTTGAATGTCCAAGACCTCTTTGAGTTTGAGCTCAATTTGCTTGGATTGGGCTTGAGGCTTGTTGGGCCTTTAAGAGGTTGATCCATGACCCAACAACACTAAGAATGTATCGTCTCACAACAAAAAAGAGCAATTACAACTCTTAAAGAATAAAATAACTGTTTATTTATCAATCATACTCTCCCTAATATAACTGAAACTTATGCTTAAAAGCCTTAAATAGACTAAAACACTAAACTCTAATCCTAATGCCACTAACTTTTGGGCCAAGCCCATTATTTTAAATACATACTTTAAAAATATAAATTAAATATAAAAAGACAATTACAAAATAATAAAACTCTAAACTAACTATTCATTCTGCATCACACCTATTTCAATAGATGGGCTCCGTAAGACACGTGTGAGACCCCACCTAACTTCTCATCATAAATCAATTGTTTTTTTTTCTAATTTTCTCATAAATCATTAATTGCGCCGAATCTTATCCCGTAACTAAATGGTTAATTGCATTTGCATATATAGGTTAAGGGCGGCCGGAAGCTACACATCTTCCGTAAAAGAGGGCAAAAGTCTCTGGACTTTTTAATTTTTTAATTTATTTTCCATTATATTTTCTCTGAGAAAATTAATAAGCAACAAATATTATTAAAAAGAGAAACGATACCCCAATTTGATGATATGATTACCTTGCTGGAGGGAGCTAACTTGCCAATGTTAAGTTACGGCTGCTGGAAACTTCATTTTCCCTAGAGACTAGACTCCAAAACTCTCTGGACTGTTTTTTTTTTTCCTGTGAAAGTTGGGAATGGATGGAACAAATATTTATAAAAATAAAATGCTTTTTAAATTAAAAAAAAACAAATTTACATCCTTTAAACTTAAACTTAAATCCGAGGTGAGGTTTGCCTTTTTTATCTGATCTAGTGGCGGGGATCAAGTCAAAAGCTTTCTTCGTCTATCCGAGTTTTTGTTTTCCTAGGTTTCTGTTTTTGAAACAGACTCTAGCTGGGACTGCAAATCGCACCGGTAATCTTTTGTCATGGTAAAAACGGTTTTGCCTGTTTTGAAAAACGCCCCAACACCCACGGCCCACCCCCCCACTGGAACCGGTAACGTGTATTTAGTACGCGTGGCGCCGTGGACCAAAACGACCACGTGGTCAACTCAACACAATACCCTTTTTCACTGTTGTCTCCCACCGCCTCCGAATCCCCGATCCATCCAGATTCCAGCAAAAGCCAATTTGAGTGGCATCCTCGTTATTTCTTCCCAATCCGCGTGGCTTTTTTACCTGTCCTCGAACTCCCTCGGTCCTATCGACTAAACCCAGAGTTCCCTGCCTTTTAAAACACACAGAAATCTAAGCAAAACACACCCCACCCCACTCACAGACACAAAACGCGAACTGGTTCTGGGAGAGAGATACTGAGAGATGTTGAAGGTCTCGTGCAATGTGGGCATGGACCAAATAGCCATAGCCCAATGCGGCTTCCTGGGCCGGCCCATGCCCATGCCCTTGCCCGCTTTCACTCTCCGGAGATACCCCGCCGTTTCGGGCCGTCCGCTCGGTAAAGCTCCGGTCCTGGCCGTCATCTCGGACCGGGGCGGCTTGGGGCGGGCGATCGTGTCCGGGTCGGGGTGCCTGGCGGACCGGTTGAGGCTTGGGAGCTTGACGGAGGACGGGTTGTCGTATAAGGAGAGGTTCGTAGTCAGGAGCTACGAGGTCGGGATCAACAAGACCGCTACAGTTGAAACCATTGCTAATCTCTTGCAGGTTCTAAACTAAACCAGAAAAAGTTCATATTTTGATTGAACTGGGTTTGATTTAATTTCAACTCTTTGGTGGTTTTATGGGCCATTTTTGGGTCTTCGGCATCTGGGTTTGTTGGTGATGTTCTATGCCACATGCATTTGCTAGTGTTTGCTTTGAATTTTGGAGGTCGTAGTTTAACTTTTGTTGGGATTGTTTGTTTGGTATTGTTCCTTTTGCTCTTCTCTCATCAAATCTTGGATTCTCAGCAATTGGGATATGTTATAAATGTCCATATCTGTCTCTGTCCATTTCTTTTTCATGGGAAACTTATGTGGGTGTCAATTCTATTGATTTTTCGCAAATTTCTGAATTTTAGCCGCCGGGTATGTTACATGGCTATGTTTTTGACATGCTTAGATCACTTTGCTTTAAAACTATCGATGTTTGAACATTTTCATCTGCTTTCTATTACTCTGTCAAGTCGCTTGTTGGGCTGTAGATTCTGCATTTATTTCATTTGCTACCATAATGGAATTTGAATCTTTTTATTTCCTCTTATGATTTCTATATAAACTGTGGAATGCTACAATAAGTGTGTAAATTCTCTCAACTACTATCAGTTAGGGAACTGCTGATAATTTTAACTTCCAAAGATTAGTATTTGAAGTTTAGGTTCTGTTCTCTTTGAAGCTTCCCTTCCCATATAGTAAAACTTTGGTTTCCCTTCCAGTTATTATTATTAGTTAAAAAAAAAAAAATCATTTTGCAATTTGTCATTCGTCTTATTGCACAGGGGAGATTCCTTTTACCTTAGATTACACTTATCGAATTGAATGATTGGCTTTTCTCAAAGAATTTCAATATAACTATTTGTTTGGAAATTTGTGATGTAGGAGGTTGGATGTAACCATGCTCAGAATGTAGGATTTTCAACAGATGGTTTTGCCACGACCCCCACTATGAGGAAATTACATCTCATATGGGTGACTGCTCGCATGCACATTGAAATCTACAAATACCCAGCCTGGTATTTTTTTTGTTTTGTTTATATTACAATTTTGGTTTCGAATTCCTACATGATGAGTTTTATTTTGATACACATGGGTGTATGGAACAGGAGTGATGTAGTTGAAATTGAAACATGGTGCCAAGGCGATGGAAGAATTGGAACCAGACGTGATTGGATAATCAAGGACTGTGCTACTGGTCAAGTAATTGGAAGAGCAACAAGGTAAATATTAAGCTACTCTTTCTTTTTTACATTCTTTGCTTTGCAAGCAAGAATTGCAAATTTAAATAAACAGAGTGACGAAATATTATGTAAGCACATCTTTCTTATACTTCTGAATGGGGTAATTGTATACATGCATCACTAATTTGACCAGATATCACCCATACTTCCATTATCTGATATTCAAGTTCTGAGTGTCACTTCTTTGAGGATTATTGGACGTACTTCTGGATGGTTTTGGGGAAACACCCTCCTTTTTCCATTGCAGTGTTATCTACTCTTGAAAGCATCTTGCATATAAATCTCGTATTTTTTGTAGCTGAAAGTGTTTGTCAAACTATTACTAAGCGTAGCTTGTTTTCTTTGGGGGAGCATGTTTGCAAATAGAAAGTTGTGGAACTTCTCTGCTTGTCCATGAACAAAAAAAAGGGTCTGATATATTTATCTTTATCATATATGGTAAGAATCATGCATCATAGCATATGTCAGATTGCTGCAAGATATGGTTGTTTATGCTTTAATACGTGCAGAGACCAGTTAAGAGTACCCAATGCATTACCGTGTATATTGTCACAAATGTTGCACCTGTGGAGTAGAGCTTGATAGTTAAATGGTATTATGCTGGTGCCTTGCAGATACCTCAATAAGAATAGCTAGGCTACATTGGACCTGGTTGTGTAACAGAACATCCCCTTTTCAGTGTGGGATTCTATACCTTTCTGACCTTGTCAAGAATAATGCTGCAAATTGTAATTCCATATATGGTTTCTGGTAGATGGAAAGTTAGAAATATTATCTGTCAAAATGGGTTCTAATATATTGTGCAGAGAATAGAATGATAAGGGTATAAAATTACTAAAATTTCCCAAAAAAAATAAAAATTGAGATGCCTTTAAAGGAGCAGAAGAAAGAATTCACCTAATATACTTAATAATATCCTTGATTTTAATGTTTCATTATGATGTTACCATGTTAATTTATTATATGAATAATAATTATCCAGGAATAATGTGATGTATATAACATTATTCTCTGCCTAAACTTGCTATGATAGAACATATATTATGGGATGTGTCATCATGGATTTATGTGCATTTTGTTGAACTACAACAATTATTGGATTTTTGTTTTTTCCTTCTCTCGCTTTTCTATTTTAAAAAATATAGGGTTGGTTTGGCAAATTTTTGTGAAGTGCTTTGGGTTTTGAAAGGAATTTTGGTAAAGTGAAAATTGAGAATTATTCTGGTGGGCTACTTTTCAAAAGGTGTTGTTTGTGGGGTCGACAAAAGAAATTTTGTTTGGTTAAGTGTTTTTGGAAAGCAAAAAACTTAAAATTTGAGTTTAAGGGAGTTTGCATCCATGTGAAGCCTGCCAAACAAATTTGGCAGCTACCATAGGGCCACCATCAGAGTGGCTACCAAACATAAATAGGCTGCCATGTCCATCGATGGCTGCCAAACAGATCGACAACCACCGTGGTGGCCACCACAATGGCTGCCAGACTTAACCAACGACCCCATGGTAGTCGCCATGCAAATATTGTGACCACTGCAGGGCTGTCACTCAGTTGCCGGACAGATTTGGCAGCCCTACATTGGCCATCATGCTCATTTGATGGCGGCCACCACGGGGCTGCTACACAAATTGGTGGCCACTTGGTAGCCTCTATCTGTAGAAGCCATCCTCCACTTTTTAAATTTTTTTATAAATAACAAGATCAGCTTTCACCCTTGAAAATAAGTATGTATCTTTTTTTATAAAAAAAAATCCTATGTAAAGGTGTGGTACCTTTTTAAAAAGTGTTTTGTGTTTTTTTTAAAGAGTGTTCTGTGTATTATGTTTTGCTTTTTGAGAAGTGTTTTGGTATTTGTTTTGAAAAGAGTGGTGATGGTGAGAGCTACATTTGAAAATCTGTTTTGGTAACTCTTTCTGAAAAGTGTTTTGCAAAATTTGAAAATTGATAAGTGTTTTTGAAAACTTTGCCATATATTCTACTTAGACATTAAAATTCTACTACAACAACTTTCAATTTCTTACTATAGTAGGATCTATGCGATTCAGAAAATAAATGAAGCCACTTAGATAGGTCAAGAGTTATCCCGTTGGAACAAAATTACTTGTTAAACCTGATGGTTCTCTTGACCATTAACATATGCTAGTCTGGCTGTGTGCTACAGTGTGCTTGCTTCAATTATCCATCTTGATCTTTCCTTCTTTATGTTTTTTTTTTTAAAAAAAAAACTTTGTTCAGTAATTTATCATTCTCATAAAAATTTTGCGGAAGCTATCAAACATCTGTTGTCAGATGAACTCAGCAACATGACTTCTTAGCAATGCTTGAGTCTAACTTTGTCTATCTGATTTGAGATGTATTCTCAAAGTTTGACGTGGGAACCTTATGTTTCAGCAAGTGGGTCATGATGAACCAAGACACCAGACGACTTCAGAAAGTTAGTGATGACGTCCGGGAAGAGTATTTAGTTTATTGTCCACGCGAACCCAGGTAGAGATTTTTGTTTGCTCTAGGCCTAAGATATCAGATTTTCTCATTAATAGTTGTATTTTGTTATTAACATGTAATGCATATGGAATATTTGCTGTGTCATAATTGATGTTTGCATGATAACACGGTTTTTCTTGGCGTAATTTATTGTCTGATTGTTGAAACCCTTTTGCTCACCGCTTTGTCATTTGTGTGACTGAACTGGGCAGCTTAAAGTAGATAATTTATTTACTGAGCTGTGGAGGAATAGATAGTTTAACGATACATAGGTTTGAGGTGCTTTATTTTCTGTATTTTTGTCTGAGATACCAAATTTCGCAGTACTATGATTTCTGTACAAAGAAATGAGAGACATTTTGAAAGTATAGATGAAGCAGTGGCTAGTTCTGTTTTCTTTTTTGTGGGGAGGTATAGGGGTTGGGGTTTGGGAGAAGGACCTATTTTCATGTCTCACGAAAGATTTTGAAACTCTAAAAGATTGCTAGATATTGATACATTACACTATATGATTGGAAAAATTCCAATGGATATAACTTTTGTGTACACAGCGTTTATAGCTCAAGTTAATAAGTCCTGCTAAACTCTAAAGTCCTAAATGTCATCCTATTCTTATTCACATTATTGATTTTGAGTGGCATATTTTTCATTTCATTTAACTGGTCTTGTTTGGCTTTTGTAGATTGGCAATTCCAGAGGAGGGCAGTAGTAGCTTGAGAAAAATTCCAAAACTGGAAGATCCTGCTCATTCTTCGAAACTGGGACTTGTGGTAAGATCATTTGGTTCATCTAAATTCTTTGCGCAGTTTTCCAAGTTCTCAGTATGCTTTTGGTTTTCTGCAGCCCAGAAGAGCCGATCTGGACATGAACCAGCATGTTAATAATGTCACCTACATCGGATGGGTTCTGGAGGTTGGAGGCTCTTTCACTTTACTTTATAGCAATTATTCTTGCCTAATGGAGCATTTCTTTGCTTTCTTGGGATTCTTAATTCTTTGCTGATTTGTTAAAAGTAAAATAAGAAACAGAAAAACAAGCATAAAAAGAAAAGCTGATAGATTAGTAATCTTTTCTTCCCCACTAAACTATAAGTTTCATTCTTGTAATGACCCTTGTTTGTCTTGTTGCTGATACGTCCTATCGATCTTATAAAGCTGATAGATTAACATATTCTCTCTACGGCAGAGCATTCCTCAAGAAATCATTGACAGCCATGAACTGCAAACTATTACCTTAGATTACAGGCGGGAGTGCCAACATAACGACGTAGTCGATTCACTTACTAGTGTGGAAACAGTTGGGGAAGCTGAAGCAGTTTCTAAGCTTCAAGGAACTAATGGGTCTGCCGCTAGTATGGAAAAGAAAGAAGATTTACGTCAGTTTTTACATTTATTGAGATTGGCAGGTGATGGGCTTGAAATAAATCGAGGACGTACTGAGTGGAGAAAGAAACCTGCCAGATGATATATTTTAGTCGGCTACACCTTTTCTTGCTTTAACCAGTTTTTCTAGTGTTCTTTCTTCTCATGTCTTCTTCCTTTTTCTAGCTCCAAAGTTGTGTCATTTTCAGGAGCTCTCTGTCTATAAACTCTCATTGCATCATGCATACAGATTGCCATTGGGGACTCCAAATTTTCGGATAGCTTGAGAGAGGAAGATGTACTTTTGATTTTTCGTACACCTTCCTCAAACTTCACGAGTCAATTTTTGTAATTTTTTTTTTTCAGGTGTTACTTGTATTTAAACCTACACTCCATTGATGAATTATTAGCCTTGCTTTCCGTGAGTAAAATGCTTTGAGTATTACAATTTTTCTACAAATTAACCGATATTCTTACTCGTAACACAGATTTTGTGACATCATTGCCTTCTTTTCCCTGGCCTTTGTCCGATGGACTGAATGAATGTTGCATAGTTCCTAACCATTTAGTGCATGAAAATTGATTTTAACTAGAACTTTTTAGTTAAAAGAACTACCTAGCTCACACAAACTTTGAAAGAATTGGAGCAGTTGGAAGAACTACCTCACATTTACTTTGGAAGAATTGGAGGGGAATAGGGCTGATGTGTAACATTACTCAAGCAGTCAAGCCTCAATATCTCATATGCAAATTGCATGATTCCAAATTATTAGACTGATGTGGCGCAAAAAATTAATATTGGCTTTATGTGATAAACCAAAGTAATTAATGGCTTCTCTAAATTGAGAATTAACATAACTCCAGATTGGATGAGCATACTCTTAATTAGAGATGGAATTTGAAGTCTTAAGGAGTGAGAGAACTGTCTCCAAGAGGTAGCTCAATCGGCTGTGAACCACGCCTTATGAAGCGGAGGTTACAAGTTTGAATTCCCCCTCCCCCTACCCTTGCGTGGACATGTCAAAAAAAAAAAAAAAAAAAAACTCTTTTTTAAGAAGGTAAAATAATAATAATAATAATAAATATATAATTTTAAATTAACGTATTATGAAAAATATAAAATTTTTAAATTTGAAGGAGAATATATAGGATTATGAACTCCCAAGGTGGGAGTAGTACTTCTGCCCCAGCACTTCTAAACTACCTATTCCGATACACTCGATACTTATTTGGTGGATGCTTTGCTATGAATTTGTGAGCAACCTCCTCCTGTATATCTTCAACCTTCGATCCTCTAATGGTAAAAAATTTTCCGATTACAAGCAATCAGAAATTCCATTTTAAAAGCAAATTATGTACAAATATTATTTTCATCCATTTAATCCAAGGGGTCATGATGAAGCCACCAAAAAAATTACTAATTTCGTCTATTACCATCTGCGGCCAACATTATCACAAGAACAATTAAATAAAGTATGGCCCATGCAAAATTAAACACCATAATTTCAATGGATCACCATCATATTCAAGTTGTTAATAATTAGGTTCATTGAACACGCCTATATTTGTTTTTAATAAAAAAAATCGTAAACTTAACATAGACTCTGCACTAACTCAAGATCGGTCTGGACAACATGTTTCATAAACTTCAAGCATGAACATGGCTGGGTTAGTTAAGCCCTGATGAAGCCTAAGTTGAGGTTGACGTACGTGGAGCAATTAAGAACAACTATCAAGCATGCCATCTTCAACAAGACATGAAAACAAAAGCATAATGTTTCTTTTTTACAAGATAAAAAGAGTATATATTAATACAATATTATTTCTTGTCTTCGCAATTTAGCTAAGGCTGAATTTGCATACGAAAACCATGAATTTAATTATGATCTGTCGACAAACATTTGTTTGTGAATTAGACTTCTTATTACTGTAAAAACTTAGCAAAATAGCTAGGTTATTTACATGTATCCAAAGTCTACAATTATTTAGGGTTTTCAGCCACCACCATATAGCTCCGGCCACCTGCTCAACCAACCTCCCTACTTATATGGTATAACGTACACATCAATCATTCCACTTAAAAAGGTAATATTTCAAAATGATTTCACAACCCAATCCATTTTATTCATTGGGTCATGATGGCACCACTAAATTATTCCCATTTGTGAGTATCAGAAGATTCAGAACAACCTAATATCAAAATAATATATGAAAGAAAAATTAAACACTAGCTAGATGATCACCATGGGCCACCTTATCCTTCTTTTCTCTAACAACCATTTAATTAATTTCATTAATTCCCAGACCACTCATTTTCACTATAAATTAGAGTGGCCTTTGAAGCAATTTTCTCCATGCAAAACGCAGCTAACTAATCATTTAAGACTGCAAAGATCGATAGAGATGATGATGAGTATGGAGAAGACTACTAAGGCATCGCTCTTTTCTGCCCTCTTGCTTATGGCATTCCTAATTGGTACAGAAGGAGGAAGGGATGTTCCAAAGAAAGATATGGTCTACTCTCCTCAAACTTTCTGGGGCTTAGGCCTTGGTTGGCCATTTCTTGGGGGATGGCCTTGGAATATTCCGCTTTTTGGATCCCCTGGTGCTTTTGGTGGTGTAGGCAATGCCGGCCCTCCTGCTCTCGGCCCTGGTCTTGGAGGCCTTATTCCTGGCATCGGAGGAGGCGGCCCTAAAGGTGTTGGGGGCATCGCTGTTGCTGATATTAATGGAGCTGAAGCCACATCTCCATGACCAACTGCTACTGCTATAGCCTATACATGCATGTTTGTATGCATGCATGGTGTCTTTTACAAATTAAAAAAATTAGTAGAATAAATAACGGGCCTTGAATGGGCATGCAGTGGCCTCTTTATTGGGGTTGTTCAGCCAATATCTTATCGATCTACATGTAGTACTGGTTTATGAGTAATCAACTAATCTCTCTATGATTGATGATGATCCGTACGTACGTGCTTAATTGCAAAATAAAAGTAAAAACCCCTGCAATTTTCTTATACACTAAAAATTAAAGACTTTAGAAATATTCAAGCTTGGTTGGTATATTTCCTTTTCCAAGTTAAAGTGATATAGAAGACACAAGTATCTCAAATACAAGCTAGTAAGCATGCAACCCAACGATCGATCACAATTGTCCCCTAATTCACGTACGTGCACAACAACAGCTACTCAGTTCCATGATTCACGTTGAATATTCATGCCCAACATGATTTGTGGGATGTATTCCCATATTGTCCTCTCTTGTAACCAAAATAGATTGAACAAAAATAGGATAAAATGTAGTCTTCACTTTCAACGTCGTACGTTGTTCCTCGCACCATCACCTTCAATTCCTTCTTCTTAAATTTACAAGAACATTCGAGTTGCTTGAAGATTGATACTTTGCTCCAAAGTCACGCATGTTTCAGCTAATTTTCAATCAATACATTACAAGCCATCATTAATCTATGAAATTTATCTAGCAACCTAGCTCCAGACTCCTAGGTTAATTAATAGGCCACTCCAAGTGAGGGGAGATTTAGGTGAGTTTCTACATATGCTCATGCTCCTCACGTGTGCATTTAAATTTCCTTCTAATATGTAAGACGCAATAAATGAAATATTTAATTTTAAATTGGGAGTGAATTGTGTAGTGTTCAAACGCATGACATTTGATTTTAATATCATGTTAAATCACCACTTTTTTTAAAAGCGTGTAGGAAGTGGTAAACTTAATCATTTAATTAATATTTTAACATGTCCCCTCATGTGTGGCTCAAACTCCATTTTAATAATTATACCCAACATATTAAATATTTAATTTTAAATTGATGGTGAATTGTGGTCTAGGTTTAAAATCATAACATCTAGATCCGATACCATGTTAAATCACTAATTATCCCAAAAACTTAAGCTAATAGGAATGAGTAAATAATTTAATTATTTAATCAATACCTTAACATCTTCAACTATGCCTCAACTTTTCCTCTAATGGTAAAAAAATTTCACTTTTAAGCAATCAGAAAATTCCATTTTAAAAGCAAACTATATATAAATGTCATTTTCATCCATTTAATTCCAAGGGGTCATGAAGCCACCAAAAAATTTACTAATTAATTTCATCTATTCCCATCAGACGACATTATCACAATTAGAACAATAAAAGAAATCATGGCCATTGTAAAATTAAACACCACAATTAATTCAATGGACCATCATATATATTAAAGTTGTTAGGTTAATTATTTCCGTGTACTCAAGACCTAGCTAAGCTATCCGTGGTCCACAATTAATTGTTTAGGTTAATTTTTCAGCCACCACACACCTAGCTAGCCTGCTCAACCAATTAACCTCTCAACTTATGGTATTAGTACTATAAGTACTCATCGGATCATTCCACTTAAATGGCAATGCTTCAAAATGATGATGAATTCACAACCCGATCCATTTTATTCATTGGGTCATGATGGCGTCGCTAAATTTTTCCCATTTGTGAGCATCAGAAGATTCAGAACAACCTAATATCAAAACAATCAAAGAAAAATTAAACACTAAATATCGATGATCACCACGGGCCACCTTATCCTTCTTTTCTCTAACAATTAACCATTTAATTAATTTCGTTAATTCCTAGACCACGTAACAAATTAAGGGTGCACTCATTTTTCTATAAATTAGGGTGGCATTTTTTTTAAGCAATTCTCTCCATGCAAATTAAAACGCAGCTAATTAATCATTAAGATTTAAGACTGCAAAGATCGATGGAGATGATGAGTATGGAGAAGACTGCTAAGGCATTGCTCTTTTTCGCCCTCTTACTTACCACATTCTTGATTGGTACGGAAGGAGGAAGGGATGTTCCAAAGAAAGATGCAGTCTACTCTCCTCAGACTTTCTTAGGCTTAGGCCTTGGTTGGCCATTTCTTGGTGGATGCCCTTTTTCCGGATTTCCAGGTGGTTTAGGTCTCGGAGGTCTTATTCCAGGTCTCGGAGGTCTTATTCCAGGCCTCGGAGGCCGTATTCCAGGTCTGGGAGGCCTTATTCCTGGTATCGGAGGCGGCCAGCCGGGTCCTAAAGCTAGTATTCCAGGTCTGGGAGGCCTTATTCCTGGTATCGGAGGCCTTATTCCTGGTATCGGAGGCGGCCAGCCGGGTCCTAAAGCTAATATTAATGGAGTTGAAAGCACACCTCCATGACCAAATGCACCTACTGCTAATACTATATATATAATGGTGCCTTTGCAAATTAAAGTATAGTAGAATAAATAATGAGCCTTGAAAGGGCAATATAATGGCCTCTTTGGGGTTGTTCAGCCATCTCTACGTACATGTATGTGGCTAGTGCATGCTAAGTAATGGTTTATGAGTAATCAAATAATTAAATAGCGAAATGTTGTTGATCAGCCATCTCTGATTTCTCACTCTCTCTCTCTCAAGTCTCAAGCTTGGTCGTTGGTATATTTTGTTTTCCCAGTTTAATGAGCAAAGTGTAGGTTAAAGTGTAAGCAACCCAACAGCCACATTAATGCCCACAATTGTCCCATAATTCTCAGTGAGTCAGTTCCATGCAGTCCCAGGATTCACGCTGATCCATCTATCGTGCAACCAGCCCTTCAATATTGATTGTGTTCCTCATAATTAATGTTAAAATAATCAGATTCAGGGCTAATAATGTATGTGCACAACCTGTACTACTTTTGTTAAGTTGTGAATTCAAAGCAATGACTTGTGATCATACAAAACTGTAGCCTCAGCGGGCCTGGAAAATGATGCATGCATCCTAATTGCTAGCTAGTTTCGAGCATACGAGTAATAATTAATAAATATATATTCATATTTGATCGTTTCAATATTGGATGAAAGCAATTTTGATGGTGTTAGGGCTACGAATATGAAGGTTTTATATTGTTATGAAAGGGAGGCTGAGTATGGGGGACAGGTTGCTGTCTTGGGGTTGTAAAGGATATGTGAATTGTGTTTTCTGCAGAATTCAGTTGGAGAGCCATGATCATCTTTTCTTTGAATGCAGTTTCAGTTATAGACTTTGGAAATTCTGTATGTCTAGATATAGAGTGGAAAATGTTCCTATAATATGGAGGATATTTTAACTTTGGGCTTGAACGATTGGTGCAACGAGTCTTTTAAAGCTATTCTTTGCAAACTAGCTTTGAGTTATGTGGTGTATAATATATGGTGCACTCGGAATGAAATCAAACATGCAGGGCATCCAAGTTTTGAGGAGCAGCTGTTGAAAAAAATCTTGTGGGAAATTCGAGTTAAAGTTGTTGGGAAAGGAAAGTTTCAAAGAATGAGAGAACCTTGGACTTTGCTCCTTGTGGAACTGCTGCGGATATTCTTTCTTGATATTAGGCTGATGGATGTTGGTTGGCTGTTTTTTGGTTTTATTTGTTCTGCTGTTGGCTGCTAGATCATTTTGATGTAAGGTTTTAGTTGGCCTTTGGGTGGGGTTTGTTTTTGGTGGTTTTTTTATTGTTTGGTTGTTTTGAGCTCCTTGTCTTTGTTTATCTGCTGCAAATTTCTCAGCTGCAGATTTATCCGTTGCCTGGAAGTTCTCTGTTTTGGTTCATTTTTTAGTTGTTGTTGGAAGGATTTATTTTAGGCCTTGGGTGAGGTTTGTAATGCTGTTATTCTGCAATGGTTTTGTGCTGCATTGTTTTCCTACAATGTGTTTATGCTGCAATTTGTGTGTAAGTTTGGTTGATAGCCGTTTTAGGCTGGTTGAGCTTTTATGAAATCACTTATTCATCCAAAAAAAAAAGAAGATTTTATATTCATAAGAGTTCGTAGTTCATTCTACTTCTCATCCAAATGAGATCGTGACCAGGTGTTTTAATTATTTGCTTTTGCTTAGGGGCTTATAATCGTATTTTCTACGTAAATCTAGTAAGGACGGCCTTGACAACTTCTCAATATACATTAAGAAATACTCAAAAGGTTTAAGCTTTTTTTCCATCCTATCTCAATCCCTTGATTTAATTCTTGGTTTTGGAAAGAGTTGTGAGTTGTGCATTGTATAGGTTATTTATTTATTTATTTTTAATGACGAACTTAGACAAAGTTACTTCGTTTATTCACCCTTCAAGGGCAACCTTCCCTCCTCCCCCTATTAAACTAGGGGTTAACCTAAAAGCTTAAGTTTTGTGTGTAAGTTTTGTGTGTGCTCAAACTTTTCATTTTAATAGGTGAGACACAACATGTAAAATATTTAATTTAAATTTGGTAATTTGATGGAGTCACTCATGACCTTTGGCTCTGACACCATGTTAAAATATCAGTTAACCTGAAAGCTTAAGCTTATAGGAAGAAATAAATTTAATCAATTAATCATTACTTTAACATTCCCAAACACACATTGGTCAAATAAGACTCAAATTCGTTGTGCGCATGGTATCAAAGAATTGTTTACAGCCCAAAGATTCAAACCTTAGACATGATGGAGATCAATGTCACCAAGTATAAATCCTTCACTATTTTTATTTTTATTTTTTTTCTATTCATAAAGCCTTCACTACTTGAATCAACCCCTTAGAGTTTAAAAAACAAAAAATTTATTTGGTTTTTACGGTACGTTCACTACACCTTACTCTAAATCAATTGGTATCAAAGCCAAAGTATGCTACATCAAAAAGCATGAATATGTCTACATATCCCTACCTCCCAAATGTAGATGCAAATACGTACGTAGATTGGTTTCTTAATTGGCCAGGCCTCCTACCTGATCTATCTGCTAAAGTTCTATAATGGTTCAGTTTTTGACTTGCAAGCAATTGAATTAGTTGTTTTGCTTAAATGATAATGCTTCAAAAGCATTTCCCTTTCTTGACCCAAATCCATTTATTCGTCTTTTTTATGGTTAAGGTAAACCGTTTTGCAGTCATGAGGCCATTAATGAATGAGGTTACCATATATTCCTATCAATTATCAGAGTAACTCAATATGACAATATATAATAGAAGAGATCATATAGATTATAGGCCAAGCAAACTTAAATACCAATATTCCGGCCAGTTGTTCATTCATCAAACTCTCTAGCTAATCCTTTCAGTTTGTCTATTCCTTCACACTATGATGTTCAACCTAAAAGGCAATATAGCTAGCTTTAAATTAACCACCATATTAATTAGTCCATGGGCCGGGTCACCTATCAACGTACAACAATCGAAACGAGGAAGCGCCCCATGCAGAGACCATTTAATTTGGTTGCCAAACCAAGTATCAAAAGGGTGCCCTCATTTTCTCCACCTGCACTATAAATTGAAACAATTCTCCTCCATCGAAAACGCAAATATATAATTAAGTGAGAGATTTCCATTTCCATTTCCATCTCCATGGATCAGAGCACTAGTACTACCACTACTAAAGCGTGGCTGATTTTGATTCTCTTTCTCATGGCATTTCTTGTTACAACTGAAGGAGGACAAGAGAAGCCTATCAAAGATGGAACTCATGACCACTCTGATCACCATCCTATATTTGGTTCCCCACTTGTTCCATGTCCTTTTATTACGACTTGTTGTGTTCTCTTTCCTGGTCCCGGTCCTTATGGAGGCCCTCCTCCTCCTGGTTCCGAAGGCATTCCAAGCCCTGGTTGGCCAAAACCCGATGGACCTAAACCTCCCAAGGATAGCTGCACTGACGGGCACGGAGACATCCCTAAAGGTGACGGTGAGCCAGGTCATGACCAAGACCCATAACTAAAATGGAGCATGCTGCATGCATGTCTTTGTGCTCTCTGGCTACTATATAAGTAAATAAAATAAAGAGAAACAATATATATATATATATATATATATATGAGTAAAATAATGAGCCTTAGAGAATAAGGCTTGACCCGTTGTGGGCATGTATCATCTACGTGGCTTGTGCTATGCAATGGTTCAGTACTAAAATAAAGGTGCATTTTCTATGTTTTAACTCTCTCTCTCTCGCGCTCTCTCTCTCCCTCTCTCCAACGATGCTAAGGCTAAGCTATTGATTTGTATCATTCATAATGGAAGAGAAGATTATACAAAATACGGATATAGGTACCCACCTCAGGATCTGGAAATTGGAAGAAACCAAAAATAAAAAATTGAAAAAGATTACACGATTATACATCCAAAATGGGCCCAAATGCTTCTGATCAGATCAGATGAGATCCATCCCACATTAAGTTTATGTCCTCTCTTCTAGGACTTTCCCTCCCATGATCTCTTAGCCTTCGATAAGCAAAACCTAATCCACTCCTCCCATACAAAATCTCTACCCTCCTTCAACCATTAGAAATACACGTCTTTCACGACCTTTGGAATTTGCCTTGATTCACCCATGGGCTATGTACCATTGGCATTGGAAACAAGTTACAGCAAATCCACTCCCAATTCCTTGTTTCCCAATTTCAGTTTGATGATGAGACCCTACATTCCCTACCATTTATTCGGTTTGTTCCCATCCTCCGTTTTTCATCAGATAATAAAAAAAACGAAAATAAAACCCTTTGAAGTGAAAGAACAATGAATATGAAAATGAAAGCCTAGTCTGAGCATTGAGAATCGTTTTCATACACAGCTTAATTTACGCTAGTGACTGAAATGGTGATTTTCATTTCTCCGGAGTTGGCTTCTTCGGTGGCATAAAAATGATTTTTGAAGAAATGATAAAAGAGAAATAACAGGTTATCCGCTATTAGTGAGTGCCAGTGGCGACTAAATCAGGGAAAGGCCATTCTAACTCCAGGAGCGTTTATATAATTTATCCCACTCCACTCCACTCCACTGCCCCAGTCCGAACGCTAACTCCCATTAAAACCTAATTAAGCCAGACAGCGTATTATGCATTACAGACACTTGAGCATCTAACGACAACAATAGAGACAAATAATAAACATGCTTTAGGGGGTTCAATCTGACGACTACTCCACTCATACAACTTTGTTCTTTCACCAAAACCCAACAGTCATTAGGTATAATATATTAGCTTCAACAGCAAAATATTTTCACCACAAGTATGAAAACGTTGTCTACTGCCATGCCCAAACAATTGTTCCATTCCCCTTTCACTTGAAGTAGTTCGTACAAAACCCTGCTGTACCCATAAGAGGAAATAAATTAGTATTAATTGGTATACAGGGGAGGAAAACAAAACACTCAAAAACTGTCTGAAATCTAAAGAGGCAAGAACATCACTCGCTCAATGAAGCATAAATAAACCTTTGAAAACTTTCAATTCTCATCGCTTAAAACATCAGGTGGGTCAATCATACAAATAAAAATTAGATTTCCACGTAATTTAGTGCCCTGAACAACTTCAAATAATTACACACCTGTTTCGTCTTGAAAATGGTATGAATATTTGTCAATACACTAAGGGACCCTCCCAAGTGGGTTTTTAACCCCGACTTCTTTTTCACAACTTTTTATTTCCTTTCAAGTGTGTACTCGGTTCTCCAAACTTGAACAGTACTCGGTCCTAATCTACTACCACTATTATACATTCAGAGAGATAAAGCGCCTGAAAAAACTTACATAATCAGTTATCAAGCCTGAGCCTCAACTGGTTGAAGGAAGGAAGATTCTAATGAGTTCTCTCACTGTGATGTTTTTCCTACAGGTGGGGCATTTGTTCTGTGTACTTATCGCGGTCTTAATACATGTCTTACAGAATATGTGACCACACCTCGTCGACATTTCCTCGACTAATGGACCCATGCAAATTGGACAGCTAAAGGTAGGATCCTTTGGTGGTGAAGGTAGCTTTGTCACATTCTCTCTCTGCCAAAAAGACATTAAAATTAGTTCTGAACCACACAGAGATACACACAATGTATCCAATCACATCATTCAGTTTCAACATTGTTTACGGACTTCTTGTCCAATAGGTGACATGAGACTTCATTAAATAACATAGGCCATGACTCATGGCCAATGCAAGAGTATTGCAAAATAGGCACCACTATCGACAGAGCAATCATAACATGTATCAAATATTCCATGAAGACAATGAATGCATCATGTCACTTCAAACCTGCATGCTACTGAAATAAATGTGACAAAGCATATTCCATATAATATGCTTTTAATGTAGGAAAAAAATTTCAGCCAAATGGCATCAGTGGACCGTATGAAACAGGTTCAAATCTCATTGGTGAGTGAACTAATTGCCAGGCCAAACAAAAAAGGGCATAATTTGTAGGCTTATACTTCAATTCACTAGCGCAGAATGCAGTATCTATTTGATAAGCTCCTACCGGCCGCCAAAATAGATATTAAAAAAAAAAAAAAAGACCCCCTCTACCATATTCTATTTACAGAAATCTCACAAGTATTCCAATCCACAGGACACGATGAACTATAGTAAATTAATATAAAAAATGCCAAGCAATTGTACCCTGCGGTTGCAATGTGTCACGAAACAAAAGCTTGGGGTTGGGTCAAAATCCAAATAACTAAACATCTGTTTTTTAAGAAAAAAGGCATTCAACTTTTTGTAACAAATATCTATTTTAAAATGCTAACCACTTTTCCTCCTCGAATTCAATAACAGTCTAATGGATCTAAAAGGCATACCTGTATGTATTTTATTTATGCATGTTTAGCTGAATGGCAGGTTCAGTTATATTAACTTTTAAGTCTTTTATTTTGTTCTTTGAAAAAAGGAAATGATCATGTGGACGTCTTTATCAAGCATAAAAGTTTCAGCAAATAGAGGAAAGAATTACTGTCAGATATGAAAGAGAAACATCAATTATTACTATTAGTTATCCATCCAATGACCCAAACACACAAAATAAACAACGTATTGAAGGATTGCTTTTACCGTAGAATTGCTACTGCTTTCCAAATTTATGTATAGATCACAATTAATAATTGTTTGGTTGGGAGGAGCTCTTCTACGCTTGTTGCGGTTATTCTGGGTAACCCTAGTCCTTTCGTCTGCAATGATCACAGGTAAGAGAGAGAAATGTGAGCGAGCAACACTTGAAATACCAAATAAATGGATAGATTCAGCTAAGAACAAAGGATATGACACAGGATAAAACAAAATGACAAATAGGTCATTTGGCTGCCCAAGAATAAAATTCATACAAGAAAAAATGGGGCAACTACAACTTGCTAGAATAAGGTCCAGCTCATTCTTTAGAGATAAAGCAGAATCTTGAAAGAACAACCACCAATAAAATTAAAAAGAAATTAATAGTGATAACACATTTTCTCCAAGATTATACAGGGTAGTCTAATATGACTAATAGGTTTTTTAATTCAAACCTCAAGAGATTTTCTCCCACCAAAAGCACACAAAAAAGAAGGAACCCCAGGATTCCACCCTTGTTTCCACAAGTTGAACAATTTACAAGAAGTTCCATCAATGGTACAACAAAAAGAGTTAGTGACACGAAACAAATGCATACAACACATGCACACATACAAACAAACAAGAAAGATGTGAGGTTTCCATAATTTCTCTAATATACTTTTGAACGAGATCTATCTCTCTAGAATGTTAACCAAGTCCATCAACTGAATTCCTACAACAGCATATTCCACAGAAGATGCTCTTTGATACCTTCTTGGTTCCCTTGAATTCTGGAATTACATTATATTTAACTTATTTTCATAAAACAGCCGACTTCTTTTTCTCCAGTAAGATTCTCCTCTTCGTATATTCAGCTCCCCTTCTAGCTAAATCCTTATCCACAACTACAATTTAAAAAATAGAAAAATCGAAAGCACAATTCTGCATTCTTTTTGTTCTAAAGATTGAGCTCCTGTATCCGCTCACCGTGCCAGTTCATAAAATCATCCACTAGTCACCAATACCAATACTAAATAAACTTTGAACAATTGTGTTTGTATATGTGGGACCTAAAGCAGATACCTTCTAAAGATTGAGCTCCCTCATCCACTCATCATTAAGAACTCAGCGTAAATTAACAGGCAACATACTGCCAAAAAGAAAACTCAATTTTCTAAGAGAAAGCACCAGAACCCACAGCGACAAATACAATGATGAACCAATAAAGTCAACCCTCCAGGAAAGAACATCATTGCAAAATAAAGAGCACATTTTGCAGGGGGAAACAGACATGAAAATAAATCCCAAATATCCAGAAGCTCCCATATATGAAAGAAAACAAATAACAGAATTAATGAGGTTACCTATATCCACATCCACTATAGTCCTTCCACCATTCCGTCTGGAATTGTTTTTGGCCTGACATTACATAAAACAGGGTTTATAAGGTTAATTACAACAGCAGCAAAGCACATAGTGATATCAAAATGAAACAAAACTTATATAAAATTAAAGAGCCATACTTCAGCAAAAGCCCTGGGGGAGGATTCAATGACATCATCATCAATGGCTTCGACATCAATCATAGCAGGTACAGACCGCCCTAGTTGGCCAGTTTCAATTTCATTAGGCACCACTTGAGTCGAAGTCCCCTCCTGATCCCGACTGTCACTTGGTGGTGCAGTGTTGAGATCTAAGTCCAGTATCGCCTTCCTACGACGATACCCTCTTACAGAAGCCCCCCTGGCCGCCCGAGTGCTCATGCTAAAAACAATGAGATTCCTATCCAACTTCCAGAGCCTGAAAAACATAAAGCAAAAGAATAATATCAATTTTCTTTTCCAGAATATCAAGAATAGAAGATACATGTTTAAAGTATAAGCTATTCATAAAGGTCACATACATAACTGCGCCCACATGTCTACACTTTAGGAGTTGTGCATCTTCACACATAACCCCAAGACATCAATGTCCCCATAATTAATAGATTCAAACGAAAACCTTTTACCCAAGATTTGGCATTATGCCATATGCTACTACTATGCCACTGATTACGTCTTTTCTTTTTTAAATTTCTATGTAAATAAACAATTCATGAATCTGCAGCGTTGATCCAACATTCCCATTTTAAAAAAAAAAAAAAGAAAAGAGAGAGAATAAATCCAAAACTTTTTTCTAAAGTTTCACAGACCTAATCTGAAAATTTATATGTACAGAACACAATCATCTTATGTAACTAAAAGAATAAGAGTTGGCCAAGTGATCCTCATGTTTCCAATAATACAGTTCCAAAAAACTGAACTTGAATCTTCACACACTTAAAAAGATAAAAAGATTATCAACTTCATGAAGTTTTAAATCAACTCTACTATGAAACGCCAAACAAGGCCCAACTCTGAGGGCACAAGATAACATTATAATTGAAAAACAGAAAAGGAAATCATAGCCCAACCGAGGAGGCTTAAAAAAACCATATCACAATATTTATCTAAATAAAAATACAATATAATAAAATTTTCAGTCATACTATACGAGCAAAACAATTAAATTACGATTTCGTTTAAGGAAAAAATCGACCTTTCTTAAAGATTTTTAAGCCCCAAACACAAACACTCAAATTGCCACAACTACAGCTAGCATCGGACTCTGCCATCGACAGAATCGATTTTTCCCCCAAAAGGAAGAAAAAAAAAAATCAAATCCTAAATCCCTAACATCACAAAAGATCAGATATCAAAAATCGTAACAAAAACATATCAATCAAATCCCCCTGACCTGATCGATTCACACAATGCTATCCAAACAAAAACCCTAACCGATTACTTGAAACAGAAAAAGGGGAATATTCAAAAAGAAAATAGAGATTTCGATTCGAACAAAAAAACGTACCTTCAATCGGCGAGTTTCAGAAGCAACACAAAATGATCAAATTCTGAAACTTTCTTCGTATATAAATACGTATGTGTATTCCGAAAGTTTTAGGGAGAAAGAGAGAGGGTTTCAACACGAGAAAGTAGCATATAAGCCATGAGGGCGAGTGCAACAAATGAGGTAGGGGCCGGGGAGAGGAACAGGCTGTGACAGACGTGGCTAATGAAGATGGCGTCCACGTAGGCCTAGCCGCGTTAGATGGACACGTGTAGGTATAAGAGTGGTACACAGCGTGTGTATTATGACACGTGCGGTCGTGGGCTCCGTGTTTCAGTCTAATTTTGAATTTTATAATAGGCGGAAATTCAAGAATATTAACGTATGCCGTGACGGTGAATAATGATCTATTCTAAAGGCCAAAGGGGCCTCCTCGTTGCGACGCGTGGACATCTCGGTGTGAATGGAAACGAAGTCGTTTCAATGGCGAATGAATACTTGAACAAAAACCCAGCCGGTCCGGCAGCTTGTGCGTCTTTATTGGTTATACCGTTATACCATACCGCCACCACTGAAAGCAATACAAAACCCGCTTCCAGCATTTACCTACTGAGGTCAGAACTCAGAAGAGAAGACAGAGACGAAAGAAAGAAGTCAAAGATTGAGCATTGACCGTCGCCTCCACTTCACGGCACTGGCAGTGGCTAACAGTGACACCCCTCAAATTTTCCTTTTTTCATTTCTCTTTTATTTGCGGTCTACGATTCTGACTCTGTTATTGATAATTAATCAGACGGTCCAACCTAAGGCTTTTCAATCACCCAAATTCATGACAAAACAATGAGACAAAAAGGCACCCGTGTTTGACACTTGAAGAAGATGATTGTATAATAAGAGCATTGCTATTCGTTTTTCTACTCTACATCATGGATTCTTTATATTGATATATATGCTGATGGCAACAGTTGATGTCTTGTTTTAAGAACTTCAACTGAAAGGTTCTACTGGATTCCAAAGGACCCAGATTGCACCATCATTGTTGAAGCTATTCTCAATAGTTTTTCAGTTCAGGCGAGTAACTAATAAGACCATAAAAGGTTAGTCACTGAGGCTGTAATAATACGACAAAAGAATAAAGATTAGGTTTTAAGGATATTTTTCTGAAATTAAAATTTCATCAAACGATTTCAATATCTTCATAAAATTTTAATATCCTCTTTTTTATTGGCAATCTTAACTTTTGGATATGGGGGCACTAATATCAAAGTCCAAATTTAATATTGCCAGATTTTCTAACCTTATTTATTTAATATTGCCAGATTTTCTAATCTTATTTGATCACATGGTTTCACCTATATAATTGTAAGGCAGTAGAGAAAGCTACTCAAGGTGCAGAATTAGAACACTAAATTCATCACAAATCATACTTGTATTCACCAAGCCGACAGATATGGAGAAGTCTTCACTCAAATTGGCTTTCTTGGTTGCGTTCTTGGTGATTGCCTCTAGTAAGAAATTTTCATTTCATTCAATTGTTTTATTGTTCACCATTAATTTCACAGCATAAATATGTGAGAATAAATAGACGAGTTGTTGAAGTATAACTGAAATTGTATGTTTCTTAATCCCCAAACGTGGTGGCTGCAGATTTTCAGTTCAAAGTGGATGCAAGGAATGTTGTGGTAATTCATTGCAATAACGAGATAAGATGCATTGACCCATGTTACTGCAAACTTGCTCATTGTGTGTGTCACCCTCCGAATGAAGATTCGGTTGCAAAAGCCTTCATCAATCACCTACAGATGCAAGAACAAATTTCACATTAAATTCATAGATCATTGTACCTGACAGGGAGTCACATTACTTACCCTAAGTGGAATAAAATGAATAAAACATATCCTGAGGTTTCGATTTAAGTCTTCAGATTATTACTATTTGATCAATTAATGGAAACAAGCATAAATGCTAATGCTACTCTAACCTTTATGCTCTCCTTGGAGAAAAACCTTTAATCATTTCCTTCTGAGCAGGGATTCTGAGTGCACTGCATCTGCATGTACATCTCATCCACTTCCGCAGAAAATCTTTTACTAATGTCATTTCTAGCTTTAGGTGGAACGTTTTTGCAACAGTTCAAACAGGGAGCATGTGAAAAATGCACAAACATGAAGTATCCATACTTGAGACTTGAGAGTTATTTCCGTGACAATTAATCAAAGAATTATGCCCAGGAGGAACTATTGGTTCCAAGCTGAGCGCCCATATTTAACAAATGATTGCATGTCTACGGACTACGATCGAGGAAGAGATTCACAAAAAGGCCCCAAAGAAGTAGAGGACAAAACAAAGAAATTCATTAATTTAGTCATTGAGTAAAAGAACAACCATAATACAACAGAAGTCAATTGTTAATTAAGAAAGGAAAAAAGGACAATTTATTAATCATCTCATAAAAGCTATGATGATAAAAGAAAAAACTGCTCAAAGAAGCTGGAGGGGTGTATTAGCCATGCGTGCCTTATAGTGGTACATCAGAGTTTTTCAGTCAACCTGACTATAAAGGAATTAACTGCAGCTGCATCCAAGACTATCCATGAAGATTCGAACAACATGTAACAAACATTCCATGAAGACAATGAATGCATCATGTTAATTCAATTAGCCATATTCATGACAAAATAATGAAACAAATAGGCACTCGTGTTTCATTTGTGTTGACACTTGAAGAAGATGATTGTATAAGAGCATTGCTATTCGTTTTCCTATTCTAAATCATGGATTCTTTATATTGATGGAAACTGTTGATGTTTTGTTTGAAGGACTTCAACTGATGATGAAGAAATTTCACATTCAATTACAGGGTGATAAGAGTAAATTTTTTTCTTTTTCTTTTTCCTTTTTGGCTATTCGATATGAGGAGGGGAAAGGGAAGAGGTTTCAATCACTTTAATTCCTTTACTTGCCTTTGTTGTCTTTATGTACTTTTCTATTTTGCTGCACCTGTTGTTCAACGTGGGTTACTATCTTTCGGTTCTTATTTTGTTTGATCCAGTGGAGTAGATTTTTGTAGCTGGTGTTCATTCTTCATCAATAGCTCCATTCTGATTTTTGGTAGTATGTTTCTTGCAACAACCATTTCACGATGACTGTTGCCTTTATTGGTTGGGGTTCTTCATTGAGTCTTTTTGCTGTTTATTACCACCTTTTGTGGCCCTTAAAAATCTTAGAGTCACAAATGAGACACGTGTCCCAACTAATAAAAAAAATATATTATTTAAGATTAAAACTAATAATAATAGGATGGCTAGCCATCCCATCTTTATCTTAAGGGGTGGCCGGCCACCCCATCTTTGCCTTAAGGGTGGCTGGCCACTAGGATAGTTCAGCCACCCCTAAGAATCAAATGAAATATATATATATATATATATATATATATATATAGGGTTTGCCTTTTGAGGGTGGCCAAAACCACTCCCATGGTCCTTGAGGGATGGTTTGGCCACGCTTGACTCGCCATTGGGGGTGGCTCTATATGTAAAATGGATGTAGCTGGCAATCCTCTATGGCCAAGATGAGGGTGGCCATTATTTTTTATTATTTTCTTTTTTAATCATAAATAATATTTTTTTTATTTTTTTTATTAATTGGTGCATGTGTCTCATTTGTGACCTTAGTATTTATGAGAAAAAAAAAATCATAGCCATTAACTAGAATGGATTGGAGAGGATCCGGATCTTTGTCTAATTGGCCTAATGATCTCAGACACATCAAAACTATATTTAGATTTTTAAAAAATAAAATAAAATAAAAATTCAAAGCACATTAACGGTCATACTTGTTTACTAAAAGTGTATCATTTTTAAATCTAATAATAAGGATCTAATGTCTTTAACGTCCTCTAATTGAGAGTAAGCATGTTAAGCATGGAACACAATACCGAAATGCACATCCACACCAAATCAAATCTACTATATTAAGAAAAAACCCATTATTTTGGAAGGGTTGATCGGACAATAATGACCTTTTAGGACCCAGATTGCACCATCATCGTTGAATATATTCTCAATAGTTTTCGGTTGGCAAATAAGACCATATAAGGTTAGTACTTGAGGCTGTAATAATACAACAAAAGAATTAAGACTACGTTGTAAGGATATTTCCCTGAAATTAAAATTCCATCAAACGATTTAAATATACTCATAAAATTTTAATATCTTTTTTCTTTTTATTGGCAATAAATTTTGGATATGGGGGCTACAAATATCAAATCCAAATCTGGTATGCCAGATTTTCGAACCTTTTTTAATCACATGATTTCACCTATATAATTGTAAGGCAGTATGGAAAGCTACTCAAGGTGTAGAATTAGAACACCAAATTCGTCACAAATCATACTTGTACTCACCAAGCCGAGAGATATGGAGAAATCTTTACTCAAACTGACTTTCTTGGTTGCGCTCTTGGTCATTGCCTCTAGTAAGAAATTCTCATTTCATTCAATTGTTTTATTGTCCACCATTAATTTCACAACATAAATATGTGAGAAGAAACAGACTAGTTGTTGAAGTATAACTGAAATTGTTTGTTTCTTAATCCCCAAATGTGATGACTGCAGATTTTCAGTTTAGAGCAAATGCAAGGAATGTCGTAGTAATTCATTGCAATCATGAAATAGGATGCATTGACCCATGCTATTGCAAACTTGCTCATTGTGTGTCACCCTCCAAATGAAGATTCAGTTGCAAAAGCCTTCATCAATCACCTACAGATGCAGGAACAAATTTTGCATTAAATTACATGGTAATCAGAGTAAACATTTTTTTTTCTAAGGAAAAAAAAAAAGAAAAAAGAAAAAAAGAAAGCTTGATTCATAGAGCATTGTACTTCTCGGGGAGTCATATTACTTACACTAAGTGGAATAAAATGAATAACACATATCCTGAGGTTTTGATTTAACTCTTCAGATTATTGCTATTATTCCTACTTGATCAATTAAATGGAAACAAGTGAAATGGCGTACGCCCCTATTTGACAAGCAAACATCTTTAACAGATCAAAGATGACAAATTCTTTTGTGATTTTGAGGTTTGGTCCTAAGCCAATTGCTTTAATGAGACAGATTTTAGACAACAGGACTTGGGAGAGGAGTTTGTTGTTTTGGTCTTGATTGGACAAGTTTTAGCTTAAAACCCAAGTTTGGCACTGCCTTCCACCACCTTTCAAAACTGCAAGCATGGCTTGAAAATTCCATTTCATGAAGACATGCACTTTCAATGAACGTATATGGGATCTGGCTCTGCCCATGACCAGCTGATGAGAATCTTCTATTTTGTTATTTATGGTTGCATGGGATGGAAACTTGATGCTGTTTTTTGTCGCGATCTAAAAACCCTATGGCTCTGTTTGCAAATGGTTTTTGACGAGTAATGAATAATAATACACCAGACTCCTAACGCTTAGCAGAAAGGAGTGACGGTGAAAGCAAAGTGTCAACAGGATATTTCCTGAAAATTCAATAATTGCTGCACAATAAAACTATACAAAAATATGCATAAATGACCAAGTAAAACTTATTTTTTGTTTCCAAAGTTAGAAAGAAGTTAATCACCTTGACTCAAAACAAGCCCAATGATAGTACCACTACAAAATACAGATTGCCACTGTTTCCCATTTAGAGAAATTCACAACTGGTAATCAAGTCATACACACAATGCGTTGAAAACATTTGTTGGTTTCATCTGGACTACACGACACATTGTAGCATGTGTTTGCGTGCGTGTTGTTACCATAACCCTTTGAACATCCACATCGTATTAGCTTCACCAATAGAACAGGTATTATATTTTCTTTCACAAAGTGATCTTAACAGTGAGATAGCCCAAAATCACAACACAAGCAAGATGCAAGCTCAAATACTAATGTTACTCTAACCTGTATGCTCCTTGGAGAAAAACGTTCAATCAATTCCTTCTGAGCAGGGATTCTGAGAGCACTGCATTTACATCTCATCCACTCTCCCGCAGAAAATCTTTTACTAATGTCATTTCTAGCTTTAGGTGGAACGTTGTTGCAACAGTTCCAACAGGGAGCATTTGAAAAGTGCACAAACATGGAAGTATTCAGCATTGCACTTTCATTGTGTAAAAGAACAATCATAATACAAGAGAAGTCAATTGTTAAGAAAGGAAAAAGGACAATTACATCAGGTCACCCAAATCAATTATCGCATACAATTTATTAATCATCTCAGAAACGCTGTGATGATAAAAGAAAAAACTGCTCAAAGAAGCTAGAGGGTTGTTTTAGCCATACATGCCTTATAGTTGTACATCAGAGTTTTTCAGTCAACCTGACCATAAAGGAATTAACTGCAGCTGCATCCAAGACTATCCATGAAGACTCGAACAACTCATGGAAAAATTCCGCTCCAATCTCCTCGGCTGCATTTCTGAATGCAAGTCCAAATGCATTTCCTTGGACTGCTCCAAGTCGAGGCTTCCCACAAACTCCTACGATCAATACCTTGTTTGGCTCTTGAGATAAGCAGGCACAGAGCAAAGGCTTCATTCTTGCTCCCTTCTCTCGCAAGGCATCCATCAGAAAATAACAAAACTTAGTCAACGCCTGTGGGTAACCCAGAAGCTTTGTGTCCACCGAGTCTTCAAGCTTTACCCACCGGAATTTCCTTCCACTTCTTATACAACCGCTCTTAGTTATCGCAGTGCTTCCTTGCCTAAGAATTGCCCTTTGTACCTTGATTGCATTATGCATTCCAGCTTTCAGCTTATCAAGATTGCACAAGGACAGTGCATCATAAGCTACGCCAAACTGCTTGGAAGCACAAGAGCCGTCCGATGTCACAAATGATTCAAGCAGTGCAGTGACACCATACACCACATCCGCCGCCGACACCCTTGAGCGATAACCATGTAAACGCAAGAAACTCCTGTAGTAGAAATCAGTAAGCCCATACTCGGGTAAAAACCGTTCAAACTCATCTTTCATCTTCCTTTTTACTTCAAGGTTCATGTACTGAAACTTCTGCTGGCAATCCACAAGTGCAAATCCCATCCGGGCTAGAAGAAGCTTGAGCTTTTTCATCCCATTGTCACTCCATGTTTTCAATTTAGTCGCAATATACGAAGAACACAACATTGAATCAAATAAATTCCACTCCTGTAAGAGCATTAGCCTTGGTTCATCTTCATATGCAATTCTAGATGCATTGGGTGCTCGAATCTTTGTCCCGTCTTTGAGAGTCACCGAAGTTACTGCTTCCAAATTCCCCGAGCTGTTGATATGCTGTTCAAGCTCCATGACCCCAGCTTGGTACCTCTCATCAGTTAGCCTCTCATGAACAAACTGATCCGTCAATGAAACGCAAGCCAACCAAAGCAGCTCATTTGTGTTCTTCCTCAAAGAATGCGACAAATCATACATCAAACACCCGGACGGCTTCCCATGGAAAGTACCCATATGATAATACTCCCTCTTCAATTTCCTGAAAACTTGAACTGGGTCATCCTTATTTTCTTCTGAAACCCTCCTCCGCTTTCTCAACCCGCCCCCATCCTCCTCTTCGTCACTCTCACTCTCATCTTCACTATCAGATTCCTCATCAACCTCATCATCACTATTCAAATCACTCACATTCGCCAAAGCCGAAACATCAAAATCGTACGCCAAATCAGTCTGTTGTTCATCGTCCTGCGTGTAAAGCACAACCACCCTATCGTTCTGCTCACTCAAATTGTGCAAATGAATGGGCCGATGACTATCAACCACAAAAACACGAGCCGCCGGGCCTAAATCCAGGACCTTCCTTAAGTCCCTGTGACACCCCCAATTTATCAAAAGAATGGAAATGGGCTCATCGGAGGAGCACAAACTGGGCCCCGCGTAGTTGTGAATTTCCTGAAACGACGAGACCGGATAGCACGCGTATCGAACGGAATCAGATTCGAGGACATGGAAAATGATCTTGAGGGCACAGAGTGAGTCCACATCAGAGGTGGACGGGAATACGAGCAGAGGAGAGCAAGACGAAGCAATCGCCGATTCACGGAGCTTCGCATAAAACGACTCGACCCTTTGCTCCCTCACCATAATATCACTCACTTGGGCATGCGGATTTCAACCAAAATGGATTTTTTTTTTAATAAATGAAACAAAACCCTAAATCAGCCCACGAAATTAAGGGTGAATAGAATATTTTCGTAAAGAACCATCGGAAATCTACGAAACAAACGAGGGTTTCAATAAAATTACGAGATTTTATACGATTTCGACCAGTGATAAGCTAGTTAGCAATTGGTTGATCCCAATTAGGTGCCAGAAACAAAGAGAAGGATAATTCTAGAGAGAGAGAGAGAGAGAGAGGAATTACAACGAAAGGAAAATCAAGTGGCGGAGAATGAAAAAGGGAAATTTGGAGTTTGAAGTACCTGAGATTTGTACGAATCCGAAGGAAAAGTTCCGAGTTCCTCTAGGTTTTCAGCTCCAGACAACCGGATCTGAGAGAGAGAGAGAGAACGGGGGTTATTTTTGAAGATTTCAGTTTGAATTCTGTATACATTCGTAATGCTTTCTGTGAAAAATTGAATTTTTGAACGAGCGCCAAATTTTGGGCGCTAGATTCGGTAGTGCGTGGTTTCAAGAGAAGTAATAAAATGCGGACTCCCTCTGTTTGAGCTCTCTCTTGCGTTATGATCTGCTACGATGTATTATATTTCAACGGTCAGGATTTCTCCTTATCTTATCTGGCTTTTGGGATTAGCCTCCTCTTTTAGGTACTTTGCCATTCTTAATACTTTAGTCATTATTTTATCACATTCATCAACTCAATATTTTAATGGATATAAACTTTGTCCAAATTTTATTCAAGTTTCATTTGTTTTGATATAAAATGTTTTCTATTATAAAACAATGAAAATTATTTCAACCGAAAACAATTTCAGCATTTAGCTCTTATGAAAATTCAACGATAGTGCCCATAAATGACGGAAAATAACAAACGACCTTTGTGGTGGCAGACGATGATGACTTGTAACAAATTTCAGTGGTGACAACCAACAACTTTTGTTGTACTCTGATTGTAGTTTTGACGAATTCTGATAACAGTAGATAATGAACTACGAGAGATAGTACATGCAACAATGAAAAGCTCAAAACTCAATATTTGATTACAATTTTTAGTTGTAGTAAAATAGAAAAACAAAATGATTTGATTTAATACCTTATTGACCCACCAAATAAATTATCTGATCTAATATTGTAACAAGATGGAGAGTAAAAGAAAAATTCTTCAAACCTTATCATATGTAGTACTTCAAAAAGCAACAAACAATGAAGATTTCGTTGAAGAAATAATGGTTCGTTCTTAAAACCTTGCATATGTCAAAGAAACAGATTACTGGGGACAAAGTTTAGTCATTATGTGTGACAAAGCAAATAAAAAACTAAAGATTCAACCATTGAAAACTTTATGGTAACACCATGGTAAAAGGTTGTTAATGAAATTCCCAAAAAACTTTAGGAAATAAAAATAAATTCAATCATTTAATTAATATGTTAACATTTTTTCTCACGCGTAAGTTTAAATTAGTACTCAACAAACAAGCGAGGCTTAATACATGAAATATGAGATTTTAACATATGTTGACATAATTAAGATTTTTTTATTTTACATAAAAAGCATCTAATCAAGGAGAAGTTCAAAGCCACCGCAATATGGTGGGAATAGAATTAAAGAATCTCTGTATATGGTATTTTCCATGCAAATACAATTTAAGCAAAACTGAACAGAAACAGAACATCTCCTTTAAGCAGCTAAAAGGTAAGAAGAAGAACAAAAGAAAGAAAGATTGCCATAAAATTTTATGTTTTATTAATACAGAGTAACGCACACAGACAAAATGACCGCACTGAAAAGAAGAAACTCAGCTTGGAGAGAGCATTCAAAGGTATTTACAGCAAATTCAAACACATCATTTTCTGCACCATGGAAAGCAGCAGCTCTGAAAAATTGGCCAAGAGAATAGAAACGGCAAAATATCAGTTTCTGAAAATCAAAGGCATGAGAACATGCACTGTTTACTCAAAGCAGGAGTTGAGGAGTGATAACAAACCTTAGCACTGTCATCAGGATTTTGCCTCCTAGTGTTATTGTAAGATATCTCATTAGGCCCTGGTATCCTTTCCACTCCAGTCTGCCGCTCCTCCCTCACTTTATCAAAAATGTGAGTAAAACCCTCAGCTGATGCAGGGTTGTTCTCGTCCCACGCACCAAATTTTGGAACAGCAGTACCTTTCTCAGGCTGCAAGGTAAGAATCCAAATAATCAGGAACAAGTTTTAACCAAATACTGAATCCAGTAATCAAAGGAAGACTAAAGTAACAAAAGATTGCATGAAACTAATATTTCCAGTCCCTATCAGAATGGGAACTATTACCTGATAATTTGGAAAGAAGGAAGTACATAATGGGTTGTTTCAATATCCAGATAGCAAAACTATCAAGATTCACCTGCCAACATTTTTTTTAAAATTTTTTTTTTTTTATATCACATTTTAAGAAAAAAGTTTTTTCCCTATAGATCAAGAAAGCAGAAAATTAGATAATTTAGGGAGTAAGCTAATTTTAAACACAACTTATTTCGTGAGAAAATGACTACCCATGACATTAAACCACTACAGAATCTACTTGCTGATCTACAATTGCTTTCTTTCTTTTATTTCAGCCGCCACACAAATGCTCAAATGCAAATTTCAAAGTTTATGCTAATTATGGCAGTACTTATAGGAGAGGATTACCGTTTCGTCGCCTCGAGACTCTGGTTTCATTCGGGATCTTCCAGGAGTACCATGGGCACTTTCATATGAAGCCTTTCCTTCCAAAGAGTATGAATTCACCCCACCATCTCTTGCGGGGACCTTTGCCTGACGATGGAGAGGTGAACGCTCAACACTATGCTCGGATCCAGCACTATACCTTGCAGGTCTTCTATGGGTTTCACCAGAACTTACCCCACGACCTCCATGACGATGATTTGGTGGTTCACTGTTATCTCTGCCACCCAAATTGTCAGTAAACTGCTGGAGGTCACCATCTTCCCTGCTCCTTCGCTGTTCATGTGATGATCTTCCTGCTTTTTGTCTGATTGGTTCCTCTGGTTCGGCGATAGCTCTGGAAGTAGGACCTTGAGCTGAAGAAGAATTATCAGAAAATAGATCAGGATTCTCCTCAGGGTCATTTGGATTTACCATCTTGCCCCCACCACGACCTTTACGAGCCTTATCAAAATAGACTGTGTAAGGAACATTATCTCCGCTTTCCCAATTGCCAAACTTTGGTACGTGTGAACGTTGCTGCCACATTGAAAATATGTTATTAAATTTACCAGTACATCAGCTATAAGCCTATTGCATTATATCATCCGTCAACACATTTTATTTTCATCTACCAGTATCACATTCATAAAGCAGCCAAATATGATCTCTCTCTTAGAACCCTCTTCCAAAAGAAGGGTTATGGATTGTGCAAGTCATAGCTGCCAAGCAAGCAACAGAAACAAGAATCGTGACAAGCACAAATATTCCAAACGCCTTTGCAAAGCAGTAAAATGGATGGGCATGCAAAACCTATACATGTCATGACAAAAACAATGCACATACATAGGTTTATGCGTGTGTGTGGCTATGTATGTATGGTGTGAAGCACAACACAGACTCAAAACAGACACTACACAATGTGGTCACTACAACATCAAAAATCCTAAAAACTACGAAACAAAATGGTGGAGACGTGGTAGAATATAAATACATTTCAATTTTTTTTAATAACTATGATATCAGGCTATGCGATATGTATGCATCTCAGTTAATCATTTCCCCATAACTTGTGTAGATTAGTTAATATTCAATACCAAATAAAGATATGATGAATAAAAAATATAAAAACAAAGTCCACTTATGAACCATTACTTAGTTGCCTAATTAATTTTTGAAGTGTGTTCAGACCATGTTTAAGGCTTGCTGATTGTGTGCAAATCATTTTCAACTTCAAATTTCTTTCTATATCTTACTTGTGTTTGGCAAGTGTTAAACACAATACATTTTGGAAACAGGACAAGCCACATCCATGAACTGTCCATACACATGTCTAAAATCCCACGCCCAAATGATGTTTCCACCATTATTTATGACTATATTGGTGATGACATTATCACAAACAGCACAATGCTTATAAGCAATCAAAGGCCTTTCATGCATTATCATATTGTGCCTGTAGAAAAGAGGCATCTTGTTGACCATTTAGTAGCTAAGTAAGATTTTTTTAAAAAAACAAACCTCAATCACAAGACGACAGCCAGTCTACTTGCATAGCAATAAATATTGCATTATCTCATTGGACATTGAGAACGGACTATTTTAAATAACACTTTTATGCTTTGGTGGACATTGGATGCTTATGATAGACTGAATATGCATTAGACCTGCAAATTACATTGTTAACTTGATGAGAAAATGAAAACAACTGCCAGATGCCATATAGTTGTTGACAAGTTTTACACATGTATTACATCCATAGGTATATGAAATACATATCTAGAGTGACCCTCAAACAATGAGCTTCATGTAACAAATAAAATATTACCACCTGTTTACTAGGAAAGTGTTACAAGTTTTCAAGTGTCATGTTAAAAGAACCCCATGGGGGAAAAATGAGAATGATCATGAACAAAAGTGACAGATCCTTGAACTTCTTGTAGTTGTACGTCTAGATCCTTGCAACATATACATCATTTGCTTCAACTATTGAACAAGGACTTTTACTTCATGTATTATGCATAAATAAACCATATAACGTGAATCATAGGAGCATGAACATATTCAAACAGATTAACAATATTTTACAACCATATACTATTGATTGATCCGCTTTGCCTTGGAAACATAGGACAAATGGAGTTAAGACTGCAGGTTAGGATGAAAATAGCTGAATACAAGGAATATAACTTCCTATGAACTAGATAAGAATTACGGCAATATTTATCTACATTTTACCACAAATTTTGAAAATAAGACCATTATATAAAAACCTCAAACAAAAACATCCCACACCAAAAACACATTTGGACACCCACAATATAATGTCAATCAAATGCAGCCCAAATTGCATAATAATTCAACCTGAGCTTCAATTTCCAAGTATTAAACAGCACCAACTACAAATGTAATTAATAACACATCCAAGTAAATCAACTAGGCTGCTTGCACTAATAATCTAATATACAGGAAGAATGAGCAAAAGCAACCTATAAGAAAACAACTCAGCAAGCCCATCAAGCAAAACAATAAAATTCAGAGTAGTGCTAAATGTCACCCTCAAGTCCTCCTTGTATCCTTCTAAAACTTATGTGGCTTTTAAAATTACCATTGGATCAAACTTCAAAAGTAATCTATCGCAAATCTAATAGTAATTTTAAAAGACACATCAATTTTAGAAGGGGAGACATGGGTTGAAGGCAACCAAACAGCCAGTTGTATCTTTATTCTTTGTGTTTTTCTAATCTTAATTCAAACACGTTCATAATTCAACCAACAGCCCAAACCTTTTTCTGACAAAAGAGAGAGAATTCAAAATTTCAACTTTTCAGTACCCACATCTATAGGTGAATTGTTATTATGCCATTTGACAAAGCAGCAATGATTATTATCTTTTTGATCCGTTCTTTCCAAACAATTTGACACCAAAAAACACATAAGTATGACAAACCCAGATCAACAGAATTCCCAATTCTGTTAATACTACTAAATCATTAACAAAATCATACGAATCCCAGAATTTCTAAACAAAATAACACAAACCCAGAAGGAGTCTGTCTATCTTTGAAATCTAAATAAACAAACACAGTTCCCATTTCCACACAATATCAACATCCGAAAACAGAAAAGAATTACATATGCTGAATTGGGTTGCTAATTAGAAAAAGGTGGGAACAGATAACAAATTACAATCCTAAAACACCATTCAATTAAGCCCCATAGGACATAATGCAAAAGATCCAAACTTTCGAGGTCTTTTGCTTTCTTCCAGTTCTCCCAGCAACCAAGCAGAAAGCCATACATTCAAAGCAAAAAAGAGAATTGACATTAAAAGAACAAAAAACAAAAACAAAAAGCTTACAGCCATCGCTCTATCCACCAAATTTGGAACTGAAAAGCGTAATTCTCCAAGAACTTTTAACTGTTCAGACCAAACCCACCACAGGTATTCAGGCAAGAGAGAGAGACGGAGAGAGAGAGGGCGAAGAAGGGTTTTAAATAGAAGCTTATCAAACATTGACCGGCGCCACCGGTAATGTTTGACCATTCTCTTACGCTTCTCTCTGTAAACGTCTCTCTTTCTTCTCAGTTTCGAACGTCTCTCTCAACAATCAACTCCGTACCAATTTGTTACGTGAATTGCTATTGATAAAGCACGTTTTACTGCTTCCAGAGCACTCCAGCGTTGACCATACAATAAAATGATTGGGACTGGCGTGGAAGAAATGAAGGTAGATGTGGCAATCAGATTTCACTCTTTTTATTTTGTATTTTCCTCTATTTTTAATGTTCGTTGAAATGCTCCGTCTGAGGTAAGTGGCCGTTTGGTTTGGGGTGGATTGGGTGAGAGCCTGAGAGGAGAGGTCTCAGTTAACGCCGTCACTGTTAATGGCGGCTGACTTGTAAAGCTGTGTTGTCTTCTTCTATTTAAAGCGAGGCCGCTCGTTGTCTGCTTCTGTAGAAACATTTCTGTTCACACTTGCTACTGTTGGCCTTTCGTTATAAATTTTTAATAAATGTCTGTTTTCTTTTCCTTTACAATATTTGGGCTGTGTTTGTTAACAGTAAAATGACCTGGATTTTAAGAGTCTCAAAAAAATTCTTCAAAATCAATTTTAATATTTTTATTTTTTTATATCAAATCAATCATTTTTATCATTTTTTAAATAAATAAATCACTACAAAACAAAAAATTTCATTTTTTTATATAAAATATTCTTACTTTTTTTTCTTATATCAATCAAATCAACTACTATTATTCCAAGTCATTTTACTGTTCCCAAACACAGCCTAGATTCTGAATTGTGATAATGTTTATCAACTATTTACAAAATATTTAATATTTGAAATTATTTGTTAATTTTTTTAATTTTTTTCTTTCTATCAAACAAAAAAAAAACCATAAAAAAATAAAACACTAATTAAAAATATAATTTTTTATTAGCTTTTGAAATAACTTTATTTTATGTATATATATATATTATGGATCCTTGCCCGCCAAAACTGACTGGAGCTTATTCGACAGATCACATTGCCACCACTTGCTGTGCAATATTAATTAATTTCCATGTCTCATCGGAAATTCTTCCACGGAAAGTCAATGCAATGTTGTTGCGGTATCTGGCTTTTGCCCATCAAGATTAAAACGTGCGCCATTTCTAGAACTTGGGAACCGGAAGTGCAATTATTATTATTATTATTTGTTTTTTAAAATAGGAATTTAATGTGGCTTCTGTTGCCCTGGAAATTTTGCTTTCATAATTAATTAATAAAAGAATAATAAAAAAATTAATAAAAGAATAAGATTAATTCCTGTTTTATGTTATGTCGTGTAGTAGTCGTGTTTAGGGTTTTAGGGTTTAGGGTTTGATCACCTGATGTCGTGTAGTAGTCGTGGCTCATTAATTCATGCATGTCTGTTTTTTTCTTTTTCTTTTTGGTTGATAACAACAAGGAACAAAAAAAAGGGGATTTAAGGAGGGTCAATATACCTGCAAGTGCAGGACCATGCATGTTTCAAATGTTCAGCTAATTAATGATTTCATATCTGCAATTCAAACTCAATCTTATTCTTTTTCTAAAACTTTATCACCATATTCAACATGGTCCCTGCAAGACCATGCATGTTTCAAATGTTCAGCTAATTAATGATTTCATATCTGCAATTCAAACTCAATCTTATTCTTTTTCTAAAACTTATCACCGTATTCAACATGGTTGTGTTGGTTTGCTGGTGTTTTGAGTTATTGATGGTTGTGATGTTGCTCTTTGGGTTAAAAAATAAAAAATGAATTAAAACAATATATAAGATAAAACAAATATTTAAATGACATGAATTTCCTACTATTTGTGTCTCCCTCAAATATATGAGAATCACATGTATTTTTACTGATTTTATTATTAAAAAAAAAAGAAAAAAAGAAAAAGTAATTATCACTTTTTAAGAGACATATATCAATTTTTGTTGAGGATAAAATATGTTTTCGTGAGTCCCACCTGCTTACATTTATTTATAAATACACCATTACCTACTTATAATGTGACATGTAACTACCTTTGTGACACCTAGGAATAAAGTGAGAAAAATCTCCCTTTTCCCTATGACTTCTCTGCCTCTCCTATGAACCCTCCTAAGGAGGAGGAAGGATACTCATTGTCTCCCTTTCAAAAGAAAGACCTCTCCGTTACACATGTCTCTCTCTCTCTCTCTCTCCCATATACTCTTCCCTCCCCCTTGCCTCACACACAAATTAATGGATGTTATAGGCAAATTATCATTATGTATTTTTAATCACATATAAGATGTTAACTTAGGCATTAAAGATTTTTCTACCCCAACTAGAGGTTCTCTGACCATGCTATTGTTTTGCAAGAACCCCGTATATGTATCCTTTCATAGTCCAATCATGAAGAAAAATTGATGGCTAGCAACTTCTTTGACCAACAATTTTAAATATCGAGTTAGAAAGAAAATTCTTCAAACTTAATTTATAAGAAATTTATGTTATTAGCTAAAATAGGAAATTGGTTATTTTTTAATTGTGATGTGACGTGAAATTCAAAAAATCCCAAACTCACTAATTTTGGCAAAAGTAAAAAGTAATATTGACTTAAAATCTCTATTTTTCAATCTCCCAAAAAGCTATTAAAATTTAATAATGAGAAATACTATCAGCTTTTTCAGTGTTTTTTTAATTTTGATATAACTTTTAAAATTATCAATAAATAAAAAATTAATAATAATAATTTTAAATCGGATAATAATTTTAAGAGTAGATCACCGTTAAAACAACATCATGAAACACTACCATTTCCCAAAAAGTCAGTATAAATGCTCTTACGCCTGCGCCAACAGCAGCCGTCGATCTTCCCATCACTCTTACGATACCTTCCTCCTTTTAGGTGACAGAAACCCTGTCTCAGTTTCTCCTCCTTCGGTCAGTGCCCCAAAAACACGCACACACATTAGAAGAGGAACTGGCTGAAGCCCTCTCGTCTCCAACGGCTGGTCTCTGAACTACAATTGGATCTGTCAGTATTCCCACTCTCGCTTTTCCATTTTCCATTGATGATTGCTTCCTTATTCTAACGAAGGCTTTGACTTCTTTACCTACTTTACTTTTTTCTTAGATCATATGATTGTAATTTTCTATAAATAATAATGATTAGTGGGTTGAGGCTGTTTTTCTCGGTGATGAATTAAAAATGATGACGAGTCCGATCTTTCTTATTCCATTCGTTTGTGACGACATATCGAGGCATTTGTCTGAGAGAGAACTCCGAACCCTTTTCATTCTCGTACGCTTTTCGTGTTTTTTTAATGTTGGGTTTTAGTTTCTCAGCAAATCTGGTTTCTGTTTTGATTAATATGTGAGATTGTCAGACATAATGATGAGAGATTAAAAATGCGCTTCAATTTTTTGATTTCAGGTTCGGTGGTAAAAAGCTCTTTGGTTTAGGGTTCTGCACTTCTTTGACTCCAACTCTGCGTAACAAGTAAAAACATCGAATTCTGCAGCTATGGCAAGCACCAAAGTTCAAAGGATAATGACCCAACCCATCGTAAGCTCACTCGCTCACTTTCCTTTTCAATAATTTTCTAGCGTTTGCTTGCACTTCTGTGTTCACTGACTTTTTTTATTTGGTTTCTTGGGGTTTCATGCGGCACCAGAACCTGATTTTCAGGTTCCTTCAGAGTGTAAGTCCTAAATTTTGTTCACTTTGATTGATTTTGCCTTCTGGGCTTGCGTCGATTTGGTTTTTCCTTAATGGGTAGTTGAGGTTTTTGGTTTGGAATTGGTACAGAAAGCTCGCATTCAGATATGGCTTTTTGAGCAGCGAGACCTGCGGATTGAGGGCCGAATCATTGTAAGTGTTATGTTTAATACGTGTTTGTTTTGAAAGCTTAATGTTTGGGATTACGTTGGTTTTTGATTGTTCTGTGATTAGTATTGGGTATAAGGTTTTCTCGGCATTCAGGGGTTATATATTCATAAAGTGGATGATGATTGCAGTTGCCTTTTATACTGTGGCAGTTGAGATTTAGGTTTCTGTGGGCGTCAGAATGATATGCTAATATAAAATCTGTAGGAAAATTAATTTTCTGAGTAGATTGGACAACAAGTATCTACTGCCTGTTTTTCTTCTAGTGGAAAAATACTGCCCTTGAGTTTAGGGTGGCTGAAATTTAGTGGAACTGGATCAGTATTTTTTTATTTTTTATTTTTTATATTTTAATAAGGAAACACATCTAGAATGTTTTGTCATAATAGATTGCTCAAGTTCCATGATATATACGTTCAATTGAGGTGGGAATTGTAGGCAATATCTAGGATGTGTTCAAGAATTGTTATGATGCTAGCTGGATTTGTCTGGTTTAGGGTTGGGTAGCGCCAGTTTGGTTTATGATTTAGTGATTTACTAGAACAATAATGATTAATTATGTCTTATTTAAAAAGGGTTAGCTCATAATTTTTTGAATTCTTTGGGATGTAGGTAGGGTCTACCATTTTCACGCTGAATTTTTTTAAGGAGTCTAACCTTGTTTACCCAGATGAGCATTTCCTCCAAGAATAAACCTTGAAGAAGAAAAATTAAAAGCTGCTGATCTGGGTTGCCTCTATTTTTGCTGCGTTTTTTTTAAAGTAATTTTTTGGTCCTAGGAGAGGGGAAGGGGAGGCTGTGTTTTCAGAAAACAATTTTTTAAAAATGTTTTCAGAAAACAATTTTTTAAAAATGTTTTCAGAGAGCAAAAGAAAGAAAGAAAAAAACTTCTTGTTTGTTGATGTTTTTTTGGGAACTTTTTGTGTCTCTGGTTTGAAAAGGTGTTTTGACATGACATAAAGATGAAAACTGTTTTTAGAAGTGTTTTCTGGTAGGATATGCCATTGAAAAAAATGTTTTCTATAGTGTACATCTGCTTATTTGAGAAACCCAAACAGATGTATACCTTACTTGCAATATATATATATGTATATATATATATATAAAAGAATGTCAAACTTGTCTGAGAGGTGATATTGTCAGACTTCCAACTATAGAATTCTGGAATCTTTGGTAAACTTGTAGTTTATGTTTTGCGCTCATCCGGGACCTGTTGTTTTAGTTATTAGGATTGTTCGTGATGTAGTTTGTCCAATCTTGGTTATTGAATCAAATTTGATGGCCTGGATTGTGTCACCTTGTTGTGCATGGAGTTGTATGTCGCAACTTAAAAGAATCTGTCAAATAGTTCACTGATGTGGTGTAACAATGGGGCATGGAAACACATAATATCTTTTGAATGGAAATTGAAAAGGAATGTCTTTACTTTGAATTTTGGTTCAAAGGTCGTGATCAGCCTAATTTGTTGGAGTTCTACTAGGAACACCATTGGGTGGTGATCCATTTTTTGTAGGATGTATGTTGAGAATGGTTGAGGTTAAAATAAGCTAAATGATGTGGGTAAGATCTCTTTAGCAAGAGATGAGCCTTGTTATGCTTGGCTGATAACTAGGCCTGGTTAGTGAATCCTTCCCGAATCCTTCCTAGGGGTGGGAGGGTGTGGTTTTTGAGTTCCTACCCAAGGGTGGTCGAGATAGAACCATTTCCGACCCCTAGTTGAATTTCATGGATTTCCATGTGGAGTCAAAAATCTCGGGTGGACCTCTAAGCAGGGGAGCCTTAGGTATGTTGTATGAAGCAATAGGGGGTGCATGGAGCTCACATGCATTGGATGTGGCACGTGAGTTGCGCATAGGGTGGAAGGTGGTTAGGGGGCTGGAGCAAAGGCCGAAGAAGGCAATGGAGGGTGCTTGGTTGGAGGTGGCGGTAGGAGGGCAGCATATTTGGCTTCCAAAACAAAGGAAAAAGGAAAGGAGTTGAGTGAAGAGGATTTGAGGAAGGTGAGGTGGGGGAGAGGGCAAGGGTCTGCGAGAGTTTGTGGTGAACTGGAAATTGAGGAGCAGAGCAGTAGAATTGGATATGGCTGTGAATTCGGTGAAGGAAGAGGAGGAATCATAGGAGCATTGGACTACAATGAGAGGAAATGTGCAGAGAAAGGCTCTCAGAGAGGATATCGGCACAGAGGGAGTGACATGCGATGACAAGCAACAAGAAGAAGTGAAAGAGAGTATGAGAGAAGGTTTAAGTTTCCAATGCGGTGTTCGGATTCTACAGTGTGGGGGTGTGGAAACACGTTAGAAGTGATAAGAGGATTTTTTTTTTTTCAAATTTGTGAGATATGTGGTGGGAGACGTACTTAAGATTCGGTTTTGGCATGATGTCTAGTGTGGAGATCAGACTCTGAAGGAAGCTTTTCTGGTGTTATATACTATATAGTATTTGCTTGTTTTAAAGGAGGCCTCCGTGACAGACCATATGCTGGTTGCGAACAATACCTTTCTTTGGAATATCACCTTCGTCGGATTCATGCTTGATTGGGAGATAGAGATGGTCACCTTTTTCTTCAATCTCTTGTACTCGAGTTGAATTGAGGCGACATGGATAGGGTCTGCTGGCTCCCCTCCAAAAAGAGAACATTTGAGGTCAGCTCCTTTTATCATGCGATTAGCCCCCTGTTGATGCTGATGAGAGTGGCTTTCTCTGTCTGGACAACAATGTTAGGGAGGAGAATCTTAAAAAAGGCACTGGTGCAGGAGAATTAGCACTTAAGTTGTCAGATACTGAAGTAATGGCACTGGAATATATTGACAAATTTTCACTATTGCCTCTTCTTTTTAAAAAAATATTTTTGCTTTGTAGCATGATGACTCTGCCATAGATGTGTAAGCTAAATACTTGAATTCACATTCTGTCTCCCTTGCTTTCTAGGGATGATATACGTAATATATAGAAGTGTCAGCATTGCTAGCACCTTTCTTAATTGTAAGGAAATGAATATAAATTTGTTCTTGTGTTTATTGTTGTGTCCTACAGGGCTTTGATGAGTACATGAATTTGGTTCTGGATGATGCTGAAGAAGTCCACATCAAGAAGAAGAGCAGAAAAACTTTAGGCATGTTCACTATCTCCCTTTTTTTCTTTACGTTCTCCTAAATGTGCATGGTTTGAAGTGTTCATCTATGTTGTTCAGGGCGGATTCTTCTTAAGGGAGACAACATAACTCTGATGATGAGCACGTAAGTTAAAACTTGAACTGCGCCCATCTAACACACACTCTCACTCTCACTCTCGGCCTTAATGATTTTTCTTTCAAATTACAGGGGAAAATGACGATGATTCCAGCAATTACGTATATTGGCATTGTGTTGCCTTTTGAATTATATGGAGGTCAATCATCTTTTCTTTTACTGTAATGTCAGATAGGTATGGACATCATGTATGGTTAGTCAACTTATGAGAATTTTAGGCAGATGCACGATGAGTATACTTTTTAGTCAGTGAGACCTACTTATTCGGTATCGGCTTCGGCACTAAAATCTTTTGGTTGTGATGTACTGGCAAATTACATGCCAAGAAATATTAATTTCGAAGACCATTTATGCTGTCAAATGGCCAAGAACCGAGACAAGTTGTGTGTTCGGAATTCGGCGTACATTCAAAATTCTCTTCCATATTTACTTCCAGCAACTCGGTAAGGAAAACAAATGTGACCATGGCTCCGAGGGTTGGTGCAAATTCCTTGATTGCTGCTCACATTCTTTTAACACAATTGTGCCTATAATTGCTCTCTTCAGTTTTAATTGCATTTTAGTAATTAACAAAGGGCCTTTTTGGCCTGTGGATCTTGCAATAATGTCTGCTAAGTTCACCACTCACCTGATAGAATAATAAAAAAAGGTTGGCAACTATTATTCGTGAAGATATTTGTTCCAAAAAATTTAGAATCTGTTTAAAAAAACTTATAAGCATGAAAATAAAATTAAAAAATATCATTTCGATATTCTTTCAAAATATAAGACATTTTCAAAATTGTCCTGATCAACTCTTCTTCTTCTTTTTCTCCTTAGAAAAAAAAAAGGAGTTTTTGAAAAGTTTTAAGAAGTGTTTTAAGTTTTGAAAAAGATAAAATTAAGAATTGATTTGGTAAATGCCAGGCCACATTTTTGGTAAAAAAATTAAAAAGGGCCACAATTAAAAATTTGTTTGATTAGCTGGCTGGTATTTAGAAAAAATAAAATAAAATTCAGGAATTGAGGAGTCATAGGAAATTTGGAGGAGTTTACCAAACGGCCCTCGAAACTCTCCGGTTGGTTATTGAATTTGAGACACGCTTCGTTAAGATTTTTTGTCCACATCAAAGACACTCCACCTCCACCTCCATGTTTTTTTTTTTTTCAGAGTCTTGTATCTGAGTGTCGACACAAGTACACAACAACAATGATCTCCCCCACCAGCAAACTGCAAAGTCCAAACACCCTCTTATGATGCACCGCCATACACATGATAACTTCCGGCCTCTCCGCCCCTAATGCCTTCCAGTTCCAGGCTTCCCCTTTAGCCTTTTCTGCCTCTTAAACTATTTGTTTTTTTTCTCCTCAGCTTCGCCTTTTAACTGTGATTACTCTTCTTTTTTTTTTTTCGCCCCTATTACTTTTTGGCCAAGAAAAAGCAAACACATTTGCATATGTAATTACACCCCCCCACTAATCCCCAAAACCAAATTACCCCATTAATTTTCTGAAAAAAAAAGAAAAAAAAGCCATTAGCATGGCTAAATGCCCAGATCTCTGTCCTCAAATCCTCATTGTTTGAGGATAAAGCTAGGTTTTGTGAAGTGGGTCTCCTTTTTCATTCTATGAAAACTCTAAACACGCTAAGGCTTTGCATTAGTGGTTAATATTTCTTTTTCTTTTTGGTTGACAGCAGATGTGATTCGGGTGTTCTTCTTTTTGCAATAGAAATAACAAACAGGTCTCTGCAAGGAAGCTTCTTTCCTTCTATTTATGGGATGAGTTATGGATTTGAGTCATTTGAAGATTAATTGGCATTAAGGAAAACTCAAGTCTTTTCCAAAATTGCAGCAAGCTGTGCATTACTTCTTTGAAGCAGAGAAATGATTCAATTGTTGTTCTTGGTTTTGTTTGCCGAGGGCGTTGTGGCATTCCTTCTATTGGTCAAGATTGGGCCACTGAGAGAGCTCGTGTTAAAAAGTTTGGATCAGCTGAAAATGGGTAAAGGTCCTGCTACAATGAAAACCATAGCTGGTACCATGTCGGTGATTCTCCTATCAAGCCTTATGAGCATTGTTAAGATCCAGAACAAGGGTGCAAAGCTTGGCACCATGTCACCCATGGATCAAGTTTTATGGAGGACCCATTTGCTTGAGGCTTCACTCATGGGTATGTTTCTTCTCTTTTTCTTTTTTGGTTTTTGGTTTTTTTTTTTTTTTTAAATTTCTTTAATTTCTTGTTTCTCGATTTCACTATGTAGAATTTAATTTAGTTTCTTTATTTAATAAATTTTTTAATGTTGCTCTGTAATAGGGTTTTAGATGGAGGAGACTGAGGTTTCAATCTTTTTTATTTATTTTTAATAAAAATTCTTCTAAACTAAAATGAGTACATAAGGAGGGGGTGAGACTCTTAACAGGCAGAGATGCAGAGAGACATGAAACAGGCAGAGATGACTCAACGGCGGAGGTACCAGTAAAGAGTACTCTGATGCCTAAGTAGGAGATTCTTGAAATGAATGGAAAGCAAGAATTCCTTTCAAGCAAGAAAGTGAGGAAGGACTTAGAAATTAACCTACGACGGTGGACTCCTATTTATAGGGGAGGAGTTATAGTAACCTGGGCTACGTGATACCATTTGGTTGGGGAACATCCTCTTAGTATGGACTGTCTTGTTTGGGCGTTTGATACCTTGTCGATATGGATTGTCTTACCTGAGTGTCTTACATCTTGCTAATACTGATTGTCCAAGATGGGCAATACGAACTGTCCTGCCTGAACATGTGGCAGACGTGGTTGTTGTGGCGAGGGTAGTGGCTGGAAAATATTCTCCTTCATATGCAGTTGTCAGGGCAGTCCTACTATTTGTTGCAATAGTGATGTGGCAGGTACAAGTTTTTTGTAGTACACCCGGCGGGAAGGGGGCTGATGGTCTGTGACCCCCCAGGGGAGAGAGGGCCACCCGATGACATTAGTCCTCGTTTACTGATGGGCATAGCTTACCTTAGGGGTAAATGAGCCTCGTTGGGCTCGAGGGCCAAATGTATCTAACGTGAAGTGAGAAATGGGCCGTTGGTATTTTTCAAGCAACCCAAAGGATGAGTTGGTTAGAGAGTTACTTGTAGCAGCAGTAAAGGAGCTTAGATGTCAAAGCGGAGAAGATCATTTTGAGGTCAATTGGACTAAAGGTGTTGAAGAGGATCTTCACTTTGATGTTTGATGAGAGTGGTGCCCACTAGTTGTTGCATGGTGCATTTGATCTTGCAATCTCCATAGGCAAAAAGGAGGATTCATGCTATGGAGAGGTAGAGAAGAAGGTGGAGGAGAGAGGGGATGTATATGAGAGCAAAACATTCTATCTCTCAGGTGGGCAATGCGTGGGATGAACACTCTGTGGGAGGAGGGCGTGAGGGATAGAGAAGGGGTCGATGGTGGCGATGGGGGGTGCATGGGTGGAGTGTGTAGATTTAACTTCGCAAAATGGAAAAAAGGGAAAGCGAAGAAATAGAAGAAGAGGGAGAGAGGAAGTGAAAAGTATACCACCCAAGTGGGTAGCGCATGAGAGCCACACATGATGGTTTAATAGTTTAATTTGTTTTTTAGAGTTTCTGATTTTCTTTTGGATAAGGGGAAAAGGTTACATAGGAGAGAGTCTTTTCCATTCTTGATCTGAATGGAAGAAATAATTTGATGAATGAATTAGGTGAGGAAATTGACTTGTTTTGAGGCATTCTACCTTCAAGAAAATAGAGAGAAGAATTCCAAGATCATACTTTCTGCCTGCTTTCATTAATTTTCCTCAATGTATTCATGCATGTAACTGAGTTGCAACAAAGCCGAACACACTTACAGAATTACAAAGTAAGTGGCCCATTAAAATTGAGCAATCACAGAAAGCCCACTAATCGTACTAAAATGATTACGCGACCCAAATAACCCGCTAGATCTGTTAGTCACGCAAGATGCATGTGCAGTGAGTGGTGGGGTACAAAGAAGGGACTGATGGTGGTGGTGGGTGGAAGGTGGTAGATCTAACTTTCAAAAACGGAAAGAAAGGAAAAGAAAAATAAAGGAGAAAGAGAAGGGGAGGGAGGAGGCAAAAAAATCTACCATTCGAGTGAGTGGCACATGAGATCCAATTGTGATGGGACATGTAGGATGCACATGTGGTTGGTGGAGGGTGTGGGGGACGATGGTGGCAGTGGGTAGAGACAGAGGGTGCAAGGTAGATATAACTTCGAAAAATGGGTAAAAAGGGAAAGAAGAAGGAGAAGGGAGAAAGGGAAGGGGAGGGAGGAGGCAGAATGAGGAGGGAGGTGAGAGAGAGGAGGGTCCTGCCTCCTCCCTTGAACCATTCACAGGGGAGTGGAGGACTCACTAGGAGAAGGGGGGAATCTATACTAAGAGAGATAGAAGAGCTTCTCTCTCTAGAAAATAGTGAGAGAAGCGGTTGACTGAGGTTTACTAATGGATAGAAAAGTAATGGTAGCATGAAGAAAAGTACCCCTCACACAGGTCCCTTTTTAAAATGAAGCATTTGAATTTCATTTTATTTTCAGATTATGCCTCCCAATTGTTACTGAATTAGTGATCTAGGAAAATTATATAATATGTTTGAACTATTTTGATAAAATGGTTGAAATATGATAAGAGCACAGCTCTGTGATAAATCTGATGTGGGCTGAGATAATGGAATGACATGAAATTTTAACATTCATGTGGCCCCAGATGGAATAGACTTGGCAAAACATATAGGTGCCATTGATCCAAGATACCTGTGCCCCTTTAAACTGGAGGAGGTGGTGTTTTGCAGAAAGCTGAGATAAGCTCATAAGAATGATCCTTAACCTTCGGATTGAGGACATTTGTCCTGTGTGTAGTTTTATTTATATCTAAAATGCATAAAAAATAGTAAGCAAACATGATAAACATGATATAACCTAGAACAATTTATTTGAGTAGTGTTTGCCATGCTAAATTACAGGTTGTTCACTCATTAGCATCAAGACTTATTTTCTTAAGAGAGAAAAAGAAAGAAGTCCTCCACCCAACGAAAAAATAGAAACTTGTAAAGGTTTGGAGAAGTAATGTCCCAATTACACATCTAGAATTGTAGTAAAGAATCCCATTGGCCGTGACTTGTCCAATGCCTTTGCTGCTGAGTTTTCTTGTAGAAGAAATATAGTTTTTCTGAGTAATTTTGAATATCCTTACCCAAATCCTGTAAGTTGTTCATGTGTTATCCCTTTATCACATAGTGGTATTGCCCCTCATGAACGTATCACAAAGGTTTTGAATGCTTTTTTGGAAAATACGTGGTTTGATGATTATGCAAATATATTGATAGATTGTTTGGTTGTGAGAGTATTATGTGGCTTGAGATTGGCCGAAAAGAATGGTCTGTTTCACCTGGTTCTTTCAATTGATGTGGTATGGTAAAAGTATAAGCATATAGTTTTCAGTTTGGTTATGCGGTTGACTGTGTTGAAAATTTCTCGACAAAGTTAATGTTCTGGTAATCTTCACTTTTGGTAGGATTGAGAATAGAAAAGAAACGAAGAAATGATGAAGTATGGCAATAATTGTTGTCGCATCAGATATCAAAGTCTCTTATTGTGATTAAAAATGATAGTAGCAACTCTGTAACATGAAATTAGGTATATTGCCTTCCTTTGTCCAAGTTATTTCTAGTTGAATTCTTTAACCAACTTCAACCCATAAAGTCTGTAATTCATTGCTAAAATTAGTCTATTTCACCAAAATTCAGACACTTTTCATTCTTACACTAGTATTTATAGGAGCAAATACAATGTTCTAGATTTAGGACACCTCACACTAGGACACTGATGCTGACCAGTTTCAAAATGGCTTCATGCAGTCCGGCAAATTGATAATCATGAAACCAAGTAGACCAGTTGGAGTGAAACTGTCATATCTTTTGATTCCGATATCAGACTAATGCAACATTGGCGGCGTTAGAAAGATGATTCAAAGGGCTAAAATTTCTTATTCAAATATTTAATGATCTCAAATATATGTATAGTGAAAAAGTAGGAGCTTGTTGGGACTTTTTGATTGATATTCTGATATTATGTAAGCTAGATAAGGAGGTACTAGTCTCACTACTCATGTGAGGACTAAATCAGGTGTCCACCTATACGAGGATATGCTTATATTGACAACAAATTGAATGTTGGTGGCTTCTGTTCATGCTAACTATTGGTTGGCTTTATGAAACTACCAGTTTCAGTGAAGTGACTTTATCTACTGCTTACTTTTTCACTTGATTGGCCTCCTCAAGTTACATGAGGTTTAAATACCTTTTGTTTATCTTTGTTGAATGATGCAGAATACTTTATCCCTAGACTAAGTGAACGAATGATGCAGCTTCATTACATCATTAATGTAATTTCTTAATAGTAGTAAATTTTGGTTAGAAGTCACTGCTCATAGTTCTGAGTGCTGTTCTCCAATTTGAACTTCTCTGGTAGTGTCCACTTACCGATTAGAGAGTGGCACATCATGTTTCGGAGCACTCTGCTCTTAGTTTACCAAAGTACAGCCAACCATTTAGGTTGATGCTTTCCTTCATTAACTAACAAGCAATGCTTGTCTTATATTGATGTGGTGCATTTTGATTGTTGGCAGAGCAATGGAGATATCTGAACCATCAGCTAATTATATAGTCTGAGTTAATTTTATTTACAAAAAAGTTTCCACCTTTGTATTCTGAAGGCCTGAACTTGATTTTGCAGGATTTACCCTATTTCTTGGATTCATTATCGACCGTTTGCACCATTATCTACAAAAGCTTATTGGGTTGAGAGTAGTGTGGGAGCTTCAAAAGAGGAAGTTGAAGGGCTTCGGAAAGAAAAGACGCAGCTGAAAGAAAAAGAGGAGAAGGCTTCCAGGGAGTTAAAGCTGCTGCAAGAAGAAATTGCGACTCTATCAGAGAATTTGAAAAAGCTGAAGAAAGAATCTGAGGAGAAAGATAAGAGGGTTGAAACTGCTGAAAGCCACGTTGCTGCCCTTCAAAAACAAGCTGCAGATCTACTTCTTGAATATGACCGTCTATTAGAAGACAACCAAAATCTTCAGGTTCAAGCTTCGGGATATAGGGGTTAATGTTGAAAGACTCGAGAGAATCGAGTTTTGGGAGTTAATTTTGGTCATTGGTGATGTTGATGATACGTCTCCATACTGCAAGGAAATCGTCTTTGTTTGGGCCTTCCAAGCGGAAAAGTGGATGGGATAGGCTTTTTTCTTGGGGGCCAATGCCAATGAAATTTTTGTAACTTTGTTTGAAATTTTGGTTAGTCCACCTCGATGTTGTTTTAGTTGATAACAACTATTCTTCCATTTCTGTTTTCTGGAATAGATATATTGTAACTCAATTTAGATTATTAATGAAAATCTGATCTCGGGCCATCTGCTATACATACTGACAACTTGTGTATCCCTTTAGGCTTTGGCCTTGGAATGTGGTATTCATCATCCTCCTCTCTTGAACACTTCGTTCATTGTTTCCCGAGCAGGAAAGTCGTTGCATGTTGGGGGTGAAGTTCCCCTTCTGTTTCGTATCAATTAGGGATCCTCTGTTTAAGCTCTTTCCTTGGTTTGGTGAGTCTCTCTCCCGTGCGTCTTCTCGCCCTCCTTAAGCATTAATTGTGATTAATCAAGGATCAGCCATTCTTTAGTCTTAACATAGTTTTAACTGGAAGTCTTTAAGGTGCACTGGAATATCTGCATGATCTGGGTCCTGGGAGAAAGTCATTGACCATCGTCAAGGGCTGGTTAAAGTCCGGACAAAATAACATGTGTCTGTGTTATTATTTCCACATGCACCCATCTGCATCTATTATTGATATCCATTCCAATTTCCAAGTGCTTTGGTGCAGATATCTATGCCATGTACATCAGGATATACATATATGCCTCAACTGAAACTTAGAAAGCTTTAAATCTTCCAGAGCTGTTCATGGCAGCCGTGCCTTGTACAGTTGTACTTCACCCAATAGGTAGCTCTTTATGCCTGCCTTCATAGATTTTCTTTTGAACTTTATAGCTCTTTTTCGTTGTACTTGCTTCGGACTTCTTGTGAGACCCGTATCTCCTTGATATTGGCTTTTTTCAGGTGGGTCTTGGAACTTTTATAAAGACGATGGCATTGTCCTATATAATCTATGTATAAAGCTTCCTTCTGCAAACAATGGTAGAAGCTAATAATGTTTCACTTTTTCTTCTCATACCTCATCCCTTAACTCCTCCTCCTTGTACTTGATCCTGCTGCCAGATTTTTATTAAAACAAATGAAATGTTTACTTAATAAGTTGATTAGCGGCTTCTAATATGAAATATTTTCTACAAGTTGTATCATGTTTTTTCATCTTCTATTCATTGGCATTTGGGAAATCCATGTTAAAGGAAGATAAAGAAATACTTGATAGAAAGTTGATCAAATTAGAGAATCAATTTGGATTTTCTTGGAAGTTTCTGCAGAAGGTTTGCAAATGCAACACGCAACTGGAAAAGTTCAAATGTGATCACCTTGAGTGTTTGAGTTGTGTATGTCATTTACGTATGTAATTCTAAAAGGCAATCATGAAGAGATTACCGACCGTTGAGGGGTCCTCCCGAAAAGTTTGTAGTTTATTTCATAATTCCAATCACAAAAAGCATCCCTACAGTTTTCAATTTTCATTCTCAAATATATTTATACCAAAATTTATATTTGTTATTGTTGGCAATCAAACCGTGGTGAAAAAAAAAAAAAAAGCCGGGAAGTGAGAGATCAACATCTTCTTTATTCAAAATTTTGCACATCAATCTTTATTTTTAATAACTCAGTAATTAGTAATTACAAACATTTAATTTAAAAACAATAATTGAAATTTGAACAAATTTGCTGTAATTATTATTATTATTTTTCACTCATCTATTTAATAGTCCTTCTAATTTCTCTATCAAGAGCTGACCCATGCTGAAGATTGATGGGCTAGTTGTCTAGCGCGAGTGGGTATCCAAGGTCCTTGGATACCCACACCGAAAAAAAAAATGTTAGAAGTGAGTCATTAACAGCATAATAAGGGTCCAATACGCTACATTAATTATATTTACAAATTACAGAGTATGGCAATTGAACGTTGCCTGCACTGCACAATATGGTTTAATTAAATTGCTGAGATATGCATGAAGCAGAAAGCACTTGGCCTGGTACATATTAGCATTCAAGTAATTAATTGAGCTGCTTCTAGTTGGATCCTGCCAACCATCTCCTTCACAGCAGCTGCAATCTCATTCACTGAGGTTAGCTGAGAATCATCTTCAACCTGTATCAAATCAATTAATAAGAACAATTCCATATATATTTAATCATGGGTTTTAAATCTTGAACAAATATAATAAATACGTGACAAGTTTAGCTACTTCAACTAACCTTGACACAGAAAGAGTAAAGGACCATATTATCAACGGTTGTGACATTGAGGTGAAGGACGACAAGGTGCAAGGAGTGCAACCTGGCCACCATTTCCAAGAGCTGTTTTGGATGTTTTCTTGATACTACTTTGATATTGGCATGGCGTTCCACCATTGTCACTTCAATGTCTGCAATGCCTGAATTCTTCTCGGCGGAGTACTGAGGGAAGGTAAGGAAACCGGAGAGGACAGAGGAGGACAAACTGCCGTCTGCAGGTGGTTGCTTGCTTCTCTTCTGGGCTTCCAGGCATTGGAGGAGTTGCTCAAGCTCCTTCACAAAATTAAGGGCTCCCCCTATGATGGATGCTTGGTCCCCCTACTCAATCAAATGTGTGTTTGTGAGACAGAGAGAGAGACAGAGAGATCAAGTATAGAAGACAAACATTCTCCTAGCTAGGATTAGTAATTTCAAAGTGCTTTGTTTTTTTTATTTTTTTTCATCTTTTATATATATATATATGATATTAATTTGAATATATATAAAATATATACCAAATTAAAAGTAGTTTGAAGATGGTAGCGCCCAATCAATTATTTAATTAAAGAATTGAACGAAATAGCTAGAAAGAGTACCTTTTGCACATAAGAAGGAGGCATCATATAGACCTAAGCACGGCGAGATAGTCGTTCATTTGCTTCCTTCTATTGCGTTCCACAGCAATGTGAGTCATTCTCTGATTCTCCTTTTCTTCCTTGTTCTTGGTGCTTCTGGTGCGCCGTCTTTTTAGCCTTCCCATCGTTGCTGCTGGAGCTTCCACCGAAGAAATCAGTCCTTGACCCAACAACCCAATATTAGTGGCGGTACTGGTGCCCCGCTCCTTCACACTAGCAGCTTGCACCATTAATGAAGATGAAGAAGATTCTAAACTATAGTTGTGAGGTGTTTCAAAGCAGACTTTGTCTTCTTCAAGACCAAGGCAATAGCTCCCACCTCCTCCTAATACATAGATATCGCTGCAGCCATAACTGTAGGAGCCCTGTTGAAACACCAAAGCTTCGAGTTCGAGAGCCATTATCTGAAATACAAAGTCAAGAGCTAGGGGTTTTTTTTAAAAACTCTGAACTCCTTGGAAGAGCTGGCTACCATTAAACCAAACTCCCAAGTTCCCAACAAATAACTGGGAAAACCAGGAAGAACTTTTGGTTCTCTCCACCGTGAAGTTTAACCTCTCTTCAATTTTAAAGGCATCATTCAATCTAATAATTTATGCACCATGACCCCAGTTGCCCCAGCCACGTATTTTATAGACAAATTAATTGCAGAGGGGATTGTACGTGTGTGTGAGAGGGAGAAACGGGGACTCTCCTTCTTTATTATTATTAATTCATAAGAAAACAATGATTGTGGATTACGCTCAATTATTAGCGTGGAAATTAACCAAGTATTCCTCACTAGAAAGAGCTATATATATATATGTACTTCATTAGAAAATAGTTATGTAAAATGATTATATAATTATATATACAGTGGTATTTGTAGACTTTCTACACGTGATTTGTTGCATAGCTGTTATTTGTAATTACAATATTAGATTTTAGACAAAACTTTACTTATCATCTTTTGTGTCAAAGGATTTTCAATGTTTACTTCAATTATCTAACATTACGATGGAGGTAATTTCATCTTTACCGTTAGGGTTTTGTGTTAACCCAAATGGCAAACATATGAAATATCTTTTATATTCCTGAAAAATTTATAAAAATACAAATTTACCCTTAATTAAAAATGAAGAAGGTAAAAGAACATGAAAGAAAAAACCTAAGAAAAATGCTATACATTCAAAACAAAATGATGTGTCACCATCTTATGAGTTGGTGACACACTTTCTAAAATAATAAATCTTATAAGATGGTGACACATCATTTAAAAACCAATTTTTGAAAAAAAAAATTTGGATGTGCAGCACTCCTCAAAACCTAAACCAGGCCCACGAGGTGGTGGTAAGTCACAAGGAATTTTTTAAAAAAAAATTGAGAGTAAGAATTTTAGTTATTGTGACTTTTTTGTTAAGATTTTTAAAAGATGGGTGAAATTAAAAAAGGCTAAAAGGTGAGATACCCACATTAAAACTTTTGATCACTCGAAACTAATATTATTAAAACTGTTTTTAAGGAGTAACTCAATCGACTGTGAACCACGCCTCATAAAGCGGAGGTCACTAATTTAAATCCATTATCACAAAAAAAAAAAAAATAATATTATTAAACTCATAGAGAGGTAAGTGAAGATTCTCTTATATTTAAGGATAATATTCGTTAACTTAAATTTAAAATTAATGACAAGAAGATGAGAAATATAGAAAAGGATGATGCAAATTAATAACATCCCTTAGTACAAAAAACAACTTATATATATAATATGGTGTTGACGAATTGAAGTGTTGTGAAGTTTAACTTTAACCTACCCGCTTGCTTGTGGCACCTCGTGAATTATAGTAATTATTCTAAATAACGCACGTTTACGAGGAGCATCAGTAGTTGATTTGGTCATAATAACAGATGATCAGTAGTTAAATTAAGATTTAAGAGCAATGTGTGTATGCGAGCATGCACGTGGCGCAGAGAGAGAGAGAGAGCAAATGTGTATGTTTGTACGTATGCGAGGGGAGCATGTGAGTGACCGCACAAACAAAGGGGGGCAGATTCTGCAATCATGGAAAGCAACGCCCTCTCCGATGACTGATGACTGAATGAATATGCGTACTCTTCTCTGATTTGTGTTCAACCCCCAAAAACGTCTCCTATTTTTATCACTTTTTTTATTTTATATTATAATACTTTAACCTTCCACACCCAACTCCCGTTTCGATAAAAACATTCCTCTCTCTCTCTCTCTCTCCGTCTGTCAGTGTGTGTGTGTCTGCTTGCGTTTGCATGCATTACTGCCTTTGGATATAAAAGTTTGTGTTGGTTTTGGATTGATTTGCAAATAATTAATGTTTATTCACAAGAACGTTGCACTTATCATGACAAATGAGAAACTCTTGGCTTCGTTGAGTCGATTGAAACTTGAAAGGTAGTTTTGTCAGTGATTAAATGGAAAAAGGGGCCCTGTACTTGGGGCCTACTGATCTTCAACTTTTACGCATAAGTTGATTTTTCAAGACTTTCAGGTTTTTGCCCCCACACAAAAAGACTTTTCTCAGGGGAAGCTGCTCGTTATATACCATCTTTCCCTATATTTTAAGTGACTATTTTATCTCCTAAATAAGATTCTAATCAAAGTTACTGTAGCATATCAGATCCTACGCCAGCATACGATGTACTTGAACATGTTTATCACGATATTTTTTTAATCACTCCTTCTTCAATTGGCTTTGAGTACTGGTGTGTATAATTATTTCTCATCTTAAATCTTGTATATATATATATATATATGGTAATGGAATATACTGGATCTACATTTGGGTGTCATGGGAACTTTTCCAATATTTCAGCTATATATATACATTTAGATTCCTTAATTTAGTATTTTGATCGATTAATTAGCTGGACTATCAAATATTTCTTGGTCGTGTACATTTGAAGGAGTTTGAAGCTAATTAATTTAGTCACGCGCTAATCTAAGAATTGGTGAACAAAATATTGAATAGCTATATATGCGACTAATTAAGTAACACAGAACTTGTGTTCATTTGGAATGGAGGCTAATTACGTTCAAATTAAGAGAGGTGCGCTGCAAAAATGATCAAGATACATATATATGCCACTACTACTTTTATATATAGTATAATCCTCTTCCAGACAATTAGGTAATTGTTAGATTATCAATGTAATGCATTTTCACATGTTTCTTGATGGTTAACATGAATGTTGATGAAGAGGGAATATTGTCATTATTAGGCGAATTGACACATTTTTTGGCGATCTAAACATTGTTCTTGTTGATGGGAGCACAAACACAGACCTTTAACGTCAATGTTAGTCTTCGTCTAAGTGATCACTTTTCACGGTTTTTGAACCAAAAAGTTGTATTGATTGCTACTAGTTTAGATGTCTGTTCCGTTAACGTAGACTCTGGAATGTACGCTGGCGGCCCCTAACGTCTACGTCGGACTTTGTCTCTTCCCGGCCGACTATTTTCCACCCTGAGAAGGTGCTTATTAAGATTCACGGCTAATCATCAAAAAATGTATACTGGTGTTTACTGTTAGCTAGCTTGAACCCTAGCTTTACAAAACCATGAGTCCCAGCGCCCATAGAAAGGTTATGCCACGCACACGCTTCCGTGCCTCATGCACCAACCATTTTCAATGCAACAAATGCACATGATGTCATTATATGGAATTATACATATCATTGTCATGCTATTAATTCATCTGGATTTTGTCGTTAATTAAGGATTTTACATATATACATTTTCGATGATATCACACCTACCTTCATGCATCCATATAGAGCATATATTGATTCGTCACTTACACTTTAAGTAGGGTTATGTATGTGCAATGAGTACTAGCTAGCTAACTCGCTAATTAAAATATTGATTTAATTTATATTTCTAATTGGTAGATGTGGCAGCTGCCACGTAGGGTACGTGCTGACAATTGTTGAGGGAGAATAATATGAATGGTGGTTTGAATACTTTGTCTAATAAATAATGAGATGTGATACAGTCACAACATAAACTCAACAAAGACCTAATTTCTCTTTTATGTGCCATTTAAATTTTTTTTTAAAATAACAAACTTGAATTCAAAACACCAAGCTTTAATTTTTTATTTTATTTTTTAAATGACACTTAGAAAAGAAGTTGGGTTTTTTTGGGTCTATATTGTGACTTTAACATTTCTCATAAATGCTCAATTGGCTGTGAACCACGCCTTATAAAGCAGATGTCACAAGTTCGAAGCCCCCCTCCCCTTACCCTTGTGTGGACATGTCAAAAAAAAAGAAAAAATCTCATAAATAATTGCTAATTAAGGTGGTTTAATCAAGTTGGCTTATTATATATGTTATATGGCAACCTTAGATTCTGTGTACCTCCATCGATTCATTGTATTTCCTTTTTCTTATTTTTCTATTTGACAATATTTGCAAGAATTTTAACAACGTCTCCAGCGAGCAAACCTTTTGTAAGAAGTTTCAAATTCATTATATTAGCATTCAAATCTACTTCAACAAATATTTCATTAAAATTTAGCTAATTAATACTTTTTTCTATTTTAAATATCAAATTTTCAAAACAATTACATCCGACTCAACGTTAGTTATTCATTTTCACTAATTCCCTTTAAATATTATTTCTTTATCTAATTTCACTATTCCCACATAAGAGAGAGATACAAATTGATTTTTTCAATAATTTAGCTCATGCATTGTTAAGCTACCGTGCTAGTCAAATTTATTGAGCATTATAGTAGCTAATCAAATCTTTAGCCAAAATGGATAGATAGGTGATTTTTTTTTTTTTTTTTTAAATATAACTATCCAAAATAACCTTTTAGCTGTTTTTGTTGCATGTTCTTAAGTCTTAACCTATAGTCCAAGTTTATGAAGAAGATAAAAGCATGACACTTTTTTTTGGGTGGGGGGGAGGTTTGTTAACCAATGGTAGAATCCTACTTTAGCTTGATCATTGCAGCTGCATTATGTGAGGGAACTAGACAACAACGAGGCTGCAAGAGCTAGAGTTCCCTAAAGAGACCAGGATCCCAATTGCTTAAGGCAATGGACAACAGTAGCTCTAAATTAACCAATGTTAATCTTGTGGTTCGAACCCTGAGCCACTATGTTTATAGTTTCAATTTTATTTTTTATTTTTCAAAAAAATAAATAAATTATGTTTTAAATTTGCTTGAGGTGAATGCATCTCACTTATCCTTTACGGATTAAATCAATTTATTTTTATTTGTTGAAGCTTTTAAAATAATTGATGATTAATTAGCATGATTTTAAAAAATAAAATAAAATTTTGACCTACTCTCAATCACTCAATTTCTGTAACGTATCAACAGATCTCTCTCTAGAGTCTAGTCCATATTTAGATGTTTGCAATTTAACAATAGTTTTGAGAGAGAGAGAGAGAGAGAATCTTCTTAATTTGTCGGTGTCTCTGATCTCAAAACAAAAACAGATAGATGTCGAGATGCTGCTTTCATCAAATTCCGACAATGATGCCACTGTACGTGAATATATCATGGGAAATCTCCCTTCTATATTTTATATATATAATAGTAAGCTAGCGATGTGCCACATGTTAGAAGCGGGCAGACCAACCCCGACCCCCACCCCCCCTCCCCCAACCCCCCAAAAAAAAAAGAAAGATTGGCCGGTGGGTCGAGTTGCAGCTCCACTCCCTCCTGTTTGCTTTCCACCTATATGTTATGGAAAGGTGGAGGCCTCAGGCCGTTGCGGACTCCACCCCTCCCACTTGCTTTTCTCTCTTCCTTAGCTTGTTTAATTTGTGGTTGAATATATATAATCAAAATTTTATAGATATCACGCGCGTACATGTTCATCACTTTATTACGTGGTAGTTGGTGACTAATTAAGCAGCTTAATTGTTGCCATAACATAACAGCAGGAACTCAACAATTTGGACGAAAAAGTTGCCAAAATGGGTGATTATTTTAAAGGTACGTGATCAAAACCCAATAATTTTTTTTATTATTATTTTTCTTCTTTTTTTGAAAACCCAAGTTAGTTTTCCTAAATTATCGGATATAAGTATATCCCGGACACTTTAAATATTTGTTCTGCCTCTTCTTTATCCTTCCAGTTCCCGGCCATTTTATCTTTGGGACCAGTTGTTTGTTTAGCTCCCTTGGACAAGCATCGATCTAGGGAAATCTTCCGTCGAGTACCCTTAACTTTTGTTTGACCTCCAATCCGACATGTCTGCAGATCTAGTCGGTTCAATCCGGCCAACTAATTAGATGGTTTTACGACACCACAAAAATGAAAAACAAATAATAATAAGAAGAGTTAAATACCTAATATCTCATAGGGTTTCACAGCTTTATTCTTTTCCCTTAAGATTTGATTTTTATCACAGACGGTCCATGTGATTTTGATAAAGGATCAAATTGGTCCTCCTGTCAGTTGACCATTAGTTAACTTAACGGAAGTCCATGTGGACAAATAAAAATTTGATACCTAGCATAAATGGCCACGTCATCAATGATGACCTGGCCGGCCACTTAATTAAATTTTTATTTTAAAAAAAAATTCAAAAAAAAAGAAGAAAAAAAGACAAAATAATAATAATAATTTGGGGGTGGCTATGGCGTAGCCACCCCCATCCGGCCAGATAGGGGTGGCCGAGCCACCCCTTGGTGCCCAAGAAGCCACCCCCAAATTTTTGTTTTTGTTTTTTTTTGGAATATTTTTGTTAAAAAATAAAAAAAAATTTTAATTAGGTGGTCATTTCATCATTAATGACGTGGTCACTTATGCCAGGTGTCAAATTTTCATTTATTCACATGGACTTCCGTTAAGTCAACTAATGCTCAATTGATAGAAGAACCAATTTCGTCATTTATTAAGACCACAATATGAACCTCCTGTGATAAAAATAAAATCATAAGGAAGAAAAACTAAAAGTTGTAAAACTCCTATTAATATTTAACCCTAATAATAAATTAAAATCGCTGGTTCTACTGTAGTACTCGTGCAACTATTTATATGGAATTTGCGAAATAGACCACAGTAGTTCAATTCGACAGCTATATGTGTATATATATATATAGTGGACAAATTAAGCATCAATGTTATATTTATTTTTCCCAACTTAATTTGAAAGTCAAATTATTGGATTTTTGTTCATGTTATAATACTTATATATACTTAAATGAGTAATATTATATGTCATACTAGTGAGAGTTGCTGCTATACGGTCAAGATAGAGAACTCATGTTTTTTACCTTCCACTCAAATGTTACCAACCTTATATTATTTTATTTACAAAATAAACTTGATTTCACATGATTATAACCCAAACAACAAATTTCACCCGAAGAAGACGAAAAAAAGATGAGTGGGAGAGAAAGAGAAGATGGAAAAAAAAAAAAGGAAGGAAGAAAGAAGAAGGGCAGCGGCTAGTCGTTCAGTTAGACACACACCAGTTGTCTAGGTTGGGCGGCTAGGCGTCTGGTGGTAGCAGAAATGTTCTTTGTTGATTTTGTTGGGTCTCTTTGATTTGGAGTTTGGGCTTTGTTTTGGCTGAGTGGGGTTGTGTTTTTTCTGGTCTGACTGAACGACCATTGATTTTGTTTGTGTTTTTTCTAGTTTTGTGCGGTGGGCAATGGGCTGTCGGATCGACCCACTCCTGGGTCTCACCAAACCCCGACCCGCCTGAAACCAAGACGATTTGCTTCAAAACCCGCTTGAAAACCACCATGACTCGCCTCAAATTCGTTTTTAATGCCTCAAAACTCGTTTCTAATACATCAAAACTTGTTTTTGGATTCTAAAACTAAAACTTAGAGGTGAAAGGTTAACCCTAAAGGAAATTTTATTACTCTAAATTAGAGAAGACAACTGTTGGTCTGGAGACGGTGACTCATGGCGCTAGAGACAGCCATTCTTTCTCTTATCTTCTTTCTTTCTTCTTCTTCTTCTTTTTTTTTTTTTTTTTTTCATTCGTGATCTGATTGTAGGCTAATTTTATGCAACTATTTTATTTTAGCTTATGTGATAGTGTGGAATTGGTGGGCAACATGTGGGTCATTTACACCATGACCAAACAAAAGTTATTCTCCACACTAATATCTCGTTAGTATTTTATTCTGTTAGTGTTAATCTACTTTTGGATTAACATTTATTTAAAAAATCGAGTGCTTTTTGTAGTTGCGTGGGGAACATACCTACTTGCTGGTTGAGACAAGTAAGTAGGTGGGTATATTTTTCTGTTTTATTTTAAAAATTCATATTGTATATATATATATAAAGAAAAAGTTAAATTGAAAATACATTCGATAAGCATGCATACGTTTTAAAGAAATAGTTCAATTGATTGGGATCACACCTAATAAAGCGAAGGTCGCTAATTCGAATCTCCCTCTCCCCCTCTTGTATGGGCATATAAAAAAAAAAAAAAAAAAGATAAGCATGCATACAATTATTTGTTTATTGTCCTTAATTGATCCTGTATTTGTTGAATGATTTGGAGGGAAGCGGGCAATGATTAAAATTTCATACATACGTGAAAGAGGTATAAGAAAAGAAAGATTTGTTTCCCTCGTCTCTTTTCCCCGAGTGCGATGGGACAAGATCTTTTCCTTTCCTTGGGGTTTTTCCTTTGATGGATTAGGTTATATATTATGGCACGGAAAGAGAAAGCTCAACCGTTGGATTTGGGTTCTACTAATTTGTTGTCTGTATTATTAATAATTTGAACAATACATATATAAAAATGTTGATACTGTCAAATTAAACAATGGGTAAACCGCCCAAACTTACGTGGGTAAGTATATCTAATATTATTAACTCTCTAATTATATTTGTTTGAATTATTAACAATTTCAACATCAAAATTATTAAATAAAAAAATCTATACAAGACAATCGTGACCCAAAGGGTTGCAAAAGAAAAAAAAAAGGTAAATTGGCTGGGAATCTTTTGAAGAATTAAAAAACATTTGCATGAAAATAATAATTAAAAGAAGAAAAAAAGAGGAGCTAGCTAGGGCCAATTAAGAAGACTTCATTGTGGGACAAGGACCCGTACGTTGAATTGAAGTAGGTCATTTGTGTTGCCTTTACCCTTTAACTTCCAAAATTGGATTGATGAACACTTCCAAAATATCTTTGATATTTTACGTTTGATTGTCATCCTTGTCATGTGCACGTTTGTCCCATCCGCTGATGGCTCTGATGGATACCTTGCATCTAAACTAAAGTACAAGCTAGCTTTGAGAGATCGAGATGGATCCATAATTATTTATAAATTTTGCTTAATTTCATTGTGTACCTGTTTACGCCTTTGTCATTAAAAAAAAAAAAAAATATATGTTTACAAACATTAATAATTGAGCTTAATTTTATGTTAATAAATGATTATATATTAAATATTTAACTGAGTTCAAATCGAGCTTATACAAATCGATTCCGAAGGAACAAATTCACTTAAAGCTAGTTAATATATATATATATAAGACAGTTTTATAGCAAGATGAAGGCTATCCGATCCCTTTGTACCAATCTTTGTTATGCAGTCAAGAAAATTTCATGGCCAAAGAACTTGCACACAAGCTGAAGGCCCAAGAGCGAGTGAGATCTACTCCATTCGGCCCATCTTGTCAAAGCCCAAGTTGAAGCTGCTTGCTAAGGCTCTATAAAATCTATAAAAACATAATTTACTCACATTTGGTTAAGCTTAAAATTATTCTTAGAACAAAATTTTATTTTAAACCATCCATTTTTTTTAAAAAAAAAAAACAAAAATAAAAAACCATCCAATTTATTAAATTGAACGTATTTATCATTATTCTTTTATTCCCATGACTTTTAAAAAGTTATATTAATTATGCGTATAAATCAAATTGATACATATTGGTAAAAATATCAAAACCAACGATGCCATATCGTCATATATTTAATACCTTCATTATGTGTACCTTTTTTCTTCAATGGTGGTAGTATTAATTTCTGGATAAAGATTTTCTTATTTTCAAATGAAGAAAATATATTATCTACTAACAGTATATATGATGTTATATTATTTTAAATTTTTTATAACATTTTCCTTTTAAAAAGTTATATTAATTATGCGTATAAATCAAATTGATACATATTGGTCAAAATAACAAAACCAACGATGCCATATCGTCATATATTTAATACCTTCATTATGTGTACCTTTTTTCTTCAATGGTGGTAGTATTAATTTCTGGATAAAGATTTTCTTATTTTCAAATGAAGAAAAATATATTATCTACTTAACAGTATATATGATGTTATATTATTTTAAATTTTTTAATAGATGTGTCAATATTGATTTTATGTACATTTTTAGATCTATAAACTATAGATTGTAACCATAAAATAAATAATATATATTTCATTTGAAATTAAGAATACCTTATTCATTCCCTTCAAAAAAAAAAAAGAATACCTTATTCATCTTTCAAAAAAAAAAAAAAGAAAAAAAAGAGAATACCTTAATTCATGATTGTAATGAGTTAAACAAAGAACCAAACAAAGGTATAATGATTTTATGCACACCTTCAGTTTCTCATTTCACGCATGAAGTAAACAAATTAACATGAAGAACTGTTAGTCTGGAGATAAGGCGGTGGAACCACCACTCCTTTAACAATTCACCCCCTACGGCCCTGCCTAAAGGCTAAAGTATACCACCGCCTCTTTGATTCCTCCTTCCAGTTTATACCCTGCCTTTAAGCATACCTTTTACCCTTCTTACCTTTCTCCAATCAACCAACGAGCCAAAATCCAACCCCTCAAAACAGAACAGATACCCAATCCAAGTCACCCTTTCTTTTTTCTTTTCTTCTTTTTTTTAGCTTTTCCAGTTTCCACAACATCATGTGCACACTTTTGCCACCCTTTTGGTTCTTTTGCACTCTAGAACATTGTTCTTTTCTTCTGCTCTTATTTCAATGGCTATCGTTTTCTTCACCATGGACAAGGTTTCAACAAAATATTAATTTTATTTTATTGCGTTGAGAAAGGCAAACCTTGAGCTTGCTTGTTTACAAGGTTCATTCTGGTATTAATTGAACGATAAGGAAAGAATTACTGACGTTCTCCCATATGGGGTTTCGTGGGGTTTGGATAATATCTCGTTCTTTATTGGGGTCCTTTCGCTCCTAGATGGATGCTATAATTTGGCTTTCTTGAAGCTTTTGGTTGTTTGCATTCTTCATGGAACTTGTTTTTAGCAAATGGGGAAGTGCATTTCTACTGTGTTGTTGGCTCACCTTCTCTGGAGCATACTCTGGTAACCTCTATTACCTCCAATTCCTTGGATTTTTGGTTGTTTCTTGAAGATTAAATGCTATTTGTTAGTAGATGAAAGTATGAACAAATTGAGAATGGTTTTCTTACGTTGCATTCTGGTCCGAAGTGGATGGGTTACGTGGGGATTCTAAAGTGAAAGGAGTGAACTTGGGAGGGTGGCTGGTTGTGGAAGGTTGGATTAAGCCTTCACTGTTTGATGGCATTCCCAATGGAGACATGCTTGTGAGCTTCTTCTCCAAATTTTGTTGTTTCTATGATTCTTCGATATAATCCGGCTTCTTCATGAGTGGTTTGGCTGACCCATTATTGGGAATGGTAATGTAGGATGGAACAGAGGTTCAATTCAAGTCAGTGACACTGCAGAAGTATGTGTGTGCTGAGAACGGGGGAGGTATTAATGTTACAGTTAGCAGGGATATCGCATCTTCATGGGAAACTTTTAAGGTGAGATGCCTGACCATATTGTTCTGTGCATGTAATGTTCTATTGGCTGTTGTGATATATTGGTGTAAAATTTGATTTTTGGTATTGCTTAGTGAAGGAACTTTTCTTGGTATTCGGGGTAAGTTATAACTTTTCTTGCTTTTGTGGTTAAAAATCCAAAAATTTGGATGCGGCATTTTGGTAATGGAGTCATATGTCAGATAAAGGCAGCTAACAAATCCTTCTCCCACCTATCTGGAATTTGCTATGAGGACCAAATGTTACTAGAACATATTATCCTACGGTTTGTCTAAATACGTTAATAGTTTGAGTTGTTGGAGCTAACCGGAAAATAATAATAATAATAAATAAATAATAATAATGGATGTCCCTGGAGTTAGATATGGATCTCCCTGGAGTTTTTTCCTCCCTTTATTTCTCCTTTTATTTTCTTTATTTTGAGGAATGGGAGGTTAAAACTCCATGGATTGCTGTTCCCCGGAGTATCACAACAATGTGCCTGTCAAGAGATTGTGGATTTATCGAATTTTGAGGTACTTATTTTATTTAGAGTCTTGCTAGTTGTATTCAAGTGACTATGGTTTCTTGCTCAACTTCAATATTATTAATCTGATTCTTCTTCTTCTTCTTATTATTATTATTTTTATTTTATCATTGTTTGCAGGCTAAGAAGTAATGTTTTGTCTTTTATGTATAACTGAATGAACATGGTAGCCTCATGTGATTCTAAACAGATCATCTTTAGCTTATGTTGTTGGATTTCGAAATAAAAAGTGTTCCGTGTATGGAAAAAAGTTATCCCTCTCCTTTCTTTTATTGCAGTTATGGAGAGTCTCGGAATCAAAATTTCAGTTTAGAACCTCCCAAGGCCAATTTCTAACATGTGATGGAGAAGGGTGCTCTGTCTCTGCTACTGCAGAATCACCTTCGACATCAGAAACATTTTTCATTGAAAGGAATAACAGTAGAGTTCACTTCAAACTCAAGAGTGGGGCCTATCTGCAGGTATAATTTTTCACCCTTTCATGTTTTTAGGAAAAGAATAAAAATATCCGCATTGTTTGCATTGCTTTTATAAGAAATAGTGGTGTAAAGGCATTCTTGGTAGGATGCAGTGTCAATGTTGCACATTTCCAACCATACCATATTTTTGCCTCTGTGTGAGTCAGTTGCCAAAATCTTACATCTTGGGGTCCGACAATTATTTGGATAATGACTTGATTATGCAAAAGTTTCTGTTGAATGAAGAATGATGCAGTTATTTTTCTTGATAGTTCTAAAATTCATGAATCAACTCTATCAATATGTTTGGCATGGTTTGGTACTTCTTGAAGATTCACAGGATTTTGTCAAGTTCTGCTCATAAAAAGAGTGAGAAAAATCATTCAAATAATAGGTGTTACTTGGCCTACAGCCATCAAATCCTTTCTCAACCATGTCATTTGCACCAACTGTGCCAAAACAGACTTTGTTAAGGATCACCAAGATGGGCATTTGAAATTATGTCATCTTCATAGGATGTTATACTTTTTAATGATAAAAACATAATGGATGTACTCCATTTTTAGGCTACAATAGGAAATCAGCTCACAGGAGATTATCCAGGGATTCCAGGATGGGATGATAATGCAGCCACATTTGAGATGACTATAGTAGCAAATAATTTGCATGGGGATTACCAGCTTGCAAATGGATATGGACCCAAAGAGGCCAAAGAGGTTCTTAAGGTAAGTCCATATTTTCTGAAACTTCTTTGTTTCTTTTCTAAAATTTTTTAAACCAGTGTAATAGGTGGAAAGGCACCCTCTGTATTAATTGATCTGGGCATTCTCAAAATTAGTTATTTTCAAAGATGTCCGGATCCAAAAAGCCAAAATTGTAATATTAAACAGAAAACAAAATGACTCTAAACATATTATGAGTAGAATCTAGCTCTTGAATTTTTTTTTGTATGACTAATTCAATGAATATTAGTGATAACAAAGGGAAAGGATCAATCATAACATCTCAAATATTCAAAATATCATTTACCAATGCAGCAACAGCATTTGCCAGTTGCTGCATTTGCCATTGCTAAAGTATGAGCATTAAGGAAGACTGCTTTTGACTGCATGTTCAGCAAGTAATGCAATCGATTCCTACTATGTTAGCCGTGTGTTTATCTCCACATCTTTGTCTGCACTTATCTGACATATGTGCTTGACTATGTTATGCATTTTTGGCATGCTTTAGTATTCTAATCTTACTATCTTTGCCATACTGTCCTCTTTGATAGATTGAAAAGATAGTAAATATATATCCATGACCCATGTGCAAGCCCCTTGATAACAATCAATAGAGTTTAATTTTGAGTCATTATAAAACTCCATAATATTTGCTAATAAGAGTTATAGATTCCTCCAGTGTTGTCTTCTTGTCTATGTAATTTATCAGCCTTCTGAAACTGCAGAGACACAGAAACAGTTTTATCACTATTGAAGATTTCCAATTTCTGTATAGACATGGAATAAATACTGTTAGGATCCCAGTTGGCTGGTGGATTGCTTTTGATCCTGATCCTCCCATTCCATTTATTGGGGGAACTCTAGAAGCTCTGGATAATGCATTCTCATGGGCACAGTAGGTCTTGCTTTCACCTTGTTCTGTTCCAATTGGTGATGCTATGAAACTTAACATTTCCCTCTGATGTTGTACCGAAAACTTTGGTGCAGAGCCTATAACATAAAGTGCCTAATCGACCTTCATGCTGCTCCCGGCTCCCAAAATGGGATGGAACATAGTGCTAGTCGAGATGGTATGACAGGGTGGCCTACTTCTCAGGATTACATCTCACAAACACTAGATGTTATTGATTTTCTAGCTTCCAGGTACATTATGGACAATTTCTTGGATTGTCAAGATACAGTCCTTATTAAGAGCTATCCGCTTGCTTGTTACTTTGAATATCTATCAAAAGAGTCAAAGTTTTGATGGTTGGTGGCTAGCATAAAAAACGTATATGATTTGCATTATTATCTCATGTTTAAGCGTACTGGCCAAGTTATATCAAGAGTGAAATGCTATTGTTTCTAGGAAACAACATATGATTTTATGGGGTAGTTAATGGACTTCAGATCTGCAGCGACTGTGCGTGTTTGTGTCCCATACAAGAAAAAGAGAAAAGTAGGGGGCCCTGGGGGTGGGAATGTTGGTGGGTTTAAAAGTATTCATCACCAAAATAATGTTTAAAAGGTGGAACCAGGGTTATATAGTGAAATCGGAAAATAGCTTTATATCAATTAGCTTCTTGAAACAACGAAGAAAAGAATCAACAGAACTCACCAAAAGTCATGTCATTGAACTGATGGAAAATTAAGCATATCTCTCTCTTGTGGATTGTGACGTTCAAGTATCCTTTCATTGAAAACTAGAAGATATACCCAGGTTCGTGCTGCTCCTGGAGTAAACTTTCCCGTTATCACATACATCCTTCCTAGTCCTTCCCCATGGCAAGTATAGCTACTACACTCTCATCAAATAAATCATTGAAGGCTTCCCATACCATGTTGCACTTGGTTCCTTGATATGTTATCTTTTCTTTCTGTCTCCTTACCTCTCTCTTTCAAATACACACAAGGTTTATATTCTGTCATATTATTTGTTAAATGACACTTAAAAATGCCAGTGGAAGAATCTTTATCTTTTTCACCTCTTAGTTTTTTGACACCTGAAGCATTAGTTCAGGCACATTTGAAATTTAACTCTATGGAGGGTGACTTCTTTACATTTTCAGGTATGCAAGACATCCTGCATTGCTGGGAATTGAGCTCTTAAATGAACCATCTGCAGCCACAGTTCCATTGGACACTTTAGTTTCATTTTACAAACAAGGATACCAAATCGTTCGAAAATACTCGTCTACAGTATATGTAATAATTTGCCAAAGAATTGGCAATGCAGATCCCTGGGAGCTTTATCAGGCTAACATAGGCTCTCACAACATAGTGGTGGATTTGCATTTCTACAACCTCTTTGACACGTTCTTTGTTAATATGAGCACTGTGGATAACATACAATTCATATACAAGAGCAGGGAAGCTCAATTACAGGGCCCTCAACAGTACAAATGGTCCACTTGTTTTTATTGGTAAGTTAGAATATGACTTCCATCTCTTATTGAAAAATTTACTTTGAAGTATTAGATTCAAATTTAAAGTTCATATATCAATTTCAATGAAAATTTTCATTCTTAATATATAGCAATCAAAATCAATTAAAAGGGAAAAACTTCATTTAATCCTCTGAACTTACATTATTTTCACAATCATTCTCAATTTAATTTATTAAACTTGCGATTTTTTCCAATCTCATTCCTCCCATTAGGATTTGGGATTAAATTTAACGGTCAAAGGATAAAATGACCATTATACCTGTAAACTTTAGGAATTTGTTTTTTTTTTTAAAAATAAAAAAAGTCAAGGGTATTTTGGAATTTCAGAGAGGGTTGGGGTTAAAGGGTTAAATGAAGTTTCTCTTGATTAAAAACAGAGTGAAACTTTTTTGTACATGTAGAAGTGAGTTATTATTGTTTGTCTTTCTTAACATTCTGAATCAGAAACCCTAGTTTTCTTTCGATTACAAACTCTACATTTAGGCACCTGAGTAGGGTCCTAAGTGGTAAGAATTATTATTATTATTATTATTTTGAAAGTGGATTGCTTTCAGGGGAATGGGTGAATGAGTGGAGTGCAACAAATGGATCTCAGACAGATTATCAAGAGTTTGGGAAGGCCCAATTAGAGGTTTATGATGCAGCATCCTTTGGATGGGCGTATTGGACACTTAAGAATGACAGAAAACACTGGGATTTTGAATGGAACACAAGGAACAATTATCTCCAACTTGGTAAATATTCTAGGCTCATCTGGTTTCTGTTTTGAACACGTACAGATAGATGCACACACATCTTGGGTACTGAATCTAAGTTGTTGCAGGCGATTCACCCAACAAGCAGATTTTCAACAGTATAATGTTGGTGGGGTTGATATGTACCTGGTTCTATCTGCATTATTTATGGTGAAAAGAAAAGTCACACTTGAGTTGCATCATTAACCATAATTGAAGAGGAACTCATCCATCACATTCTTTTATTGTTATGCAAAATGGAAAAGTGCATCCAATAAATAAATAAATAATACTGTAAAATACTTGGAGGCTACATGCATGTGTGATGTGTCACACACTCACTCAATAACATGGGAAAATTTTCTTCCTAATTTCGCTATCCTCGAGCAGTTTTTTTTTTTTTTTTTTGGTGCAAATGCACGTTCTCATGTGAATCCAGTCTGTTATCTGTTATCTAAAGCCATCTTTTATAAACAAAAATGTAAAGTCTCTTGACCACCTGGCCGATTGTAAAGTATCCTAGAAACAAAACAACCATAAATCCAAAATATGATAAAGGCAGGGCAACAAATCCCATGACTTCCCCCGCTGGTGTCAAAGGAATTGCGATTCCAATGGCAGAAATCAAAACCGTTGAACAAAGCACGGGCCATGAGGCAACCTCTGAATGAAGGGAATTTTCTCTGTCCGGATCAAGTGGATAATCAAAGTCTGCATTAGAAGCCCTTCGATAAACCAAGCAGAACGAACGAAATTCATGTCTTTAAGATCGATAGCCTTGTAATAGATCCAAAGGAACATGAGGGTGGCTGCATCACAAAGAGTGCACACAGGTCCGTTCCATAATAGGAACATGGGCAAGCCTTTCTTGGACCATCTTTTTGGGGTTTTGACATAATCTTCTTCCATCTTGTCCCATGGGATAGCAATTTGGCCCACACTATACAAGAAGGTTTGTGTAAGAAGCTGCCTTGGAGTCAATGGCTCATACTTAAGGACCAGGGTTGCCAGTAGGAGTGAAAGAATACTTCCTAAATTGGCAATAGCTGACATTTTTATGTATTTCATAGTATTCCCAAAAGTAATTCGGCCATGTTCAACTCCGGCGACAAGGACGTTGAGGTCTTTCTCCAGTAAGATGATGTCGGCAAAGTCTTTTGCAACTGATACTCCTGAGTCAACTGATATACCTACATTGGCAGCATCCAATGCGAGGGAGTCATTTACGCCATCCCCCAAAAACCCTACCACATGCTTACCAACAGTTTGCAGTGACTTGACTACTCGGAATTTCAGAGTTGGGGTGAGCCTAGCTAGTACCGTTGCTCTTTTAACGGTCTCATGGAAGGAATCCTGCTCAAGTAGCTCAAGCTCGGGCCCAGTAACTACATGGGTTGTTTTGATGCCTACTTCCTGGCAAACCTTTATTGCCAGGGAGAGTGAATCACCTGTTAATACTTTCGCTTTCACCCCCTTCTCAGCCAACCGCCACAAAGCTTGCTTTGCCGTGTCCTTGGGTGGATCAAAGAATGTTATCAGGCCGAGGAACACCATGTCTGATTCAGAAGTCTCATCATTGGCCATGCTTCCGTTACTGATTTGCTGCACCTGCAACATGAGAAACAAAAACACTTAAATAACTTTTTCTTGGGTCGTTATAGTACTGTTTGAGGAAATTAAATATTTTAAAAGACACGAGAGAATGAAAAGAGATCCAGACACACCGGTTTCAGCCTCTTTGTTGCCACTCCTATTGTCCTTAAGCCCTTATTGCTTATATCTTCTGCCATACTTAGAATCCTCTGATAGTCTTCTGGAGACAAATTTGTTATTGCACCGGTATCAACATGCTCAATGAAAGAAGAAACTTTCATTACTTCTTCCAATGCTCCTTTTGTTACCATGAATCGCTCGATAAATTGAAGATTTATATCTTCTGCATGTGATTCTGTTTCCATGATAACAGATACTCTTCTTCGTATGAAATCAAATGGGATCTCATCTATCTTCCTCCACTTGGATGGCTGAAACCTGTATCCATTTGTATAAACATATGCCAAAATTGCATCGTCCAGAGGATACTTCTGGTCAGTCTTGAAGTAGGAGTTAAGGAAGGCAAATTGTAGAACCTTTTCTTTGGGTAAACCCCCGCTGTCAAGATGGTCAACCATGATGGCACGGTTCATGGTGAGTGTGCCCGTTTTATCAATGCATAAGATATCCCTGAACAGAAAGAACAAATGGATGAAAAATAGGACTAAACGTTGTGGTTTCAAACGAAAATGTGGATGAATTGATAATTACAAAAAGGAGTTTATGAACCAGGTTAAGACTCAAAATGGTTATCTCTTCTCCTAGTTCAGCATCTAACTGTAAATATGTTTCACTTTCAAGTTCATGGAAATTGCTAGACACCTGACTTGGTTAGCCTAGTTCACGTTGTACCGGAACAGTATGTCACTATGTCCTCCTCCATACAACTGTTTGGATAGACCTATTAATATGATCAAACGAGTTAGAGCATTTTTATACGTGAGAATGTGAACTAGGGTTAAAAAATATATATAGTTTCAGTAATAGACAACATAGAAGTTAAAGCCAAACTCTATAACCCAGTTTAACAAAAATGAAGTCAAAAAAGAAAGAAAGAGTAAGTTATGAAGAATTCTCATCTTTTCTGTGATTGAGGCAACCAACCAGATGCAATGTTAAGTTTCATCAAATGGTAATGCTTTGTACACTCTACCTACGAACTCAACTTCAAAGATTGTGGTTTTTCTTTTTTTTTTGGGGGGCGGTGGGGAGCTAACCAGGGTATTCAAGATGCAAAAGATTGTGTTTTTGATATTCAGGATCAGACACCCCCCCTGCAATGGTATAAGAATACCAAGGAGCTGTGGTCATGTACTTATGTGTGTATTTAATATCCTCCAGTAACTTATCAAGTAAATATAAACTTACATCGATCCCATGTCTCGGATGGCAGTTATGCTTTTGACTATGCATCTATCTCTGGCCATAGAAAGCCCTCCTTTAGCAAGACTTATGTTAACGATTAGGGGGAGCATTTGAGGAGTGAGTGCACTTGCAACTGACATTCCAAAAAGCAGACTCTCGCTCAAATCATGGCATGTATAGTAATCAATTATGACTATGATGGTGACTACTACTAGCATAACAGCAATAAGCACATAAGATATGCGGCGGACACCATTCTCAAAGTCATCTGGTGGTTTCTTCTTCCCCATGGCTGAAAACATGGTGCTCATGTAAGTCTTGGATCCAGTGGACACTACTAGACCAGTTCCACTACCTGATACCACATTTGTTCCCTGAAAGATGTGATTAGAACCCATATTATATTCTCAGTATTTCAAATGTAATAACCGATCAGCAATCAGTTATGAAAGAGCCGTGATGAGAAGACAAACTTGTGAGAAAAATTTAAAGAAAAAAATAGAGATAAATGTTACCTGATCCTACCCCACCTCTTACCACCTTCGCCAAGGCCCAACAGCCATTTAAAAATTTTAAAAATTAAAAAAAATCATTCCCTTTTGTCATTAGGGTCCTAATTTATAATTTTAGTGTGCAACTTTCAATTTTGGGTTCTTGGGTCATAAACATTCTAGAAGGTCTTTCTAAAAAATCAAATTCTCTATCGTATAACTTGTCCCACTTATTTCTGTCGGGTACGTCCAGTAATAATGATCTTCTAAAGCGAATGAAAATAAATAGATGAAACCCAAAATCCTGCTACCAGTTGATTCCTTAAAACAAAGCAGTTCAGATATAGTTACTAAAAAATTTAAAACACTGACTACTTAGAAGCACAGAAAAGATCATCATCTTCAATTATTTCACGCTGGTTTTAGGAACTAATGCTGAATGATGTTGCATATATCTAGTGGTTGTGTTGATAATATTTGCATCACAATAGGGTTAAGAAAGGAAGGGGAAAAAAAAAACAGTAGTAGTAAACAATCTGCAAAAGATGATATGACAGGAGGGATATCCAGATTGTATTCTAAAAGGTCGCATATTACAAATTAAAAAAGAGACCTCTCTCAAGCATTCTAGTTAGGACTTTTTTCCATCAATGCAATACGGTATAATGCTTCTCCTGGAAAGGAAACTGTAACAGGGGTATCCTATACGCACACACAAAAAAAAATGATCTACTTCTCTCACAAATTCCCAATGGAGCCTAAAAATCTAGAAAGTGCAGTTTGTGCTTTTGACTGCTGTGTATCAAGTATGGGTCCAAATAGGGGAAAGCCCATGTCCTATTGCTCAACTTATATTTGACATGAGTATAATTTCAATTATCATTTACAGCCTCTTGAAAAAGTTCTGTTTCTTCAGGATGCTATACAATGTCATTGAATTATTTTGTCATACATTTAACCTAATTATATCATCTATGGTTTAATTATTTAAAATCCATGTGAATATTGAAAAGATCCAGAACATGTCTTTTTGAAAAATTCCAGAAAATACTGTTATCTGTTTGTATGAGTGTGTTTTATAAAATGCAATCTTTTCCATGCCCATATATTTCCTAACGTATTCATGATAATTCCAAAAAGAAAAATGCAGATACTGTTAACTTAAATCCCAAATTTGCAACTTTGAGAGGTGGTACCCCTCAAATTTCTGTCTGTATAACTGAAGCTATAACTTCCGCCACAAATAGAACAACCACAGGAATAACCATACGCACCATGAAGCAAATATTCTTCAACTCTAGTAAAGGAGTGCTCTGATCTTCTCTGATGTCAGCTGTTTTTTCTGTTGCCATGGACTCCCCTGTTAGTGAGGACTGACTGTTCAAGAAGCAGGGTGTGATCATGTGATTTAAAATTTTGGCTGTAGAGGAAAAAGGAAGAATGGAATGAAAGAACTCAAAAACTCATCTACAGAAAGGAGAAAGCTTTCCAGGTAGCATACCTTACAACAAGGTGTTTTGAAGATAAAAGCCTCACATCTCCAGGAAAAAGGTCCCCAGGTTCAAAAATAACAATGTCACCAGGAACAACATCTCTTTGATCAACTTGAACAATTAATTCAGTCTGAACAACTCTTCCTGCACATCTTTGAACTTTGACGGGGCATCTTACTAATTCTGAAAGTTTCATGGCTGCCTTTGAACTGCTATATTCCTGAAAAACATGTGGAACATTAGTAAAAGACTACATTTGAGAAAAGATACGCATAGTACCTATTGACTGAACAATTTAAGCGAAGAGAACCTGGTAGAATCGGAGGGAAACACTAATAAAAACCAATACAAGCATGACGCATCCATTTGGATTGTCGCTGGCTATGTATGACAGCACAGACAAAACAATGAGAATGATATTAAAAGGATGGAAAAAAGCAGTCCACAGAAGATGCCACCAGCTTGGAAAAGAATAATCAAGAGGAACATTTGGGCCATTTTCCCTCAATCTCCTCTCAGCTTCAGTGAAGCTCAGGCCTGCAATAGCAAAGGGAAAACTAATGTCATCTCATCAAAGGAAAAGTATAATTACAGAATAAAAAAGAAAAAGATTAAAAAATGATTTTAAAAAAAAAAAAAACTGTAGATGCTTAGAAACCCCCATCCTCTTTTCCTGGCAATGGTGGTTAGTCCTGCAGAAAGTTATGGTAGATAATCCATACATAAATGCAGAGCTTAATATTACAAGAGAAATTATGCTTGTTTACAGAACTGTTCCCTTGTTCTTGGAGAGAGTGGTTTTCTATCCCCCTTCATCATCAAACAGTGTGAGAACTTTGGTTCTACTTTATCAAGTACATTTTATTTTATTTTTCATTTGCATTTCACTTTTTTATATATTTAAGGGATTTGAATGGGATTGAAGCATTTCTCATGCTTAACAGAAAAAAGCAACAGGGTTGTTCTTGGGCATCTAAAAGTCTAGATCCACTCCACATAAATTATTTTAATTTTGTGAGTGAACTAACAAATTGTTACACATACTGAAACAGTAGCTTGATACATTTGCGTCACAGTATAAATAGTCAGCATGGTAACTTCTGATTTAATTGGTTTCTTTTTATCTTTGAGACATCCAGTTTCAATTGATGTACTTCAAAACAGTGCATCTGGTTGCTGACAGGTGAAACACATGATCCTAGAAATTGTATCTTGAGATAGTCATCTTGCACACTTGTTTTCTTAAGAATGAAAAAGAGAGAGAGAGAGAGAGAACTCATCAGAAGACAATCCTGATCCAGTCCCAGAGCAGAGAAATACAATGAGTATTGGCAGAAAATGGTAATCTCTTTTTTTCTGTATTGAGTATTGCCTTACATTTTAAACTAACAGGACTATAAACCGTATATGCCCTAGCAGAAAGTAAAAAATCCACCCCAAAAACCAACCTATTGATTATTTCTGCCAGATGTGGATATTCAATATTTTTGACACGGTAAATAAAACTTTTCAGTATCCTGTGGAAAGTATAGGAAGTAACTGCAGTACAAACTAAAGTCTGCAGTAGAAACTTGCATGTGTAGAGGAAACTGGCATTTTGCCTACGATTTATCATATTCCTAAGGAACGCTGCAGTGCACGGTACCATTTGTTTATGTACATTCTTGAGATATCTTATAGTAGTAGGATTATCCTAGAAAGATTTCGTTCATGCAAGAGATGGAGCCAACACTTGTATGACAATGGTTGATGCTCCATACAAAGATACAATTGTCTATTAGATCTGCTCCTAAATAGTTTGAATGTGCTTATACACATTTCTACAGGGGTTACCAAATAAACTCAAACGTAAACCCAAGAATTGATATGCCCCATTATGCTCATTGGCTTCCTTTAGCAACATCCAATATAACTACAATTTGGCCAGAAAGTCTTCCTTTCAAGTAGCTTCATGATGGAGCTAGGAATATATATTTAGATGATACGAATGGTTACATGTTCTCCCTGTTGTTAGTCAACGGAACTAGGCATCCAACTTTAATCGATTCATATTTGAAATGGAACAGGTAGAGGACTGTAGGAATCATCGCAACATATATATGTGAAACAAGAGCATTTGATGAGGTCCTATAAAGGATCAAATCACATTTGTCATGGTCAAGGTTTCCAATTACCTTTTAAAATGGTTCTCACCATGGGTATTAAACTTATTCGCTATAGTTAATATACAACAACATTTGAACGAGCAATACAAAAATTCTAAGGAAAATAAAATATGCTTTAAATCAAAAAAATAAATATATCCAATCTCTTGGCATTATATCAAACATCCCACACTATTCTAAATCTAAAATATTAAATTAGAAAAAGATGAAGATTCTCACCTCTTTCGGTGGATCGTACATACTCAAAAACCAAGTCCTTATCCGACTGGGCCAAGGCGTATAACCAAGAGTACACCTTCTCTTCCGCCTCCGTCCGTGACCCTCCATCGATTTTATCTACACATTTCAAAGAGAAATAAACACAAACACATCCCAAACACGCCTCCAGAAAGCCAAACTACGAATCCCAAAACCCTAAAAGCAGTAAAAAGTAAGCACTGAAACACACTTCCGGACATAAACCGCCGGAGAAACCCAAAGACCCAATAGTTGAATCCATCTCTGGGTGTATCAGAATCGCTGTTGAGGAGATTTTGGCGAGTTGGGTCGGATGTGGGAAGTCTGTAGTGATTGGTGGGAAGTTTGGGGCGTCTCATAAGAACTGTGTGGTGATTTATGAAAAATGGAGAATGACATATATGAAACAGCGGAACCAATAAGATGATAACGATGATGCTGGTGAAGAAAAGCCAAAGAATGCATTTTGTTGAGGGGTTGAAGATTTGAAGAGAAGGTAGAGAGAGTTGAAAAAGTTCAATATTGTTGTGTGACTAAGAAGTGAGGGATTGGTGCGTTGGGCTCTGAGGATTTGCGTTTTAGCTTCACCAACCAGACTTCAGGTGACCGTTTGGTGTAGGAGCCGTACGTCTGAGAGGGTTGAAAACCGAAATAACGGTTATTCCAGCGTGCGTTCCTGACCAGACTGGTTGGTACACTAAACGCATACGCAGTTCACCTCCTCCGGGTACCGCTAGAGCAGCCGCCCGAATACGGTGCAAACGGATTAAACTGCTCCAGCGGTGGCCCGAACCGGAACTGATTTGCATTTTAGGCCCTGTTTGATAACTGAGTTGGGGAGTTACCGTTTATGGGGAGTTACTGTAGCGCCTACCGTTGTTGACCACATTTGAATTTGGGTTTCAGGTGTTTAGGGCTGTATTTCCAGAGTAATGCTAGTATGCTACAAGTCCTATTTGTTTTTTCTTCGTTTTTTTTTGGGTTCTTAGTTTGACATTCCGTTGCACGTTGGCCCAAGAAGAATGATTTATGAGGCAATTACAAGTCCATTCAAGTGGGCCATTGTCAGTGCCATGGGCGTAATGGTCATGGCCCTGGCTAAAAATAACCTATAATGCACGACTTTTTTTTTTTTCTGTTTAAATACGGAAAAAGAGAATTACAAAGAGGAGCACATGGGAGAGTGAACGGAAATGCTTCCAAACACTAGGTTTGAAGCAGAGACGGAACTAGTAGGGGACCAGCAGGGGCCATGGTCCCCTTCCACTTTATTAAAAATAAAAAATGTAACTGGTCCCCTCCAAAAAATGAATGATCATAGTCCCCCTTTGTTTCTCAGCCCATTCAAAATATACTTTGGTCCTTCCCCATTCAAAATCTTGGTTTCGTTCCTCGACTTCAAAGTGACTCATTTGACGCTATAGTGTGCACTAAAATTGACACATCTTGAGACCTTCAAAGTTGTCTATTCCGAGAAGGAGAGGAGTTGAAAGTTGATGTCGGTGAAGACATGAGTAGAGGCCCATTCGATGCTGAGGTGGGGGGAGTTGATGGCTAGGATTGTAGTCAAAAGAGTCCCCTTTAATGATAGAGGGGAGCTACTATACCAAAAGGCAAGCTGCATGGCTAGAAGGGCAGCATTGGCGATCACCTTGGTTGGCCTCCATGTGGGGAAGACGTTTGGAACAAGCAGCTGAGATGTCTCCATTGTGGTCCCTGAGATGGTCCCTGAGAATGACAGTTGCTATAGCAAAATGTGGCTTGATAGCCACGTCAAAATTTACTTTAAGAGAACCCCTAGGAGGGGGTTCCAGTACTTCGTGGTGCCAGTGATGGAATGCCATGCTAACAAGTGTTGGTTCACTGAGAGAGAGATGAGCTTGAGGGTTGGGAGCGATCCCTTTGTACACAAAATTATTCTTGGCCACCCATTTGTAATCTATTGTAACCAAAACAGAGACCTTGAAAGCATGAACAAACTTGTGAGGGATACCTAGAAATAGGTTAGGCACGACTTTAAAGTAGTTAAATATATATTAATTTATAATATTTTATTTCAAAGATTGAGCATCGGAAATTGAACATACTGATACATAAAATCAATATAAGAATGAAAATATTAATGATATCCACTGCCTACGTGCATCTTACAAGATCACACACAGTAGAAACCTGAAGGACATTAAACATAAGGAATCAGCAACAGCATTTTTATGAAAGCTGCACAGCTATAATACCTACCTATTTTGATGAAAGCCCCGCATAAACCTACTATTAAAAAACAAAAACCAATCATTAATATACAAAATACTGACAAAGATATATCTCCTTGGTGTCGGAGACATGGAACGGTGTCCCGAGCTAGAGGTGATCTCGTAAAATTCTTCTTTTCTCCTCCCGTATGGACAACATAAGACTGCAGCTTGTCAAATTATGCAAAGGTCGGTGGTTTTGAAAGTTAAATATATGAGTCAAGCGGAGTTTTATATAAAATAAACTTGTTTTTGTTTAATATTTGAGTTAGAATTTGTATTTATGAATGGCTCATTTAATAATTAAATCGAGTATGAATCAAGTTTATATGAGCCAACAAGGAATTTTATAGGTGGTTCGGTGTTAACACTTACGTCACCACTCGTCAAACTTGTAAGACTACATTATACTTATTGACTTGATTTATCTACAATACAAAGGTCCATATTTATAGGGTAATGTCTAAATACAAGTATATTAATCAAATCCCCTTAATTTGATTATAATCTCAATATTTGATTACAATCAACTCATAAATAAAAAAAATATTTGATATCAATATAATTATAAAATAGGTGAAGAATATTATATATTTTCTATATATTATAACAAATGGAAAGATCATCTAGTGAAGGTGGGAATTGTCAATGCGCGTTTTAATGCCCGCCAACTCTACCGTTATAACCGCTAACCGCTTAACCGCCTAACCGCTATAACCGCCTAACCGCCTAAGCGCTAATCGTTATAAGCCTAGCGTTAGCTTATGTTATAGGTCTACTAACTACCACTAACCGCTAACCGCTTTTATAAACTATATTTTTATAATTATAATTATAATAATATTTATACATATTATATAATCAATTGATCATTAATGATTAAATCACATTTTGTTTTAGATAATTAAATCACACTTTGAGTATTAATATATTATCACTATAATTTATATGATTATATTACATGATCAATTAATCATAAAATCATTTGATTATATAATAATAAATTATACATACATATTCATAGGTAATAAGTTATAAGTATGCAAGTTCATACTAATATAAGTTAAAAGGGTAGCAAAAATCTATCTCAATTCTCAATCAAAGAGAGAGGTAAACAAAATCTATCTAATTTAATTATTAAGATCATAATATCATATGACTATATAATATCAAATTAAGTAATTGATATTAAATTCAACAATGTGATACTTATAACAATAATTGAAGTATTAAGATTAAAGGATCTCAAACTTGATTAAGTAAATATGATCATAATGTAAATCATTAATCGTAATATCTAATTTAATTATTAAGATCATATGACTATATAATAATATCAAATTAAGTAATTGATATTAGATTCAACAATGTGATACTTATAACAATAATTGAAGCATTAAGATTAAAGGATATCAAACTTGATTAAGTAAATATTATCATAATGTAAATCGTTAATCGTAATATCTAATTTAATTATTAAGATCATATAACTATATAATATCAAATTAAGTAATTGATATTAGATTCAACAATGTGATACTTATAACAATAATTGAAGTATTAAGATTAAAGGATCTCAAACTTGATTAAGTAAATATAATCATTAATCGTAATATCTAATTTAATTATTAAGATCATATGACTATATAATATCAAATTAAGTAATTGATATTAGATTCAACAATGTGATACATATAACAATAATTGAAGTATTAAGATTAAAAGATTTCAAACTTGATTAAGTAAATATAATCATAATGTAGGAGTACTGGTCATTAGAAGCTTGTTAGATATATGTAGAGCTTTCTAAACATAGAGAAGGATCCAGTAAGAGTACTGGTCACTAGAGCTGCAAGCATATCAAATCCATTATTTTTTTGGTTTATTTTTCTTTTATTTGATTTTTTTTTCTTTGTCCTTGTTGGAAAAGTACAAGTAAATATAAATTTGAAGTCAAATATTTTTTATTTTTTAATATGGGCTATTTTTATAGTAATTGAGACCAAAGAGACATTGAAAAAGCCCAAAGAAAAGCCCAAAAAAACCTAATTTTGAAAAAGCGGTTAGCGGGTGGTTATCTATTTCACTAACCGTTAACCGGCCGGTTAACCGCTAACCGTTAACCGTTAGGCGGTTAGCGGTTGCGGTTAATGAAATTTACTAACCGCTAGGGTGGTTACGGTGGTACTAACCGCTAACCGTAACCGCATTGATACTCCTAAATTTGAGGAAAAAGAAAAGAAAAGAAAAGAAAGAAACTGTGAGAATGAATTGTATATCAATTTTGTCAAAAAGAATTGCATTGTTTTTCCTCTATAACCTTAAGTCCTTCATAAAAGTTATGATACATCATTGATAATTAAGTGTGATCTCCATACAATTTGTTATCTGTGATCATTACTTACATAGTTACATCATCACATTCCCAAAAGTCAATTTTGATAGGCTTGAGTCATGAGCAGGGCGAAACTAGACTTTTAGGTTTGAGAGGCAAAATTTTGGTACAGCCCCCAAAGCTTGCCCTGGGTCCGCCCCTAGGGCCCATGAGGACAACTGTCAATTAACTTATTGAGTACCCTTCTCTTTTTTTATTAAAGCCTCTTAATTAGCTAACATTCTCTTTCAATTAACTTCGGACAATTTTTGCTCCATGTTACCTGATGAACGTGGCCATACTGATGGGTTAAAAACGTACGTTGTTCTCATAATACAAACTCCATTAAAAATTGGGTACAATTTGTAGGCCAAGAAAGAATTTATAGGCCAAGAAAGTTAAAGGTATAAAAATTAATGGGCTATAAACCATCTCTATGGACTTGACTATATCAAGGTTAACTACCTTAAGCGAAAAAAGAAAATACTAAGTTCCTGTCCAATGAAAATTCCATGCGAATCAATCAAATGGAAAGACTTAGAATCAGGTGACCCATAAGGTACATTATCGCTTTTAAGCTGATCTTTCTTACTAATCATGCCAACACCTATAACAACTGCACTCATTAGCCTAATTGCGTCCATATGAGCCTTGGAAGGTTGATGCTTAAACGCATTCTCAATTTTCCTTTCATTGCTCCTTAAATGCATTCTTCAACTTTCCCTTCACCATTGCTCCTAATTTCTTGATGCGTGGACATGTTAAAAAAAAAAAAAAACTTTTCTCCCATAATTTGCATTACATAGTCCACACTAGCATGGACAAAAGAGACCAATTCAAAGCATTAGCAGTACGTTCGCACTCTAGTGCAATTCGAAGAATACCCCCTCGCATTTCTCTTGCTAATGTTTTTGTGGGGACACCCAATTCAAGGAGGAGAATTGGGGGATTGCTGGACTTGGAACTCGTTTGGATACAAAGCCTCACTTTCCCTGGGCGACAGCCAATTATGATAGGTGTGGAGGTAGTAGTGTACTTCTTCTGGAGGGTAGTTTTCTTGGTCTTCTTTAAAGGTGCAGCCGCAGCTTGGGATGAGGAGCTCCATGAGAGAGCGCAGAAGACGCCATGACCAGACTTGTTTGTGGATTGTGCCTTATGGGAAGGATCAATATTGGGTGTACCGTGTACGTGCCTAGTGAGAGAGGCTTGGCTGCAGAGGTGGTTGAAGACTGTACAAGCTAGGGGTTTATATATATATAGTGAAGATGATTAATTTGCGTTTATTGATTAACAGGTGTCCTCGTGTGAACTTGTCTAACGAAGATTCGACAGTTCGCAAGTCATAAAAAGAATTTCAGTCAGAAGGAAATAACATTATTTGAAATGATGTAACCTAATTAATTACTTTTGATCGATTAGCATTTCAATACTTTTTTTTGGCTTTGGGAGGGCAATGAAGACTTTTATTTTATTTTTTGTCTTTGTTATTTATAGATGACATGGTTGAATTTAGGCGGTTCATTTTGCAAGAAAACTTGGTCCGCAAAGTAAGAGTCCCTGAAATTTTCTATTTGAATTCAAATAATTTAGACAAAAAATGCAGAAGGATTGTATGGGTCCTAAAGTACCCTCCCTAGCATGTCCCAAGCTGCGCACTCAAAATAATTCTAAAATGCCTACTTATATCCTATTAAAAATGATGTGACTATTAAAATCACCATTACGGTAATTGATCATTATTAGATTTTAATCAAATTATGATTTTAATAGCCACATCATTCTAATAGGACACAAGTAGGTATTCTAAAATTACTCTACCTCTCATGGATCTCCCTTCTTATTTTTTGTTCAAATTCTCCGCAATTTGGACACAACATTCCGGAAGTTCTCCATCCTCGGTCCCCTTTTCATAGGCCTATAGACATGTTATTCTACTTTTGCACTTTTCCCCCACAATGTTGAATGCTTGGGTCCAGACACAATTGGCTACCTCCTTTTGAGTTTTTTATTCATGTAATATTAAGGATTTGTTTGAAATTGTGTTTGATGGGGTTCAAAAGTACTTTTAATATTCAAAAAGTTTGTTTGAAGAAAAGAATATTTGTTTGGTAACAAAATTAAAAACCTTTTAAGGATTCAAAAATACTAAAAATGACAAAAAAACACTTTTAAACGAAACTTTTGTTCAAAAACTCTTTTTAACTTAAATGTTCTATTTTCTTATATTCTAAGACATGTTTTCTTAGCTTTCATCTATGGAACAAGAAAATGAGCATAGACAAAACAAGGTGTGTGCCATCTCACTGTCTTCATCCATGTTGCCCATGCCTAGCTAGGCACTCTTTGCTGTTCTAATTTAGAACCCCATATATATAATTTAAGAAGAAACACACGTGTATGAGGGGTTACACGTACATTACAATTAGGAAAGGTATAGAAAGCCTTCATTTAAAAAATAAATAAATATAAATAAAAAAATGAAGAGAAAAGAAAAGGAAAATTATAGGAAATTATATAGGGGATGTCCAGTTATAATTAACGATGAAGATTCTTATTATTAGGCTGCTTAAATGTAATAAAAATTTGGTTAGTCTTAAAGAATAAGGTTGTAAGGCTCACTTGTGGGATCTACCTAGCTATTCGAAACAAATAGATACCAAAAATTTTTATCTCTTAAATTGTCTGAATTTTTGTAACATTTATAAAAGACCCCAATCATTAGAAAATATTCTTGCATCCCAATTTAAAATCTTTTGTTCACGAATATATGGTTGTTAATAAAAAGACAAACATTACAATTATTTTCTTAAAACTACTTACAGAGATAGTATAATTTCTAATAAAAATAATCTCTTTTTCTTTTTTTTAATAAGAGTAATATGGGAAAAGTGAACAAATAAAATAGAATTTATACCATGAAAAAGTGAGCATCTAAAAAAAACAGGATATTTAAATTAGAAGGAAATATCTTCCATTTTGTTACTTGCAGATTCAATAATAAAAATATAATCATTAAATTAGGATAAATAAAATAATAATTTTATTAGGACATAAATTTCTCAAAAATAGCATGAAGGAAATATCTTCCATTTTGTTACTTGCAGATTCAATAATAAAATATAATCATTAATTATCAGTTGGATCTCTGTGATTGAGTTTTTAAAGAATAATTATTGCACATGACAGTCCATCATGGTGTAACATATGGCCCCGCGATCGTCCTTAAATAGGCATTTGATATTGTTTGTGGCCCTCCGTATGATTTGTTTAGAACCTAAGATATACTTGTATACTCTAAAAGGACACAACAACATTATTACATTAACAAGGGAGAAATTAAATAAAACATAATGCGGTGATGCGTTGAAAAATATTAGTGTAAAGGAAAATGTGCAAAAAGCAATTGCTGCTGGGCTCCTATAGGCAAAGAATGGATAAAGGAAAACTCCACTCGACCATACGTACTTTTATTTATTTATTATTTAAGCTTGTATAATTATCTCAAACTGCAAGATAACATCCATTTAAACTTACGATTGAAATAATATTCTCCTTAAACTATTAAGAATAAATTGTAACACTCTATTATTTTACATAATTTCAAAATCTACATTTTTTAAAATGAAAATTCGGCTTATATGCGGTAGTACCACATAGATGATGTAGGCCAAAACGCTATATATCGTTTAACTTTAGTAAAATAAGATAGCTAGCACGTCCGTCATAACAAAGAGAAAAAAAAACCAACCGTGGGGCTAGCAATTTCAAGAAGAGAGAGTTACCTAAAAACGAAATGTTGAAAATAATATTAAGGGGAGGGAGAGAGAAAGCTTGCATTTTATTTTATTTTTCCTTTTTAGTCGTTAAAGGGTTTGGCTGTTTTCATTCGAGCAGATGAGAAAGAAATTTGATGACTGTGTGTTTATGCTTAAAAAAAAAAAAATCTTTAAAAGTATCGATTAAAATTGAATTATATAACGTATTATACTGAACCAAATTAAAGAATAAAAAATAATGAATTTATTTAAACATTTTCTTATATATTTTTAGTAATAATTATCTATTTTCTAATGAAATAGACGTTACGCATGCCGATCGTGCCATACTACAAATATAAATCGGAATCCTCCAAAAGTAAATAGAAGTAATGCTTGGTGACGATATAATTCAAACTGAAGCTTCCAAGAACTTCTGTACAATTAGAGACCACCATTCTGCCGTCCACTTTGCCACCTCACACTTCCGTACGCAAGGAAAAATAAAATAAAACAACAAACGAGAAGTGGACAAAAAATCTCGCGTGTAACCCACAGTTAGCGAAAGGTGAAAGCCTATGACACTGTATTATGTTTGTATGACGGAACGGAACCTTAATTATTGGGCGGCTATGCTCCAAAATCCAAAATCCAACATATTGTCCCAGTTACAACCCTCACCAGTTAGCTTGTTTACCACTTGACACGTGCCATGCTCCTGGAATCACCCCCTTGCCAACCCACAGGCCAGCGCCTTCTTCTTCTTCTTCTTCTTCTTCTTCTTATATCCCCTGCTTCTAAAAATTGGTCTTCAATATTGGATGACTCTCGTCTCTAGTACTAGTAGTAATAGACTAATAGTATAGTCTTCACACTGAATCAACGGATCGTGCAGCTTGTTTTCTCGACTTCTGACTTCCGATATGAGAGTCAAGATCGAACATCTTCACAGGATCATATGGGCCCACGCGCTCCTCATTGCGCAGGCGTCCCTTCTCGCCAATGCGGAGCCAAGTACGGAATCACCGGAGAGCTCCTTCGATTTCGACTGGAAGATCAAACCGTCGATGACGATCGTCACCGTCGCCCTCGTCTGCTTCTTCGCCTTCTTGGCTTTCTTCTCCATCTACCTCCGCAAATGTGCCCGGTCACGCGTCGCCGTCGCCGCCGCCGCCGCCGCCGCCGATGCTTCTCTGCCAAACGCCTCCTCCTCTCTCCCAGACCGCCCCCGACGCCGTGGTCTAGACAGATCGGTGATCGAGACCTTTCCGGTGATCACCTACTCCGTGGTCAAGGGTCTCAAGATCGGCAAAGGAGAGCTCGAGTGCGCGGTGTGCTTGAGCGAGTTCGAGGGCCACGAAACGCTGCGCTTGTTACCCACATGCAACCATGTCTTCCACTCCGATTGTATCGACACCTGGCTAACTTCTCGGGTGACATGTCCGGTTTGCAGAGCTAAGGTCGTCCCGGCGGCGGGGGTCAATGAAATCGCCGCCAATTCATCGCAGTCAACTGAGTCAAGCAACGAGCCGACCCAGCAAAACTCAGGGTCCCCACTCGGCGAAGAACAAAATCACGTTGTGGTTGATATTGAGGAAGCTCAAGGCGGAGAGATCGTGAACCGCCCACCGAGAACGGGGACATCGGGGAAGTTACGGAGGTCGTACTCGACTGGTCACGCGCCGGAGGAGAACACGGAGAGGTACACGTTGAGATTGCCAGAGGAGGTAAGGAAGCAGGTTTTGGAGGGTGAGAAGCTGGAGCGTTCGATGAGCTACGGCGTCGTTTCGGCAACAGTAGCGAGTTCGAGAAAAGGGTATACGAGTGGTGACGTGGATGGGATAAGATTGTCCGTTGAAGGAAAATGTGACGAATGCCGTTAGATGGTGTGGTATCCACGTGAAGTCTTTGGGGAGACTAAAAAAGGTCGGCAGTGTCTCCGGTTTGACTGGGATTAATTAAATCCGGAGGCGCTCCGCTCATGTACGTTTGGAGTGAAGTGAAGTGGTTTGATTCGATTCTTTGAAAATATTAGCAAGTGGGGGGTTTTAATCTTTGTTTCTTTAATCAAAATGTACCTGGAGATTGGATCAGGATGCTTTTTGGTGTGACCAAAAGTCCATTTTGGATGGTTTTGGAGGGCTTTTCTTTTTTATATGGTTATTTTAGCGAGTTGGCCGCAAGCCAAGTTGTTTAAATTGCTTATATTATATACACACGTTTCGTACAATCTGAAGCCATTTAAAACACATCAGATTGTGTCAAGGGTGTTACTAGGAGTGCCATCATCTTCTTTAAATGTGAAGAATTGCATCTAGTTTGTAAAAGGATAGTGTAAAAAAAATCTTTGATTCTACTTCTCTCTCTCTCTCTTTGGGTTTGATGTTCTTTTCAGTGATGAGAGGTAGTCATGCATGGTTAATTTAAATAGAACCGAGTGAATTGGTTAAAAATAATATCTAATCAGCATCAGTTGTGGGGTTGTGGAATTTTTCCCAGATTATTATTATTATTATTTTATTAGACATAATAATAAAAAAAAGGTTTTAAGTTTTCTCGAGTTCTCTTTGATTTCTTAGCTTTTGCTTAGTTTGGTAACACTCAGAGACTATTATTATTAAGTGTTAACGAACGAAGGATTATACCAGCAGCCAAAATTCATGTCATGACAGATTCTGTAGATGAACATAAGGATACAGAGAATCGTGCAGCAGCTGATCTTTCTCTTACACCAAAATTGTCCTTCAATTTGGGCCCCCCTGAACTTCATTAAATACGAGGGATCTATATATATATATCAAAACATGCATCGACAAATAAATAAATAAAAAATTGACTCACCAAGACAAGCAAGGTATACCATCCACTCGCCATCCCACTTGGAACGTCAAAATCCGAACTTTCATTAACAAATTGGGAAAGCGTACCAGAAAAATGTAAGTTGCCCTCAGCAATTTGCAGTTTAGAAGAGGCTTTATGGTGCCAAAGATATATATATATATATATATATATAAAAGAGGGGGGGCCGGGGGGGCGGCGCTGTCTTAGCTCTTCTTGTCCTAACCTGAATCATATCCAAGTGGGGTTAACTTATATCCTCCTACTATTTTTTCTGGATAGACTCGAGGAGAAAACCAAGTTCAATGAAACTCCTGTTTCTTCTTGCCACGTCAGATGTTTCATGGCACATGGTTTTTTTGGTCGGTTACGCCGCCTCGCCGCAGTCTGTCCTAAACCCCGGTTTTAGCAAGTCCCACCGTTGAAATCACAAACTCAAACAGTTCAAACCCAGAGAGGACCAGATTCTTCTGGAAACTTGTTCATCCAATCATCCCCGTACCATTCGCCTACCCTTCCATTTCAATAGGCAATATAAGCTCTTTTGGATAAGAAAATATTGTTTACAACAGTCACGATCATTTTTCTTGTAGACCATCAAATTAATGCCTCAAAAACTCAAATTGATGATGATTTTGGACCTGGTTGCTTAGCGTTACGTATCATCGCTGACACAAACCTAGTTGTTGGCTGATAAAAGGTCACTCTACTGTACAGTTGCCAGTTGCCGTTGTCTTTAACGCTCCCCACTACCAGCCACCAGCGGTTACCTGCTTGCCACGTGGCAAATTCCGATGCCACCGCAGCCCCTGGGAGAGCTCCATCCTTTGTTTTCTTCCCGCGCACGATAATGGCTTAAATTATTCCTCTTTTGTTTCGCTCTTCATATTTCCAATTTTCCACGAAACTCGATCTGCACTTTGTTCTCTTGTACAGAGTACTTGAAAGTTGAAACTCTATCCGTTCCAAATGAGACTTAAGATTAATCTCAGCCGTCCGACGATCACTCCCTGTCTGGTCCTCTTGTTTCTCTCGCCGCTGCCCCACCGTGCCAATGCACAGTTGGGCACGGATTCACCTTCTATGAGCGCTCCCAGCCAAAATTTCAGCCAGTCGATGGCGGTGATCATCGCGTTTCTCATGTGCGCCTTCTTCTTCTTGGCCTTCTTCTCCATCTACTGCCGCGAGTGCCTGGACTCACGCGCCGCCGAGGCCCATACCACCGGCCCCACGAACCGTTCCAGACACAACGGTCTGGACAAGGCCGTGATTGAGACCTTCCCAATCCTCGTCTACTCCGCGGTCAAAGAGCTCAAAATGGGAAAGGGAGCCCTTGAGTGCGCCGTGTGCTTGAGCGAGTTCGAGGAATACGAAACGCTGCGTTTGCTGCCCAAGTGCAGCCACGTGTTCCATCCCGATTGCATCGACGCCTGGTTAGCATCCCGTTCGACTTGTCCGGTTTGCAGGGCTAAGCTCACACCAGTTGAGCTCGCTCCCAAGGCGGCGCAATCGACCGAGTCGATTCAGCAGAACTCGGCGTCAGAAAACGGTGCGGGAGAACACGACGACGTTTTGATCAACGTTGAGGATGATCGCAGGGGAGACTGTCCAGCGAGGGCGAGAATATCGGGGAAGTTCCCGAGGTCGCACTCGACGGGTCACTCACTGGTTCAACCGGGAGAGAACACGGAGAGGTACACTCTGAGATTACCGGAGGAGGTGAGGAAGCAGATCGTGATGAGTGGGAAGCTGAAGCGGTCTAGTAGCTACGACGTCGAACTGGGCAGGGAAGGGTGTAGCGGAGGAAAGAATAGCTGTGTGAACGGGCAGGTTTAACGGCCGGACTGGTGGGTGTTCTCGAGGACGCCGCCGTTTGTTTCCGTTAAGTCTCCGAAGTTGGGCGCGGGCCGCGGAGGGCCAGGGGAGTGAGACGGTTGGGAAGAGCTTATCGACGTCCGTTAAGATGCCGTTAGATTGTCTTGGCGTTAAGGCCGAGGGAGCCCAAGAATCGTCGGTTCCGTACCCCGTTTGAGTGAGGGTCATTTGTGGAGTGTAAAACAATGCTTGTGGTTCTGTACATACCTGTCTTCCCATTACTTTATTGCTAGAGGTTTCAGGCATTTTTTATTGGCTTCTTCTTCATTTTCTTTTCTTTTTTGTTTATCTCTAGTGAACGTGGCTTCTCTTACTGTATAACCTTGTTTTTCAATTTTACCCTCGATAGGCCGGTTTAATTTGGCCTGGACCGTTCATGGGTGGACTCTATATGATGTAAATCATCATTGGGGCCATCAGGTATTTTTGGCTGATCCATTACTCAACCGGAAACATTTATCTAATCAAATTAAAATAAGAGATCATAGAAACAAATATATATATATGTATGCTACTTCTATCCAAAAAAATTCTAGAGAATGTTTTCTATTATGACATTTTTATTTTGTCGTCCTTGAACGATAAAGGAGGGGGAAACGGCATCTCTTTATCGGCTAAAGTCAAATAGAGTGGGGTTTACGGGTAGCTAGAGTCATTTAGTTAGACAGAGCCACTTTGCCAACCATATAACCCATCATCACAACGATCCAGATGGGATAGACAATCAAAATGAATGCGAGACCACCTCAATTATTTAAACTGAGATATGGAATAAGACTAAACCACATATATTTGCTAAGACTAATCTATAAGGTTTGGTACATCTGAGGCCGTGTAAAAGTGATTGAACCATATATCCCTTCCAAAAACATAAATTGAAAGGTATGTTTACCCAACACAAATCATGTCTCTGACTACTTTTTTTTTTCTTTTTCTTTTTTTAAGTTGTTGATTAAATTAGAGCAGCTAACCATAGATTATCTCCTATCTAAATCAAAGGGACCGACCTGATTGTTTCTCTTGGCCTTTCCATTTTTTCAACGATCATATACAATGAGAATCGTCGGATTTCAACTTAAAATGATGCACACCTTGAAATATGAAATGAAGAATAAATCCTATCTAGTGGAGATAACAGAGAAAGATTTATTCTACTTTAACTATTCGCATTATTATTATTATTATATATGGGGTAGACTAGTACGTAGTACCCCATATATTTTCCATCGCGAAAATGTTATTGTTGACTGGAGAAGGTTTGTCTTGTAAATAATAATAAAACTAATTAATTAATGGCTTGTAAAAGACTAAAGGAAATATGAAATGTTTTATCGGAGGTGATTGAGTCTATATGACATTACTCTAACTTGTAGCATCCCACCCTTTCTCTCTCTCTTCTAAATTCTAATGTTGGTGAGATCATTAATTGTCATCCCGAGAAAAAATAATTTATCAATTAAATCAACTTGATTCATATTTATAAGAGTGCAACTTTGTGGGGGATGGTACACAAAAGGGTATGTTTATCCTAACTAAAACACACAAACATACACAATTACACCTGATTATATTAAATTTGAATAAAAAAACTTATTTTAAAAAAATAAATAAATAACAACCATCAAAGGAGGAGAAGCCACCCCCCTCATCTGTAATGGCGAGCGGCCACCCTAAGCCATGGAGTGGCTACACAACCACTCCCACCAAATCTGGGGGGTGTTGGCCAGCCACCTTTAGGGTGGCTCCTCTCTCACTTTGCTTACTGCAAATTATTATTTTTAAAAAATGAATTAAACATAATACAATAAGGTGTTTTGATTTTTTTTTCTTAACATGTTCCAATGCTGAGGTAGCAACTCCTCATCGGTGGGCACAACATGGCACTTGTGTGCACTATCCCCATTCAAGTTATTCTCTATTTATAATGATAGGGAATACCTTCAATCAAGATATGGGGTAAAACTAATCTTTTACGGCATCCAATAAGAACATGAAAAATAAGCTAAATACACAACAAATAATAAGAATGAATACATCGAATGATTTTTTTAAAAAAAAACTATTTCTCTTTTCACTTTTAAGAGAAAAAAAAGGAGGATGCAGTGGCCAATCTCTGATCTTTTCCTTTAGCTGTGCTCGTTGTTTGCTGCTTTGGCACTTTCCTCGAGTTGGTGATGGTTCACGGTAGTGGGTTGCAATTCCGAAGGGTTTCAACGACACAAGAGGCCAAAAACAACAACATTTTGGGCTTGGGAGGAGTCCAGGCTTCGATCTCATATCCCGCGCTCTACAAGCTCGCCGTCTACTGCATATATATAGGAGGCCGATCAAAGGTTTGGAAGGTGGCATTTGACGGCAAAGCGGTTGTTCTTTCCGTGGGGAGATGTTATGTAGTGGCAGTTTTGTAGTGGTTACAAGTTGTGATGGGTTGTGGGTTGGGGTGATTTATTTATTTATTTATTTATTTATTTTGGTGGTGGGCTGGAGCTTGGGCAGTGTAGTGGTTTGGTTTGTGGCTGGCATGTGTATTGGTCTTTTTAATTAGTATTCTCGTTAGAAGCTAACGGCTAAATCTGACGAAATAGTTTAAATTAATTGCAATTCAAAGTTCAAGAATTTAGATTGAGAGGTTTTGAAGTTTTAAGGCTTATCAAATCGTATAGTAATTGTCTCTAAGAAGTAGCTCAATTAGTTGGGATCACGCCTAATGAAACGTAAGTCATTAATTTAAATCCCCCTTCCAATCCAAATTCGATGTTTCTGTGGCTATCAAATTTAGTGTTTTTAAATAATATGTCAACCTCTTATTAGAGGAATTGTAAAACCTTATTTTTACATCACATCTTGATAGAGGGGCACTCATAATAAATTTTTGTTTTTTTGTTTTTTTTGATAAACTCGTAATGATAATATTAGTATAAAGTTTTATGAGATTATTTTGAAATCATTAATTATAAATATATGTATATTCGTGAGAATCTGACATACAAATAAAATAATTCATATATATACTCAATAAGTCTCAAGTCTCAAATAAATAAAAAAGTTACACATAAGACTTCAAAAATTCTTCATATATACCTACTTATAATAGTTTGACACTTTGACGTGGTACCTTCGTGTTGGCAGCTCAGGAAAAAATAAAAATTATATCTGAGCAATTAAATGTCAATGACAAAAAAAATCCAAAAAAATAAAATAAAATTCCTGGGATCGATCGGTTTCCAAATTTGACTACCCACCCCTTTGCAAAGATGTAATAAAAGCTTGACGGCGAAGAAGATGGCCTGGTCAGTCTGAAACTTTGGGGATATTTATAATTTCTCCCACGTACGGAAGAAGAAGGAAAAGCAGCCTCCCTGAATGGGGCACGTTACAAAGGTAAGAGACATCATAGGCCTAATCAAGGACAAGGCCTCCCAAAGCAAAGCAGCCTTGCTCTCCAAACCCAGTAAAATCTCTCTCCACCTAGCCCTCCTCCGCGCCACCACCCACGACCCCTTCAACCCTCCCAATATCAAACACATCGCCACAATCCTCTCCTTCGGCCACAGCTCTCGCGCCACCGCCTCCGTCGCCATCGAGGCCCTCATGGACCGGCTCCAGAGCACCCGCGACTCCTCCGTCGCCCTCAAGTGTCTCATCACCGTCCACCACGTCATCAAGCACGGCAGCTTCATCCTCCAGGACCAGCTCTCCGTGTACCCCTCCAACGGCGGCAGAAACTACCTCAAGCTCTCAAACTTCCGTGACGGCTCAAGCCCCATGACCTGGGAGCTCTCTTCGTGGGTACGATGGTACGCGCAATACATAGAGACTCTTTTATGTACCTCTAGGATTTTGGGTTTATTTCTTGCCACCTCTTCATCTAGTACTCTAGAGAAAGATCATAAGCAAGAAGAAACAATCTCAGCGCTTTTGAATCCGGATTTGCTTAAACAAACTGTTTCGTTGGTGGGTTTGATGGAAGAGATTTGTAAAAGACCGGATTCTTTGCACGTGGAAGGTAACAACTTGGTGGGCGAGATTATGCGTTTTGTTGGCGAGGACTGTTTTTCGGCCACAAACGAGGCTTCGATCCGAGTCAGCGAGTTTGGGGAGAGGCTGAATGGTCTGAGTTTCGGTGAATCGGTCGAGGTGGTTTGCGTTTTGAAAAGGTTAGAGAATTGCAAGGAGCGGCTTTTGGAGTTGTCCACCGGAAAGAAGAGCTTCATCGAGAGCTTTTGGAGTTTAGTAAGCGAGATTAAGGATAGGATTGGAAGGCAGAAGGTGTACGAAGATGACGGTAAATTGTTGCTGAAGGCGAGGAGCGAGAAGGTGAGCGCGTCAGCTCGGTTTTCCGAGCGAGTTCTGAGGTCAGACGACTCGGTCCAGTTCTCTTCGGGAAGGTTGGGCATGGACGGGTTGCCTTTTCATATTATAGAGTCGATGGAACCGTACGCATGAGTGAATGTTCCTTAATTTTTGCGCTATGCTTGCTTTCGAGCCTATTAGTTTGTATATTTATTGGCCGACCGAATTAGATTGTTTTGTGCAAATTGATTTCTGCAGAAACACCCAGATCGTATATACTATATATATATATACAAGGAACAGGTGTTGAATTAACAGAAAATTCTTCATATATATATATTATCCTAATTAAATATATAAGAAAGTATGAATATGGTGCTGCCTCCCTCACCAGCTGGCCGCTTCTGACAGGCATGCATTCCGTAAAAACTGGGGAGTGGGGACCAAATGGCTGTCGGTGCATGTAAATGGTAGTTAGTTTTGAATTCGTGTCTAATTTTTCTAGATACAGTTGGAACTTGGATGGAAGTGGTTGGTCGAAATAAAGGGTTAAGAATAACTTAATTAGAAAAGATGAATATATAACGAGGATGAAATCTCAGAGGGGCCCGGGCCGGGTTAGACTCGATTGGAAAAGAAGTTTTAATCCCCAAGATAAGAATAGACAGGAGAGCTGTCTAACTTCGATAAAGCATACACGTTAGAAAAAGAACAGTAAAAAAGTTCGGTTCGACGACTCCAATTGTAACTGACTCCTTCAACTCGACTGGAAGGTTCCGTATGTAGATCGAGGACTGGCTGCCTATTCAGAAAGTAGTTGTTCTTTAGAGATAGTTGAATCGATTAAGACTATGTTTAATAAAGTGAAGATCATTAATTCGAATTTTTCTTCTTCTTTTTGTGCGAATATGTCAAAAAAAAAAAAAAAAACTTTGGTTGGCGCATTCCAACTTGTTCCAAAAAAACAAAACAAAACAAGCTCAAATTCATTAATTTCAATATATATATATACATATATGAGGTGTAATACAACTATAACTTAAACTTAATTTTAGCCTCATTTTTAAACCAAATTTTTCTCTCTCTAGTTTAAGGCCCTCTTTCTTCAGCACATGCAATTTTTTAAGAGAAATGTTAAAGGCACAACATATACCCAACAAAGACCCAACTTCTTCTTTTAAATGCTAGATTTTTTTAAAAAAAAAACTGCTAATGGAAGAGAGAGAAAGCTTTAAACTATAAAATAAGAGAGAAATTGGGTCTTTGTTGGGTCTTTGTTGTGGTTGTATCACATCTCTTTTTTTAAATAATAATAACTTATGAGAAAAGTTGGGTCAAAGTTGTATTTAAATTATGCCTTTATTATTTATATATATATGCAAATTAATTAAGCATGTTGCTTAATTTTTGCAAATTTAGGGGGCATTCTTTTCAATTCCTCCGTGTATTCTAACGATTCTCCAAATCATAATTTTTGAACATGTTAGATAATAATGACATCGATTTTGTTCATTTTTAAAATATGTATTTATGCTATTTTTCAAAATCTTGAAACAACTCCAGATAGATCGATCAAGAGACTTGTAGCTTGCAATTCCAATCCAACGGCTCAAAATAAGCTATGTTATCAAAAAGAGGTAAAATAAATTGAAAATTAATTAATTAATTAAGGTTCCATTGGAAGGTGGTCCAACAACCCAAATGTTTTGAAGGGTGGTCCATCATTCCCGGCTTGCTTTAATTTGAAGCGGTTTGACCTCTCTCTTGACATGGCCAGCTACCCCAAAATTACCCTCTTCTTTTCTTTTCTTTCTTTTCTTCTTTCTTCTTCTTTTCTTTTTCTTCTTCTTTCTTTTCTTTTCTTCTTATTCTTCTTCTTCTTCTTTCTTTTCTTTTCTTCTTTTTTTTTCTCATTCTTATCTATTTATTACGTACAAATGATCAGCTGAGATTGAAATAATTGCAATCGATTTCAATTCAAAAGCATTACATCATTGCCTCTATAACACAAGAATTGTTTGGTTGCCTTAATTTATGAAAGGCTTCCTTTTCATCCTTCAAAATGTTTGCGATGCGCACGGAATTTAGATTTTTTAGGATAATTCCATGTAAAGTTTTAAAAATATTTAACGTTATTTTTAAATGAAATTATTCAAATATGAGTTTAACTTATATTAGAAAACTCCTTAAAACTTCATTTTATAGCTCTCAATTAAAAATTGACACATAAAAAAAATGCACAAAAATAATTAACATGCAACACAATATATTAGATTTGAGCTCAAAATAGAGAGAGATTCAAAGAACCTCATGGTTGGGTGGCTAGACCCAACCACCCAACTGTGTGGCAACCCACAGTTGGGTCTAGTCATGATTCAACCACCCAATCATGGGCAACCCACGGTTGGGTCTAGTTGTGATTCAATAGTGAGTCCGGCTTTTAAAGTGATAAAATTCCTAAAGGGTTAACTTTTCACCTTTAAGTTTTAGATTTGAATCTGAAAACGAGTTTTGCAGCTTTAGAAATAGGTTTTGGGGCATTAGAAACGGGCTTTGAGGCGGGTCATGGTTGGTGGATTTTGTGGCAAATTATGGCCAGCCAAACTCGTGGATCACACCAACCACACCAAACCCACATCGTGGGTTTGGCATGGGTCTTGCCAGCTACGGTTTTTTTAATTTATTTTTGACATGTCCGTTTAAGAGTGGGGAGAGATTTAAACTAGTAACTTCTACTTTCATTAGGAGTGATTTTAGCCGATTGAATTGCCTCTTAGAGACTTTTATCTCTCATTTTGATTTGGTGTGATTGTTCTCACTTTTATTTTTTACATTTTCTTAAATTGATGATGTGTCACATACTGATTGAATATTATAAAATAACTAATTTATACTAGGACCCGATAGTAGGGGCTCTCTTTAGATATTTTCACCTTGTTATTTACCATCTATATATGAAATATGTACAATCACTGTAAGACCCCGCCCTAGAGGTATCCTAATTAATTAAGTTGATGACCACACAATGCTTTGTCGTTCTGCTTGGTATTTTACCAACTTTTGATCCGCCTTATATATATATAAGTAAAAAAAAAAAAAATCAAAATTTTGATTGGGAGTATCATATGAACAAAGTGAATAAAATGAATGATAAAAATGTTTTCAAGAGATAGTTCAATCATTTAATTATCAGTCAAAAAAAAAAAAAAAGTAGTTCAATCGGTTGGGACCACATTTAATAAAGTAAAGGTCATTAGTTCAAATTTTTCTCTTTCCTCTTGTGTGAACATGTAAAAATAAAAAATAAAATAAAATAAAAATAAAAATATAGTACATGACATTATCAATCTGAAAATGAATATTATTGAGCTATTAATTAATATTTATGACCAAAAAACACACACACAAATTGAGCACATGCACTGACTGATCATCATGAGTAGAAATTAATATTTTTAATTATCCCTTGAAACCCATTAATGGCAACTGTGGATTGGCAAAGCGGTATTCATTTTATGTGATTTTACTCGAACTCTCATAAATTACAACAGGAAAATAAAAAGTGGCCGGGAGAGCTCATCTTTATATTAAATGCACTGCTCCTGTTTCTTTCCTATGGCTTCCCACTTTTCTTTAATCATATCAACTTTCTCCACCTGCATGCATATGCACATTAATTTAGGATGATGCATTGCATGCGTCTATATATATATATATATATAGGGCTAGCTATTAGGTAATTACCTCCTTGTCCCAGTTGCACCGACCCACAATCATGGCCAATATTAAAGTCTGGATCCCAACTCCGCCAAACATCATTCCAGCCCATATGCCCTATTATGTTTATAATTATCATATGAAGTGATCAAAGACTAGAAATTATCATATGCCCTATTCCATGTTATATATGCTAGTCGTTATAAAATAAGTATTTGACTTGAAATCATGGAGGAAGTAGTCCTACGGCTCTTTTTTCAAAGTTTCACAGAGGCAGAGGAGAGAGAGAGAGAGAGAATGCACGTACCATGACACCTTGGTGGAAATGCCATCCAAAAAGGTATCCAAGCGGGAGGCCTAACAAATAATAGCAACCAAGATTTATGTATGCCACGTTTGCTTGCCATCCCGACCCCACAGCAACTCCTACAATTAAGAAAATGTAGCCTCTTAATTACAATTAGCAATTATATATTATTAATAATGATCAGATCAGAAGCAAGCCCATTTAATTACCAATTAATTAAGAAAGAATTGAGAAAATAAATAAATATACCAGAGAGAACTGGCTGAATACTGTTAAGCAGAATGGTAAAAGCCAAGAGTAGTTTGAGGTTGTCCACCACTTCCAGGACAGGTTCGCTAGACGAGAATAAAAGAGCAATTCTGTGGTTCAAAATCATTATCACAAACCAGCATCCTAGGCCGATCATAGTAGATGTTACAACCGACACCACTGTGGCAAACCTGGCCCCTTCTCCATTTCCTGCTCCAAGCTCATTTGCCACTCTCACCCTACAGTACAGTACAGGATTATATTATTATTATTAATTCCCAAATTATATATATCTTTTTGACTTTTAAGCATATCGAGGGGCCGGCCGGCGAAAATTCAAGAAAAATATCAAAAAGATCGATATACGTGAGAGATCTTGATTGTGAAGGGATCAATCGGAGCAATATTATTTATCTGCACTAGCTAGCTATCTAGCTAGTCAATACCAAAAGCACGGACTGAAGCTAATATATATATATATATATATATATATATATATATTAAAGGGAATTAAGAAATATATTTGAGAAGCAAATATATAGATTATACCCAGCACCAGCAAAGAAAGACAATGGAATCATCATCTGCCAGCTACTAATGGCCATGCTGCGAAAACAGAAAGAAAATATCAGTAAGTCCAGATAATGAGTTGGGATCGAAGAATAATTTGACACGCGTAGTTGAAACACGCGTGGTTGAAACTTTAGTTGCCTTTGAAATGCTTTAACGAAAAGTAATAAGTACCAATTAAAGTCATAAAGAAAAAGTTCTTTTACTATATTAATTTCTTTCATACATTGTATATATCATGTGATTTTTTTTTCTAAGCACGTGTATCGTATGATTCTATTGCGAGCCCTACCTTCTTTGATTAATAATACTATATATATATATATATATATATGGTGAAAATATATTAGTCAACTAAAACGAAACATTTTTATTTATTTTTTAATTAATGAACGTATCCCCTCCATGAGACCCATTCATGTTTTTGTTTTGTTAAATGGTTTATATGATGCTATATATATATATATGTTATTTAAAATTTTTAAATATAACGTATATATTATTAGATATGCAAAATTTAATTTGAAAAAAAAAATGCTTAATTGGCTGGCTATAATTTTCTCACACACTTATTACTTGACAATTTATAGTACTTAGTGAAATGATCAAGAATAAAATTGTTTTGCTTAATCAATTTTTCAATTGTAGGCAGGACTCTTAATTTAGACAGGATACACTTTAAATGAAACATCTATATTTAATAAATAAGACAAAAATTGAGTATTTATCGTCCCTCATTTAATAATGCATGTAAGTATATGTAAGTATATGTCCAATATTAGTATGAAATAATTAATGCGATAGATGCAGACCAAATGGATAAAGCATCCAGGTCAATCTCTGCGTTACTAAGGCTTCCAGTGATCAATATCAATATCCTGTAGTACCAATTCTCCAAGCTGTAGAGAGAGAGACAAAGAAAAGAATAATCAATTGGTAATTCGATCGTTAATTAGGTTATTGAATACGAGGGTGTTGAGGGGAGAGAATTAAGTAAATACCAAATCATGACCCCAGAAGCAGCAGAGAGCTTAGTGAATTCCCAGAGACCAGAAAATGCATCAATGGAGAAACCATTCCAAGTCAAGGGGCACCCACCAAAAAGTGTGTAAAGCAGCAACCCCAGCGCCAAGAGCCACCAAGAGAAGCTCAAAGTTACAGCAGTGCCAATCACCCCAAGCTTGAACACATACACAAACAACCAGCTTGCGATCAAATGCATCAGAAGCACTATCAAAGACAGCCATGCGATCACTCCTGTCTTAAGCTGGCACTGCAAGAACCTCTGCAGGGGGAACAGAAATCCCAAGCAGAAGTGAAGTGGTATAATCCACACGGCCACCACCCCAGTTAACTCCGCCACCTCCTGAGGTTGTCCCATGAGCCTCAAGATTGGAGAGGTAAATAGGAACAAAGGAAGTATCAGAACGCAACAAATGAACAAAATAATCCATGCCCGTTGCAGGTATACACCTAACATGTAATACTTTTTGGCTCCGAAAGCTTGACCGCACAACGTTTCTAGTGCACTTGCAAGTCCTAACTGAGACAAAATAAATTAGAAATGAATTAATAAATAAGTACGTGTATTATACGCACAAATTAAAAACGCAGGATATATACATAAAGAGAGAGAGAAAGAAAGATGAGGTACCAAAAGGCCGAAGTCGAAGCCAATGATGACATTATAAGCAAGTGAGATGGCAGCTAGCTCAAGATCACCCAAATGACCGGCAAAGATTTGCGTGATTACTATCATGGAGTAGTTGGTCGCACGGAAGAAGATTGCAGGGCCAACTATGTGCCATAGTTTCTTCGATTCGATCCAAAACCTTTGCGGAAAGTCATGCAGCTCATGACCATCGTTTTTGTTATTTGAGTGAATGTTTGAACAGAAATGATCATCTAGTAATGGGAGCTTTGATTCCTCGATTACACTGCTGACCTGAGGCATTCTTACACTTAATTGTCGTTACCTTTGCTTCAGAGCTATAGAGCTTTATATATTTGTACCTTTCAAATCTTTGTCAGGGACTCAGGCAGTACTGGCGAAGCTTCTCGAATGGAGTAATGGGACTTTTTTATTATTATTATTCAAATATGGGCCTTCATTATTGCCTACCTACCGTCCTCACCAATGGGCGATCAACCACGTTTCAATAAACAAAAGGGTATGTTTTATAACGTTCCGAAAGTTTTTTTTTTTATTTTTTTATTTTTTTTTCTTTCGTGTGAGAGTGTTTTTACATGATATAAAGATTAAAAATGAAATCTGAAAAATTATGAACCTAACTCATCTTATAAAATCAGTTCAATAAAAGAGAATTACTTATTCCTTATAAACATGTCTAAGTTTTTTTTTTTTTTTACATGTCCACATAAATAAAAGGAGATGAAGAATTCAAATTAGTGGCCTTATTTTATTAGGCGTGATCCATAATCAATTAAGCTATCCCTTAAAAACTACATGCCCAAGATCTTGTTCATAAGCAATGTGAGATTATTCCTAGCTGGTCTCGACACCCTCCCTTATGTGCAAACCAGTATTTTTCTTAGTCCTTATCACATAGTAAGTAGTGTGGATCATTTCGTCATATGGTAGGCTTTGATACCATAAAAAAATAAATGTTTTTTTAGTTTTATTTTGGTTTCATTAATTAATAATTTAATATCTATATATATATAAACTAATGAAATAGAAGTCATTAGTTCGAATTCTCATCCCCCCTCTTATGTGAACATGTAAAAATATATATATACACACACATTTAAATATACATATAATTTCTCACAAACTATTAATTACATCAATATTCTTTTTAAACTACCAAAATAAAGTCAATGAGAAGCAAAAATATAAAAATGACTTTAAAACATTTTTAATAAGAAAACATATCTTTATAAATTCAGAAAAGATAGTTTTTTTCGAGTTTTTTTAATAATTATTTTTAGTTCTATGAATGGTATTTTTGTCATTAGGAACATTGATATTGTTTTAGTATTTTAAAAGGAAATTAACACAATTAATAGTTTATAAGAGATATTGATAATAGAATTATAATTTGAGAGTATGCGTATTTTATCCTTTATTTTATTTAAATTTTAGGAATTAGTATTATTTTGTAATTTAATAATGGTCTTGCCCAAAGTTAATCAAGTTAGAATTAGAATTCTTTGTATATTTAAGAACTCTAATAAAGACAAATTAAATTAATAAATAAACAAATTTTGTTAGTTGAGAGTTATGGTTACATTAATTCTCTTGCTGTGAAATGAGTCTTTTATCTTTCCAATTTAATCTTTCATGCTCTTAATTGTTGGCGTCATAATTTTACCGCGCTGCGTCAAAAGGTTAAAAAAAAAGAAGATAAAGATAAAGATAAATTGGTATCGAACACGCCCAATTAAGATCCAACAATTCAGGCCAGAACAAAAGAAAAGAAAAGGATTCCGGGACCTGTCGTGTCATATTCATGATAAACAAAGATAAGCCGAGTTGCTCTGTCGTTTTGGGAAAGCTTGAGCCTGAGGCGATTCCCCTCAAACGTGCATGCGCTAGCTAAGATAAAAAGCTGAGATATGAGCTGTACGTGCCACGTGGTATATATGATATATATCGACAACGACTTTAATACTTTGTCTGGAGAATTTAAAAGCAAAACAAAAACAAAAAAGGAAAAAGACCTTTTAGATAAAAAGTGGTTTGAAAAATTGCATCTTTGCATTTTGTCGTTGAAGTTGTTTGCTTTATTTTATTTTTTATTTTTTAATTAATGGAGGACAGAACATATCAATTCAGCAAAAACATACACAACATAAACAATAAAAATAAAATTAAAAAAAATATCTCAAATGATTTTGACAAGGATTATCAAAACTCAAACTAGTATTCGATCACTTTACAATTCATATACAACATGCAGTATAATAAATTTACAATTTGAAGACACTAATCCCACGCACATCTAATCTGAACTTTGAAGAGCTTGAATACTTACTTTATCTTGAAGACTTGATCAATGTTTGATCACGTGACTGCTTAATTAAAAACATGTTGCTAGCTGTTTTGCCTTATGATTGATAAGGCTTTTTAAGATTCCTTTTCAATCCGGATCAAACAATTTTAACCTCTTTTTACTCATTTTTAAAACAAAAACATGACAAAAAAGGTTTATGGTCAAAACATGCACAAGGTATATATATATATATATAAAACAAGCTCCCCTGGCCATGGCCTGATCACTTATCCTTTTTGGGTAAAAGACATTAAAAAAGGTTATCAAAACACCCCTTTAGTTGCTTGATATCTGGTATACTAGTGCTGCATTGTCATAATGTCATCCACTCCAACCGCTGCATGCATTATTGTCTACTTTTTGTGTCGTGTTTGCCGATAAGTAAGAATATTTGAATTTTAATTGATCAATAGATTGATCTGCTGAAGATTGGTCTGCTAAAGGGCTGTCTTAAGCATGTCCACTAACATACTTGGGAGCTCTCATGCCATAAAATGATGAATGAAGCTCGCTACGCTACCTTTCTTTTTGGAGAAAAAAATAATATGCAATCTTTACCTGTTTGTCTAACTCAATCCTTCATAATCATGTCCGACAAAATGTGAGTAACTTAGAATTCTAATACCTATAGTCAAATTTAATAAGTTATGAGTAATTTGCTGCCTATTTCGCAGTATTGCATTGCTCAAGTATGCATGCTAGATATATAATGAACGACTAATTAATTTTCTGATTGTATTTTGGACAATTTCTATTGTAAAAAATTCCTTCCAAGACTTTGGTATTTAGTTAGAATACCAGGGGGGTTTAAAAACAATCTAGTGCTCTTGTAATTTCATTCAGTATTGGACCAAGGAGGCATTTTAGTGCCAATGAAATTCAAAAGCCATTGGAAGTAGGAAAATTGTAAAACAAGGCAGAAAACTCAACCTATGAGCCCATCCAATCCAATCCATCATGTAATGCATGTGTGTATGTTGTTATCAAACCCACATTACGATCGATCTTCTTACTTTGTGTCCGCTGCCCACTTCATTAAGTGCCTCGTAGCTTTCTCTGCCTGAAATTTCAAACCACAGGAAACAATACGAGCTCATCATTCTTTATATATCGAAATTAATTAAGCAGAAGTACTAGCTAATTAATATTACAAGAATTTAGATCGATGGTTAGAGGAATTTTTTTATTTTTATTTTTTTACCTCTTTTTCCCAGTCACATCGTATGGTAATGATGGCCAATATCAAGGTTTGAACTGCTGTCCCACCAAAAATCATTCCAGCCCAAATTCCCTGATCATTAAGTTTATTATCATATATACGTCGTCACTACAAAAAAATGGAAGATTAGTAACGTTTGAATTTTCAAACGTTACTAATTTAGTAACGCTTGAATTTTCAAACGTTACTAATGGAAATCAAACAAAAAAACGAAATCTAATAAAATCTCCATTAGTAACGCTTGCAAATTTGCAACGTTACAATGGAATCCATTGGTAACGTAAATCGCAACGCTATTACTAATGGAAGACATTTTTTTTTTTAACTTTCATTTTTCCTTCATTTGGTTTGTTTTTTTTTGTTGTTTGCTCCACTTCATTTCTATTACTTGGACATTAGTATTATAATTAACTACATTTTATTTATACTACTAATTAACTATATATTAAGTATTAAGTACTAATTAATATAATTATATAATTATTATACAACTAATTAATTATATACTATTTTTAGTAGTACTTAATTACATATTAAATATAGTTCTAATTAATTATATACTAATTATAGTAGTAATTAAGTATAGTATTTATTAATTATAGTAGTAATGAAGTGTATATTAATTATAGGTAAAAAAAAAAAAAAACGAAAATCTAACAAAATAATTAAAAAATAAAAAAAATGGCTTCCATTAGTAACGTTGCAAATTTGCAACGTTACCAATGGAACCTCCATTGGTAACGTTGCAAATCTGCAACGTTACTAATGGAAGCCATTTTTTTTTTTTAAACTTTCATTTTTTCCTTCATTTGGTTTGTTTTTTTTTTTTGTTGTTTGCTCCACTTCATTTCTATTACTTGGACATTAGTATTATAATTAACTACATTTTATTTATACTACTAATTAACTATATATTAAGTATTAAGTACTAATTAATATAATTATATAATTATTATACAACTAATTAATTATATACTATTTTAGTAGTACTTAATTACATATTAAATATAGTTCTAATTAATTATATACTAATTATAGTAGTAATTAAGTATAGTATTTATTAATTATAGTAGTAATGAAGTGTATATTAATTATAGGTAAAAAACAAAAAAACGAAAATCTAATAAAATAATTAAAAATAAAAATTTCCATTAGTAACGCTGCAAATTTGCAACGTTACTAATGGAATCCTCCATTGGTAACGCTGCAAATCAGCAACGCTACTAATGGAAGCCATTTTTTTTTTTTTTAAACTTTCATTTTTCCTTCATTTGGTTTGTTTTTTTTTGTTGTTTGCTCCACTTCATTTCTATTACTTGGACATTAGTATTATAATTAACTACATTTTATTTATACTACTAATTAACTATTAAGTATTAAGTACTAATTAATATAATTATATAATTATTATACAACTAATTAATTATATACTATTTTTAGTAGTACTTAATTACATATTAAATATAGTTCTAATTAATTATATACTAATTATAGTAGTAATTAAGCATAGTATTTATTAATTATAGTAGTAATGAAGTGTATATTAATTATAGGTAAAAAAACAAAAAAAAACGAAAATCTAACAAAATAATTAAAAAATATAAAAAATCTTCCGTTAGTAACGTTGCAAATTTGCAACGTTACCAATGGAACCTCCATTGGTAACGTTGCAAATCTGCAACGTTACTAATGGAAGCCATTTTTTTTTTTTTTAAACTTTCATTTTTTCCTTCATTTGGTTTGTTTTTTTTGTTGTTTGCTCCACTTCATTTCTATTACTTGGACATTAGTATTATAATTAACTACATTTTATTTATACTACTAATTAACTATACATTAAGTATTAAGTACTAATTAATATAATTATATAATTATTATACAACTAATTAATTATATACTATTTTTAGTAGTACTTAATTACATATTAAATATAGTTCTAATTAATTATATACTAATTATAGTAGTAATTACATAGTATTTATTAATTATAGTAGTAATCAAGTGTATATTAATTATAGGTAAAAAAAAAAATTATATATATGGTAATTATATTAATGTCTATATATGTTAGTAATATTCTTAATAATAAACGTTTGAAAAAACAAATGAAGAAAAAAAAAAGAAACTAAGAAAAATAATAAATACAAATTCTAAGGGTAACGTTTGAAAAGTCAAACGTTACCAATTTAGTAACGTTTCAATTTGAGAACGTTACTAATGGTTTTTAATAAGTAGATTATAAATTATAAAATAAAAAGATATATGAAAAAGGGATAAGTAAAGAAATAAATAAATTGGAAAAACCATTGGTATTTTTTTTTCTTTCTTTTATTTCGTTTTTTTTTTCTTTGGCTTCATTTTATTTGTTTTAGTTGTCCATTAGTTATATCACTTATATAATAAATAATCTTATATAATATTATGATAATTTACTAATCTTATATAATATTATTACTAAGTACTTAAATTATTAGAATACTATAAATTATTACTAATTTGTAATTATTTGTAATTATATAATTTATTTTTTATTTTTAATTATTTTTAATTAATTAGTAATATACTTGATTATTACTAATCTTTTGATAATTTACTAATCTCATATAGTATTATGATAATTTACTAATCTTATATAATATTATTACTAAGTACTTAAATTATTAGAATACTATAAATTATTAAAACTAACAAAGCTTTTCCTCCTCCAAAAATTATTATATATTTTATATATTTATTATTTATTATTTATATTAAATTTTTAATAATTTTCAACTGGTAACGTTTGAAACATTCCAACGTTATTAAAAGGTAACGTTTGAATTCTTCAAACGTTACCATTGGTAGATTTTTAATTTTTTTTCTTCATATAATTAATATTCTTAATTAGTAAATATAATTAATAACTACTATAATTAGTACATAATTAATTAGTGGTATAATTAATATGTAATTAATAACTACTATAATTAGTAGATAATTAATTAGTAATATAATTAATATGTAATTAATACTACTATAATTAGTAGATATTTAATTGCTGGTATAATTAACACATAATAATTAGTAAGTACTATACTTAATATATGTATATATATTAGCTAATGAATTATATATATTGTTACTATATAGTTAATTAGTTATATTATTAAAATATAATTAATGAGTATGCTAAGCAATATATAGTTAATCACTACTCTACCTAATATCCAACTAACCCAGTTAAAACGAAGACAAAAAGAAGAAAACAAAAAAAGAATAAAAGAATAAAACTCAAATGAAAGAACAAAATGAAAAAAAAAAAAAATTAAAAAACTACAAATGGTAACGTTGCACTTGTGCAACGTTACCAAGTTGGTAACGTTGTACAAGTACAACGTTACCATTGGTAGTTTTTTAATTTTTTTTTCATATAATTAATATTCTTAATTAGTAAATATAATTAATAACTACTATAATTAGTAGATAATTAATTAGTAGTATAATTAATATGTAATTAATACTACTATAATTAGTAGATATTTAATTTCTGGTATAATTAATACATAATAATTAGTAAGTACTATACTTAATATATGTATATATATTAGTTAATGAATTATATATATTGTTACTATATAGTTAATTAGTTATATTATTAATATATAATTAATGAGTATGCTAAGCAATATATAGTTAATCACTAGTCTACCTAATGTCCAACTAACCCAGTTAAAACGAAGACAAAAGAAGAAAAAAAAGAGAAAAAAGAATGAAACTCAAATGAAAGAACAAAAAAAAATTAACTATAAATGGTAACGTTGCACTTGTGCAACGTTATGTTAGTAACGTTGCACAAGTGCAACGTTACCATTGGTAGTTTTTAATTTTTTCATATAATTAATATTCTTAATTAGTAAATATAATTAATAACTACTATAATTAGTAGATAATTAATTAGTAGTATAATTAATATGTAATTAATACTACTATAATTAGTAGATATTTAATTGCTAGTATAATTAATATATAATAATTAGTAAGATCTAGACCTGCAAGGGCATTATTCTCTTTAATTTTTTCTCTCATCCCGCCATACCTCTCCTCCTCTCCTCTCTTTATTTATAGATATTTTATTATATAATTTATAATTTATTTATTAAGAACTATATTAGTAATATGTAATTAAGTACTACTATAATTAGTACTATAGTTAATTAGTAATATAATTATTATGTAGTTAATTACTACTATAATTAGTATATAATTAATTAGAACTATAATTAATATGTAATTAAGTACTACTATAATTAGTATACAATTAATTAGTACTATACTTAATATGTAATTAATTACTACTATAAGTAATGTCCAACTAATAGAAATAAAATGAAGCAAAAAAAAAAAACAAATGAAGGAAAAAATTGAAACCAAAAAATAATAATAATAAAAATTCTAAGGGTAACGTTTTAAAAGTCAAACGTTACCAAACGTTTATATATTAATTATATAATTTGTTATTTGCTTTTTATTTTTTTTTAGTAACGTTTGAAGTTCACAACGTTACCATTTGGTAACGTTGGGAATCCCAAACGTTACCAATGATTTTTATACCTGGCCTGCACAAAAGTTTTCTCTCTTCCCTTTTTTCACGCATCCCGCGGTGGCCTCTTTGTCTTTCTTTTCCCCCTCTTTTTCTTTCTCTTCCCCCCTTTTTTCACGCATCCCGCGCTGGCCTCTTTGTCTTTCTTTTCCCCCTCTTTTTCTTTCTCTTCCTTCTCTTTTATTTTATTTCTATTTTTTTTGTTCTCTCAGTCGAACAACGAAATGGATTTGCTCGTCGTCGTCGGTCTCAGTCGAACACCGCTGGCCTGCTCGTCGTCGCCGGCATCCGGCGACCCACTTCTTCACTGCCAATCTCCGGAACAAATTAAAGGCAGAGGGTTTGCTTTGTGGGTCGAATGGGTAATGTCTTTTTCGCTTTTTTTTTTTTTTAAAACTATAATTTGTTTATCGGAAATTGGTTTTGATAAATCAGTTTCTTCCTGCTTTATATTGTTTATCCCTGCTTTGGATGTTTGGTTCAGTTGAAGACATTTTCTTTGATAGACTGATAGATTTTACAGTGGATCAAATTGTACCTGTTCTTGGTGTATCATAGAGATATATAGGAGAGATGATGAAGAAGAAAAACAGAGAAATTAAAGAATTTGTGTTGCATGCTTGGTTCCTTCAGACCCTCAGATTTACTCAACCAAACGCCTCCCTCTATCATCGGTAAGTTTTCATTTTCCTATTTAAAAACTTTTCTTCTTAATTTTTTTGTCCCCATTTTTTTCTTCTTCTCACAGTACCACTTTTCTTCTTAGTTTTTCATTTTGTGTTGCAGCAGAGAGGAAAGCAGAGCAGATGGAGTGGGTCGGCCAAGGGCAATGTGGGAGAAAGAAAAGAGAGGAAGGAAAAAAAGAAAAAGAAAAAAAGAAAGAACATAGCTGCGTCACTGCGTGAAGAAACAAATTAAAAGATGTGGCTGGGTGCACCCACGTGCACTACAAAAAAATGGTGGAAAAAAAAATGGTGTCATGCGTGGCCGGCGAGGGAAAAAAATTTGTTTTCTGCCGGCCGGCGAGATGGGGTGCGTGGCCGGCGAGGGAAAAAAAAAATTATATTGCCGGCGAGATTGCTGCATGTCCGGCGGGGGGAAAAAAATAATAAAAATAAGAAACAAAGAAGATAGTGGAATGGCAGGAATGTACTGGAATGGCTGCATGTCAACGTACAGTACAATGTCCATATTTTCAAAATTTGAAAATATGGCAGGAATTTTATTTTTTTTTAATTATTATTTAACCGTTAGTAACGTTTCAAATTTGAAACGTTACTAACGGAGCTGAATTTTTTTTAAAAAAATTCCAATGGTAACGTTTCAAATTTGAAACGTTACTAACGGATCCAAAAATTTAAAAAAAATTCCAATGGTAACGTTTCAAATTTTAAACGTTACTAACGGAGTTGAAATTTTTTTAAAAAAATTCCAATGGTAACGTTTCAAATTTGAAACGTTACTAATGGAGCCAAAAAAAAAAAAAATTCCAATGGTAACGTTTCAAATTTGAAACGTTACTAACGGTTTCCAAAAATTAAAAAAAAAACAAATTACCATTGGTAACGTTTCAAAAAGTTGAAACGTTACCAATGGTCCATTAGCGACTATTGCTTTAGTAACTGACCATTGGTAACGTTTTTAAAACGTTACTTTCCATTAGTAACGTTTTAATTGTCTCTAAAACGTTACTAATGGTCAGTTACTAAAAAATAAATTTTTTGTAGTGCGTTGTTAATTAAAGCTCAAATTATTTCAAAATTTTAAGCTTAATAATAGGAAAACATATATGACATGTGAAATATTTTAATTAAAATGGAATAAAACTGTGAGAGTATGGGTTTGGAATCACAACTTCTACTATGGAACTATGTTAAACTAAAACTACTTACTATAAAAGCTTAAAATGAAAAAAATAAAAAATAAAAAAGAATTTAACCATTTAATTAATATTTTAACATATATAATTTTATAATGCACATGGGTTGTAAATCAAGTGAATCATATTTTTTTAAGCCACATGCTTTCTTCTGGATTTTGTACAAGTATATATTTTTTTTCTTTGATCTAGCTTGTTTCCAGCTCTCGTATATATGTGACTAGACGAGCTTGAAATTGATGTGGGCTTGGGATGTGGCCCAAAGTTTGATAATGAGCCTAATTTGTGTGACTTGAATTAATATATATATATAATTATATATAGAGAGAGAGAGAGAGAGAGAGATGATAAAACAGTACATTACGTACCATAACTCCTTGATGGAAGAACCAGCCCATTAAAAATCCGAGAGGCACCCCAATGAGATAGTAGCAACCTAAGTTTATGTAGGTAACATATGATTGCCATCCCGATCCTACAGCCACGCCTGCTCAAAAATATATAAGTAAAGGATATATAAGCCCGGCCATATATAGCTAGCTTCAAGAATAATGAAAGAAAAAAAATTAAATCTATATATAATTAAAAGAAATTAAGAAGCATATAATAAATAATTACCAGAGAGAACTGGTTGAACGCTATTGAGAAAAATAGTGAAGGCTAGGAGGACTGAAAGCTTGTTCACTTCTTGGAGGACAGGTTTGCTTGAAGAGAAGATCAAGGCAAACTCATTGTGGAAAATCATAATCAATAACCAGAAGAAGAGACCAATTATAACTGATGTTACCACCGACACTATCGTAGCAAATCTGGCTCCTTTTCCATTGCCAGCTCCAAGCTCATTTGCGACCCTCACTCTGTATAATTATTATATTATCTCTAAGGATTAGTGCACGCAGCTGGAATTAATTCTCCATCTCTCTATTCATCTAATCAAATTCCATTCGCGTCCTCAAAAGAAGAAAAGAACATGCATCTAAATTTACGTTTGAATATTGTAATTAATTAAACTAATATATATATTTATATATAGGTGTGCAGATTTCGAGCTGCAAAATGGTTTTTTGCTTTGTCCACTCCCACGCATTGAACGGCGTGAGTCTCGCCATTTTAGTGAATGTTCATCATCGTCTTCGTCTTCATCTTCATCGTCATCTTTGCATTATTATTATTTAATTTTGTCGTTAATCTTTATTGGGGGCCTGGGGCCCTTAATTTGGTCTCTTTTAAAATTTAGAAAAGTTTCTATATATATATATATATATCCTATCTCTATAGTCAAGATATACTAATCCTATATTTGTGACCCATAGAGATCTTTAACTATGTATTGTACGGTTTTGATGCTGGTAACAATTTGAATTAAAATACAGGAGAGTTTCATTAAAATTCTCTAATGTATAATGCATGAAATATTAAGCAAATTGCCCGTGAACACATGCACCGCATCTATTATTTGAGTTCATATATAAGTTGCTAATTAATTAGAGCATATGGTGATCAGGAATTGTACGTGTAGAGGTGCACAGTGAGGTTCACCAAATGGGCATGGGCTCCACCGAAGAAAAAAAAAAAAAAAATTGTTGACATGAGAAACCCAAAGGCAATTAATTAAGCAGCAAAGAAATGTGAAGAAGAAATACCCGGTTGCGGCAAAGAACGCAAGAGGAATCATCATCTCCCATCCATTTATTGCCATGCTGCCAAACGACACAAATAATATGACTCCAAAAATTAGCAAAAGATTATTCAACGATTAATAAGAGAGTATGGCCTACATATGGTGAACGGAATCACTTATATATAGACATTATTATTGTATCCTTCTGAAAGTGAAAGGCAAATTCTTTTCAAAAATTGCCGGCTAATATATAATATATATTTAGCGGATAAATTAAATTAAATTAATCATTTAGAAAAAATATATATATACACCATTAAATTTGTTAAGTCAAAATAAACACACTTATTTGTAATACCTGTTTTATATTAGTGTGGCTTTCATATTAACTATTTATATATATATATATAAAGTCACTTAAATGTACATGCATGTTACACTAGCCGGTGTAAAATGTGTGTCAATAGTAGCAATATTACTTTATAATGTTAATGCCATTTTCATACACATTTCATATTGGCTAACATGGTGCATTTTAAGAGACTTTAAAAAAAGAAGGAAAAAAAAAAGTGAATGATATGAGTTACTACTTAATTAAAACACACAACTTTAACCGATGTAAAATAAGTGCAATAAATAAATATAGATTCCTAATAATTTTGGCGTCTAAATTATTAACAATTTGAGTAGTAAATGTGAAAAAGCTCTTGAGAAGTCCACTTGCCCAAAAAAATTACAGGTAGCCCACCCTCTTATTGTGATAAATGAGTCTCATAGAAGCTTTCTCACATTTACTATCTCCATCAATCAAGACAGCAAATGGCTGAAAATTCGAATGGTGACAAATGGTTGTGAAGATTAACACTAATCTACAATTACATATACATAAATCATGCTCTTGACAAAAAGATCTTAATTAATTACCATATGGACAAAGCATCCACGGCAATTTCTGCATTCGGTAGATTTCCAGTCATCAATATCAGTATTCTATAATACCAATTCTCTAAGCTGCAAATTCGAATTAGAAAGAAACAATGTCAAGTAAAAAAGAAATGGTAACCAGTCACCAATGACATTAATTTATAGTTGGATCCAATGATATTAATTATGGTTCTAGGGAGATACCAAAGCATGACTCCGGAAGCAGCCGAAAGTTTGACAAAATCCCAGAGATCAGAAAATGCTTCAGTGGAGAAACCAGTCCATGTGAGAGGACAACCACCACAAACAGCATAACTCAGAAGCCCAAAGACCAGAACCCACCAAGAAAAGTTCAAAGTAACTGCAATTCCAACCACTCCGAGTTGAAGCCTATACACAAACAGCCAACTCAGAATCACATGGACCACAAGTGCCGCCAGAGATACCCACGCAGTCACCGCGGTTTTGAGCTGGCTCTGCAAGAATCTCGTGAGAGGAAACTGAAGTGCGAAGCTAAAATGAAGCGGTATCATCCACGTTGTCACACGCCCAGACAGCTCCGCCACTTCTGAAGGCTGTCCCAGCAGCTTCAGCACCGGAGAGGCAAAGAGATAGAGAGGCAAAAGCAGTACGCAGCACATGAAAAGAACGATCCACGATCGCTGCATGTATACACCCAACATGTGGTACTTTTTGGCCCCAAAAGCTTGCCCACATAGCGTTTCTAAAGCGCTTGCCATTCCCAGCTGATAAATAAATAAACCATATATGATATATCATGATATCAATAATATATAATTAAATAAACAAAAAAGAAAAAGAAAAAAAGTGACTATAAACGATAAAGACTTGAGAGTCTCTTGCGAGCCGTCGTACGGCTTTCTAGAAATGGGAGATCAATTAGAAAGCAAACAGAAACAGTGTGTATAAGTAACGAGAAATTGAAGTAATACGTACCAAGAGGCCAAAGTCGAAGCCAACGACCACATTATTGGCAATGGAAATTGCAGCGAGCTCAAGGTCACCCAAGTGGCCGGCAAAGGCTTGGGTGATGATCAGCATGGAGTAGGAGGCGAGGCGGCTGAAGATTGCAGGACCCACTATGTGCCACAGCTTCTTAGACTCGATCCAAACCCTCCCTGCAAGATCTTGGTCCGGATCATCATCATCATCTCGTCCATCTTTTGATCTGACGGCTGAAGCGCAATCTTCCAGTAAAGGAAGATTCGCATCCTCTACCGACGCGCTTCTAGACATCATCGATCTCCTCTTTCTTGTTTATGAATCTCTTAAATCGGATATATCCAAACAGCCAAAAACAAAGACTCAAACTTCAAAGACTCATTCTTTTCAGTAGCCGCTTGGCGTCTGAATCCTGATTATTCTTTTATCTGCTTATTTATTTTGGAATAATCATGTATTGAACAAGAGGGATGTCGTGAGACCACGTGTGAGCATCAATTTTCGTCGTTTTGCAGAACACAAGTTGAATTGAGGCATGGCGCGCGGTTGATCTCTGCAGCACCAAAACTGCATGTCGATCGTGATGCAGACATGTAATACAGGTCACAGCTTACCGCAACTGCTGTTTGTATGGATGCTTGCACCCAACCATACAATTAATCCAGTGGTCTTTACCGACTTTGCACGTAAACCCTAGCTAGAGGCCGGCCATGTCGATTACTTCAAACAGGCAAAAATAATTTGAGGGTTCTTATCGTTTCGCGCTGGCACGGATATCGGTACATTAGGCCTGCAGATTTGCCACCTAACACTGAATTATTCATTTGTTTTTCTTTTTTCTTTTTAAGTAATGAAGAACTTCGTCCGTATTCTAATTAATAAACTTTGTCCGTAGCATTTTATGGTGTAGTTGTATATATTGCCATATATATCTAATTAAACATTAATTGTGAGGGTGTTTATAGTATAGAAAGAGAAATGGGGAACGTTAGTGAAGACACGGAGGGTAAACTAGGAATGCGATAGCCCATATGTGATATGTTATTATCTTAAATGTCACCAAGAATATCACAGCTGTTTAATTCGCCATGATTTTCCATAGCTGAAACCGGATTGGGCCAACTACCATTCTCGACGCCGTCAGAAAAAGGTTTTGGGAAAGCAAAGCCCAATATGAGAGGGAGGGTATAAAATTTAGGCCCATTTAACGAACATGGGCTGTACTTCGAGACCGGTTACTGAAGCTGGAATCTGAACCAGCGAATGACGTAATTGTCCCAATCGAGCACCATTGTGAAGCTTACATGAATACCAATTTGAGGTAATTGCATGGTAGCTAAATAATTTTAGCCGTGAGTCCGTGACCCAATTTTAGTGGAGCATTGGTGGTGGGGAGCGACTTTTTGTTTCTTGGGCAAGCACTAAAACAAAAGATCTACATGGGCCTCATCGGTTTATGGGACCTCACCACCCAAGATCACTCTCTTTCACCCAATTTAGGAACCTCGGCAGCTGAGATCTGTTAGACCCATCTGGCCACCAAGGAATGAAAGGAAGCCCACGCCCTAGGCCCATTAACGTACCAAAGCTGAGGGGGCTCACCGCTCACGGAATATCAGATGAATGCAACGCATTTGATCTGTTTCTCCCCATGTGTACGCTGGAATAGGATCCTCTCCATTTCAAATGAAATGGATAATATCCATTTAGTGTAAAATAAGAGGTAGTATTGTAAATTTAATCCTTCAACTTTAATGTTAAGACAATATTATCCCTTATTTTACACTAAATGAATATTATCCATTTCTTTTCAAAATTATAAGGCAAGGACCGCAAGGTTGCCTTAAGTGTGGAGGAATTCCATAGAGGGAAGAGAAATGTTGTACCAAATTGGAGACTTCAATTAAGCAAACAAATATATATGCGTAACAGATTAGAGAAAAAGAATGACAAGCTGTTTTATTCAATATTTGATGTACACCGGACTCATCTACATATGGATACACGTGTCAACACGAAAAGCAATGAATCTCCAAATAATCATCATCATCATCATACAAATCCGACCCTAAGTAAAACCCAATATGGAATGAAACAAATGCAACCAAAATAAATATCGGAAAATAAAAAAAAAATTAAAAAAAAAAAAGAACATAAGAGAGAAACAAATAGATCTCATCCGTGCATCAAAAATAAGATCTAGTAAGAGCCGAGATGAGCCTCCACGTGGGACAAAGCCAGAACCAGTCTAAGCCAGCACCACGGCGAAGAAAGTTCCAACAAGAGCGGTTCCAGCAATAACGGCTTTGCTTGGAGAGAAGGCGGCACTGGGGGGCTGCTCAGCAGCCGGAGGCTGGGATGAAGGGCTAAAGGGACTGGGTGCCGGCGGTGAAGAGTTCTTGGGAGAAGGAGACGCGGGTGATGGAGATTTCGCTGAAGGAGTGGGAGCTGAGGTAGGGGCTTTGTTTGGTGCTGCAGGTGAAGGGGACGGGGCCTTTGAGGTCGGAGCCGGCGCTGGCGATGGGGTTTGAGCTGGTGGAGACGAGACTGGTGAGGGTGGCTTGGCGGTGGGTGGCGTGGCGGTGGGTGGGGTGGCTGTGGGAGGTGAGGCGGTTGGTGCAGCCCCTGGAGCCTGGGCTATGCACGAGGTGGCCAAGAGACCCAAGACCATCAAAACTTGGAACCCATAGAAACCCATCTTCATTTTCCAAAGTGTGAGAGAGAGCTTCAGAAAGATGGAGAAGCAAAGTTGTGAGTTTGAGAGTGATGAGGAGCTCAAAATTGGAAGGGGTGAATATAAAAAGAGGAGGCCGATGGACAGCTAGCGGTTAATCAAATAATGCTTAGGATTCCTGGAATCGTTTTAAATCTCATCAACCATGTATCAAGGGGATATATATATATATACACATGCACCCAAGTCTGTATATTATTTGTTTAACGAGGATCACAATCGCCGGTGTGAAATAATCAATAATGGCCCACTCTTTCTCATTCTTCTCTCTTCGTCGAACTTTCTTCAAGGATCAGGTACAGAAGCTGCACCTAATCAAACAAACTGTGACTCGACACCTGTCCAGAGGAGGGTTATATTAGGAACTTAAATCTTTTTTTGTGTACTAGACTTGTCCTTTATGTGAATTCTAATTACCATGATACCATTCAAATTGCACATGTGTCGCTAGCTAAGGGTGGGTAAAACGTCCTTGTCTTGGCCACTTGCGTGCACAACGTTTGCCCAATATTAAAATTGCGGGGACTTGGCCTTCACACTCTGGCTTCCGCGTTAGCCTTTTCAACAACTATTGGCGTGGTCGGTTGGTATTACTAAAATGCCCCCTTGTGAATAATTTACACCGTGTGTTTGAGAGTTTCCACCTTCCACGCTACTCTAGAGTGCGAACAGTCGGACCGTATGATCTACTGAGCACGTGGCACGTACCCATTGCATCATTTGATCCTGATAGGCGATAGGGATCAGGAAGGTACCAAGTCAAAAATGGGGTCCAGCACACGTGTCGAGTTTACTGCGGCTTGGATGAGGAGCCTTTGATTGGACACCCCGTAGAAGATGATGGCTAATTTGTTTTTATATATTCCCCATTAATTAATATTAGATTATCAGTGAGCTGGCGGTTGCTAGCCGTTTGGTATAAGATAATTGGGGAGAGAGAAGGAAAATAATGAAAGTAACCGTTGCAAATGGAAAACAACAAACATGTTCGTTTTATATATATATATGTTTCCTCAAAACATATGCATATGTCGGCCTGAATATTCAAAAGGAAAGGAGAGTTGAAGAACGTGAAGCAGTCAGTATTAGGCATCCGAAGAAGAAGAATATAGAAATGGTTAGTCGTGTTATTATATATATATATATGTATATCTAGCCACTTGAATGATGCAGTACACCATCGATCGAGCTGGCTAAAGCTGGCATCGAAAAAAAAAATTGATCATGGTGATTGGTGAACGTTTGAGCACATGGCATATGCCATAATTTTAAATTTAACAAAGGAAATGGATTAATCTAATTTACGAATTGTATTGGTGTAAGTAAATGACTTATGCTGTCCTTGTATATAATAAATGATGATAACTGTTCCTTAAATTATTAAGGTTTGTTTGAAATTGTCTTAGGTACCCATCATTGTGATTAGTACGACAACTAAAAGTTTATGGTTAGGAGAAAGATCCATTTCACTTGAAAAAATAAAGGATTATTTTATAATCAATATTTTTAATGTTGTTATATTGAACGATATAAATAATTTAAATAACGTATAGCACTATTTACATTATAAAATGACTTATCTTCATTTAACTTAAAGTTAAAAAGTTTGTATACATCTCCAAGGATAATTGGCTGTAGATTACGTTTTATGAAGTGGAGGTTATTAATTCGAATTCTTTTTCTCATTCCCTTATGTGAACATGTACCAAAAAAAAAAAAGGTTTGTATACCTTTCTACCTCTCTTTTTGTATACCTTTCTACCTCTCTTTCTTTTTTTTTTTTTTTTTTTGGGTTGGAAAGGAAGAGGGGATCATGATCTCTTATTATAGTTACCCAAATGCTAATTAAAAGTTTCAATAAAATTTATTTGCTCAAGACCATTGGAACAAGTAAGCCTCCTGAAAAGCCTCTCTCGTACATGCTACAATTCGTGACGAATCATAGCCAATCCCGATCTGGGGAGGAGGTGGTTGAGAATTATTCATTTGTTTTATAATTATTTATTGGGTTAAATGCATTTCTAGTACCTGTGCTTTGAGCCAAAATCAAATAAGCACCTCAGTTTTCAAAAATATCACAAATGGTACCTGTGATTATCAAATAAACTCATTTAGTATTTCTGTCAGGATTCCGTTAGTTTTTTTAATGGAGTGTCAAGTCATCCTTACACATGGTGTGGTACTTGTGGTTTTAAGGCGCCACATGGCGTGGTACCTGAGTTTTTGGATGCCACGTCAGATTAAATAATATTAAAATTATGTAAAAAAAAATTAAAAGAACCTGTGTACTTCTTAAAAAAAAAAAATCTACCGTCCTCTCCATTCTCCTCTCCCCTAACCACTTAGGTTTTTGCAAACCCAAATACCATATTTGTCATCCCTCCCTCAATGATGATTCAGAGAACTCTCACAGTAGACTATTAACAGTAGTCAACAAACGCACAATCAAAAGCATACACTAAATTAAATAAAAATTCAAGCCCAAGGGTCTCAATTATAAACTTTGTTGCAGACCCTAGCGATTATGAGGAAGATCTTCCTAAACAAGGTTCCATCGGCAATGCTTGTCCAATTACCAGATTGTCTCGACGGACAAAAGCCCATTCTCCAAATGCCAGTAAGAGTTTTATTTGAAGGCTAAGAGTACGTCTGAGGCATCATCGACTTCGAACTATGGAGCAGAAAGGAAATCCTCTTCAACCAAAGCTCTACGGAAGCCCTTGTCTCAGACTCAAATACCACGTCACCCTTCCTCAGAGAAAATATTTTCCCCCGTTACCCTTCATCTGAGGTAAGTCTGTTTCCCACTGTTTTTACAATTTGTTTTGATAAGGTTCATTTGCAAAAATAGATTTGGGTATGCAAAAACCTAAGTGGTTGGGGGAGAGGAGAATTGAGAGGACGATGATTTTTTTTTTTTTTAAAGAAGTACACAGGTTCTTTTAATTTTTTTTTTTACATAATTTTTATATTATTTAATCTGACGTGGCATCCAAAAACTCAGGTACCATACCATGTATAAAGGTGACGTGGCATTCCGTTAAAAAAATTAACAGAATCCTGACAAAAGTATCAAGTAGATTTATTTGATAACCACATATACCATTTGTGATATTTTTAAAAATCAAGGTGACTATTTAATTTTGACTCAAAACACAGGTACTGGAAAGGCATTTAACCCTTATTTATTATTCACAACTCACAAGGAATAGGTCCATTCCACCGGGAAGATTTATGGTCCAAAAACAACAAGAAGTAATTAAGAAGGAAAGAAAAACACACACTATAATTGTGACCCCAATGATGTTCTCCTAGAATTCCGGTGAAGTAGGAATGGGCACGAAGACGAAGGCAAACCACACGCGTAAAATCGCAAATGGACAATCAATATTAATCATTATTGCTGATGACCTAGTAATCCGTGGACATACGGTCAATTGGGGACAGAAGTTAACTTAAAATATTATTATTATTATTTTTATCTCAAATTTTCTTCAGTTATCACGAAGACCTTTCTCGAAAGTCACAGCCGGCGTTTGGTGAACGGTGTCTTGAAAATAGGGTTTAAGAAAACTTTCCCCAAAAAAAATCATTTTCCATTTGCTAATGCTGAGCTGGTGGGAAGACTCTCGGTTGCCACTGATGGCTACATGTCTAGAAAGAAGAAAATGTCACCAGCTACTGACAAACTGCCGTCATGCAATTGGATATTAGCCTTCTCTTCATCTTCCAGGTACGACCTCGGCACTAATTACGATAAACCAAACGACATAGTTTTTTCATATAATTAATCATCTTCATTTTCAGCATTTATCTATTCCAAATTCCAATTGCCTGTCAATTTAGATAAATAATTGTGAAAAAAAAAAAAGAAGTTTTTAATTTTTATAAAGCGCTATTTTTTTTCCTTTTTCTTTTTCTTTTTTCTAAGCAATAGGCAGAAAATGAATAATCAGTGTGATTTTTTTTTCTTGGACATGATTATTAAAGTTTTTATTTGTTGTAAAATGTTCGGTTTGAACCATAATTACTATCTAAAAATTTTATATAATTTTTATGAAGCTTATTTATTCAAACAAATTTTAAATTGCTCGAATATCTATTTGAATAAGTAAATTTTATATAGTTTTCTCACAATTGTCTACTCTAATAGCAGCAATTAGAACAAATAATAATTATGCATAAATCATAATAATTAATTTGCTTGGAAAGCTACACGAATCGATGTAGTACATTGCAAAAGCAGTACATTGGGACGGTGTGCATAAGCATTACATTGCATACGTACTGCCAACAATGGCTTTGCTTCAGACTAAAGGCATGACAAATTGTCAACCTTCATAGAAAAACTTCTTGTCCTTAAGAGGTGCTGACGCCTTAGAGCCTGAGAGTCTGAGATTGATAAGTGATAACTAAACTAAATAGACCAATTCAAGCTAAACTAAATAGACCAATTCAATCTGAGACAAATTCTTAGAGTTAATCTATTCAGTTTGAGATTCATCAAGGTAAGTGAATCAGTCCAATGAGCTTGAAATTCAAAGCCATGTGCTATTGCAACCCCTTTCAAGGATTTGTGGTCAGGGCCCAGGGGCTCTCAAATATTTGGACACAACAATAAAGGCCCATTTGAAAATGTTTTCGGCTTAAATTATTTTTTGAAAAAGTGGTTTTTTTCGTTGTAAAAAATATTTCTTATGTTTTTATATAATTTGAAGAATAGTAAGAAAGGGATTTGCCAAAAAAAAAGAGCTACTGCAAAAAAAAAAAAAAAGTGTGTGAGAAGAAAAAGCTTCATAGGTATAATTGAGATCTAATGTAATTGGCTGCTCATGTTACTTGCAATTTGATCAAACAATTGTGATATAATCGTTGTGAAGCCCATCTACTCGGACAGGTAGGCCCCATAAAAGGGTCTGATCACAATTGCCTTCTTGGGGTATGAGAGAGGGTAAACCATTTACGCCTCATGAATGTTATTTTTTTTAGACAACTGAAAATATATTTAAGTTGATCAATATTTTATGCCATGCCAAACACTCCAAAATAAGAAAAATATGTTCTAAAAAAATTATTTTATGCCGAAACAAATAGGGTGTAAATCAAAAACCATGTGTAGCTCAACATGTAAATTGAACTAGAGAAAATGGAAACATCCTCCGATCACGCCTTGTATTAGATGCCCAATTCTGAAGTAGAAAGATTCAAATCATACATAAGCTGCGTCACATTGTTGACATTCATCATGGCGTGCAGATTTCCAAGTACAAAAAATCTTCTATTCATGATATGAAAGTCATTCCTACAAAAGTAAGGATTCCCTTCTTAAGGGGATCAAATTAACAATACCATGGAACCCTAAAAATAACCAGAAGGTGAACAGAGACGAGGCTCCATATACATACAAATGTATTCTCAGCCTTTCGCTTTAGATGTGGCTCAAAGCATAATGCGAGCATGTTGGAGAACATTGAAAACATGCATATAGTGTGCATGGGAGAAAATCTCGAAACTTTCGTCAAAAAGAGCTTCACGACTATAACTACAAAGGAGGATTTACGATACAACTTGTATCATAAATATCTTAACACCTGGAAATTACGTTGATGACCACAGAAGACCCTTCTAATTGATGAGTGGCAGCTCCTCTCTTTTGGAGTAAATTAGGTCCTCACCTTCTAACTAGCTTGGACCATAGGTAGACAATACTGAAACAAAGTAGTCCAAAAACAATCACTTGCAAGATATGATTTGAGCTCTGCTGGGTGATGGTTCTATTCAACCTCTTCATGCCATTTTTCACCCCCGCCCCAGCTTGACTTATTGACATTTGCTGTTAGAAAAACCAAAAGAAGCAATTTGTCATGATGCAACATGTTCATCCCTTCAACAAATGGTAGATTGTTTCAAGTGGACTTAAGATGTTTTTTGTGTGTGAGGGCATGCATATGTGCATATGTGCATATGTGCATGTGTGTGTATTTCCTTAACAGCAAGCACTGATGCAAAAGGCCAGGAAAAAAAAAGTACGAATGCAAAAGATGAAAGCTCATGCATCCATAAGACAAATCAGAAAACAAGCTACAATGATAATCTCGATCAAGGCGTGCACCAAGACTCTGGATGCCCTTGGGATATTAGATTTGAAGGACATATAATGTTTGAGTAATAAATTTACCAAATCAGAGAGGATATCATTCTGAATTCTTGTTTCTGCTTCAATCTCTTGAGCTACCTGCAAAGCAATATATGAATAAGAGCTCACAAAACTGGGGCGAAAAATTGAAAAGAGACTTAAAATTAAAACGAAAATTGCAATATAGAGGTAGGACTTTTTTTTTTTTTTTTTGAACACAAGGTAGGCCTAATTTTCAATCCAGATGACACTACTGGGTTGATAGGAGTTAGTCCCGTGGCCTCCTTACTATGGCCCGCGGCTTAATCAATTAACAAAACGGATATAAGTGAGTCAGCAAAGGGAGTACAAGAAGTACTCTAAAAGAACCCGTTTCATTTTCCCAAACAGCCTCTAAAAGAACCCATTTCATTTTCCCAAACAGCCATTTTAGCAGGAAACTACTTGACCAGAAGCAACAAGAACAATGTGAATTCTTATGAACATACAATTACAGATTCTATGTTTTTGAAAACCAAATGCTAGACATGACCCATCATTCAATTCTTGGGGCAAAATTTTAGTCCCAAAGTTAATAACTGCACTGATGAGCCACAATGCAACAGCCTATGCTAAAGACATAGCTGTGATTCAAAAGATGAGCCAAAGGATGAGAAGAAATATGTCAAAAACCAACTTAATAGTAGAGAAAGACGCTTTGCAATCAAAATGTTTTGGGATAATATGATTTAAAATGGCAAAGGTGGTATATCCAAATATGAATCCAATCTATAAAGCTTGCAAAGGGAGGGTGCCAAACAGCTTATATTGTATTTAAGTCATATGAGACTTAAGATTGTAACATACCACCACATTTTGTAGCCGATATCCACAACGGCACATTTTATGGACATTGATCCATAGCCCTTTCTTTTTAGGCAGCTCTACTCATCTATCAGTATTCAACGGCTTAACACTTGCCCATACATACTACCAAAACATTTTAATTCAGCCCATAGGATCACCCTCTCCGGACTCAACGACAAAGCCGCAACCTCTACAATCCCATACCCGATAAGCTGTGCCTGATGCCATATTCAACATGATGGTTGGCTCTAAAATCAAATAATACAAACTTTAGGTAGAAGTCACACTTGAAAACCGGCTTGCAAAGAGAAGATGTTCATATTATATTTAAGCCATGTAGGACACTTAGGATTGTAACAAAAAATACACTATTGGATTGATCAATTTACAAATTTAATCTTCCTATGTTCTGTGTTCATTGCTTCAATGGTTTCTTAGTTGCGTTGTCTCTATTTTTCTCCTTATAATGGGTCTCTTTCCCTCTCCTTTTCTTCCATCCTGGGTCGAGTCGGTCGACTACAAACCTCAGGAGGCACAGTGATAGGACGATTTTGGCGAAAACCAATTAGGCACTAGTATTTTGATAGCAAAACATCATTCTCCCCTTCCACCGGCCTGTATTTGACACACCCAATTCATGATCTTGGCTTCAAATCCTATATTTTTTTTTCTACTCAACGATCACTTTAGATTCTGCAATAGTCACCGAGACATTTTTTATCAACTTGATCACTCACTCATTACTCATAAATAATCTTATACCAGTTATTATTGCATTTCGCGTTCTTCTTTCAATTTCATAGTTATACTGCGAGGTCCCAAACACCATAAAACACAAGCTTGTAGAATCAGAACTTCTTCTATACAGGTCAAACACATTTCAACGATTACCCTCACCAACCCAAACTCAAGCCCATGACTCAGATTGCACAAAATCAAACAATTCAGCACACGAGTTCCATATCCCTAACTAAAACAATGAATTCCAAACCAGATCCGAAGTAGCAAGAGAATTGGAAAACGTACACTTTTAAGACGTCTGACTTGTGAATGAAGACCCGAGATCTCCTCGTCGAGGTCTCCATGCACTGGATCAATCCTCAGTTGGATTTCATCCGAATTAGCGCCCTGTCTCGCACTAAGACCTTCGCTGCGCAACACATTACCCCAGTTTCAATATACATGTTTACATGAGTGAGAGATACAAAATGAGAGAACCTGTGAGAAGGAATTTGGGTACCTTGATCGGTAAGGATTTGCCATTGGGAGTGAGCGGAATTGGGTTCGGAATTTGGGGGATCCAGGACGTATCTAATATCTTTGTAGGAGGCGAGGAGAGTGCTCGACATTTTATAATTATCGGTTTGGTGCAAGATGACCCAATTTGGGTATTTGGTCCACTACCCAACCCATTCGACCCACCCGGATCAACAAATGTTTTTTTAATTCGGGTTGGACAAGTCTTTGACTCTTCGGTTACGACTTGCTAGTAGGGCTGGGTATCGGTCATATCGGTCCGGTTAATAGAGTTATCAGTTATTGACCAATAAGCTATCGGTTAACCGATTCTTGACCGATTACCGAAGCAAAGCTATCGTTAATCCATTATATCGATAATCGGTTAAACCGGTTAATCGGTTAACGGTTTTGTTAACTTTTTATTGAGTTTTTACTAGTTGCTAATTGGGCAAAAAATTAATTATTTTGAGAGTTTAAATACTTTTTATTTGGCTAAAGCCTAAAATAACTTATTAAAAATTAGTTTTTTTGCTTTTTTTGGGGGCCTAAATATATATATGACTAAAAATGTTTATTGAATCTTTTTTTATATTGATTCATTACATCTTTTTTATATTATAAAGTAAAAATTAAAAGAGTAAAAAGTATAAAATTAAAAATATATATAAAAATTAAAAATATTTATCGGTCATATCGGTTAACCGATAAGAAAATTTTAACCGACCGATTACCGACCGATAAGGTTACTAGTATAAATTTTTTAACCGATTACTAGTCGGTTAATTATCGGTAACGGTTATATCGGCTCGGTTAATGTCGGTAATTGGTCGGTTAATCGGTAACGGTTAATTTGCCCACCCCTACTTGCGAGAGTTGTTCCGTTGCTTAGAGCATCCACATCAAGCTCTCTATATTTAACATTTCTTTAAAATCTTAACAAAATCTACAAAAGTCCTCCACATCAAACTCTCTATCAAATGTTAAATATAACATTTGTCAAACCTCATCTTCAAATTTAAAAAGACCAAAAGCAAATGTTAAAATATTATCATATTATTTATATTATTTTATTGCATTCTAACACCACTTTTCATTTTTCTTCTTCTCTTTTTCTATTTCTTTTCATCCAGAGTTTCATCCCCTTATTTTTTACTTTTTTTCTCCTTTCATTTTTTTTCATCACTCCTCTTTTCTCAAATACACAATTGCATTAATTGACGTCCAATTTTTTTTTCTAATAAATTAAATGCATTCATTAATGAAATCTATTGAATTAAAAATGTAATTGTGCACAAAAAATAATTACATGTATGTGAGTATGAAAGTGAGTTTCATGGTAGTTAAAGTAATTTGGTTTTACAATAAAAATAATAATATTTGATAAAAATAACAAAATATTTAAAGAGTTTGATATTTGATAGTCTTTAAAAGTGACTAGATATATCTAAAAAAGTACACTTTGAAAGTTAAATTTAACTAAATTTTACATAGTTTGATGTTGATGCTCTTAGGTGGGTTTTGTTCTAAACGTTTGTTTTTAGTCGTGCCAAGTGTCCTGCTATCGAGTTTTTTTTTTTTTTTTCTTTACATGTCCACCAAGAAGGAGAGAAAGAATTCAAATTAACTAGTAATCATCATTTTATGAGATGTGATTCTTAGCTGATTAAGTTATCTATTGAGAACGCTATTAAATAATACTTTTATGAGGGTAATGTTTAATAACTTAACTTTAGCATAGTGTACCTCTTTCTATGTGTCATTTTTTGGTGGACATGGTATTGGCAAGGTATTGAGTATACGATAAGGTGATGTTTGACAACGGGGTTTACGTTTGGGGTAGATACTATTTAAAGTTTAGATACTGTTCGTTTTTGTTTTTTTCTTAAAAGGTGTACAGAACAAGTTAAAACCCTCAAAAGTTAAAATTACCGAAATACCCATAAGCACACTTACAATTCCTTTCTCCGTCATGTTTGTCGCCAGAGAGTGAAGATCTCAGAAGCTCTTGATTTTCCACTCGGCACTCCTCTTAATCTGCTGTCTCTAACAAACTCACACTCACAGGGTCTATGCGACAACAACTATAGTTGTTGGGGGGCAGTGTACAACAACGCGTTTGGGTTTTGTTACCTGTTGGACTATCCGATACAAACATTGGTGGTGGTTAGGGGTGTTAAACGAGCGAGCCGAGCCCGAGCCTAGGCTGTTCGGGCTCGGCTCGTTTATTATTGGGCCAAGCTCGAGCTCGAGTCGAGCCTAGGTTGGCTGCTCGAACTCGGCTCGACAAGGGTTGAACCGAGCTCGAGCTCGAGCTCGACAATATAGATGCAGAGACAGACGGCAGTAAAACAACATTAACACAAACGAAAATCAACCAATCACACAGATCAAACGAAATCCCAACAGAAAAAACACAAACAAAAATCAACCAGATCGAAGTTCGCGGGGGTTTCGAATCCTTGCGAGATATGAAGCAACGATCAAACCCTGGGACCCTCTGAGTGAAGGAGAGGGAGAGATCTACAGCAAGATATAGAAAGAGATTGGGGCCTGTGGGTCGTAAGGAATGGAAGGCAGAGATGACCGGAAGGAGACGGAGAGACAGAGAGAGTTTGAAAGGCGAAAGTCTGAAATGAGAGAAGAAGATATTTTTGTGGGTACGTGTATGGACTGTATGGTGCAGCCGTGGAGATGAGAAAAGAAGGAGACACATGGCATGAATGGACCGAATGGTTGACCGGCTACAGCTTGACTAAGTTGGCTTGCACTAAGGCATGCGTTTCTGGAAATGATCCAACAGGAATAATATATATATTTATTTTACATATTTTAATATATATTCTTATTTAATTTTAATATATATTCTTATTTAATTTTAATATATATACTTATTTAATTTATAAGTAATTATTATAATTTTTAATATATATTTATATATATACGAGCTTATACGAGCTGATTCACGAGCTTAGTCGAGTCGAGCCGAACTTGCTTCATTTATTATTTGAGCCAGGAATAGGTGTTCACGAAGCGCTTCATTTAATATTCGAGACGAGCTTATGTGAGTCGAGCTCGAGTCGAGCTTATGCGAGCCGAGCCCGAGCTTGCTCGCGAAGCGCTTCGCTCATTTAACACCCCTAGTGGTGGTTGGGGATGAGAGTATGGTGGGGTATTTGAAGGTGAGGGAAGGTGCAAGGAAGAGGAAAAGGAATGTGGGTGTTGCATTTGCATATGCGGTGGTTGGTGGGGTCATAATGGTCTTCATTGGGCTCATTGGGTTTTGGACGTACAGGACCTGGATTCGGAGGAAGAGGACTTGGGAGGAGGAGGTCGAGTTTTCACCCGACTAGTATAAAAACCACATTTACTGTTTGAAGAATGCTCGGCAATTTCACGTGGACAAAGTTCCAGACAAACGGAAAGAACAATCATCTTCCCCTTCATTTTTCACACCCAAAATCATTCTTTTTCCATAACTTCATTGTTGAGGAAGAAGAACAGGGGGTTGAACACATCGATTTTGACGTCGATTTTGAAGTTTGAACTGAGCTAAAAGAAAACAACAAAAGTGAGGGTAAATATGTCTTTTTATGCCTGGCCAAATTTTTGAAAATGGAGCATTTGTCTGTTCAAAACGTACAAGGTAATTAAAAGTGTACAGTGCAAACGCAAAACTCGCACAATGCAAACGCGAATGCGTTTATCAAACAGGGCCAAAATGACACCTATTATTTTTACAATGTGGTATGGTAGGACACATACTTTTTGGCTTACAATATAACTTTACCTTTTTGTTTCTTGATATGTCCGCACACAAAGAGAAAAGAGAAAAAAATTAAAAAAAAAATTGAATTAACGATTTCGACTTCATAAAACATGGCTTCAAACTAAAATGGAGCTTTCCTCATAAGACCAATAATATGACCTTATCTAATGTCCTGCCACCCGGGCCGACCCAATGGCTAGGCCACTTAGGCTATTGCCTAAAGCCCCCAATAAATAAGGCCCAAAATGTTTTTTAATAAGGCCCTAAAAATATTTTAATAAGGCATTTTTTAAAAAAAACTTAAGGCCCCCTTTTTTTTTTAGAAAAAAAAAATAAGGCCTAATTTTTTTTTCCAACTTAAGGCCTCTAAAATAAGGCCCCAATATTATAAGCTCATTGTAAAATAAGACCAATTAACAAAAAAAAAAAAACAAAAAACAAATATTTCACATCATTTTTTTTTTGTCTTTTTAATCCCCTTCTCCTTTGTCAACAAAAGAGAGAGAGTATAATTCTTTTTTCTCAAAAAATGAAGAATACTAGCATCTCTCCTCTGTCACCCTTTGCTCGCTCTCTCTCTCTCTCTCTCCTTCCTCCCTTCCTCTTCTTCCTTTTCTTCTCTTTGTTTCTTCCTCTCCTCCTCTGCGATACATCATTGCCAATTTTCAAATAGGTTTTATTATTCTATTTTTGTAATTTATTTTATTATAATCTATTTATTTTATAAATCATTTATTTTTATTTATTAATATTTTTAATCAAACATGTATACTAGAAAATATGCATCTAGATATGAAATACTTAAAAGAGAGAGAGAGAGAGAGAGAGAGATAGAAAAACTGATTGAATCTCAAATAGGGCTTTAAAAAAATTATTATTAGCAATAAACAAAATATTAAGGATAATTTAGGTGAAAAACTCATAAAATGAATAATAAATTCATAAAAAAGAATTATTTTATTAGAAGATAATTAAAATATTATTGATATCTCTAACTCTATTGTTAAAAATATTTATGACCATAATAGAATGCAACTAGCTAATGAAGAAACTTAAAAGGCATGAAACAGTAATGAACATATTACTAACCTGAATGAAAATAATAATAATATTATAAAAATATAATAATATTATTAAAATAAATATTATTTAATTAATATTTAAATATTAAAAAAAATATGGTTCAATTTCAAAATTTCGCCTAAAGCCCCCAAATATATTGGGCCGGCCCTACCTGCCACATGCCCCCTAGTCCTAGCAATCATTAATCAAGGTGATTAGGTGGGCAATAATTCTCTGCAATGCACCCCTTAGGATTTTTGTGGTTGGGAAGTTAATAGACTTCCTCGTAGGCCCATTTGGGCTGGTGGGCTGAGCGGGGTTGATATTTGGTACCCCGTACACCTTACATAATCATGAATGGATGATTTGTCATCAATTTCATTGTTTACAGTTTACACCACGTGAAAAAATCAGCGAGGAGTAATTACAAGCTAGGATCCTTGTTCGAAGGTTCAGAGTTATACAGAAGAAAAAGTGGGTGGGTGGAGGAAAAAGACAAAAAGTTACATCGTTGTCGAGCCACCCACCCACCTTCATGTTGAGCCGGCAAGAGGGACCAGCGGCCTTCCACTGAAGTCAGAAGAGTTTGTTGGTAGGCTTTTAAAAGAAGAAAAGAACTGGTTGGTTTTGACCAAAATATATAAGCACACTTTTGTTGACGAACCCCATTAAATAGATGATAGGGCAGGGCCAAGGAAGAAACTATCCCAATCCCAGTGATCGAGTACATCTTGGAAGCTAGAAAGAAAATACTCTTCCACTGATCATGGAGAACCAAACCCCGAGAAAACCCAGAATTCTGTGCCTCCATGGCTTCAGAACAAGCGGTGAAATTCTCAAGAAATTGGCAGGAAGATTGCCCCAAACGGTGCTCGAAAAGCTGGACCTTGTCTTCCTCGACGCCCCGTTTCCTGCTGAAGGGAAGTCCGATGTGGAAGGAATTTACGACCCTCCCTACTATGAGTGGTTCCAAGCCAACGAGGTTTTACATCTTTCCCATATACTATTGTTTCTTCTTTTTTCGCAGTGAAAACAGAGTACGTACGTTTTAGAAACTTACAAATTACAATGGTTGTTTTGTTTTAGGATTATACCGAGTATACGAATTTTGAAGAATGTCTTGCATACATGGAAGATTACATGTTAAAGCATGGTCCTTTTGACGGTGTACTGGGCTTCTCCATGGTACGATACCTGATAACAATTTTTTACCTTTCACTAGCTCCCATATAATTCCCATCCACGTTACTGGAAAGATGTATTTAATTTTTACCATCTCTAATTTGTTTATTGTTTTTAAACTGATGAATGGATTTCAGGGAGGAATGCTAGCAGCTTTGTTGCCGGGAATGCAAGAAGAGGTACAGGAAACTTTTATGTTCATTGTTCAATTTCTTTAAGGCATCCTTCGGGTAGCATTTTCTTATGTTCTTATTAATGTTTTCTAGCTACCAATTAAGTCTTTGTGAGGAGGAGGAGAATTAATAAGGGTAACTAAAGTGAAACAATGCTGTGTGAATTGTAGGGTGTGGCTCTTACTAAGGTACCGAAGATAAAGTTTCTGATAATAATATCAGGGGCTAAGTTTGGAGGATCCAAGTATGGGGCGCCTAAGCTGGCTGCTAACGCTCTTTCATCTCCCATCAAGTGCCCATCTCTCCACTTCATAGGTAATTTGAAGTCTCATAATGCCCTCTGCATATTTTATTATAGACAGCTCTGCTGCTGCAAGAACTCCCCCATTTTATCTCCTTCTCTACGAAAGATTTTTGAGAACATAGGTCAATGGGGAACAGAAAATACCCAATTAGGGATATTACCTATTGGCCATAAGAATGAAGGATATTAATCCATGCAAATATGCAAATGGGCCTTAATTATTTGCCCAAGTATATGTAGGTTTTAGATAATTCATCCACGAGACATCTCATTTTCTGTTATTTGTCTCTTGTGCTGTAGGGGAGAAAGACTTCAATAAGGAAGATGGAACTGTTCTACTGGAATCATTCGTGGACCCTGTTGTAATTCATCACACCAAGGGTCACACTATTCCTAAACTTGGTTAGTAGTACTACTTAATTTCTGCCACATGCATACCCTCCACATTTTCATTTTGCCTAATATATATATATATATATAAGGAATCTAAGTATGTCGAGTTACTTCATTTAAAAGGTTCTCTAAATTTCAAGTTACCCAAACACTTATCTAATCAGGTGAAGCTCAAACAAGCTCTCACATGAGCTTGCCTTATTGCCTGCTATCTAAATCCTTCAATACTTGTAGTGTCCGACTTAGTAATTACAAAATATATAGTGACCTGTGGATATGATTTCAAGAATAAAAAATCAAGATCTAATACTAGATTTTATTTTTATTTTTAATGCAGATGATAAGGCCGAGGAAACATTGCTCAAGTTCATCGAGAAGATTCAAGTGGTACCAGGACATGAAGAATAAATCTGTTTAGTTGGGAAGGCTGCTTTATTAATTGCCTAGGATTCTCATGAAGCATAATCATATTCTTCTTCTTCTTAAAATTGTATAATACTTTGTGCCGTCAATCATCAACAATGGTTAACTCTAATAAACAAAGATATTCATTACTTGTTAGCTCTACATTTGAGTAAGCCAATGGGTGTTGGATAGCATGCATCAAGAGGTTGCTCCCACTATATTTGACGAAGCCAATGGTTAGTACTGGACATCAATATCAAATTTTGAGCATATATGTTTGTCGGTAGGAGTGACAATTTGTGTTCGAGACATAATAATAAGATTATATAGATTAATTATAATTCAGTCAATTTAATTAAATGGGTTAGACCACTAAATCCTAAACATGTATTCTAATTTAATAGTAAGTTCATATTAGATTTGTGAATCGTGTCAAAAATTGCGAGCCTTTACTAAATCATTTAAGTTGATTGAATCCTTTAGTTGTAAATGATATTTATTTTCCCTCTTGATATCAGATTCCTTTGACCAACACAAAAGAAGAAGAACATAAATGAACCACATCTCTAATAAATTTAGTAAAGTTAGCATCACCACTTTATTAGATAATACATATATAAAAGATAAAGAACAAAAATGATAAAATATTAAAGATTCCTAATACAATTCTACAACAGACTTTGTGAAAGACTCAAGTTGTCGCTAGGGTTAATCTTCATGTAGAACATTGTAACCATTAACAGACTTCAACCCATAGATGATTTCAACCCAATAAACACCAAATGCTCAAAGGACTTCACTCAAAAGACAACTTTAACCACAATCATAATTGAAACAATCACCAAAAAGAAAAAAAAAAAAAAAAAAACCTAACGACCATGTGGTAGCTAGATAGTCAGAACTATTGATCACGGAGATGTATTTTGAGTCGGTCAAATTTTTGCATCACTCCATTTTCTTTCTTTTACCGGCTCCAAATACACTAATTGATATGACATGATTAGACCCAAATCCACTTAATTAAACTTTTGAGGCTAAATTGTAAAAGGATATAAAAACTCCAAGTGACAATTGACCGGTAGGTAATGTGTTTTGGTGGGTTCTAATTTGGAGTATGGGCATAAGATCGGGCGAGCCTAGCATGAAATAAATTTAAAGTCCTAATCTTTTGTATTTCATCATTTCTTGAGCTTTTGATGTATTGATTAGGCAGATAATTTTTGAAAGAAATAACTACTTGTTGCTTGAGTGACAATGCTGGAAGAGTGAAAAGGGCTACTAGATTTAGAACTTGGAAGGAAAGTCACCGTATCATATAAGACATCGATATTTGATTGTTTTAACTTTTAAATTTTTAATAGCGGTGGAAGAGGATGTAAAGTTTAAGATGTAAATTGGCCCAATTTCCATTCCCATAAAACATGATATTTGGGGGCCTGTATTGTCTAGTAAAATCAAGATTGGACGGACAGTCAAACGTGAGCGTAGCCCTTTCACAATTCCAACACAAGCGCCTCATGGATTGGGCCTCCAACCCCTTCTTCGCGCTAAAAAAAGCAATAGCCAATTAGCCATACATTTCTAAGGCCATTTACCGTCCTTAATCCTTACCGGTAATACTAATACCCGTTTTCTAATCCAAAAAAAGTCCACGAATTTTCAAACTCTGAAAAAAAACACAAAAAGCATTCAAATCGAAAAATTCCAGATTAAGAAACACCCCACCAACGCGGCACCGAGAAAATGGAACAGCCGAAGCTGGCGACAGAGCAAGCCACGCGAGCCTCGGGGCAGGAAACAGACCCGAAACTGGATCCGAAAGAGGCCGGTCATGCGGCGAATGGGGACGGGAAGTGGATAAGTTTGGTGATTGGATCGGAGTCTCAGAACGAGAGTCAGAGTGAGGAACAGACCCAGGCTCAGACGCAGACCGAGCCATCCACGACCCTAGCGGCGTCGCCCACTTCAAGGAAATCGGTGAGCTGGAGCCCCGAACTGGTGACGGAGTCGCCCGCCATGTCCTATCCCAGCGGATCCAGCCCCTACGTGTCTTCTTCCCCTGTGCCCTCCCCTTCCTTCTCCTTCAAGGGTAAAGTATTCTCTGTTTCTATACGTATTTGTATACGTACATCATTCGGTATTGATGGAATTTCTGTATGATTTTTTTTTGGGGCAGATACGGTGGATACTGTACGGAATGTGCTGGGGAGGTGGGGAAAGAAGGTCGGGGAGACCACTAGGAAGGCTGAAGATCTCGCCGGAAACACTTGGCAGCACCGTAAGTTTTTTAGGTTTTATCAGATTCGATGTTACAAAGACGTTGCTCTTTGATTTTCCTGCTGATTTAGCTGCATAGTTAAGTTTTTTGATTGGTTTCTCCATGCATGTAGTTAACTTTAGTGCTTTTGATTCTATTCGTGGATGGGGGGATTGCACTTTCTTGTATAGTTCATTTGTTGGGGATAACGTGATTGGTCCTGGTTTGATGGTTTTGGGGGATTATTATCAAAAGATTGTGATCTGGTTTTTAGGGCTGGCGATTGTTTGATCTATTTAGTTGGTCGATGTTATTTCTATGTAAGTGGCAGATGCAAGAAAATGATGAAAATGTTAATGATCAGAGTTCTGAGGAAGATCCTTCACACAACTGGCCACATGAATGAACTGTAAAATGAGCTTTTCAAATGTTCATCACCTAAACGCTAGTAGAGATTCCTATGGCCTATCAACTTGTATTTAATTGTTGATTACAGGCTGCTCCAATATACTTCTGATAAGATGCCTTGCAATTTCTTAGCTATCAAAACTATTATTTATTCAAAATTCTAAGCAATATATGATTGTAAATTTCAAAATAAGCAGGAGGTTTGATTTGACGCTGTCAAAATTAGTAACAATGCCCACGAGGGTTAGCTCAAATGGTCGCTCATTTGATGTAATACCACGAGGTTGGCTGTTTTAGTCTCCTCAATTACCTGATACATGGTTCTTGCGAGTAGTAGGATCGTGTATCCGAGGTTTACCCGACAATGATGGGTCCCAAAGGGGCCCTGCCTTGAACTTCATTAAAAAAACAATAGATTAAGATATGATTATAAGCTATTTAGGATTTAATGTCTCTTTCATGTAGATTCTGTGTTTCTATGTAGTCATAGATCTTAAAGTGAGTTACTGAGGTGGTTGTCACCCAGTTTTGTAATTAAAAAGTGAAGATCCTTGCCTTTTAGTATCATGCCGCTTCTTTTAATCTTGGTCCATGTACTTTTCTTCAACGAGAACAATTTGTAGTGTAGTTATTGTTCCTGTTTGGACATGTCCAAACCATCTGTACTCAATTTTTTTTTTCCTACCAAACCATGATATCTTCTTATAAAGGATTAAATGCGGAGTTATTTGCATAGTTTTGGTGCTGAAAAAATGAGATGATCTCTGTCTTTCTTTGCTTTTACTTTTTTCAAAACCATTTTGCAGTTATCATACATGATATTACTACTGACTGCTCTTTTTTATTTGATTTTTTGTTAGTACTAAAGTGACCTCCTTTTGTATTAAAATAGTGAAAACCGGCCCTAGTTTTGCTGATGCTGCAATGGGAAGAATTGCACAGGGAACAAAAGTCCTAGCAGAAGGTGGTTATGAGAAAATTTTCCGGCAAACTTTTGATACTGTTCCTGAAGAGCAACTTCAGGATTCATACGCATGTTACTTATCCACATCTGCTGGTCCAGTCATGGGAGTTTTATATGTATCCACAGCAAAGCTTGCATTTTGTAGCGATAATCCTCTTTCATATACCGTCAATGACCAAACTGAATGGAGCTATTATAAGGTAATTTGTATGATACTTATCAAAACAAAGATACATTTGTATGAATCGTATATACTTGATATATGGTAACTGAGGGGTGAGGTTGCATAGTTTTCTTTCCCTTTTATTCTTCACTTTTACCTATAAGATTGAAGTTTCTTCTTGATTAATAGCATATTTTTTGTCAATGCATTTGAATATTGTTGGACTTTTTTTTGGTCAACGCTAATTATTTTGGCAACTTATCTATTTGATTGTATAATTAGCCTGGATTGGACTGCCCAAGTCTAACTAGTGTGTGTTATTCAATATGAACATACAAACATAAAGGCCTTTGGGTGGGAAGGGGGCCGTTGCCCCCTTCTATCCACAAATCCTCTGAATGTAGCTTGTACTTGAGCTTTTGAATCAGCGTTCATTATTTTACACTTGAAGAGGAGCTTTTTGCTGACTGCCAACTTGATGGTGATGCGCCAGATGAGTCTTGCCAACATTGTTAGGGTTGAACATTTGACAACAGCAGGGTCAATTCCACAAGTAGGAGTACTGTTTTTAATGAGTTATAATGCTAGTGAAAGAAGTTTGGCATCTTCTAAATGATTTTAAGTTAATTAATATTATCCTCATGAGCTGTTATGGCCATATGTACAACAATTAGTCACATTCTACCTTGTTTTCTGTTTACATTTTTAATTACACATGGTATTAATGTTATGATAGTATCTCTGGGGTGTTTGCTTTGGGGAATAGATGTTGCTGTGAAGTAAGGCTCTTGCAGTACTTTCTTTAGCCATTCAAGAGGTCTTTATTTTTTGAATTTTCTATATGATTGACCTGTTGATTGCCCCATTCAAGGTAGATTCTGGCTTCACTCATGTTGGAAACGTAGGTTTGGTTACAATCAAGTTTTGTTCAAGTCATCTTGGATAATGGGAAAAGACTTTTGCTAACTGTAGCGCTAATATTTATGGCAATCATGCCCTGTGTTTGTGTTGTCAGCTAGTGTTTTCTGAGGTTAACACTTTAAGAAATAATGTGGGTGGTTTTCCTCTTACCCCTTGGGGCCAATTTCGCTTGTAATATTAATTTTCATCAGACTTATTTTTAATGTTTTTGTTTTCCATAAACTAGTGTATAGTTGGAATCATTCTTTTCTGGATTGTTAGACATCAAGCTGGAATTTGTCTCCGTTAAAACTTATTTGTTTTTGAGTTTTCTGCAGTAATTTCTGACAATTTTTGCCTATTTCCTCTGTGATGTCAATAGGTAGTTATCCCATTACACCAGCTTAAAGCTGTTAATCCTTCATCAAGCAGAGCCAACCCTACTGAAAAGTACATTCAGATTATTTCTGTTGATAACCATGAATTTTGGTTCCTGGGCTTCTTAAACTACAACGCTGCTACGAAATTCCTACAGGAAGCTTTGCAAGCCAGCAACTTGCAATCTGCATGATACTTGTTTTTGGGGCTCATAGTTTCACTTTATTGCACACTGTGCTTCATGTAACTTATAAGTTAATAGATTAGATAATTTTATTTTTTGCTGTTTTTGGGGCATAGATTGCCACATTTATTTGAGAATTCTTGATATTCCTTTGTTAATGAAACAAAGTAACTGTAGAGTTTAGGTCTTGGTATGTTTTGGGAGGACAACTACAAAGGTATAGCTCTTGTTTCTCGGTCTTGTCCATATAGTGGTACTTGGGTCTGCTACGTCAACATTGTGGAATAGTTGTGAGATAAGAATTGTGATTTTTAATATTAATCTTTTTCTTTTCACAGAATAGTTGCTTCTGAATTGGACATATGGAAATCTTATGTTGATTTTTTTTTTTTTTTTTTTCTCTTTTCTTTTGGCAAAAATCCAGAGGAGGCTCAATACTCTTTCACATATGCAAAAAATGGGTATGGATGGATGAAGGGAGAGGATAGTAGAGAAAAGGAGTGGGGGGATGGTTACACTTTCCCTCTTTGGATTTTCTGTCTTTTTGGGAGGGTACCACATCCTTTCAAAGCTTATTCTGCTCTGGTCCTCTGGAAAATTACGATTAAAAAGAAAAGCAAAACCATTTTTGCAATGCTCTGAAATGGAGGAAATTTGAAGGAAGAAGACACCAATGGATACTTTGTACAACTATTTAGCCTTTTTAATTAAAATTATATTTTGAGGGACGCATGACTCGACCCTAACAGTCCAGATTTAATGGATCTGGACTCAAAACAGAATCCAAATTTATAATGGTATCTTACCAAATTTTATTACTTAACTCTTTCTATAATCATTTTTTTCCCTCTAATTTCTATACTCTTATCTATTCCTTTTGATTCGATTGCGTGGTATCAATAAACTCTTTGTCTATTCCTGATCAATTATTCGGAGGTTTTTGTTATCTGTCATTATGCCAAAAAAAAAAAAAAAAAGGAGTTAGTCCCCACTGCATAAAGGCCTTATCTTTGAAAATCTGTTAAACAAATTTACTGCCCGAAAGTTCGTGCTTGACATTACAGGCAATTAGTGTTCTCTGTTGCCGATTTGAAAATGATAGCGCAAGTGATCTGTTAGGTCAGCCATACAGATTCTTTCAAATTGGACTCAGGCTAATTCAATCTATTATTTTTAGAGCATGTGATTCTCATGCTTTAAGAACAAACGTATGTCTAATAGACTAGATTAGATGAATTTCTTCTTATAACTCAATTTGAAAGAAAACTTTGTCCAATAGAAAAACGGATTAGATGTTTTTGGTTCCTTAATTAAATCTTTTAAGGGCATTTAGCCGACCTCTCATTGGATTCTAAGGATGTTGAAAATGTGTCTAGGCCGGTGCCAAATGGCAGCTTTATATCCTGATGCGATTGGAAAGCTTTCGAACTTGGGGTTAGTATTTGGGTCATGGCCCCTATACAAAGAGGCATTGGCCTGGGACTAATGCTAGGCCCAGGCAACTTGGTATTACTTTTGAGTTTTGTCCATCAACATAATTGAAGCGGGCCATACAATTTTTCCTTTCGGCATGTGATTAAGATTTACACTAATCCTAGTTAGATTGCTATAATCATTAACCTATAATGTCAAAATCAAGGTATCTCTTAACTGTTTCTGATGCATGCTTAATTGACCCACCAGCATATTCTATGTGCACGCGCAAATGTCATATCTTTAGAATTTAGATTACACTTTATTTAATAAGTCCATTGTCTTAAAGTTAAATTATATTGTTTTATAAAATGGAAAAAAATAAAAAATAAAAAATCAGCAAGCCCAGCATTAAATGACATGTGCCCTATAAACTACAATTTAGTAGGTGAAATCCGGTCTCTGTCTTGCCAAGCTAGGTTCCTACTATTTCAAAACAGCCCTTTATATTAGCCCTAAAGCCCACCATTCTTGACAGGAAACTTCAAAAGTCTTAGCATTAATTAATATTGGGTACCCATTTAGTTAAACTTTTAATCCTTAGGATTATGACATTTCTTTTTCAATTCAATGTTTACAATTGTTCATCCTATTGGCATTGACATGATGACAGTCATTTCTTTTTTAAGTTTATTTTTTATGACTCGAATTTACAGTATAGTATTTACCTTGATACTAACTGTTAATTGTCTTATCATCAATTCAAAAGTCCTAAAACAATTAGATACTGATTTGATTAACCCTAGCTAGGAATTGTAACACTAGGCGGCTTTCGTTAAGAATGTTGAACTAGGGACACGAAGGTTAGTGTGGGGTTGTGTTTATGGAGTTGATGACAGTATAATAGAATGTATGATGATGAGGAGTTTACTGTAACCTTCCAAGGCAACGATTCAAAAGCCGAAGGCTATGGCTTTGAAAAGCAATAAATTTCAAAGTATGCCATTCTACTGTTCCATTAAATCATTGCTTTCCATCAAAACTCTTGTCGTTGTGTTTTTATAATCTAAAATGACATAAGTATCTAGTTTACTTCTTCGTGACTCTAACAACCCACTCTCTTGTCGGTGGCCTAATGGGCCTAGTTCCAGATATAGGGTTATCATGTGTTCTCGTATTACCTTTAACGTTGTCTTTCTTTCTCTTCTAAAATATACTCATTTCTGGTCCCATCATCCCCATCCCAACATTTTTCTCACCATATCACTTTCTCACTCCTCTCAATTTTCCATTACTATATTTATTTATATATTTCACAAACAATGTACGTTCATTGCACCGATTAATTAATTTAATGCAACCCTAATATTTTAATACAAGCTAGTAATGTTATAATTAAATTAATTATATTTTTATCTCACAGTTAGCTAGCTAACATGCTGACGTGTCCGCATCAATTAGTTTTTAGTTTTTTTCTTAACAAGAATTTATTCAAAAATTTGTTAAGACTTATGGGTCAAGAATGACCGCTTCTTTTTATCAATTTGACTTTTTAAAAATATATATATATATATCAAAATGTCTCTTCTTCTCTTGGATGCTCTCCTCACATCTTGGATTTGGTTTACCCCCTTTTGATGAAAGAAAAATGTCATTCCTTCACAATATTTTACATGGTTGATGGCTTTTCTCTTGTTTTCTTAACATCGGATGATACTTAAAACACCGTCATGTTTATCAATGTAAAATGAGTGTGAATAATAACATTACCTTTGATGACAAAAACAAATAATTAAGGATGCAATCAATAAAAAAAATTAAAATAAAATAATAAAAACACTACTCATTAGACAAGTCCTCATAAAATTATATGACTTAGCCATTGAAGGCTTTCCGACGGCTCTTGGACCGACGTTATTCCACAGGTTTCTCCTTATTTTGCAGATGTGTTGCTCTTAGTCTGACCGTCAAAAGATCTGCATCAACAATAACTTTTAATATTGTTTAATTAGTTGATTTTTTATTTAAGGAAACAAAAAAATTAAAACATGTACTCGCATATATGCATTGTCCTCATTGATCTCCACATATATATTAATATTTATTGTTGGGAAGCAAACAGTACTTGTCCGGCCGGTAGCAAAGAATTATGTAACGTACATGAATTAATATCATATAATAAAAAAGAGAAGAAAATGTACGTTAATATATATTATATATACTTTTCACTTGTAGAAAATCAAAATAACCACCTGGCTTTCAAAAAATATCGCAAATTGCACAAGATATCAAATAAACTCACTGACATCAAATTTTAGTTTTTAATCTATATTAAAATTATGTAAAAAAAAAACTGAAACTAAAAAACAAAAGAAAACCCATCGTTGTTCTCCTCTCCTCTCCAAAAAAAAAATGAAAATTAAAAAAACTTAAAAAAAAAACCTGCGTCCTAAAAAAAAAAAACTAAAACTAAAACTAAAAAAACAAAAGAAAACCCATCGTCATTCTCCTCTCCTCTCCCCCAACCCCTAGGTGTTTGTAGACCCACATTCTTTCTTTGCCATCCATCTCTCAACGCCGTCGCCATCCCTCTCAACGCCGTCGCCATCTCTCTCTCCTCAATGCAGTCGCCATCCACTCCTCAACACGTTGTCGCCGTCCACTCTCAACACGCCGTCGCCGTACACTCCTTAACACGCCGTCGCCATATCGCCGCCGTTGGTCTTCCTTAGCCGCCGGTCTTCCCCAAAGAAAAGATTTTCCACCATTACCCTTTGTCTGAGGTAAGTCCCTTTCCCACAGTATTTACAATTTGTTTTGAGAAGGTTGATTTGCAAAAATAGATTTTTTTGAGTATATTGTGTAAAAGTTCGCATCTTGTTTATTGAAGGGTTGACTGCAATTTTGGTAGAATATATATTGAAAAGAGGTAACCGATTGCCACCCCAAGCTTGCAGATAATTCAAATTATAGGATGGGTAGCCCAAATTCATTACTTGTTGAATTAGGGCTACTCATCCTAGAATTTGAGAGGGACGGAGACGGCGACGGGCATTGAGAGAGATGGCGATGGCAAAGAAAGAATGTGGGTCTGCAAACATCAAAGGGGTTGGGGAGAGGAGAATGACGATGGATTTTCTTTTGTTTTTTAGTTTTTTTTTTTTGAAGACGTAGGTTTTTTATTTTTCAAGTTTTTTCAATTTTCGTTTTTTTTTTTACATAATTTTAATATTATTTAATCTGATGTAGCACCCAAAAACCGCGTAAAAGCCACGTGTAAGAGTGATGTAGACCGTTAAAAAACTAACTAATTCTCGACGTAAGATTGTTTATTTGATAACCACATGACTATTTCATATATTTTAAACTAAGGCTATTTGATTTTATCAAAGCACAGGTACTGAAAAAGTATTTAACCCTATATTAATATTTATTGTTGGGAAGCAAACAGTACTTGTCAGGCCGGTAGCAAAGAATTATGTAACGTACATGAATTAATATCATATAATAAAAAAGAGAAGAAAATGTACGTTAATATATATTATATATAAAACAAGAATTGATTTGGATGACTCATGATAACCTGTAGTACAAAGCCATGACATGCATTAACATAGAAGAAAAGGAAAATATCAAAGAGTTGAGGGACACGATGCTGCAATTGTCATAAACTTGATCACCCCATTATCATGATTCAGACTTCCAGAGAGGGATGGGTAGAGTTTTCATTGCACGCAAGAATTAGTGAATAGTCACACACTGAAAGAGAATATCTTCCATTTAGGTGCAAGCTGGACGCTAGTGGAGGGAGCATTTTACATTGTCACCCCAAATATGGTACCTACCTCTCACTCCATTTTTTCTTTTTTCTTTTCTTTTACCTCTCCCCATCAAAATCATAATAGACAGGAGAGGACCATGCTTTCAAGATATATACATATCTCTTAATTAATTAAATCTGTCATTAAAAAAAATTAGATATACATGGGCAATACTAATTAATAAGGGTAGCAACATAAAAGTTAATAAACAATTATTTTGTTTATTTTTTTGGTTTATAATGAATGGATAATAATACTATTTTTAATCTTCAATAATAATATCTTGTTTATTCATATTTTAATTTGGCCCATTACGATAAAAATTATGGCTTCGTCCTTAAGTATAAGACTACATAGGTTAATCCTAGCTAACTTAATACATTTAATTAAATGGTTAAGACCCATCACCCTAATTAACATGCTTATAAATTTGTATTGGTTTTATGAGTTGTGTAAAAATTGCTAATACTAAATGTCATACTGTACGTGTCAAGTCATTAGTATGAGATTATATAAGTTAACTAAAAATTGATCTATTTAATTAAACGGGTTAGATTCTCTGGCCTAATCGTAACCTGCTAATTATGTGTTAGCTAGGTTCGTGAGTGGAATAAAAATTGTTATTCCTAAATGTTATTTGTAAATGTTGTGTCTATGCATACACTTAATTATATAAATAATATTTATTAGACTCATTTAATTAAACAGATTAAGAATAATTAAACTCTTGAACTTGAACTTATTAATTTTTTTGTTGGGTTGAGTAGCTAGTATCGTCAAAAATTTGTTAGGCTTACTTGTTAGGATGAAAAATTAAAAAGAGAAAAAACAATTATCAACGTATAAAAGCAAAGAGGAAAAGAGAGTCACCTTTTATCCTCAACACAACAAATGTCAACCAAACCAGTGGTTGGTTGTGGGGGGTGGAAATGGCAGGCACGGGGAGAGACATACACACAAACTTTTTTTACTATCCCCCTAGCTACTCAGCTCGCTAGTGGCTAGTTGTGGCTAGTGGGTATGACAATGTAGAATACAGGTGTTTGAAAAACATCCATGTAAACGTAATCTTTTGTTATCCCCCATAAATGATAAATCCAAAGTGGTCCTGATCATTATAAGTAGCTATCTGATACTTTGTTTCAGAGCCATAATAATAGTAACTCTGGGGTGGTTTTGCAGTAGTTTTTAAACATTTATTTCTGTCACTGCTTGAAACCCCCATTCAGCCCAAAAGAGAAGAATAAGAAAGAAGACACATTTATAATTCAGTGAAAAAAAAATGATGATGGATGAAAAGATAAATCATTGCTGGGAAAAACAAGAGATGTATTTGTCCATTTTCTTTTGCTGCAATGAGCTGTAAAAAAATCTAAAAGATAGCACGAATGATAAGAAGAGGAGGAACATGAAAATAACAAGCAAAAGAAAACAAATTAAGGAGATAGGTTTTTGTTCATTTGTTGGTGTGTGATGGTGGTGCGAGAAGCAAGCTGGGCTCCACTGTTCAAGTATATGTAAGTGTAAGTAAACATTTAACAGGCCAGAGAGAGAGAGAGAGAGAGAGAGCAAAGAAAGGCTGCCAAAGAATATAGAAATGGAAATCACGGTCGCCCCACTCTTTTTCTCGTCTTGTCACCATCCACTTCCCTTTTCCCCGCAATTCTCTCTCTGTGTGTGTTAGCTAGCAACATTGCACGGTGCAGCCTGAACGGAGACCTGTTACTGTTAGTGCTACGCCTCTCCCTTCTCCCTTCTCCCTTCTCCCTTCTCCGTCCCGTTTTAGACATGTGATTTTATGAAATCCCGTTCCGTTAATGCAGAAGCACTTTCACTGTTGAACAAAAGTGGCTGGCAGAGAGTGCAGGGAAGCGTGTGTAAGCGAGCGAGAGAGAGAGAGAGAGAGAGATATGAGTGGGGATGACACAATATATAAAACTGTCCTTTCTCATTCTGTCTTCTTGTATTATCGGTTTCCCGCCAACTGACAACCAAGAAATTTGCAATCTCTCTCTCTCTGAATGCATGTCAGCACGTCCCGTCAGACGTCCCTCCACCCCGGTTGGCTGTTTTCTGGGAATCACATGTAACACTTCTTCATTTTCAGCCTTCCTTCGATCTCCTTAATTAATATTACTTTTACATGCAAAACTTGTTTAATTTTAATGTAAGATTTTCAAAGTAATTTTTAAAACATTTTAAATTATTTTTCACTGTTACATCAATATATATATATATATATATGCTTCATGCAACACTTCTTCAAATGAATCAAATGTGACAATACTCTCACCTCCAATTAAGTTTCATTCTATTTATTTTGGTATATATATGGTTTAGGATGATTAATTAATCTAAGGGTCCATGCATGTCCTTTTAGTGTGTATCAAATGAGTTGATTTTTTTTCCTATCTCCCCTCTTGTGTGGACATGTAAAAAAATAAGTTGATTTTTTTTTTTAAAAAAAAAAGTAATAAAATTAGTACTTAAGCTTTATGGGAGTGTAAAATCAATTATTATGTCTATTTTCGACATTAGTGGGCCATTTGCTATATGTAGGGAAAAAATAAAAAAAAACCCAAGTGGTCCAATATTCCTATTTTATAAGGTATATCATGTCCACATAATCATCACCAACTCATCAAGCATTGCCAAATCAGTTCCTTGCTACGTGTCAACCCCACCACGTCACAAAACAAATCAAACTGATATATACAACTTATGATTGTCCATCAAACCCATCATATGATTGTTCATCTGCCACATCACAAAATATGGGCTAAATGTCAGTATTCTATTGTACTGAAACATTTATCTAAGTTTATTCTCCTCAAATTAATCCTTGCTTGGTTCTCTTATCCGCCCTTTTATGAATCCACTTTCTTTCTCCTTTCTTTTTCGTATCTCTGCTTTTCTGAACAATGGCTCATCAATTCATTCTTCCTTTCTTTTCTTTTCTTTTCTTTTTTTCTTTATTTTAGCCAACTATACTCTCTCTCTCTCTCTTTCATGTTTGAAATTATAAAACAAGTACTACATGCAAGTATATAACATATAATTAATTTACAAAATGTCATTTTCAAACATTTATTTTCCTTCGAATAAATGCTCTTTTCTAAGAATCCAATTTAAAAGAGTTGTTGTATTAATTTGTTTCTTTAATTTTCGATCAGACAGTTGACATCGATGACCGAATTAGAAAAGGGCAAGCTTTTATGGAAGTCATAATTGAATATTCGAGAGCAATCTCCAATCTTTAGGCACAATGTTCCTACACCAAGAGCAGCGCGTAACTCTTAGGGGCCCGGCCGTATGCATATATACATATATATATATATATATATATATATATATGTTGACGTTTCCCTGCAACTTGTTATAATAAAGATAACGATCGGACTTATTCCTAGCCTATATACATATATAAAACAAACGGAAAAAGTATGCATATTATTATTCCTTCAGATTATTAGGCAATTTTTTTTTTTTAAAAAAAAAAATTTAAGGTATATATGCTTTCCAAAACTCTTCCAAATTACTACAAAATTACTATATACCCTTTTGGCCCACAATTGACAACAAAATTTATAAAAATTCTCAAAAATATAAAATACCGGAAGAGATATTACAAATTATCTGATAGTTTAAAATGAATGAAAAAGAGAGAAAGAGTTCATACTTTCATTGAGAGCATGTCTAATTAACCTTCTATTTTGACGTGGCTAAGGAATAAAGAATAATTAAGCAGGAACTAAAACAAATCAATGTCCGACCGAATATGTGTTGTGTTCTAGTTTTGGTAATGCGTAAAAATGTTAATAAGGAACTACAATTGACCGTAAAATGAAGTACTGATGATTGACGTCCTTCCAAAAATAGCTGATTATTTTATAGATTTAATTAGGAGCACATTTCAATTTATAAATTAATTAAAATGAGAAAATTAATAAATGTTATTAGCTAGAGTAGCAGGTGTAAACGTCAGAGACACCGAGAGTGTGGCAGGGGGGGTACTGGGACAATGGCGTTGGTTTATAGTCTACTACAATTATTAGGGCCATTTCTGATTTTGATTAGACGGCCATCATTAATCTTATCATATAAATACTTTATGATTTTCTGAAACTTGAAAAAGGACATAAGATACATGCATATTGTTGTCTTCACCCGGTTCCATTTATTTTTATATATTTTGTTTTTCTTTTGCCCTACTTACCATTTGATATTCGAGGGGAAAGTATTTTGTCGCTTCCCTTATCTGTCTGTGTTTTTTTTTTCCTTCTCCTCAAATCCAATCAAACAGTACATTTTTGTAAAGCTGAATTTTTTGCAGAACCTAGCTATATGTATATTTCTTAGGGTACATCTAAGTGTTAATTATGTTGGTAAGCAAAGTTAATCAAGTTCTAAAAAAAAAGTTTTCTTTAATTCTACTTTCTTTTTTTTTTTAATAAAAAAAAAGGATCTTTGATTTGATGATGTTTGAGTTTATATAGGGTCGAACAACAATGGGTGTTCTTTTCTCTTTTAATCTTCCAATTATTTTTTATGTAAGTTGGTCAAGAATGACAATTGGTAGACACATATCTACACCGCTTGGCTTATCAAACTAAGCGGGCTTAAGAGAGGAAGTATATGGACCCAAAAACCCAACAAATTGAAGAGAGTGCATCACAAAAAGTTATTGTCTGGACGATCACCTCAATTTGTTCAAAGGGGTTCGTAGCAAGGCTTAGTTGACGCCGCATTAATTGGGAGTCAAATGGTACATATCACACCTTACCACCATGTAATAGTAGCATATGGCATTTAATGAACATCCATTACATTGTTAGTACCATGTTTTCGTAGAAAGATGATACTTGATAAGAGGTACATTTGACTTAAAGTCAACGATCAAACGACACCACTCACTAGAGTAATGTTTAATAGTGGGCAACACTTGACAAGACTTATGCAAAGAAGAGAGTGCCTATAAAGGTCAAAAAACAAGCTATAGAAAAGTAAAAACACTCTTGCTTCTAATCCTGATTTATATATTCAACAATAATTTTGCAAACACAAGGAAGCAAACACATGAATTCGTGTTATGAAGCTGTGTGGGTGAACATATACTTGAGCTTATCAATATCAAATGACTAAAGACTATAGTGTACGCAACGCAAGCTTTTGAATTTGGGATTGAGATGAAGACCCGGATGGTGATACTCAATAATTTTGCTGCTCGCATAGATACGAGAAAGATTTTTATAAATTACGTATATGCAGGTTGAATAGAAATAGTCAATCGACCAACCTGTCCTGTTCAGACAACTAACCTCATAGAATATCTTTCATATTTAGAGAATCTCAAGCTTTTTGCTGGTCGTGGGTGACTCATTACCCTCTTAAGATTATAAATGCTTGCTGAACATTCTACATGGAGCCTACCTAGCCCCTATACATATAGCCTTGGCCATTAGCCCCCCCCCAGCCATGGATGTTCAACCTCATTCTTGAGACTTCCCATAACCCCCACCCCCCAAAACAAAAACAAAAATGAAAATGAAAAGAAAGGTTAAGATAAAGGAAGTACGTTGTTCCTGCAGCGCGTTACAGAGCAATATTAAATGCATGTTGACGCCAAGAGCGCGTCACGTATGTCGGAGACGAGCGCACGTAGGCAGCAGCAGCCTTAAATGCCGACAATTTAATTTTTCCTAAGTAATTCCGTGTCCGTGCCCCACGCTCAGTTCCCGTACCCTGATAGCAAATGCCTCACACTCCATTTCCCACTTGTACGCTTGTCTTCTAGCATCTCCGCCATAGGCCTCACGCGCCACTACAACGCGCCACCATTGACTGCCCTGCGGGACCCCCGTCACCTCAGTTCGTTACGGGAATGCGTGCGGAACTGCTTGACGGGACGCACAGGTGGGTTTCAGTGTGGGATTGGCTGTGCGGGGGGGAGCGCGTGGGGTGGGGGGTTTACAGAAAAGAAAGTGTGTTATTTGGGATTCTCTTTCCCATCCCCTTGTGCTGCAGACTGTACCCACACCACTCCCACCTCTGAATTTCACAGTCCCAGCACCTCTTCCAATCGCAATTTCACTGTCCTTCACTTTTACCGCGCAGTAACAAAGCAAATTAAAATGATAACCACTCCGTAGACCGTAGACCGTAGACGAAGGTGAAAACCACTGGCTTACCGGGAACAACCGGTGGAAAAAGGGGCAGGATAGAGACCCAATTTAGCTGGGTTTCAGAAACGGGAAAGTATATGAAGGGCTTTGAAGGAAGACAGCTCTTTTTGCAGAGAGGGAAATTGATGGCCACATTCTCTCACTGCTCTTATCTTCTCTCTCTTCACGCTATAGCTAATCAGCCTAATCTCTCAAGGTTAGAACCAAATACCACCCAAATCCTCACGTCTTTGGTGGCGCTTTTTTTTCTTCTTTTTTAAAAAAAAATATATTATTTTCAAGAGAATTTCATGGACTTCGAGGATCAAGAGGAGCACGAGGAAGAGATGGAGCTGGGCGGCGCCAGCTACGACTCCATGGGCAACTCGGGTCGGGTCAAAATGTCGAGCTCGGGCGGAGTCGGAGTCGGAGGATCCGAGCTAGCCGTGGCTCAGCAGCAGCCGAAGAAGCCCAGGTACCGGGAGTGCCTGAAAAACCACGCTGTCAACCTCGGCGGCCACGCGCTCGACGGCTGCGGCGAGTTCATGCCTGCCGGGGCCGAGGGCACCCTAGACGCCCTCAAATGCGCCGCCTGCAACTGCCACCGAAACTTCCACCGCAAAGAGACCGACAGCCACCTAGCCGGCGCCGGAGCAGCCGACCCGTACCTTCAGGTGGCACACCACCCGCAATTCTCGGCGTACTATCGGACGCCGGCGGGGTACCTACACGTGGCGCCGCAGCATCACCGGCCGCTGGCGTTGCCGTCAACTTCTGGAGGGCACAGCCGGGAGGAGCAGGAGGAGGATATGTCGAACCCGAGCGGCGGCGGCGGAGGCGGTGGGTCGGCGTCGAAGAAGAGGTTTAGAACGAAGTTCACGCCGGAGCAGAAGGACAGGATGCTGGCGCTAGCGGAGAGGCTGGGGTGGAGGATCCAGAAGCACGACGAGGCGGTGGTGCAGCAGTTCTGTAACGAGACTGGGGTCCAGCGTCACGTCCTCAAGGTGTGGATGCACAACAACAAGCACACCCTGGGTAAGAAGCCCTAGCTAGGAAGAACCAAACCCCACCAAAACGAAACAAAAGCAAACGAGTCTCTCTCTTTTGTAGCTAAGCCTAGGCATTGAAGAAGGATTTTTCCTTTTTTGGTTTTCTGTCCATTATTGATCTCTCTGCACTGAAAGAAAGACCGCTACGGGTTTATTTTGAATGAATTGGAGGTGGGAATTTGTGTCGCTGACTTTGTCGGGATTTTAGTTGGGTTTTAGGGTTTTCTTCTCTTTTTTTGTTTCTTAATCTTTCTCGGAGGGTTTTCCATTTAGCTAGTGGTGGTGTTTTAATGGAGATTTGTCAACTTGGATTAGAGTAGACTATTGTTGTTGATGGGTTAGCCTTTTTTTTTTTTTTTTCATTATCATTTTAATGCATGCAAAATCTTTGCTCTATTACATCTACTACATGCTCTTATACTGGCAGTGTGAGCAATGGGTGCTGCACTGGATTTTGATGGGTTTGTCTTTTACAGTTTATTTTTTTCTTCTTCTACTTCTATGTATCATGTATGAGTAAGTTTTTGTTTCAGCAAGAGGAATGAGGACTTGCATTGGAGCTGATGGTCTGGTTGGATCATGTGCAGAAATTCACCTTTCATTTGTAAGTTTGTGTGATCTCAGACAGTTGGAAGGAGCTCTCTCGGAGCCACAAACGTGTGCCAACCTGCATTTTCCGTTTATACATCTCTTTCTACGTGTACGCGAGTCTGTGTAGCATTTACTCACCCAACTGTTCGTTAACAGTCCTGGAAGAGAGAGAGTGATAAATACAGCCTAAAGGGTTTGGGGATTTCTGTTAGAAGCATTACGGATGGTATTGAATGAGTGCACTTTTCCTTTTTCTTCTGCTTTTTTTCAACACAGATCCTTCGTCCTCCATTCAATGTGGATGCATATGCTTTGGGCTTTTAATCGATGCGTTTTCAGAACCTTTGCTTGCCTTCATTTCTTCTCTTTCTTCTCCTTTTGTTCATCTTTTCTTCTGAAGGTACTACGACCAACTTTAAATGATCGTGGAAGAAGCAAAGGTTGATCACTACTGTCACTGCAGAGACCTCCTTCTCTGGTCTGTTTCTGTTGCCAAATCTCTTTCTTGCATACTTTGCAGTCATCATAATTATGCACACACTCATCTCTAAGTTTCCTGTTTTCTTTTTGTTCGTTCGGCATATATATTATGTGAAATTGTATTTATAGTTTCTATTTTTAATATATGACACCTTTATAATATTATGATGGTAGAACCCAGATGTTTGGTCATTGATGGGGTCAACTTGGGAAGGAAAGGGCTGAACCAGATGGGTTCGTTTTATTTCATGTGAATTTTATTTGTTTTTTTATTGCTAATATTTCTTTCTTTCTTTCTTTCTTTTTGGCCTTGGGAAGGAAAATGTTATCAGCAACAATAGTTTTTCGCTGTTTCTCTCAATGAAAACTCAAAATCCAAATGTGGGTTAACTTCATGCTGGAGAAATTCGATAGATCCAAAGCTTGGTCTCAAAGTTCACTTTCTCTTCTTTTTCTGTTTCAATAGTCTATTTCAAAGGGAACATGTGGGCACTTCAGCAGTAAGAAAAATTCTTATAAAATATACCAGAGGGGGAACACAGCTTTTTTCTGCAACTCCTCAACTACTACCATTCTTGAAGAAGGTTCAGCTTTTGGTGAATAGAATCCATTAAGATCCCAAGAATCTCTTTTAAATCTTGTTCATCATCTTCGATAGCACATGGGGTTTATTCCAAACTCATCAACACCCATTTTTCTTTTGGTTCTATTTCTATATATATATATATATTCCCCTACTTTTCCTTTATTGAGAGGGAGAGCTGTTCTGAGCTCAGGTCACTCTCCTCAAGTCACGATTCAGCTTGACACTGCAACAGGCGGGACCTGCTTCCTTATTTGGGGCAAAATAGAGAGAGATGTGGCTCGCTTGGGTCTTTTCATTAGTTCTATGTATGGAGATTGATGTTTCAATTTTACTAGCAAAATATTTTTGTTGATTGTTTGCCTCTTCCTGAGTCCAAGATTACCTGCAAGAAATGCTATTCAAGATGCTTTGCTTGTTTGGGTGCCAAGTATCCCAGTATCTGTTAAAGCTGCAAAATAAGATGTGGTCCACATTTGGAAATATTGGTCAAAGGTTTAGACCATTTGTACAACGGCCTAGCTGTTCCTATCAATATTCTTAATCTGGTGGACTATCTTTTCTTCTTTGCCCATTTGAAAAGAGTTCAGAAAATATCCAAAACGGGTAATCAGGGAAATAATTAGGGTTACAGACCAGAAAGAAACGGCAAAATTGAGGGTTCAGGATTCCCAAGCTAGTACCACTGGCTAGATTGTAAAAGTTAGACCTCTAGGGTTTGCATTCATAATTAATCTGCTAATCCCCCATCCATCTTGTATACATGTTAACTTTGATGTACGCCAATAGTTAATCCTAATTGCCTTCAAGTACGGGTGGCAAACGGGTCTAACCCTACAACCTTTAACACTTTATTTCATGTTTGGTTTAAAACGAGTTCGTAAGTCATGTAAAGAATTAACAGTTTTAAAATAAGTCAATTATAATTTGTCCCATGTAATTAAATGGGTTGAATATTATATTTCAATTCATTAATTTGAAATTAGATTCGTGTCAGATTAAGAATGGTATCAAGAAATGACAACCCTACTTATTACTTAATCCTAATTGCCTTGGAGTAATCTGATAGCTAGCCCCTCATCATAATTGTGACTAACAAAAACAGATGATTTAGCGATACGTCGTTTCAGTTACTTGACCCATTTTCGTTTGTTTGCGCATGGGCATCGCACTTTCTGTCCACTCATGGATTCCTGATTTGGACACTGAAAGCTGTAAGCCAAATCCCATACACTTGGAGGCTTGGAGCACTCGTTACTGCTATTATGAAGTCTGTATATAGGCTAAATCTGAGATCAAAGTTTAGGTGGTCATGATGTTTCTGGTTGATTGTCAAGAACACCACGACTTGTACGGATATATTTAGTCTCCGGCTTTAATTTATTTATGATCATGGTTTGATTATGGAAATGGCCGGCTACTCTTTTTTCAGCCTCCATCGATCTTCTCCATGGTATCTTCTTCATTTTTCCCATTCTTCATCATATTTACAAGTGCATGCTCCCACCACCATAATTCTTCAACTTAAGAGGCACAAATTTCAAAGTATATATATATACAGACATGTACGTGTTTATATACATATACATTTAAATTTACATAATGTATGTATAAAATAATAAGTAAATTTAAGAAACTCTAATTCTAAGTTCGATCAATTGATCCTTGTGAGTGTAGCACATATATATGTGATTAACGTTTTTCCTTAGTTATGACAAATTATTGATGATTAGATTCAGCATCCTAGTAATTGATGTATTTAATAAGAACACTAATGATTTGAACGAGGAAAATTGTGACACCCAAAAAAATAAGCCCTACACTGATTATGAATCTGGAGTATCCACTTTTTAAAAGCAAAGCCGAGAATTGGAAGGTAAAAGTCCAAAAGAAATTGACATTAGCAGTACCTTAGATACCTTTTTTTGACAGTTGAAAGATTAAGACTCTTTAATGGCACACCGATCGTGAATTTGATGCTGACCATAACATTCTTGTCCCTACTTGATGTAAGGTCCAAAGGGTGCAACTGATCTTTTCATGTGATTCCAATTCTAATGCTCTATGATGCCATAGCCCCATAGCTTCATGATGCCTGTGTAACGTACAACTAAACATGCTTTGAACTACACTACAATCCACATGATCATTTTAAATTCCACCATAACAAATAATCTCAACATAAATCGAAACCGAAAGTGCGTGCCTTGTAGCCAGGAGGGATTTAAGATCTCGTGCAACAAGACCCAACTCACTTGCATATGTATTGGGCAGCTTCACATGAGAGGACATTTGTTCTCCACTCTATTTAGACATGTGCACGATCAATCAGAAAAACGAAACCCAGACTGTTTGAATACATGTTTGATTAGAAAAGAGAACCCATCATCTCCATCCAAGTAAAGGGGAAGTTTAGGATAAATCATAGAAAGCTAACCAATTATGGTACTCCAAGATTAATATATGTAATCTAAAGTGATTATTACTAATTATTAGGTAACAAATTAAGGCTTCACCAACCTAGCTTGGCCGTGAAAGCTCCATTTTTCTAAACAAAAAAGATAACTGCATGTGGTTGAAGTCAGGCTTAATTCCAACCACAATGATGGGCCAAGGGAGTAGGCAAGATCCTCTCAGGCTCTTTGGCAGACAAGAGGTCCAAAGCAATGCTGAAACGTAGGTCCACTCTCAAATGTTTTCCGAACCCATGTTGAACCAGTAATTGCTCATAATAGCTTCTCCAGCTCATCTCCTGTCTCCCAAATTTGTGTTCATTTATTACATTATTACATGTCGGTGAGACTCCAACAGCAATCGTATCCCACATTCTTGTCACCATTTTGTTTTGCCTGCCTTTTTTTTCTTTTCATCGGCCTTCTAGAAATTCCTTCAAGCCCACTTGCCCTTGGTGATCAAAGAGCGTTGGAAAAAATAAATACAAATTGTAATTAGATTATTTAATACCATTAATTTGGGAGTGGTATGCTAGCTAGCTTCATGATTGTTATCAGACTCCAATTCATATATATAATTATTTTATTTTTTTTCTCCCGACTTCACGCCTGGTAATTAATTAAGTTCACGACCAAATAACAAAGTGTCGTATGAATTTTATAAATACTAAAGGAATTGAAAACTTTGTAACATAAGAGTCAGAGACACTAATTATAACAATCAAAGCCCGACAATATATTATTTAAAAATGAAAAATAAAAAAATCAGAGCGAAACAATATTACATGGAGAACATTCTTTTCATAATCACCGTACTTAATTAATATAAATAAATTAAAGAACAGAACGCGTACAACAACATGGGGTCCCAAATCAAACATAACGTTATTATTAATATTTTTATTCATTTATTTTCATGCCAGAAAACCGAAGTGATATCAATCTTTCCATCGATCCCAGTTTAAGGACTTTGTTACCAACGTCTTCTGGGCTGCCCAAATATTCTCCCTCGATTGTTTAGGTTGAGATTCGAGTAGCGGCAATGGTTATTGCTTAGTGTTTTAGCCTGATGTAAGCTGACCGCCGGACCGGCATTGGATCGGAGAGTCTTGACCCAATCGAACTTCTTGGTAGTGGGAACCGGCGGCGCCTGAATTTTTTCTGATCTAGAAGTCCGAGCCCGGGGGCCCTTCTCATGATCAGGCGCTTCTTTCTTGGTCTCTTTTATCTCAATTTTGGTTCCTCCTTCCATTCTTATGCTTATGTTCACTTCCAGAAGTGTTGTGTTATTGCTTCTTTGCTGACTCCGTGTCTCAAATCCAGGTACTACTTTTTTTGCGTTCCTTTCCTTTTGCTGCTGATAAAGTCGGTGCAACCTGAGAGCATGATGGTATATTCCATCTTTAATCTCTTCCTCCAAATCCCTTTCTATATCAATCTCTAGCTCGTTGCGGATCTTCAGCTCCTTTTCTGACATGCCTGCAGCCCTCATGGATTGCTTGTTCAGGATATCATTGGTCCTTGAATGGGTTTCCTTAAAATCAATCTGTACCACTGAGCCATGCCATGCACCGCTATGATAATTCAAATATGAGTCCTCCCCTAATGGCAGAACCGATAAATCTGCAAAACCCACAAAGGAAATCCCCAGTAAAGCTAGATGAGAGATGAAACTAAAATTACTGAATAAAGGAAAATAATTATAAGAAATTCCGATTACTAAGGAAGAAGACAAACTGATGATAAAACCTAGTATATCAGCTGCTTTCTTGGGTTGTCCTTGCTGGTCCATCGATCTTCCACAGTATGCGTTTCCATGTGCTGCAAATTCAAACTCCTTTAAATCCTGCTAGAATGATTTGGACTGCTGAGTTTGGGGCCTGTGGTACAGTTGGGACGAAGACGTCGAAGAGGACGTAAGAGATGATGTTTAAGGAAAGAATAACCGTTAAGAGACGTTATTTTAGTTGGCTTATTCAAATTCAGGCGCCAAATGTGTCTGTCTGGTATGGGAAGTAATTTGGTATCTATTGGATATAAGAAGAGTAGATATTTTCCTTAAATAAACGGTGCTTTACTCGGAAGGAATAAGGGTTTGGGTTGCACTTAAAGCACAATCAATATAGGGTTCCACACTATACCCCCCCACATGTTTGATGTATGAGCCTATGGATAGTTACAGGTCCATTGGGCTCACAAGGCGTGGTGAATGGGCTGTGTGGCTGTGCCTAATGCCTATTCTTGTGGAAAATTGCTCCCTCCCCACTTGGGCTTCTTGGCCCATTTCTTATACAGTTTTTTTTTTTCGTTAATTTCTTTCCGATTCCCCAATAAACCTCCTGAACATATATATCTCACGAATTGGCATATGATAATTATGGAAGACAAATTTGTTGTCCAACCGGAAAAGGTCAGAAAAAAATAAATAAATAAAATTGTGTCCTACGAGTCCACGACACTACTTCTAGAAAGCATGCCTGTAAGTCCTGGGATCGCTATTGAGCTATAACTAGATTGAAGATATCGATTTAAGGAGATGAGCTACAGTCATTGAAAGATATATATTTTCTGATTTGATAAAAGTGGAGCAATTCATTGGTTCATTAACTGGTTTAGTTGGTTCAACTAACCCGGTAAATCAGTCGGTTCAATTCAAACTATTGTTAAGAGTTGTTAAAGAGGGCGAAAGAAAATGAGTTCAATTCATAGTTTCAGTTAACAGACATAGGTTTGTGCTCTGTTTTTTTACTCCCTCAGCTAGAGACAATTCATATAGGGGTATTCTTAAAAAAAAAAAATTGAGGGTGCCAATGGTAATTTGCGAAAGTAGGAGATAAAAAATTAAAAACAAAAAAAAAATCTTTTTTTTTTGGATGCAGTGTGAAACTTGGATAGAAAAAAGCAAATTTTTTTCTTTGTTTTTTTTTGGTGTGGTGACATCTCCAAAACCTCACACATGTATGCAAGAAGAGTTAGGTGGGTGACGATTTCAATCATTGTGATTACAATTTTTAAAGGGTCAACGATTTTAATAATTCATTTGCTGAATCAATCAAGCACGTGCATGGTTTCTTTTAGACAACTCAACCAACGGCCATAGATAATCAAACATATTAGTCAAGTAATAAGTCAAGTTAAATTAATAATACAAATATGTCTTGTTTAATCATCAAACATAATTTTGTGCCCGTAGATTGTTGATGCATAGAGTGATCACACTATTATAAGTATGGTCATACCTACACCAAATTGTATAATATATACAAGAAGATGTTATAACTTTCAGTGAAGATAATTGACTAAGAAATATAACTCTTGATCTAGTTAAGTTGGGACTTTATAAAGAGTCCCAAGAGAACACAAATTAACATTATCCTAATAATTTATGTTATACTTAAGTGAGATTGGGTATTTAAGTATTCTCTTATTTTTCACAGAATTTTCACCCTAATAGGAGAAATTCTTTGTGAGATTAATTATATAAAATCTTACGGTCAAATTCCAATATAGATAACTCATTTATTAAATAAATCAAATTTGAGTCAAATATTTTCAAGTTGAACCCAAGTATGTTTATAATCGGTTCTATTCGTTTACAAACAATAAACAATAAACTTCTCTCTCTCTCATGGGCTGCCGGAATTGACTATTGCCTCCACATGCGGCCTGTGATGGAAAACTAGGTGGCAAACAGCCAAAACCGAAGCTTGGGCGGTCAACCCAGAGTGGCAATCGACAGGTGTGTATTATTATGGACGACAAAACAAAAAAGTCAGCATGGGAAAGTGAAGCCAATTTGGACTGTCCAATGAACCGGTGCTTATCGATGCGTGTGTGGTTGGTGCCGGAAATGCGAATCTGTTGCTTGTTGATTCTATGTAGTAGGTGAAGCTTTGCCTCCAACTAACCCACCAACCAACCAAAAACCAGTCCAGTCAGCGGCTGTCAGGTTGTGTTAACTCTTTCAGCCAATCAACTAAACTATTTTGATTTGGATTTGGGGCAATACTTATGCCTTAATTTTTATAGTGATAATGTAATCAAGTGATTAAATTTATTTATTTTTATAAATTTAAGATTTAAGAATAATTAATAATTTAACATAATATTAGAGTCAAAATCATAAAATTGAATATTAATTCTGTCAAATTATTATTTATTTAAATTAAATATTTTATATATTGAATTTCACCTATTTAAAAAAATTTAAACTTATATGTATTTAACATTTTCTTTCTCAAGTGGGCTTAATGAGTGAGACTTTTGAAATAATCGATAATTTAACATATAAAAGCCGAGAAAGGACGTTGATTAACGATCTCCCGTTTGCTCCGCGCGCAGTAATTAACAGAAAGACATAAAGAAAGGCCGGCTATATTTATTAGCAATTTCACGGTTTTTTTAATTACAAAACGCAGGGTAGTTTGGTAGTTTGGTCTGCAAGCCAAGGTTATATTAGTCAAATGATTTCAGTCTGCGTCGAACTTTGAAAAGCTTCTCGTGGTCTCTTAAGTCAGCACTCCTATTGCTGTTGGCCTTTATTTCTGTTCGCTCCCTCAATTCGATAATTCATAATTGCCCCCCACATTGCTCGAGCGATCATCGCTCGGCAGCCTAGTAATCTCCGTTCCGTTTCAATGGGCACTCTCTCGCACGCGATCATCCCCAAACTCGCTCTCCCGCGCCGCGATTCTCAGCGCTCTTATCATGGACTTCCGCGCTTGAATTCTCGTCCCCTGAGATGGAATGCCAACAGAGACGCCAAGAAGATCCGTGTGTCTGCGGGGACCGCGAAGCGGAGCCCCCCCATTGATTTCAGCGATCCCGACTGGAAATCCAAGTTCCAGGAGGACTTCGAGACGCGCTTCAACATCCCTCACATCACTGATATCTTCCACGACGTCGTTCCGATTCCCTCCACTTTTTGCCTCAAAATGAGGTCCTTTTGAAAGCAAATTGTGAATTGCGCATTTTATTTTATCGCTGTACTAGTTTTAGACATTGAAGAATTTTACATGATTGTGGTAGTTTTATCACTGTACTAGTTTTAGACATTGAATAATTTTGCATGATTGTGGTTATCTCAATAAATTGCAATGTAGTTTTTTTAAAAAAATAAAAAATAAAAAAATAAATTATTCAACTAGAAATAGCTCAAATTCCATATCTACTTGGTATTTGCTTGCAGGACACCGGTAACAGAGGACTTTGCGGGAGGGTATCCATCGGACGAGGAGTGGCATGGTTACATAAATAAAAACGACAGGGTGCTTCTTAAGGTATATTAAGCATTTATGGTAGAACTTTGTAGTTTGGATTTGATGGGCCTCTTCCAAGAAAATATACCAATCCGTCAATTACCATAGAAGGTGTCTTTTTCTCCTGTTGAACTTTGTTGTCTGGGTTAATTAAATACGATGCAGAAGAAGATGTAATTGTGTGAGATGGTGTCCAATTGAAAAAAACTCAAAATCTAAGTTTTCAAATAGTTGATTTATTTTATTCTCCATCTTTTTTTTTTTTTTCTCTGGAAGTGATTATAATTTGAATGATTTATGACAGATTGTAGCAGTCTGGGGAATCCTGAATTATCTAGTTAATTGTAGCAGTCTGGCTTTATGCATATCAAAATTCCAGGCATTGCTTGATTTATTTTGATGTTTGAAACATATTTGTAGAGAGGGAAGAAATAATTGAAGAACTCCATTTTTTACCTTTCATACTTGCTATGTAGTTACGGTATGCGAGGACTGTTTTTTCATTTAGATGCGAGTTTTTCAATGCTTCCTAATTTTTTTGTTCCATCACATTTATTCGTATGTAGGTTGCCAAGAACATGATTTGTATAAATTCCTATGTAGAATGCCAGGGATGTTATATCTTTCCGCTCAGCCTATTTACTAGTATTTGCATTGTAATTTGCCTTTCTATTCAATATTCCAGGTCATAAACTACTCGTCACCTACATCTGCTGGTGCTGAGTGCATTGATCCTGACTGTAGTTGGGTGGAACAATGGTAAATATCTATCTTTAACTCTCTTATAGGAAATTGTGAAAATCTGGACTATGCATCTGGTGACAATGAGAAGACTCTATGACCAATTTATTTCATGTTCAGAGAAATATGGGACATTTTTTTTCTCATAGTAGAACCTAAAGTGAATGGGGATCCATAGAGGTTTGCCAATTAGAGATTTGGCATGAAAATGTGGAAGTAGTGATAATGGGTGGTAGTTGTTAGGTTTATAGCTCTCATGGTCTAGGAGTTTGCAAGATACAAAGTCAATATGAAAAGTGTTTGGAAATCAAGTAAATGATTAATTTTACCATTTTTTTATCAGCTTAATGCTTTTGGTATTACTGGTGATTTAACATGATATTAAAGTAGATGTCATGAGTTTGAATCTCGATTTTATAAGTGTATCCCCATTTCAATTAAAAATATTCAACGTATTGGGCTTTACTCGATGAACAGGAGTTTTGAGCTCATGCATGATGGAGAGTAAAAATATTAATTGAATGATTAAACTTACAATTTATTTATTTATTTAGTTTAATTATTGTTATTTGTTTTTTTGGTTGTGGTGAATCATGGAGGAATTACCTTTCATTGTTGTCAAGAGGCAATTTTTTGGGACTTATATGGTGAAGATGTCAAAGTTTTCTGATAAGATTCCATGATTTGGAATGTAGGGAATTTTCAAAAGAGGAGAGTTTCCAAATTTTGACTTTTATTTTGAACAACCATCTCTTGGAATTTACAAGATAAAATGTACTCTTAGATCTGCTTAGATATGTCTAATTCCATTAAGTGTCTCTTGGAAATGGTTTTTTCCTCAGTTATGTTGGAGTTTGTCTAGAGTGACTTATTGACTTGTCTAAAAGAACTAATTTGACTTGTCATTGATTGCTACTTCATAATGACTTATCATTTTGATTGTATTAGATGTCAATTTGACTGCTACTTCATAATGTTATTGTATGTAACTGGAACTTTCCAGGGTTCATCGTGCTGGACCACGGGAGAAAATATACTTCAGGCCAGAAGAAGTGAAAGCAGCAATTGTAACTTGTGGAGGGCTCTGCCCTGGTCTCAATGATGTCATCAGACAGGTCCTTGTCATGACTCATTTTATTATAGTTTTTAACCACATCAAACGTGCTGTCCTATTTAATAAAATTATCATCTTAAGACATTGTAGAAATTATGTAGCATCTTAATTTATATTGCCTGGTCCAGTTTCAGGCAGTTCTTTTCACCTTAATCAAACCTTTGCTTGATAGTAATCTCCGGTGCTTACAACTGAAGTTTATGTGCCTAAAAAGAACACAAAACTTAACCATTGTCAATATATATTGGCACGATATTTACTTGATTATACTGCTATATAGTAAACACACAGGGTGTGTTTATTAATTGTTTTGAAAAGTGTTTTTTGTTTTGATTTGAATTGAATTTTTTGATGTGATAGAAATTCAAGAAGTGTTTTTGGTGGGATCTACCTTGAAAAAGTGTTTCACTTAAAAAATATTGTGAAAAGTGTTTTTAAGTTTTCAAAGAAACAAACACTAAACATACTTATGTTGAGAAAACACAAGCTTATTTTTAAAGTGTGAAGTTGACTTTTTTACTTATAAAAAAATAAAGTGAGTATGCAGCCACCCTTAGAGGAGAGGGTGGCCCACCCTCCACGGTAAGTAATAAGTTAATAAGTTAACTTCCCCACCTGAAAAAGTAAACAATTGTTTTCCCAAAATATTCTCATAAGACAGTTTGAGAAGTTTTCTAAAAAGTGTGTTGTGTTTTGTTTTTTGAAAATTGTTTGGTCTTTTGTTTGGTAAATGTTTTTGAAAAGTGTGTTTTTGTGCTTGAAAAGAGAAAACACTTTTCCCAAAATTCCCCTTGAATTTGCAATGTTGTATGAAAGTAAATCTTGAGTTGAAAAAATGTAATTCTGCATTCTCAAAATCTTCTCAAACATAGATCAAACATACACCCTGCATTCTTGAGCAATGCATAAGTCTATGCATAAGTATGCAGCCACCCTTAGAGGAGGAGAGGGGTGGCCACACCCCCCCCCCTTTGTAAGTAATAAGTTAACCTCCTCACCTGAAAAAGTAAACAATTGTTTTCCCAAAATATTCTCATAAGACAGTTTGAGAAGTTTTCTAAAAAGTGTGTTGTGTCTTGTTTTTTGAAAATTGTTTGGTAAATGTTTTTGAAAAGTGTGTTTTTGTGCTTGAAAAGAGAAAACGCTTTTCCCAAAATTCCCCTTGAATTTGCAATGTTGTATGAGAGTAAATCTTGAGTTGAAAAAATGTAATTCTGCATTCCCAAAATCTTCTCAAACATAGATCAAACATACACCCTGCATTCTTGAGCAATGCTTAAGTCTATGTGTTTTGTGGCCTTAAGTTTCTGTATAACATTCCACTATTAATATACAAGATTGATTGGAGTTACAGAACTCATAAGAAAATATTTATTAGTGAATAGCATTTTCAAAACCTTTTCTTTTGAAGCCCCATATCTAGTAACAGTGCTAAGATTTATGTTATTATAACTACATCTATCATGTTCTGCTGCAGATTGTCATCACACTCGAAATATATGGTGTGAAAAAGATTGTAGGTATTCCCTTTGGTTACCGTGGATTTTCTGACAAAGAATTAACTGAAATGCCGGTACATTCCTGTGCCTTTTGTGATTATTTCATACATTAATTGATTCATCAAACAATGTTGCTGTGTACTTGAACATAAGTGCTAAGTTTCTTCTTTCAAAAAAAAAAAAAGGTGCTATGTTTCTTATCTTCTGAAAATAGGGTTGGAGTTGTAGATTAATTTGTTTAATTTTTTACTTCAATCATCAGTTATCGAGAAGAGTGGTTCAGAATGTCCATCTTTCTGGTGGAAGCTTGTTAGGAGTTTCACGTGGAGGACCTGGAATTAGTGAAATCGTTGACAGTTTGGAGGTTCACCATTCATCTTTCGCATTGATTTATCAAATATAGTAACTATTTTGAAAATGTATCTTGATTCCAGGCAATATGACTGATCTGATTTATGTTTTTCATATTGGTGCCAGGAAAGAGGAATAAACATGCTATTTGTGTTGGGTGGGAATGGCACGCATGCTGGGGCAAATGCAATACACAATGAGGTTGTAAAGCCTGAAGCCTTGTAGTAACTAGATTCAGTGTGTGAAGTAATTTTCTCATGCTTTATTAAGATTTTCTTTCCAGGATGAAAGCTGTAGCAGAGACACTTTTTTCAAATACAAAATATTGCTTTTGAAGTTGTTTATCTAGTTGTATTGCAAATTTATGTCATAAAATTAAATAAAATAAATGAACAAATAATTAAGAAGGCACAATGCTGTAAATTTTGGTGTTATTTCACCTTCAAGGCTGATGGAAGTGTGATAATGATGCCCCGCTATATCCTTTAAGATAATAACATCAGAGGTATCTCACAAGGTCCACACTTGTGACTCCATTCTAACTTAGTTTTTGCAAGTTGCTGATGCTCACTCTTATCTCCTTCTGGGGGTTTGCCTTTTATCCTTCTTTAGATCTAATTTCATATATACTTCTGCTTTTAGTGCCGTAAACGCCGGATAAGGGTGGCTGTAGTTGGTGTGCCAAAAACAATAGACAATGATATTTTGCTGATGGATAAAACTTTTGGTTTTGATACTGCTGTTGAAGAGGCACAAAGAGCAATAAATTCCGCATACATAGAGGTACTCTACATGGATTTTACTTGCCCATGCATGGAGTTATGTTTCTTCGGAAAAGTTTTCCTGCTTAATTCTTTCCCAGTGTTGGTTTCTTCATGCTGAACTCTTTTTTTTTTCCATTTTGCTGTAATCTTGTTATTAGGCGCACAGTGCTTATCATGGTGTTGGCATTGTGAAATTGATGGGCCGTAGCAGTGGATTTATAGCTATGCATGCATCCCTAGCTAGTGGACAAATTGACATATGTTTGATTCCTGAGGTACTTATTACTAGCAATTAATTGCATAGTTATCTTTGTGAGCTGTTACTGATTCTACTGATATGCACATCTAAGGTATCTTTTAATTTGCATGGGCCTCATGGTGTTTTGAGTCATCTGAAATACCTGATTGAGACAAAGGGTTCAGCTGTTATATGTGTCGCAGAGGGAGCAGGGCAGGTGAGTTACATAAGGAATTCATATTTTCGCTTGTAGGTTGAATGCTATTAACTGATCAGGAGATTTAAATTGTGCAGTCCTTTTTTGGCTTAATGAAATACCATGAAAAAACTTGCCTGTGTTCATTTCATTGCATTACATAGATCTTATAACTTCTTCCTGATGTTTTCCACCAAGACGAAGAGTAAAATTCAGTATGCTGTTGTTTTCTGATGCAGAGTTTTCTTCAGAAAACTAATGCTAAAGATGCGTCTGGGAACGTTGTATTTGGAGATTTCGGTGTCCACATTCAACAAGAGGTTGGTGGTTGTATTTTGACTAAATTCGTGCAGTCTTGATCTCCATGACACTTGAGACAAGCTAAGTGGGTTGATAGATAATGAGCTGACTGAAAGTCTAATTTTTAACATCAGTTGATATGTGTTGCATGGATAAGAATGGACTGCGGTTTGGCCTTTTAGTTGTCATTTGTCAGAGTTACAAATATGCTATGTTCTTAAGCCTTCAAGATCTAAGCTCTGTTAGTGACTCTTTTGCGAAGACTAGATATGGTCAGTTGACTGCTTTTGATGTTATGTGCTGTGAACAAAACCAAGTGGTTCTTCACTTGAACTGGAAATCATTGGCTATCCTCTTTTTTTTTTTTTGTTCACAAGTCACTTATCAAAAAAAATTTGATCATAAGTCAGAATTGGAGAATTTAATACTATGTATCTTGAAACATTTGGCCTGTGTGGGATTTGTCTAGTCTATCTCATCATTATATTTTCAAATATTCTTTTCTCTTCTCTTCTCCCTCCCTCGCTCTCCCCTCCCACTCTTTTCATTTAAAATTCAGTTTCTTGATGGATGTGCAACTTTTTCCTGCTACTGACTGTGGGATGGCTGCATTGATATCTCTGAATTCAATTATAATTTTTTTTGGTTGAATCCTTTCATATGTATTCTGGATGATTTTACTGGTGGAATTCCCTTTGTACCTATCCTATAGGATACTAATATAAAAAAGACCATTCTTCTGTCAGATAAAAAAATGTTTTAAGGAGATTGGTGTTCCAGTTGATGTGAAGTATATTGATCCTACGTACATGATCCGTGCCTGCCGTGCAAATGCATCAGATGGAATTCTATGCACTGTACTTGGGCAAAATGCTGTGAGTCTCTCTCTCTCTCTCTCAGAGTAATATGTAGTCTCTCTACTGTATGATGCAGTCCTAGGTCCATGTTGAATATTTCTTGTACTTGACCTGATTGGCTGACAGTAGCCTCCTGCATGGCGTCTCTTTCTTGTTAGATTGGAAATATATTCAAGGGCTTGATCTTATTTAGACGCAATTGACAAGGATATCCTGAGTAAATATGTGACTAAGCAGTATGAATTTCTTCCGACAAACTTCTTTAGAACTTGTATGCCATCAAACAAATGTCATTTCTCAACAACCTTACTATCAACTGATCCCTTAGCTGGGACTGCTGTGACATTGAAACAGGACCAGTAGATCACCTGAGCAGAAATAAACATCTATTGCTCTGGTTATTACCCTGTGATGAGCCAAATCAACCCTTTCATTGCTAAATGGGATGATTTATCAAAACTAGGGTTGGAAGCTTGGAGCAGTTATGTTGGGTTTTTGGTTCAGTAGTAATTGGTGATACTAGAAAAGTGGCATCTGGATGCTTGTTAAAGCAAGTCATGTCAGATATCTCTCCTTCTAACCTTTGTATAGATTATCCCTTGACTGTAAACAGTGATCCTGCTCAGAAATTGGGGTTGGTTTTTGGATCAGCAAATATTTTGATTCCAGGATAAATCAGAAATTGCTTCTTGTAAGTAGATCTAAGCGTAATTGGTTAGGCTAATGAACCGGCTCAGTTATGTAAGATTGCCTGTGCACAGGCTTAATCAGGTCTATTTGGCTCAACCTTAAACTTGGCTGGTTTCGGTAGGCATGCCTAGCAGAGCTCAAGCTTGGTCGAGCTGGCAAGCTCAATTGTGCAATTTCAATGACTGATCAAACTTGGATCATTTTGAGCTTGGCATCGGTTTAACTGAGCTGTGCTCAAACTGCCTAGGAGTTTGCAAGCATATATAGGGTTGTTCTCCAAGTGCCCCTCACTGAAGCAGGTTTTCAGACTTGCTTGTTTGCAGATTTCCTTTTAAATTTTTTTTTAATCTCTTTTATTTATTTTTTGTTCTTCTTGTTGACAATTCAGTCCTAATGTCTATTCAATACGGATGTGTGGGATTGGCAGGTTCATGGCGCATTTGCTGGATATAGTGGTATTACGGTAGGCATATGCAACACTCACTATGTCTACCTTCCAATTCCTGAAGTCATTTCCTATCCCAGGCTGGTGGACCCCAACAGTAGAATGTGGCATCGTTGCTTGACTTCAACAGGCCAGCCTGACTTTATCTGATAAACTAGCTCTTCTTACAGAATTTTACAAATATAAGCTCCCACAGATTAGAATCTAGGACAGATAGCCTGCTTCAGAAGGTTTATTAATAGTCGGCTCATGCATGGTGCAGAAGAAATAATAATACCAAGGGATGGCCTTTCCTCCACCATTGAATTTTTTTTCTAGTGTATAGCATTTCTGCTCTCAAGATTGCTTTCACAATAAAGTCCCAGAGGCACCACCAAGCATGTTGTGCTCTAAATTTAATGTTTTGTACAACATTTGTTGTAACTATGAAATATTTTGGCCATAGTAAAACCAGAAACTAGATCAACTGTACTGCATACGAAATTCACTTGCAATTTTTGGGTATGTTCATATTTACAAGAGTATGAATGATTTTTAATTCCTTGAGAAAATCTGAGATTCCTATCAGGGCATCAAAGACGTGGTGGAGCCACATTTGATGGGAAGTCCAGCAGTACATCTCTTACAATTGGGAATTCGAAACTCAACAAAAGGATTGTTACATCTAATGAGGTAATCTTGGTCTCTGACAGCTTCTAATGTTCTATAACGTACCATTGGCATTCCTGTTGATTGAACCCATCAAAACATTCATCGGATTTTATGCAAGTAGTGATGCCCGGCCCCATATGGTGGTAATTGTGGCTTTATGCCCTGAGATAACTATTATGCTATTTAACTTTTTCCTTTCTGGGTGGTGGCAATAATATAGCAGTAATTTTGAAGTGCCGCTAGCCGCATTGCATTAGCACATGAAGAAAACACGAATTAATTTCTGTCCCGTTCTTTTCCCCCCCTCTTTTCTTGACATGTACTTGTGTGCTCCTACAGAGCAAGCACTGTAATTAGGCTAATGCACATGACAACATGACGAGGTTTGCTGAATAGTGAGTGTGAATTCTGACTGGTCAAAGATTTTACACCTGCTCCTCTGGTAAATGTGAATTTTTCCCTGACAACTGGTACACCTACTTGAGTCCTCTATGGAAGTGACGTTACTCCACCATAAATAAATCCGATTTTTCTTTCTTTTTTTTTTAGACAATCCGAATGCTGTATAAGGTACACAAGGGACATTTTCACTGTTTCACGTGAGAGTTTGTTTGGTTTCACTTGTTTGGGAGGTGTTCTGACAAGTAGGGCTTGGGTTGTCTATGCACCTGTCCAAGTAGGTGGACCGAATAAGCTCTCATGTTGACTGTCTTTTTGAAATGTAATTGGATAATTTTATTGCACGGAATTGAAAGTCTCCCAAACTTTTCAAGATAGGTAATTTTTTATGATCTATAACAATCATTGCTCCTTAACAATGCTCAAGTAACCCACAAAAAAGTGTGTAAAGGTTGTCTATTATCAAGTAATTTGAGGTGAGAATGAGAGGAAAAAATTAATAAGCATAACTTCTAAAAAGAATTCATTTTTTACTACTTCGAAGTTCAATTATTGCTTTTTAGTTGTGAGATGATAGGGTAATAGTATTTCCCTTACCCAATTTTTATCTAAAATGAAATCAACAAGTTATGTTTAAAAGGTTTAACATGTTTAACTGTATAAGTCAAGTCGTAATTGATCTATACAAACACGAAACACAACCCTGGTCTATTATCACTAAATGAGCCTCAGGCCCTCATTATATTAATAGCATTGTCTATCTCTCTCTCTCTCTTGTTAAATGAAACATTTTAAAATTAGGCAACTGGGATATGACAGACTGACCAAGAGCCAAGGCTAGCTCTGGCATCTGAATAAAAATCAATATCTGTACTTTTCCTTTTGGCCTCCCCATGGGTCAATCTGTTATGCTGACCGAAAATCATTTTCCTACCATTAAACTTAACCCCTCCAATTCTGAATACTATTTATCAAAGCATCAAATGCTTTTTGCCGATCACCATACAAAGCTATAGACAAGTAAAATGGTAGGGAAATAGAATACCCGAGTTTGTTAAAATAATAGGCAGACAAAAAAAGGATAATATAAAATTGGGCACTCAAAGTCTGAGTCATTTTAGTTGAATAATATACATGAATTGTTTTCTTTGATTTTATAGTTTCAAGGCAGTTGTCTTCTGAGATTCTGTTGCTTACTGTTGGTTCGTCTCATATGCCATGCATATATGTTATAATTGGCTTAGATTTAGTTATACAATTTGCCCATGCTTAGCTGATGTTAATCAATGAAGTTTACTATATTTTATTTCCCTGTGTTGAGCGACTGCCCGTTACAGTTGCAACCACAGTAAAGGCTGCATTCATTGGATTTCTCATTAGATTTGTATATGAGAGAGAGAGAGAGAGAGAGAATGTGCACTTCTTGTGCAAAATGCCCATTAATTACAACTAAATTACTTAAAACATATTAACCATAACTAATTAGAATTTGTTTAGCACCAGTTCAAAACGGATACATAGAATAGAAATTGTGAAATGACAGATGTTGAGAGGTCACACACTGAAAAACAAAGGATTGTGGGCCTGGCATCCAGCCCATCATGGCCATTTGCTATATCCAAAAGCTAAAACACAGATAGATAGATACTACTTTCTTATAAGAGGTAAACGGCATCGTTTCATTCGAGTTCGCATTAATGAATACTCGTAATTAAATCAATCACATGGCTCTTCCTGTTACGGGCAACATTTTCTGTTCCCTAACTTGATTGACGGGACATTTTCTGAATTTCATTGGAAGAAATAAAACAACAAAATTTAAGCTCACTTCTTTTACTCTCATTTGAACTTGAAGCTACCAAAAAAAAAAAAACAGATGCTGTATTCTAATCACCAACATACTAATCCACCATGACAACCACCACCACCATTTTTAATATTTATGGCTGAATTTCTGATTATAGACAGCTAATGACTTTCTCTCTCATGTTGGAAGCATGAAACTCTCTTGAATTGCTTTCCACCTTAATTTATTTATTTATTAAAACTCTCTCTCTCTCTCTCACTCTCTCTGTCTCTCTCTCTCTTCCTTTGCAAGAGAGGGCCATCCTCAAAAACCACACAAAAACTCCCATTCAACCAAACTGATTGGACTTGGGTGTGAAGGAGAAAAATTCACATCTCATGACTCGAAGTCCACTTCAGATGGTCAGCCTGGTTTCCTCCTCTAATATCTGGACTATTATGTGAAGAATTTGCACATGACCCAACTGTTAATTCATCACTTTTATAGCTCAAGCATGCAGCATCTAAAACCCCAACGGGGCTTTGGGGCACAGATGGAGATGGAGCCAAGGCACCTGCTACATTAGCAGACCCACTCATCAATGAAAGGTCTTTGATCAGTTCAAGACACTTCAACACTCTTCCCTGCAAATCCCACAGACAGAAAAAAACCAAATTTCATAAGTTCATCACCAAAAAAAAAAATCAATCTTCTTTTTTAAGATCAAAAGCAGATTTGTTTGTCCTGTCCTGGTTTTATTTCTGTGGGCACCACTAATTTCACCTTTTCAACTTGTATCGAACAAGACAAGGCCTTATCAATGGCTTCTGCTTGCATTTGCCTTGAGACAGAAATAGCCACTGATGCAGCAATTTCAGAAGGCCTGAATTCCAAGAAGTCAATACCTGCATTCATTTCCCACCCAGCAGTGCATTAATCCTCAAGAACATCCCACAGTACAAAATACGACACATAAAGACATAATCAAGGACAGACCTTTAATTGTGCTTATTATTAGTTGTACTGATCTGGAGATGGACAATGTTGATGGAAGCTGAACATTGTTAATCTTGCTCAGGAAGTAGTCAATGAAGGAGCAGGGTAAAGCTTGCATTCTCCATCTCAATGTGCTCAGCACCAGAAGCTCCATTCTTTGTATAGTTTTAGCTTCAAACACGAACTTGGGTTCTGCCACCTGCCCACAAACGCACATCATAAAGGCCACCGGATCAAATCAATACCAAATCCAGATCATATCAAATTGTTGATCCAATAACTCTAAATTATTATTATTATGCACGCATTTTATACCTGTAAATCTACCGACTGAGGCACTTTAATCTCCTCCATTTTGGCTGCCAGTGACAAACAAGCTACAGCTAACAATTGCACCACCCAGCTTTTACCTCTCTATATGCCCAAGAAAAGTGGCAAACAGAGACAATCGATGAGCAATAACATTAATAAGAAATAAAATTAAAGAAAGAAGTACACTCTGTTTCAGTATCTGAACTTACTGGCAATTCATAAATTGATAGGAAGCGATCCCAATAGTTTATAGATAGACAAAGGCTTAATGGTCCAAAACTGTAATGGGAATGAGCCTGTTGATCACAATGCACCAAACTGTCACAAAGAGAAATGACCCTTCCGACAATCAAGAAAGGACACTATTTTTAAGGATCAAATTATTAATCAGAAACCAGGAAACATAAAGCAATAATTCATTAAAAAGAATAAAATGGAAAAAAGAAGGCAAAGATGGAAGGAAAACTTAAATCCAAGAAAACAATCCGACCAAGTTGCCACAAAAACTAGGTAAAGAAATAACATTTTCATCAGTAATCCATCAACAAACTAGAAAATTCATAAGCAAAATAAAGCACATAAAGCAAAATGAAAAATATCAACACCAATCATTAAGTTTTCACATTGTCAAGAAATTCGCGTTGGCACAAGCAATAAAGATGATGTTGAAAGCGAAAACCCTGTTAAAAAACCTGGACCATTGTATAAAAATAAAAAAACACAGGAGAATTAAAGCCATTATGTGTTAGACCAATAATCAGTGGATCAAACAAGCAAAACCCAACAAACCCCATGTGAAACAATCAGTTACACCAACCTTCCAAATCCAATCAAGAGCCTCTCTCCTAACACTCAAATCCAAGTCCCCACTGCGCAATCTCTTGAGGTAATCATCTCTGGGCAAATGCTCTCTCTCCCTCTCAACCATTTCTCTGACTCTCTCCTCGCTGTGCAGTGGAAAGCCCATCCAAGATTCGGATCTAATTATATCAAAAATCGGGTCTTGATTGTGTGTACGAGTGTCTGGGTGGTTCCATGAGGAGGAAATCCCACACCCATCTGTGCCATTGCAATTAAGGTCATCGAAACAAGCATTGCCGTTCTCAGAACAAAGAAAGTTCGAGTTGGCACAGTCAAAACTTTCTGCCATTGGAAGGACCTCAAAAATCTATGAAAACCCAAGATAATCTCACCAAATGAGACTTCTGAACAAGGGTTTGTCAAAGATTATGGCTTGCAATGATATGCATTCTTCTTTTTATTTTCACAGTTAACTCCAAAGAAGAGAGTTTTTATACAGAGAGAGCTAGTGAATGTAAAAGGGAGAGCGCAGAGGGAGTGGGGTAAAGAAGAGATGCAAAGAGAGGGGCTTTATGTAGGAGATGAGCATATGTTTTTAGGGTAAGCGAGACAGTGGGAGAGAGAAGGCTGTGGATTCTCAGGCCACAGAATGAAAAAGGAAAAGAAAATTACAAGCAAATCAAAGGAAATATAAAATTACAAATAACTTTTCATAAAAGCACAACCAACAAAAAAAAAAAAATCCTCAATGTCTCGAGTGACATATGTTCATAATATATATGCCTGGTTGGGAAGCAAAATATTTGATTGTGTGAAAAAACCTCAAAATTTAACCATGTTAATTTTTCCATATAATTCGCTATAGGGGTAAATTTCAAATGCTCATAATATTTTAAAAAATACACATAAGAATTACATACTTTATTAAAAATACGTGACAATCACATACATGTATTAAGAATGTATGTCATTTAAATACATTAAAAAATCTAAGATACAAGTAAAATTTTGTGTGAAAATGCCTCAATTGTCGGAAATGTGTTTGGAGACAGAGTAAATAGGAGGTTGACATGAACATATAAAAATAGTAGTGTATTATAAGTAAATGTATATAGATTATAGATACCGAAAAACGACTAATAAAAGATAGACTATGACAAGACGACAGTCTTCAATTGTCATTGCTTTAACTATGCACCGTTTGTGGTGCAAACATTTATTTATTTATATGACAAACATTGAGACAGTGAGGATTTATAGTTTGTCCAACTCATAACAATTAAGTACAATAACAAAACATTTTATTATACACTTCAATTTGACTTGAAGAATGGTGTTAATTAAATGATATTATTATGTCTAAAAGAATCAATTAAGTACTCCATTCATTTGGCACGTGGATTATTACAGTTTGCCAGTTTGGATTGGATTTTTTTTTTTTTTGGTTTTAGACTGTAATAATAAGAATATGACTGAAGTTAATGAAAGCTCACAAAAAAGGATGAACTTTTTTTCTTTAAATTGGGTTAGAGAATTTTTTTTTTAAAAAATTAGTCTATTAAATTGGCATAGATCTTTTAAAGTGTATAATTTTAACAGGTAATAGGAAAAATTAAACATATATATCTGCGGCGGTTAAAAACCAGAAGGGAAAAAATGGGCGATGGGGTAGGGAGGATAAGTGTCCATTATAACCAAATGCAGAGAAAGTTAGGTGGTTAACGTGGTAGGAGGCTGTTTGTGTGATTTACGCATGTGATTACCGATGATGTAATTATTACTTTGATATTTAGCTGGAAATATTTAGTTTTAGCCTCAATGTTTTTTTGTGATTTTTTTGTTTTTTATTTTTTTTAAATGGGTTCTTCAATCAACTTATAGTTTAATTAATTAACGACATATCATACCAATAAATTAATGTCACATTCCTCTCATTTGACACATTACCTACTAATTATTGTATGTGTTCAAGTGGCACAATTACGTTAAATTACAAATATAAATTAATTAGACATTAAACTGACTGAATGACATATTTAAAATCATAGAAGAATCCTTCCATCAATGGGGGTGTATCCCACATACCATGGGAGCCCAACGGAGCCGCTCATATGTTTGTGAAGGTAGCACTTTTCTATAGGTGATGAAGTGGTTCATATGGAAGAAATCCAACAATGTGTCATTGATATTTTAATATATAGCTTAACATTGTTGTTAAGTTTCTACTATTAATGTCTTCAATGGGTAGATCAATCAGCTGTGGACCACACCTTATGAAGTAGAAATCACTAATTCGAATCCTCTCCCCTTTCCTTGCGTGGATATGTAAAAAAAAAAGTTTCTACTATTAATGATATACATGAATGAGTTTTTTATTTTTTTTAAATAATAGAATGATCAAAATTAATTTCTAATTATAAAAAGTGAAAAATCTAAAAATTAAATTAAAATAATGCACAAACTTTGGACTACATTTAATTATTTTCCCAATTTAGAAGATGAATTGTATATAAGGAGTTTGTATAGAATTCTCTCGTTGGTGAATTACTATGTGCATGAATAACTAATCCTCAGTGCCTATTTTGACGAAATTGAAATAAATCCAGGTTGCAAATTGACTGAAATAATTAGTTCCTTTTTTTTTATAATTATTATTGGGTCAAGGATTTCATTTTTTTTAATATGTCCACACAAGGGAAGGGAGGCGGGAAAGGAATTTGGTAATAATGACTGTTTACGTAAGTATGATTCATGAGACGATTAAATTCTTGAACAGATTTCATGTTAGTTGAGTATAAAATTAAAAACCTAAAATCAGGGATGTTAAAGAGCAATCAATAATAGAGCGAAAACTTTATCATTTAAATGATTTAGTGAAAGGTAATGAATGAAACACATACACATCGACCCATCCATGAAAAATGAAAATGAAAATGAAATAGAAAATGACTTAAATGAATTTTCCATATCAGTCGTGCTCCTCTACTTTCTTGTGTTGACTTGACTTAATTGTCCTCTCATAAACATATCGTCAGATTGATGATGCAATATAACACAATAGTGAAATGCAGATAAAGACCAATTACAATTAGCATGCATGCCCAACCCCAACTTCAAAATTCTTACAAACTTAGGATGCATGCCTGCATTAATCCATGAAACAAGTCTTTATATTGAGAATGAGACCTAAAAGACACACGCTTTTTCTCTTTATAAGGCTTTTAGCAACACAAATTTCTAACCCTTTTTTCTACTCCTAGAGATGCTCTATCTTTCTAGCTCATTTGAGGCTATTTACCTTTCCTCCACCTCTTTAATGGGGTTTTGCACCCAAAAAATTCCCATGGACCAAATATGATATACTTTATAACAACTCTACACCTCCCAAATCACGTGTGGTAGAAATTCTAATTGCAGCTTTACTTGCTCACTTTGTAAGACCTTCATTCATACCCATTGCCATTTGCCAAACCCCCTCTTAGGACCTGCACAGGCACAGCATGGTGGTCCAAAGACGTTCTTTTTTTATTTCTTTAATTTCTGTTTGAGATTCGAGCTCTCGAGAATGCTTCCTCCACTCCCCCTCCCTCCATACTCTCTCTCTCTCTATCAAAACCATCTGGCACATCAGTCATTGCTTATGCAACTCCACCATAACCGCTGCTCACTTAATTATCATATATAAATAAAACACAAATGACAAATGATGGTGAAACTGCAGAAAAATCGAATAGGTAAAAAAAAAAAAACATAGGGAATATCGAAGGAAATTTTAACAAGTTAAACTGCATGCATGGTTCAAACATGATTTTGCTTTGAACAGGGAATTCGAATAATAATGCAGTTGGAGTACTGAAACAGGGGCTTCTGCTAAAAGTCCTTAACGACAAGTCGACAACCATGAAATCTGGTTTCCCCAAAGCTTGTGAAGAGTTGTTTGGCTCTCCAATTTCTTAATTAGCCTAAATTTTAAGTAAAATTGTGAGATATATCTTTTCTTTTCTTTTTAATTTTTTTTATAATTTTTACGTTTTTTAAATAAACTTCAAAACCAAACAGGGTCGGTCATTTAGAATGTGCTGGTCCTCTACAGAGACAATGAATACAGCAATTATGGTCTTTGGTAGACCATATTATAACAGTTAGAACTTAGAAAGAACCTTTTTTTTCCATTTAACATCAATGGGCATTGTGGATTTTAGTAGACCATGTACATACATGCTTGATAATTGAGCCGCTTCAAGTTCCTAGTGAAAATCATCAACGGTCGGTCTTGCGGGTCTGCCATTCTTGATAAGTGACCCCACTCACTGCCTCGGAATGGAAGTTTTCTCACATAAACAATTATAAGAATGAGACTGACCAAATTATGAGGAAAAAAACAACTGACCGCCGTTAAATCACGTGATTAGCCAAATAATGAGAACAAATGGCACTACGACTTGGCCCGGCAGCAGCTCCACAGCCTCCACGTTACATCCTAGTGCAAAGCAGTATGAATAGAAGAAGAAAAAATTGCAAAACAGTTTTTTCAAGCTCTAGCAATCTCCTGATCGGATTGAGAGGCTCCAGTGGGTACACTTGCCCCAGCAGTCCCCTGCTCGAGCCCTATTGGAGGCCTTTCACCGCCCAATTGTAGGGGCAAATTATTGGTAGAAAATCCCCTATTAGAAGAACCCCAATCTTTGCTAACAACCTACCAGAATTCAAAGCTATGCCTCTAGCATTCATGCCAACAATTTTAAAAAAGTATAGAAAGCTCTGAAAGACATTGAATACATACAGGCAAATGCAATGAAGATCATTCAACTGGGTATTATAAGTTATTCTTCAATGAAATCATTTACACGTACGCTTCAAGTTGATGCTACTGGAGACTTTAGGAATCTTTAAGAAAAGAAAAGTATAGCGTGATAAAAATTATCATGAGTTTCTTGGAGCCTCAAAATAACAATAAAATAAAATAAACACATAAAAAACATCATGAGTACATGGTATACAAATAAGGATACATTTGGTCAGCATTAAGCAGGTTACAGATAATTTTTATGACATTCCAGCCCACCTCCCTCTAGGAGCACAATATCCCATTGCTTAAGCCTCATCTATCTGCTCCTGCAAGATATAGTGGCTATCATTATTTGACTGAACAACCAAGGATCAGATTGATTCACCAGTCAGACAATAATGAGCTTTGGGAATTTAAGAGCAAACTAATCAAAACACCTGGCTGAAGATGCCACAGTGCCAAATATATCCATAGATGCTTATGAGTTAAGAACAATTAATTATTAGTCAGACTGAGGATGAAAGTGATGCCGCGAGGCAAAGGGGATAAATGAAAAAGAAGAACACACGTACAAAAAGAAGTGGAAAAGAACATAGGCAGTAACTGAAGAGAGCAACCAATTGAAAAGGTGCATGTGTCAGTCTGATGGCTAAAGCCTGAAGCTGTACAAAAGCAAGAAGCTTGAACTGATGGGAGGATAAAAAAGAACTACCTTTTGAAAATCTTAAGGTCTCCCATAGCCAATGCTGCTTAACTTCTATTTAAATTCCAGCACTTTAAGTTTCAAAGTCATTTGGTCAATCATTATTACAGTCAATTATTATTATTTATTCTTCCTATATGTTAACTTTATGCATATTTACATTCTAAGCAATAATCATCAAAATTTCCTAGGAGTAGTTTCAATAACAATGGCTCTGAAGGTTTAGTGCCAGTGGAATCCATCAGAGAAGTAAATTCTCCTCTTTTCAGATATGTCTGATTGATTAACCTTCACAAGCCTCAAGGGACCTGGATTAACCCACTCAAGCCACCATTGGCTCTGGAACGTCCATGCCCAGGTTGAGCACCATACCAAATTACTGTTACCGAAAGCTTAGAAGGTTATCTCAATGCCACAGGGACTGAAACCATTCAGTTTTGTTCAACAGAGCACCATCAGTAAACCAATATTTTTTCTTAATTGCATTCAAACATTATTTCACAAAATTATCAGGATTCTTTTCCAGATTTCAAGAGGAGGCGTATTCTGGTGATGCTCCATAATTTGTTTTTCTGCATCTCTCTGCAAGCCTGAATTATGCTTCTAAATGCTATGTAATAATGTTTTATGGTTTTGTTGCTTCAGAATGACCAAATGCTCCTATAACTTCAAGTTGCACTCACCTGCATATCTGAAGTCCAAAGAGTGAGGTTGTCCCTCAGCAATTGCATGATGAGAGTGCTGTCCTTGTAGGAATCCTCACCCAATGTGTCCAGCTCAGCAATGGCTTCCTCGAAGGCCTGTGGATGAAAAAGAGGTTTAAAATTTCAAATTAGTAATAATTAACATAAATTAAAACAGATAATCTGGTGGGAACAGTAGACACAGGCTAGTGATCACACGTGTATGGGACGTCAAAGTCAGAGGAAGGCCCAACCCATGACTTTGTGGCTGGATGATTGAGAATTGGATATGTTATTATAGGCACTTTTCTTATTTTGCATTTTATTTGTTTTTCATACTGGTTATGTTAACTTTTTGGCTTTATGGAATTTTAGTGGGCTGTCAGCCTAAGTATCACTAGGGCTAAGCTCAGGATTTAATCCCAAGGCTATTTAAGCACAACTTTGTACTGTGTTAATTAGCTTTTGATGAATAAAATTTTGATCGACTTTTGTTGTATTCTTCCTAGTGTTTTTTTTTTCTCTCGTTGCTTCTTCTTCCTCCTCTCTTACTTTTCATCTCTGCTTCTCTCTCTCTCTCTCTTTAACTTTTCTTCTCAATTTCTTGTTGTCCCACATCATAACCATTATATTAGACTCTAGTACAAAATTCATTACCATAATACACACAAGTTGCCCACGAACAGGGTGCATCCATATTTTGGTTGTCTTTTTTTCCTACACCTTGATCTAGTTAACAATTTTATGACCCCCCATAAATCTATCGCTCAATCCCTCATGAGCTGAATTTGCACCTTCACTTGGTCAATTTCCAGGAGAGACTCAGTATCAACCTCAGCTTCTCTTCCGAGGTGTTTCTTTCTTTAGATAGATAAACAGTAACAAAGTTCAAGAACTTATACCAAACTTAATTCTGCCAAAATCTGACACCGGAGAATCAATGCATTTACAGTTATATGTTTTCCTGCTCACTATTAATCATCCATGCAAAATAGAATGCAGAAAAACCCCAAGACGAGATGACTTCTTTCTGCAATAAACTCTTTATTTTACACTGGAACTAAACCATTAAGGGGCAAGCCTACAAGTGTTACCATGTGATCTTTTGTAACTCGTTAGATATCCAGCCTCAAATATTATCTCAACCCATTTATTACCACCAGAACAACCTCAGCGCAATAGTAAGAGTGATATCATGTGTTCTTCCATAAGCTGTTAAATTTCCAAACCCTTAGTAAAGAACTCAAAAACCCACATCACTTGATTACCAACATAACACTCATTATTGATTTCTTACCGAAGAATCAGCCTTAGCACGTACATCCACTTGCAGTTGAGTATGTTCAAAATGGTAATAATTTATAGTGCCGTATTCCAATAATTTGGGACACGCATTGTGATTCACATTAGGAGTGAAACTCGCCTAGGGTTTCCCTAGGCCATTTAATGGAGCAATTACAAGCTGATGTTAAAGTTCATAGTATCCAACATATGGAACATCTCATGTGGTTGAAGTTATTCCAAGGCTCAATTTGTACCAAACCTGATCCTGATTTGGACCCATATCGGGAGAAGGGGGGGAGAGGGGGGGTGGGGGGGAACTGCCAAATAAGATAGATCTTATAGTAGACATGATGATCACATCTTTATGAATTCTACTGGACAAACACTCATGAAGTGAAGCAGGGCATCAAAGATCCCAAAGCTTGCAGCTTCCCAGTCCTTATCAGATCTAGAAAAACTCTTATATGTATTGCAGCCCCACGTATAGCATATTATTTGCTTCTTCTCCTTTTCTGAAAAGTACATATTTTTGGTTCTTCTCCACTATATATGTGGTAACCTAGCAAGGCAAAGGACAATGGGATTTGGATTGTGATTAGTCTCATATCAAGAGTGTCTTAGGTCAATCTAAACTATATAAGTTTATACAGAAAAAAGCCAATTGTGATCACTCCTTTTGGGGTATCAGACAAATGCGACTTGCATGGTCCTCTGTGACAATACACGTTCCATAAGTAGGTCAAACAATAAACCACATAAAAACATAGGTACTCACGTAGTTATTTATCATTTTACTTATTTAGTTGGACAATAAATGATGCTTTCTTTCTTTAATAATGAAATAATTCTGTCTAACAAAAGATTTCTCCACCTGAAAGAGTACATTGAAAAGCTTTGACAGTTCTTAAGCTGTTAGATGTGCTCATGCCATAAGAGAAAACAAGGAAACATGTTCCTAAACTTTTAGCAGTCACAAGAAAGGAGCAAACCTGTTTCGCCATGCTACAAGCTTTCTCCGATGAATTGAGGATCTCATAGTAAAACACTGAGAAGTTGAGTGCCAGCCCCAGCCTTATAGGGTGTGTTGGAGCCAGATCGACAAGTGCAATATCCTCCAAACCAATAAAAGAATCAAATAAGTACACAAACGAGAGCAACCCTCATTGAATTTTCTTCAATTGACAAATGAAGCACAAAGATAAATTCCGCTCCACAAAATTCACATAAACTTTCCCTTGTGAGCAAAAAACTAGTGAAGGCAACACCCAACAGAACAACCAGAAAGAGACAAACACTTAATATTGTTGGAGTGAAAGATCCAGGGAATGACAAAATAAGTTCCCAAAGTTACTGATCTATGAATTCAGTTGATTATCTTATAACACTAAGTTTTAAATGCTTGTTTTTACTTTATGGAACATACATTAACACTAAGACTCCTGGTAGATAATTCATGAAAATAAGCTCCTTTTTCATCAGACTGGACTACCGCACTGACTTTCAGAATGCTAAACTAATAAATATTATTCAATATCTCATGTCTTCTTCATCACACAAAATACCCCTTTTTTTATTTTGCTGAAAAATTTGCAATCATAAGCATTCAAGATTTATTTGGTATTTGAACAATTTACACATTTGATATTGACAATTAATAAGAGAAAGTTCAATATAAATATACAAACGGAAATAAAGAAAACAAATCCAAGCTCACCTTGCCAAATAATAAATTCATGTAATTACGCACTAAATAACCCTATAAGGAACAGCGAAAACACAATTTAACCTCAATAACATTAAAAATAAATGAATAAATAAATACCTGAGCGGCCTTGTAAGCGAGCATAGTATCCTCAGCCGCGGTTTTCCTCTCATCTCCGACCTTGAACTCGGCCATATAGCGGTGATAGTCGCCTTTCATTTTCAGATAGAACACCTTGGACTCGCCGCTCAACGCCGACGGCACCAGATGCGAGTCCAGCAGCTTCAAGATCCCGGCGCACACCGACGAGAGCTCCGACTCCACCTTCGACCGGTATTCTTTAACCAGCGCCACGTGCTCCTCGTTCTTGCGCCCCTCCTCCTTCTGCTCGATCGACGACACGATGCGCCACGCCGCGCGCAGCGATCCGATTACGTTCTTGTACGCCACGGACAGCAGGTTCCGCTCCTCCACGTTCAGCTCCGCCGCCGGGGTCGAGCCCGTCACCAACTTCTCCATGTACTCCACCATCTCCTCGTACCGCTCGGCTTGCTCCGCCAGCTTCGCCATGTACACGTACTGTTCCCTGGTCAGTGAGGAAGCCATTAGAGCGAACACAGAGAGAGAGAGACGCGAGAAAGAGAAAGAGATTTTGAGTTTGAACAGCTTGGAAAGGAGAATTATGGAGGTAATATTGGTTGGCTTTTGGATTTTTGAGAGCCCTGTTGTGAGAAGTGAGTTTGTGCAATCGCGGGTGAGATTCACAAGGAGTACTCGCTTCTTGTGTTGGGTAAATTCGTAATTACGCAAAGAAATGAGGGATTATTATTGTCATTTTCAGAGTCCCCGAACGCTGTCGTTTTAATTGCCTTCTTATGTTTTGTGGGCTTTGTGGCGGGGTGGGGGGAATTGAAGAGGGGCGAGTATGGTGGGTTTCCGTGCACGAGCGCGTGTGGGGAAATGGTTTTGGTGGTGTGATTGGTCGATGATTCTGAGAACGGGATAGGAGCTGAGATGGATGAGAGTCAGATTCCACCAGTCACAGTCAAATTTCGGCGTGGGCTGGATGGCTAACCTTTAATTTTTTAATGAAAGTTTCTTAAAAGCCCAAACGGGGCCCAATGTTCATGGGGCTAATCGCATTCAATCAATTTATGATGTCTTGTCTATTGGTCGGTCCATCTTCTAAACTAACACCATAATTGGATGGTTAAGATTTAAAATTAATGTATTTACTATATAAAGTAAATTTTGACATATATATTTTTAAAAAATTTTAAATAATATAGAATTATTTACAAAGTTAAATACACCAATTTTAAATCTTCACATAAAATTTGAGATAGAGAGATTCCTTTTTTTTTTTTTTTTAATATGTCCGTACAAGAGGAGAGAAAGAAATTCGAATTAATGACCTTTAGTTTATTAGATGTGATCCTAACCGATTGTAGTAACTCTTGAAACGAGACAAAGAAATTCTTGTTCCACTATAATAGCTAATAGGTGTTACTATATATAAATCCGGTTTTGCGTGGTTGGGCCAGACTTATGTTTAAAGCATATTCAAATGGTTAAAAACAGCCCGAGCCCGAACCGTTTTGGTTCATGGCCCAATAAGGACGAGGAGAAAGAAAATGAAAAGAAACCCTAGTCCCGCACACTTTAAAAAGGGGTTCAAACCAACAAGTCAGTCCGCATCCACGGCGCGTGTGTAGTCTAGCCTAGTCTCCAGAAATGGCGCTGTGCAGCACAACCCAAGCTCTCTCGAGCTTTCCCAAATGTTGCCACAACAGAGTCCTCGCTACAAAACCTACCCGCCTCAGACCCTCTCTGCCTCTGAGGCCAACCCCACTCTCTCGCACCGCCGGGGGCCTCCACTTCCGTACGTTATCCATCCTTTACATTTGGTACCGAATCGACACGAAACCCTAGGTTCCATTTCCCTCACTTTTTTAAATTTATTTATTACTTTTGGTTTTTGATACATCGGCAATCGATTTTTTTTTTTTTTTTCAGGGTTTCTTTTTACCAGTTCATTGCCAAGAGCAACAACGTCTGAAGAAACTTCGAGTGGAGCAAACCGGTATGCTGCTGAAGAACGCGAAGGTGTAGTGACACTGGATGATACTTCACCGGCTGAGAAGAAGATATTCGGTGAAACTGTGGTAGCAGAAGAAGCTGAAGTGGAGTCTTCTGGGGATGAGCAAACGCAGTCGTTTGAGCTTTTGGATAAGCTTAATATAAAGGTTCCTTTCAAATCCCTGAACTTCTAATTTTGTGATGGTTCGTTGTCACACTATAGTAATATTTTTTACAAAGATTTATGTGTTTGATAATATTTCAAATCCCTACATCTATTTTTTTTTATGATACATTTGTTTTACTAAATGATAATGGGTATTACGTTCTTAAACTTTCTGTTTATGCTAATTCTATTTGCCAATTGATCTCGCTGGGTTCCGATTCTTCTGCTTTCATAATCATATAAAAAGCGATCATGAATTTATACTTTTATTTATTTATTTATTTTACCAGCAAGTGGTTGGATGAAAATGAAAATTTGGTTGCTATGATGATGCTTTCAGTGGTTGATGGCGTTCATGGAATGCTTGATGAAACTTCGACAACCATGTCGATCCTGAGCGGTTACCTGAGCAACCCCAAATATAAGTTTAAATATATTATTAACATTCAGTTTTCGTTCCTCTTCTTCTTCTCCTTTATCTCATTTATTAAAGCATCCCACAATGCTTTTCATTGTCGACCAGACTTCATTCGTCTTGACTTTTTGTATTTTATTTAATTTTTTGGCCATATTTTTCTCTGATTACATTTTAAAATTTCTATGCAAGAGTTGAGAATGATGAGGATCTCACACAATCTCGCACATTTCCAATTGTACAATAATTTTAGCCCATATAGATTAATATTGATCCTATTTTTATGCTATAAATATGTCTTATCTAAATGTTTATTTTTTAACTTCCCGAATTATGATGATCACGGAAACTGGTTGCCATGATGAATGATCAAACATTATGAAAGTTCCTATTAATAGTGGCTGGATGAAAGTCAATCCTGAGCGGTTACCTGAGCAACAGACAGTTCCTTTCAACAAAAACTTCTCCTTCCATTGTTTATCTTCTTTAGAATTTCTATGTTAACATTTTTTTTGGGGGGCGAGGGCAGTCCATAATTTTCTTCTCTATTTTCATGCTATTAAGATCTCTTGATCTCTCTGAAATTTTTGTGAGTTTCTTCACAATTTACTTATGTGATTGCTTGTGCTCGTTAAATTATTTTAATAATATGCTCTCTTTCTCTCCCTCTTCATGTTTCCTCTTCAAGAATTATGTATTGAAGTTTTTTCACAAGGGGTTCAATCCATTCACATTTCTTATAAAATTGCATCATTCTTTTTCCTGTCTTGTTTTCTTTACTATGCTGCTTTAGCTGTCTCTGTCCAGGTTTTTATATATATTCCTTATGTAACAAAATGGTTGCGTAGTGGGTATGTGATTGCCTCTTCTTTCGGCTACAAGGGCTTTAGATCTGATGATCAATTTCTTGCTGGCTTTGTTCTGGAGGCATATATGAATTTTGCGTCCAAAGGTCTTGGGAGATAATCTTTGTCCAGATTAGCTGTCTTCCGCCTTACTTCTCTGGGCTTCCCATACCTTGGATACATTTTGGTTTTATTTATGCTCTATATACTAATTTAAAATTAAAAAAAAAAAAAACTTGCAATTTTTGTAATGTTCCTTTGGTTTGATATTTTGGTGGATTAGCTGTTTTACTGCTTTTGCATATCTTGTGAGGTACTTTTTGTCTATCCATTTCTATTCGTCTATTCTTTCTGTATGGTACATCTCTTTATAGTCTCACATTTGATATAATTTCTGTCTTGAAATATATTTATATATAAAAATAAAAACAAAAACTATTTCATTCCACATAATGGATCCGCATGCCAAACGTGCCCTAACAACATACGATTATTGACTTGTGTGGGTAGAATCGGAATTCGAGAAAGATAAATCCAAAATATATTGTTTATACGATACACAGCTTACACTTTTGTCTGGTTGAGTGCTTGTTGAATTAAATTCCCATTCTTGTTAGTCATTTGATATATCTATACTTATGGCTTTCTTGTTAAAAACATGCAGTTGGACTCGGATGATACATATAATGTTCTGTTATATGGTGGTGGTGCGTTGGTTGCAGTGTGGTTTTCATCGGTCATTGTCAGCACCATTGATTCTATTCCATTGGTGCGTATTTGTTATTATTTTTGTTCCTTATAGTATTATGAACAAGGTTTAATTTCTTTTCTGCTAAATTGATTGTTGTTCAATGTAATGAAATTAGTTTCCCAAGCTGATGGAAGTTGTGGGCCTTGGCTACACATTCTGGTTCAGCTATCGGTATCTAATCTTTAAGGTACTTACAAATTGTGTTGGATTTAGAATTGACCCTCCATTGTTTGTGGACTCATACTAATTAGTTTCTGTCGACATGCAGAAAAATAGGGAAGAGTTGGCTGCTAAAATTGAAGAGCTCAAGCAACAGGTTATTGGATCAAATGATGATTAATATACAGAGTAGTCACTTGGTCTTGCTCTGTTTTCTAGTGAAGGCAATATATGTTTCTTTTTTCGTCACCTTAGAATTGTAGACTGGTTTTACTTTTGACATGGGAGTAAATATGTTTAATTTTTCTACCCGCATGTAGTTGGTCTTTTCTCCTTGTTCTTGAGGATACGGATGTTCTCGTCATTGGATTACTTTAGTCATACGATTTCTTGTGTCGATGTCAAATTGAAGGTTGCTAAGAGGTCCATCATGCATGCCCAAGACCTCTAAGAATGAGGAGAAGAACGAAATGCTTTGCGATTGAGGCAACTGCAGGGGACATTTATTGCTGTATTTTGGTTATGCGGTTATTGAACTTAGGTCCTTAGTTCAGCGTAAAATATTTTTTGGATAAGATTAGAATCTTTATTTTTGAATATTTGGCATGGTTTAAAATATTGATATAAGATGAACATATTTTCAGTTGCGAAAGAAAAAACTTATAATGCGTAAAACGTTTATGTTTGTTTTTGTCTTGAGTGAATTATTTTTCTGCTGCTCTAACAGTTGTGGGAGAATTAAAATCATTTCTCCAATTGCGAGAGTTCTTACAGGCTTATGATTTTTCAGAATTAGTTCATATGGTCACAATTCAATCCACGCTATTATAGCTGCAGTTAATATAAAACAATGGACATAGAAATTAATTTGTCTGTAACCTCTTCCGTTGTGCAGAAAAAAATGGCCGCTAAACTTGACGCTTCTCCCCTTCTCTATGCTATCTCTATTGCAATGTCTATCTCGCGTTCGATCCAATGTGAGACACCGGCAAATGAGAACCTACTAACCAAAACTCGCAACCTCACGAAGTTTCCCGCTGTTTGCAGATCAACATTGCGGTCTGATACACGGAGACCAAGCGCAAATCTGACCGGCCTTACTAGGATTGCCATGGAGTTGGCCGGAAACAAAGCCAATGACACTGCCGGAGTGGCCTTTAAGCGGACGAACAGTGCGTCTGACTATATGATATGGGCCGTGAGTTCAACTTGTTTTAACGGTTATAACATAAGCATCTATGGAATTAAAGAGAAGGGTCTCTCGTATTTTGACGAGAGGAAGTATGATGAGATGAAGCATACCAAACAGTGGATTTTCCAATTTCAGTAGGTTTGGCAGAGCAGAGTTTGCTAAAAAGAATTCAGTACTATTGAGGTGAAGACGATTTTACATCACCTTTTCTGATCTACTCTTATCATTATCACGAATAATAAATATTTCTTTATGGCAAAGCATTATGGAGCCTTTGCCCTTTTTTCTCTGACCATCAAGCTTGTGCCATTTCAATTCTTTTCTTTTTCTTGTTCTTTTTTTTCTTAGGGGGCATATAGATAAAGAAGTCCTCAAGATAGTTGAAATCCTGTGCTAACCACGCCTTTTACGAATGTCAAAAAAAAAAATAGTGACAATTGTGATACTTTTATCTATTACCATTTAAAAACTAGTAGTGCTACAACACATAACAAATGTCACGTCAACTTGATACTTAACTAATAAAAAAAAATGGAGGGAAAGGGATAGAGATGGGTGGCCAAACACCTATTTTTCCTGAGAGCGGTGATTCCGGTCAACCCGAAGGCCCTTCTAAAAAGTAGTTAGGTTACCCTTTAACTAGTAGACTTTGAGAAAGTTGGACAATCCTTCACCCAAGATTAGTGATTTGGGCCATCCCTAAAGCTAGCCAAACTACTTCTACTACTCTTGAAATATGAGAATGGTCAAACTATCAATGGAAATCTCTTTTTTCAAGCTACCCTCATAATCTCGTTCAGAATCGTAATAACTAAAGATCGAGATGGTAGAGAGAAGAGACTCACCTTTATTTTTATTTTTTTTCATTTTTAAATTTTGTTTGTTAAGTGCCACATGAAGTGGTATTTGGTACATGCAATAACAATTTATTGGTCTTATACGATGTTTTATATACATAACAACAAATTTATACGAAAATATCAAATTGATAAACCTATAAAACACATGTACCAATTTTGAGACTTTTTAAAACTTAGGTAGCTTTTTTTTTCTCTTCCTTTCTCTGAGATTATGGTTCTATTTTAAATTATAAAGAACAGCACATGCCCATCACTACCATAGTTAATTCTTTACGCCTTACGGGCTGGAATTGATTGGGAAAGAATCCATCTCTTTTAGAGGAAGGAAACGAACTCATGGTCGGTTGCTCATCCTTGTGACAAAGACACGAACAAATGTTAGAAACCAGCTACACATATAATATAACATACAGATTTAAGCCTTTATCCCACATACAGGTTTAAGTCTTTATCCCATAAATTTAAGGACATAAATTGAGAGTTATTTTTTTCAATTCGATCTATAAAACTATCATATGTTCTTTTAAAAAAAGTAATGAGTTATTATTTAAATGGGCTATAAATATTACAGTAGAATGAACATAGAAAAAGACCAAATTAAAGATATAGTTGATTAAATGAAACATACATTACTATCTCCCAAAATACTTTGGCCCCCTCCTAATAACTTTTGTTTGGCTCCACCACTCCTGAGGTTCACCTAATATTTTTGCAGTGCAAATTATTGAGTATGGGATGTTGGTACTTTACAGTATGGAGAAATCATGATATACTTTTTTTTTTTTGTCAATTGGCTCAAAATAATAACTATATGACATTGACAAAAATAAAAAGTGCTAACGAAGGGTATAATTTTTATCAGAATGATAGTCGCATTTGAAGGTGGTAAATCATTTTATTTAGAATTGTGTTTTTTTTTTTTAAAGAAACTTTATGGTTCTTAAGTCACATGATTGGGCCGTAAGGCATGCGTGTAAAGCTAAACCCATGACCTCAAGTCTCAAGAGATAACTCATCCCAAGTGGCAAGTTGGAAGAAAACCGCATCACCTCCTATTTTCATCTTTGTTTTTCCTTTTTCTTAAGCCAATATATTATATTAATTATATATGCTACAGCATCATTAAAGTGCCCTCCTTAAAAAGCAAAACAAAGGGTTAGAGCATTTTTTTTAAAAAAAAAAAAAATATAAAATAAAGAAAGGAAGAGAGGGAGAGACATGCCTAATAACAAATTGGGAATTGTTGGATGGTGATTTTTTGATGTCTCTTTAATTGTGATTTGCCTTTTAAAATTATCAATAGATTAAAAGTCAATAATAATTTCAAATTCAACGATTATTTTAAAAGTTACATCATAATTAGAAGAACATTTAGCATTTTCCTAACAGATTTAATTATAACTAAGTTCATTAAGATTGGAACATGTGTTATACTATTCTGTAATTAGAGCTTGACCCAATATGACTGGGACAAGTGTCCATTGCCCAATAAATTCAATTCCACTCTCATAGAAGTTTTCATTTTGCAAATAATATGTACGTTTGAATATGATTAATAGAGTTGCTCGAAAACCCTTCCCTTCAAAAGTTCTACTTTCACATAGTGTGCAATGTGCATGCATGTAATAATTATCTTATTCTTTTATATATTGCGAATTACGAAAATCTCTTCGAACATTGTTCAACCAATTAAAAGCTTTGAGATTGGAAGCCATTTTTATTAGATCTTCCAAGAAAAATAAAAAGAAAATTAATATTTTATTTTAATGGTATTCCTACATTTGGCAACAATCAAAGATATATTTTATTTTAACAAATGCACATGATTCTCACATATTTTTTAAATTTCTATCATATGAAAAAATAATTTTGATGAATTCATATTTTTCAAATATAATAAATCTTTAGAAAATAAAAATCAAACAGATATTGATTGATATTAACACATTTGGCAACAATCAAACACAGATTTTATTTTCTCTTCCTTTCTCGGTCGCCAATCATCTATCAAAAAGGTAATTATCTCAAAGATCTCCTACAAAGCAAAATCCTAATCAGATTGAAAGCAATAGCCGTCGATCCACAATCCCACATGATCCCACCAAACCAATCAAATCCTATCGTCTATACCAAAGCCCATCGTCCAGTCCTATATTTCCCACACCGAAGAACAACCCAAAGGGGCTAGAATCGTGTGCGCACCCTCCCACGAAACAATCACCCATCAACAAACTTGACCGTTATAGGGGAGACAGCGTGTCCGCTGGCCAGCCACGTAAGCCCCGCGCCGCTCGCAGAAATTAAGATTACAGACTCAGAGTACTTTGATCCTGGTCGGACCCAAATCGATGTTAAAAAAAAAAAAAATCCGAATATTTTCAAATATTAGTAAAACAGAGGGAATATATAAATGCAGGGTGAAAACGAAGCAAAAATCAATCAAAGTCTAAGCAGAACCCATCAAATTCTGCAGCCTCTTCGACTTCGTTTTCTCTCATTTTCACTTTCTCACTGTAAGTGGCCTTTTCAAGTAATCACTGATTGTTTTCTTTTCCATTTTTATTCTCCATCTCCCGCGCGCGCGCTTTCTATATATGTAAACTTGCATGTGTGTCGACTACTGGGAAGTGGATTTTGTTGTGATACATTTTGTGATCTTGTAATATTGAGTTCTCTTCTATTTACTTCTTCTGGGTATATATGCGATTTGTTTCAGATTCTCTATATGCGACTCTGGCGGAGGAAGATTGACAAGTAGTATTTCTGCTGTGATCACTGATTATTACGTGATTCAGATTCTAAGAATCGTAAACTACTGTTTTTGGCTGATGGGAAAATCTTATTAACAAGATCATAAGAAAAATGAACTATAAAACTTGGTCTTAGGCAGCCTTGGTTCGTAGGTCCTAAATTTCTGGTCTTTAAATTCTAGTTACAGGATTTTGTCTCTGTATTTGTGGTTTTCGGTTTGAAGAAGAAGAAGAAGCTTTAGGACGATGTTCACGGAAGGCCTTGATAGTGATGCCCGTAGATGGGTTCAAGGGGTAAGCCAGTTCTGATTTTTAAGTTTTTTTTTTTTTTTTTAATGTTTTTTTGTTGTCTTTTTATCGTAGCGTTCTACTTGTTGTCTGTGTGTTGTCTCAGAGACTGCAATCTGAATGTGTTGGCAACATAAGGAGCATTAATGGCAATCGGGGCCTCGGACTGCCATCTCCGGGCAGATTCGGTTGTGGGCTTTCACCATCACCTATAAATTTGATTCCAGTGCAGCAAGCTATGCCTGTGAGTGGCATTCATTGTGAGTTTGGATCAGACATGGACTTATCCTCTGGCTCGGAGGACGAGGTTTATGGTGGGCGGTACTCTGTTCTGTCATCTCCCCAGGATGACGAAAAGCAAGTGAATTCTGGCGATGATAAGATTCAATTGAAACAAGGACATGGAAACCCAGCCGAGCTGCCTGGTTATACAGAAGAATTCTTGGATTCGGCCACTAGCACAGAAGTTTCATTCACGCAATCCAGAAGCAATACATGCACCTTGGATGGTTGTTCACCTAGTGTTACTTTGAGGGCAAATGTGGAAAGAACAGCCGATCAGGTTTCTTGCTAATACGTGTTAAATTGTGAATGCTTGCTGTTGAAATTGCTGAAAATTCCGTTTGAGGCTTAATGGTAAAACAATATATGATAGCAGACATTCATGACAAAAAAAATATTAAAAATTGAACTAGGAAGTCAGCGGGGTGGGGTATTAGGTGGTTCATGGCCGAAAATATTGACCTCCTAACTATTGCGATTGTCTGAAATGTTGTTTCCAGGAAGAAATTTGAGTCATCTATTTATCTTGTTGGCTGACCGCTTTGTAGATTACTTCTAGTTTAGATCAATATGCATGTGGGACATGAAAAAGTTTGTGCCTTTCAATTTGTTAGATCAGAAGCATAATCATTGATGTTTCATATTCAATGTCCGACTGCTTAATAGGACAAGATTGGAAAAAGTTGTCTTGCTTCTTACTCACTGGGCTCTGATCCGGACAAGTGGTTGCAGGATTCTTATGGAAGAGGACTCCTGAATAAGAAGCTCTCTAATAATAATATCCCCAGTGCACCTCCATTTGTTGGTTCTGAAACTGAAGTCGACCAAATTTTAACTCGTAAAGCACATGGGACATCTTGCCTTGCAAATCCAAGTGGTTCTGCCACCACAAAAGAATCTATAAGCACTACAAGCAGTGGAATTTATAACCAATCAGCTAGGTTCGTCTATGTTTGTTTTCTGTATCTCTTTGTTTCGTTTCTTTGTCTTTTTTGCAACTAGTTGTTGATAATCTGTCACTATCCATCACAGGAGCGCTTCTGTTTTTGAAGTTCATGCATCTCCAATCCCTTCACCTGCTCGCCTCCCCACATTTCATGCAAGGTTAGTTAGGTCACTTCATTATGAGTGTACTCATTATTTGATTGGTCCAATATTTTCCAATGTCCATTCTCTTGTGTTTCATGAATTGCATTCAGTGGGCAAGGTACATGGAGTGCTGTAGTTTCTTATGATGCTTGTTGTCGACTCTGCCTCCACTCATGGGCTCGCGGCCATTGCATGGAAGCTCCCTATTTCTTGAATGATGAATGTGCAGTATTGCGAGAGGCATTTGGGTGAGTGCTTGTTTCCCTTTCTTCTTCATCTTCTTCTTTTTTTTACTTTTTTCTTTTCTTTTCTTTTTTTTTAAGCTAGGGTGGGCAGACACAAGGAAGAGTTGTACTTATGATGGGGACTAATTCCCAGGAGTAAAGTCTCAAAAAAAAAAAATGATAATTTTTCATGTAACAGATTCCTATATTGGAGAAGCTCCAGATATAAATTTAATTGCAAGCAAAAGATTTTGTGTTCTGTTTAAGCTTTAGTGAATAAATTGTGCTTTTCATGGTTGTTAGATTCTAGCTTTGTTTTCTCCTCTTTTGAGCTTCTGTTGCATTATTAGCAGATGGTGGTACCGAAATGGGCTTATAGGAAAGTCAATGGTGCTTTCCGATGTTTATGATTTGTATATATTTTGTTCCATATAGTGTCATGTCTTCTACACATACTATAATATTCCATGACATGTGATATCAAAGATTAGTTTGCGTTTTTCTGCTTTTAATTGGTTTTATGTTCATTATTCCTCTTTTTCTCCTTATAATTTCAGATTGAGGCAAGTATTATTACAATCAGAAGAAGAACTACTGGCAAGACGATCTCCAGAGCTAGTCAGTGAGGGAGCTGCTCCAAAATCTAGGAAAACTTTGGGCAAAATGAAAATGCAGCTTGAAGGTACTGCCATATTATTTTTGTCAAGGCCTTTCTTGTTGGTTTTACTGAGTCAGAATGTCAAGGCATGTACTAGTCTGATATTTTTGGTCATTTCACAGTGTGTAAATTGAAAATGGAATCGTTTCATTCACATTCACGCTTGTCCAAATTTAAATCCAAGCTGTTTTCTGAATGGGAAGCTTTCCGTAAAGTTCGAGTAGCAACTCGTACTCTTGCAAAAGGTTCAAGCGGTCAGTTTATGAAAAAAGTTTCCGGTCTCTTAAAATTCGACAACAGTTCTGCACATGATGTAGTGCCAGGTATGTAAATTTTTGGTACTATCCTCTATTGGTTTCAATGTATATAATGTAAAAATTTTACCATATTAAAATCCATTATTTTGTTCACCTGCCAATCTAGGCTTTTATGGGTGGATCAAACATAAAATATGTGGAAGTCTGATCATGAAAATCACATAAACTTGCAAAGCTGTAGCCCAAGCTTTGGGGAATGTTAATCAATATACAGAGGTGTAATGAGTAGTTATTCACCATGTTAATCAATAACTTGACAGTACAAGACAAATAGTAGTCTTCCTTTTTTCTTCATCTATATATGACATAAGGTGATCACATTTTGTTATCAGAAAGATACTCTTGCTTGTTGAGATTGAAAAGTTCATTTGAGGAGGATGCAGTCCGCATGCAACCCGGATCTAGAGAAACCCATGTGTTGTATGTCCCTTTTTCCTTCAGTATGTTTTCCTTCTTTTGCTTTTTGTTCCTCATAGGTGTTTACTTGTTAAATTAATTTAATGCAGCTTTCCAGATAGTCTTGGTGACGATCTGATTATTGAAGTTAAAGATTCCAAAGGACAGTATAAGGGTCGTGTCCTTGCTCAAGTGGCCTCAATTGCTGATGACCCAGTAAGATTTTGAGAATTCACCTATCTTCAGTATGGCCTAGGCAGGGTGATAGTTATTCTTTAAGTTTTAAATACCGGGTTCAATGCAGGGCAACAAGCTTCGATGGTGGCCTATATATCATGAGCCAGAGCATGAAGCGGTCGGTAGAGTACAACTATCCATAAGCTATTCAAATACTCCGGTTGAGAATAATCATCTGAAGGTAAAAGTAATCTGCTTTAGCTGTTTTGCGTTGAATGAAGGTTATATGTAAAGAACTGTAAAGAGAGAGATCATCTAGTTTAGAAAATTGTATGTTGCTACAATTTTCTGGATAGATAAGTAGCAACATACAACTGTAAGGGGTTGTGTTCCAATTTAATTTATATGTATATCTACTGCCCACCTACATGTTCGAGGAAGCATTTTGGCAGTCCAACCTTTCTCCTTTTGGAATCTATCTGAATAAGAATCTAGTACTTCTTGCCTTCTTGGTATAAAGATGTTAATAATGAGGCCTTTGTAAATCATGATATGAGGTTCAATATCATCAGTTTTTTAAATGCCATCTCTAGACAATTAATTAATTCACTTGGCGTTTCCAGTGTAGTTCTATTGCAGAAACTGTGGCGTATGACTTTGTGTTAGAAGTTGCCATGAAAGTTCAACATATTAAGGAAAGAAATTTGTTGCTACACGGCCAATGGAAGTGGTTAGTAACTAAATTTGCATCACTTTATGGAGTATCAGATGCATACACCAAATTAAGGTAATGGATATAGTTGGATGGGCATGCTTATAATGTTCAACTAGGATAATTTTGAGATGCATTTTTTGTATCTTTAAGCTGGTATTGTAATCGGTAGGTTCTTTTATTACTTGCAGATACCTTTCCCACATCATGGATGTGGCTACACCCACCGATGACTGTCTTGCCCTGGTACATGATTTGCTATTGCCTGTAATCATGAAAAGCAAAAGCAAAGGCAAAAGTGATTTGAGTCATCAAGAGGTTTGAGCTAATCTTGCACTGCTCAATCTGCCTTTTGTTTTTTTCCTTTTTATTCTTCTTTTAAGTTAGCAGTTCAAAATGGAGATGAATATATTTTTTGTTTTGCTTCTAACTTTGTGGATGTTTTGCAAAATATCAACCAGAATCGTATGCTAGGGGTGATTAAGGATAAAGTTCAGAAGATCATTACATTGGTTTTTGAGAACTACAAGTCGCTAGATGAATCGTTACCATCAGGGATGATGGATGTTTTGAAGCCTGCTACTGGGATGGTAGCTCCTGTTTTGGTGTCTGCCCTGAAGTTATACAGCCTTTTGCATGATATTTTAACTCCTGAGGCACAATTGAAATTATGCAGATATTTTCAGGTTTTAGAAACTAACTTATTCATGCTTATGCTTCCTTTTAATATATTTCCATTCTTTTCATGAAGTACTATTGATTGTATAGGCTGCTGCAAAAAAGAGGTCAAGAGGGCACTTATTAGAAACAAATGAGCTTATCTTGAGTGGTGACAAAAGCACATTGATGGATCCTGTGACTGTTTCAACTTCTTATCACAAGATGAAATCTCTTATTTTTAATATCAGAAATGAAATTTTTACTGACATTGAAATCCATAATCAGAATGTGCTTCCGAGGTAAATGTTTCTCGTTATAACATTATTTAGTGTTTGAGTTCTCCTCAACCGCTCTTTTACTTATGAACAATTTTTCATTTGGCAGTTGTTACATCACCCTTCCTTTTCCCTTTTTTTTTCTTTTTTTTTTTTCATTGCTCTTTCACTGATTCATATAACTAAAGTCTTAATTCTTACTAGTATTCCATATTGACTTTTCTGCAGTTTTATAGACCTTCCAAATATTTCTTCAGCCATTTATTGTGGGGATCTCTGCCGTAGATTGCGTGCTTTCCTTGTTGCATATCCTCTTCCTAGCCTTTCACCTCCGGTTGCAGAACTTGTTATTGCCACGACAGACTTCCAGAGGGATCTTGCTTGCTGGAACACCAAGTAATTTTTGTCTTTTTTTAACTCCATATTGATGATAAGCGTCACAATTTATGTCTCTGTGTGAGATCTAGTCACTAAGATTATTTTCAGTCCTGTCAAAGGTGGGATTGATGCAAAAGAGCTGTTCCAGGAATACATAAACATTTGGATACAAGAAACGCGTCTCACTTTGCTTGGGTTGTGCAAATTAGATAAGGTATTTATTTTGGGTAGCATAGTTTTGTAACATGGTGAACTCACATTTGCTGTCGGCTTTGTAGAATATTTCAATTTTGCTATTTTTGTCAACGAATTTACATTTGCATAGTGTTCTCTGCATAACTAGTCGAGAAGCATGTACACACCACTGATACCTATTGTGTATTTTAAAGCAAATTCTTAGATATTCACATGACAATTAACTAGATATTGATTGTTTTTCAGGTAAACTGGTCAGGTATTAGGAACCAACACTCAACAAATGCTTTTGTTGAAGATATGTATGATCGGCTAAAGGAGATGATGGATGAATATGAAGTCATCATTTTTCTTTGGCCAGAATATATACATCACTTGGAGAAGGTATGTCCAACTAGGGTCTTCATTTCTTGGCTTTCTTGTTTTGTTTTATTTTATTTTTGGCTTTCTCAAGTTTTGTTTATTGATTGATTATGGAAAGGAAGGTGTAAGCCTGAAGTTTTGAAAGATATTTGTTTTTCTTTTTCCCTAATCTTCAAATCTAAACTTGAGGTTGCTTGTACTTATATGTGTTTTTGTTTCCTTATAAAAGGCTATAGCAGATATTGAAAAGGCAATTGTCGAAGGGTTGGATAGGCAGTATGCTGATGTTTTAACACCATTGAAGGACAATCTGACATCCAAAATATATGGCCTCAAATATGTCCAGAAAATTGCCAAACGAAGTGACACCTATGTGATCCCAGATGAGGTGACTTTGCTTTCCTAATTTGTATGACTGCACAAAATTAGTATTTTTCTTTTTTCTGCAAGTAATTATAACATATATATCATTTTCAGTTGGGAAATATTTTAAATTCTATGAGAAGGATGCTAGAGATATTGAGGCCGGAAATAGAAACAAAGTTGAATTCGTGGAGTTCTTGCATCCCCAATTACAAAGATACCCTTGGAGAAGATTGTTTGGTGAAGTAACATGATGCTTAGATCTAAATTTAGAAGTTACTGCATGCAATTGTGGAGAAACTTGAGAATGTGAGTAGATATTTTGTATGAATTGTTAAAGAATTTTGTCAGAGTATAAATTTACTAAAAAGTATATGATTAACTACGATTGGAGTTTGACAAATCAAAAACTTAAGTCAATAAATTAATGGTTTTCCATATGTATAGACGAGATTGCAGCGCGAAACAAAATTGAAGAATATTATTCAAGATTTAAGGGAAAATGTTGTAGAATCAAATGTACAAAGTAGAATGCAACCTTTGAGAGATATGCTAATATGGACAATGGATCACCTACATACCATCGTTGAACCTCATGTATTGATAGCAATATGCCGTGGATTCTGGGACCGGATGGGACAGGTAAGACTAATTTTGGAACACCTATTTTCAATTTTTCTTTTCTTGGATTTTGAATTTGAATTGGTTTTCATTATCTCCTTTCTCCACAGGACATATTACGTTTTTTAGAAAACAAGAGAGAGAGCAAGTCATATAAAGGCTTGAGATTCACAGTTTCTGTAAGTTGTACACCCATTAAAATCTAATTAAATTTTAATTTAAAATCAGATTGTGAAGATTTTAAATCAAAACCTTTTCTATGTGAATTTGATAAATCATAGCCAATTTGTCTTTGGCTATGATTTTGACAACTAAACTGTTAGTAGTAGTTCAAGAATATCTTTTTCCTAATATCACTGTTGTTGAATAAACAGATTTTGGATGATGTATTTGCAATGGAGATGCAGAAATTGCTTGGGAATGCACTGCAAGAGAAAGATTTGGAGCCGCCACCAAATATTAGGGAAGTGCACTCATTGCTCTATAAGAATGCATCTAACAACAAGGACTGCTACTATTAGTTCTATCTTTATGTTAATACAAAATCCATGAGGGTGCTCAATTTTGATTCTATACATTGGAGAATAGATGAAAAACAAATTCATAAAAGACAACATAGTTAGGGAGAAGCCTGCATAACAAGTTTTGGTAATTTTGAATTACTCCTCTCATTTTTTTCACAGGTTAACCACCATAGCCTCTATGGTGATTTTTCTTTTCCTTTTGGAACATGTAAAATTTTGGGAACTTGGTAGTTTCATAGGTTTTTTTTTTTTTTTTTTGGATAGTGTTAGTTGTTTGGTGAAATATTGTAAAGGTTTTAGCATCAAAATTTTTGCTAATGTTATTATTATTTGTTTTTTTAAATCGTATGCTCTAAAGAAAGTTGTTAGTTTAAATTGTTTAATAGATTGGACCGAATAAAACTTTGTCGGATTTGAAATACCCATACAAAATAAATGCATATGCCAAAAACGATGTCTCCCACTTGGAAAAGATTACTATGAAACAAATATTCCACTGTAAAATGCAAACCCATTTGATGAAACACAACAAAATGATGCATAAAACATAGGAACATGGTCCCTGCTGCTAAAATGGAAGATGGTTGGAGGACAATGTTCATCCATATTCAGTGAATGCACACATTCGGTGGGTCCCATCAACCATGCGTAGGGTTGCAGATTGAATCTGAAAATGGAGGAGCCATTGATAGCGCAATCTCCTCCGTGCACGGCTCTGCTCAACAGCAAAGAAAGGAATTATGCTGGTTTAGAGGAATAATGCTGCTTCCAATATGGACGAGCTGTTGGGCTCCCAATTCGCCTCAACCCATCGTACCATCCGTGATTGATGCATTTTGTATTCAACCAGAAAAGAGCTACAACTTGCATGGCCCCCACACGCTACACTTTTTGGACAATCGACAATATTCATATAAATTATCCTCTACTCATTAATTAATGTTAGAAATTTATTTATAAACAAATAATAATAAGAAAAATGTATTAAAAAGCTTACATACATATAATTAATATTAAATTTAATCCATATATGACGTAATATCGTAAGAAATTAAGCAATCTTTTTTTTTTAATCTTTTGAAAAAGTGATTTGAATTACATTATCATACGTAGCCATCAAATATATACGGTGAATTCGATTTAAGATATTTGCTAAATTAAAATATATATATATATATATATATATAGGAAAATCTTGATAAATGTAGGTTCTCACCAGTGTTATAGGTTTCAGAAACGTGATTTAAGAAAAATAAAATTGTAGCTTCCACAGTTTTTTGGCATTAGCATCAAATTTAAGGCGTTAGAACAAATTTGTGAAGCGTTAACAACAAAATTGAGCGTTAGCATCAAATTTAGGATGATCAAATCTATTTTGAGTGATATCATCCCTAAAGGGTTAACCTTCCACCCTTAGGTTTAATTTTGAATCCAAAACAAGTTTTAAAGCATTAGAACTCAACTATTAACTCAAAAAATTAATCTATTAGAAAAAAGCAGTCTACAATTTTATTTTTATTAAATTAAATCACGTCTACGTAAAGCCAGAGAACAGCAGGAGACTACGAGGAGAACCCTAGCAAACCTCATATATATATACGCGTGTGTGGTGAAATATTAAGTGTATTATTGCAGAAGCGGTAGCTGTACCTCTTCATTATTATTTGGCAAGTAAGCATCTACCTCATTAATTGTTAACAATAATGATCTCCAGCTGTTGTTTTCTCGTAACCACTAACCAGGACCATCATCCACGACGACGCGGAAAACTTCAAACCACGACCGTCAAATAATAATATTAAAATAAAACTAACATATAAATCATTATAATATTATAATAAAACTAACATATAAATCATTCTTCCCATAATTTTGGGCCTTCACGCAATTTTCCCTTTGTTTATTTTTTTCCCTCTCATTTTCTAATGAATCAATCCATCACCCAAATCATAATCAATTTGAACTCCCCATCCCCTTCTAATAAGCAGGAAGCAAAACCTTCCGTAAGGATACAAAATTTCATTTAATTACAACAACAATTATCACATGCTTAATTTTCTGCCACGTTTCCAATCTCAAGGAACATAACTTTTAAATAGAAAATTGTTTAGGTCTCCGGTATTTGACTATAATTTTTTTTATATAAATTGATGCAATAATTCATAATTAATAATAAAATAAGGGGAAACTACATTTAACCCCCATGAACTACCGGGTGTTGGTCAGTTGCTCCCATGAACTTCCAAGTGTGATACCTGATCCCATCAAACTATCTAACCCTAGCCAACAACCCCCTTTCTTCTATTTTTGCCCTCAATTATACAAAACAATATTTTTATACTCAAAATACCCTCAAAGAATACCCAAAAAAATCAAAGAAAGAAGAACACCCAAACCCAGCCGTGGTGGATTCCGACGTCCACTGCAGTGGTGGATTCGACTAACACAAAAAGATCTCAATCTCGTTAGTGTACATCTTAAATAGCTACGGAGAGTTTTCAATCCGATCTCTCATAAGTACAAATGACCAACACTCGATAATTGATGGGACTAAAGATAGTTTCCCCATAAAATAATAATAAAAATTATACTTTTATTTTAATGCTATCCCATCCCTAACCAAATCCAATAAATAATTGACATCATCACATCAATAAAGTGACATTTTATTTTATTTTATTTTATTGACATGATTAATAAAGTGGACATAGTGATGAAATAAAACCATAACTTTTAGAGCATTCGCAGCAACCTCTTCAAATTTTCTTATTCAAAATAATCAAAAATGCACTTTTGGTTATTTTAACAGCCTACATTTTTTAAGCACACTTTGTAGCCTCTTTACTTTAACAATTTTCTTTCACTATTTTATTAAAATATTATTTTTTAAAAAATTTGTTTATTACTTCTCTAACTTTTGAGTGCTAAAGTTACTAAAATGCCCATATTATAATAAAAAATAAAATATTAAAAACCTAAACAAAACGTCCGTTTTGCTGCACCCTAAAAAAAAAAACCCCATGTTCCCCCTCTTCCCCCATGTTCTTCGACGAGTTTCGGCAAGATCATCTTGCCTTGACCGAACGCCTCAGAATCATCATCAGTTTCACCGGAAAAGGCACATGATCAGAAACAAAAAAAGACCCAGACCGTGAACGACGACCCAAGCTCGCCGACATACAGGATCCCGTCGAAGAACCAGACGCCGTCGACTACACCCTTTCCGGCCGATTCTTCTCGTCGAGCACTGTCGATGAACTAGATGACGTCGACAACACCTCCTCCGGCGAAACTGAACGTTGACCACCGTCGATGAATCAGACGCCGTCGACGGTTGGTTCTGCTCGTCGGTTCTGTCTGGTCGATTTTGCTCGTCGAGCATTGTCGATGAACCAGACGATGTCGTCGACGGCACCTCCTGAGAGAGGAATGGCTCAGAGAGGAAATGATAGAGAAAGGAAAGGAAAAAAGAAAGAGAGAGAAAATATAATTGTTTAAAGAGTAGAGAGGGAATAGTAAATGTTAAGTATAAAAGAATACTGTTCACAATGTTAACTTTTTTGTTAAAATGAAGAGGTTGAAAAGTGAGATTTTTAGGCCTTTTTGTTAAATTGACTCTTCAAACTAACAAAAAATTGGGTTTGAAAAACCTGCAGTGGGTGCTTTTAACATGAAAAAAACTTTAAGCTCAAGCTCATAATAGTCATTGGTTAAAAATGAGAAATGAACTCTATGAAATCTTACTCTCGTAGAGTAATTGCCGTAAAAGGTTCAAATCTTTTCGAGTAAGATTTAATAAACCCCTTCAAATCTAGCTTGAAAATTCAAAATGAAGGGGCTCACCTTGATGATTAAGAGTAGATAACCCATTCTCTCTATGTCAATACCTCATTGTGAGTTAGGAATAATCCTTTGTTTAGCAATTTAGGGGTTTTTGTAACTGATTAATTTTTTTAATTATAAATTGCAACGCTAATTTTTTTCAAAAAAAAGAAGATATAAGTCAAATTGTAATACCATTAACAATCATCAATTAAATAATCATAATACGGAATTAACTTTATTCTAAATTCTTCGTCATCATCATCATGGGTGGGTCACAACATCACTTAGAAATCCTTGAGCAACTTGCGAACCTGCTCTAACGTCACAAACAGCACGACAGTAAAAGGCCCCTGTCTCGAAATGGTCGGCACGAAGCCTTTGTAGAGCGCCAGGGGCCCCTCGGCTCGCACTGTCTTCAGCGCGCAGTCCAGAGCCCCGGTGTAGGGTGGCTCCGCCCCAGGCTCCACCTTCATGTTCATCACTCGGGTCTTGATCACGTCCACCGGATTCGACGCCACGGCCGCCACGAACCCAGCCGCGAAGCTCGCAGTCACGTGGGTCCCCAGTCCGTCCCTCATCACGCCCTTCTCGAGAATCATCTCCTTGATCTGGTCGTACGACGCGAGCTGCGAGGCCGTGACCAGCATGGCCCGGTTAATCGTCAGCGACGATCCACGCCACAGGCTGGGGATCCCTTCCTGACGCGCCATGCGGGATATGGCATCCACCACGCTCTTGTAGTTGCGACGCTGAGCAGCGGGTAGCCGCCCGTCAGCTTGCATGCGGACCATGGCCACGTCGGCGGGGTTCCCCACGGCGGCGCCGACAGCGCCGGCTACGAGCCCAGCCGCTATTTTGCTCGCAAGGGGCAGGCTACCGGAGTTGGGATCGGTCCACTTCTTCTTGAGGATGTCGTAGAGACCCATACGGGTGGTGGAGTATAGAGTCTGGCGGAGGACGGTGGCGGAGACGCCCGAGAACAACGCAGCCACGCCTTCTTGCTGGACGAGACGGACGCCGACAGCGATTAGACCCGCACGTGCCACCTGAGGCTGTTGGAGTGGCACGTGGATGGATCCCGGAGCGGAGAGTGAGGTGGCGTGGAAGGCAAGAGCCGGACGGAGATTTTGGACTGCTGGATTAGGGCTCGGTTTGGGTTTCGGGGCCTGGGTCTCACCCTGGAGCTGCATTCGGACCTTGAGTAGGTCAAGTGGATGGGTGGCACACCCTGCGATAATTGAAGCTATGCCTCCTTCAACAAAACCTTTCACACCCATCTTGGATTTAAAAAATAAATTTCTCAGGAAACAAACAAAATGAAGTTTGTTATAATAATCTGAATTCTGAAAGATTGAAATCTGGGTTTAGGTTTTGATAGGATTTTTAATCGTAGAATGGTGAAAGAAGCCGGCTAATTAGAAAGAAAAGAATTCAATGAAAATTACAGGACCAGTTGGAGCTGGGGTTCATCTCACTGGAGACCAGGAGATGGGAATGGAGGCCGAAGGCTACGGAGGAGTAGTGAGGAACGCTGGGCCTTTGAGACATATGCCGTCAGAAAATTGTTTTTGTGAGAGAAACAAAAAGAAACAATGGCCGATGGTTTGAGGCAAAGACGGAGGGGCAAGGGAATTTATAGAAGGAATGTGCTGGACTTGGCTGTGAAAGGAAAGGTGCTGGAAATTGGGTTCTCACGCGAACTCCATAGCAGTACTCTCCTGACTTACGCGCTTGTGGCTTGTGGGTCCTGGACTTTTCTGTTTTTTTTTTTTCTTTCTTTTTTTTGAATTTACTATTGATTGATTTATTTAGTTTTCCAAATGATTTGCCAAATGCCTCAAATCTCTACCGTCCTTTCTAGAGCATTTTGGGGCTTGACTTTGAAGAATTGAAGTCGCCAAAGGTGGCTTCGGCTTGGCACGAGCCAATCTGACTACCTCTTTTACTCCCACGTATTCTGAGGTGTGACCATGGAAAAAAATAAACGAATCGATCAAAACCGTTCACTCCAAGTTCGGTAACCCTTTTTGTTACTCTCTCTTCTTTTAAAGCAAAAACAAAAAATATGCTTTTGGCACAAATTCTTTTTTACAAACTTATTTTTTAGGTTTTGACTTCTTTTTTTTTTAATAAAATTTTAATTTGTGACCATGCGACACTTATTATATCCGTTATTAAATAATTGCAGTCTTTTGTCTTATTTTTATTATTATTGTTTTTATAGGCTATTTTTTCTTCTAACTTATGTATGTTATGTGAGATAAATCTTATTATAAGATTAATTTGTATTAAGATATTGGTATATCTCGTTTATGTTACTCTTACAAATATGAGAAAAGTCACACTTTTTCTTCATTTGAGTCTATTCTTTAAAAGCTTAAGAAAGAAAAAAAAAAAGAGAGTATATTCTTAAGAATTATTAAAAAAAGACAAAGAATGATTCATTTCTTTCGTGATTATTATGAAATCTAACTCTCTCTCTCTCTCCTTTCTTTTTCTTTTTTGCCATTAATTACATATGACAAGCAAACTATTAAGACTAGATCCACTTGTAAATTGACTATTCAAATTTTCTTTTTCTCTAGTCATAAAATGAAATAGCAATTTTACCATCTTGATTCTTGACCATTCGGTCATGTCTTCCACATATTCTGCATAATTTGGGATGTATTTTTATCAACCCAAAGAAAGTCAACAATTATTTAATTACCAATTTCATTGTCAAAACTCATAAGGAAACATAATGAAAAATGTTAAGTGTTCTTTTAGTGTTATTTTGATGTTTTCTCAACTATGATGTTGCTTTTAAAATTATCGTTGAATTAAAATTATTATTATTGACTTTTAATTTATTTATGATTTTAAAAGCCACATCACAATTAAGAGAAAAAAAAAACACTAGAATAACAAGTGGTATTTTAGTTATATTGGAATGATATTCTTATCCGCTCAAGAAGTAAAAAAATATAAGTAATTGAATTAGATAATATCCTACTCCAAGGAAACACTAAACTTTTATTTTATTTTATATGAACACGTGAAAAAAAATTTCAAAAGCAAATTTTGAAATTTTTTTATTTAGAAGTATAACATTTCTCATCTCCTAATAGATTTGTACTTTCGAATTTGTAATTTAGCCCTCAAAGTTTTAATTGGTATAAAGTAGCCCCTAAACTACTAATCCCTTATAAAATGGCCCTTAGTTAAATGAAACTGAAAATGGATGGAAAACCCAAAGCAGCGTCGTTTTGGGATGCAAGAGTTACTAAAATGTCCTCTTTTAAAAAAATCAAATTAAAAAAAAAAAATCTAAAACGGTGTCATTTTTTTCCCAATAAAAAAACCCCTTCTTCTCCGTAAAGAACCCATGAAGCCTAGCGAAGAACACAAAAGAACCAACTGCTCAAGCCTTAGATCGAGTTGGAATCCTCCTCCCCAAAGAATGGGATGCTCACCCCACCGCACGGTGAAGAGAATGGTGGCAATCAAAGCTATTTTGTATTTGAGTGCTCATTTTGTTCTTCTCCATGGTCTCTCAATCGCACGTGCACTCTCCACACTATGGAGGAGCAGGGGAGAAGTAGTAGAAGAAATAAGAGCTTGAAGATGTTGAAAGAAGAAGTTTGAAGTTTGATCATGGCATGTGCTCTAGAGAGAAATAGAAAGATATGGGAATTTTGGAGATTGGGTGAATATTATTATACATGATTAATGGCAAATTTGTTTTTCTTTGATGATTTTAATTAGCTCTTTCCATGGACGGTTGTTTGTCTTTGCCATTTTTTGCATATGCACATCAGCAATATTAGAAACCCAAATTTAATTGTTCAAACAAGACGGTTTTGGGTAGTGGAACCCAGAAAACATCCCCAGCTATGCACAAGACCGCTGTGTGGGAGGAGGAGAAAGAAAAGAAAAAAAAGAAAAGAAAAGGAAACAAAGAAGTGGCATGGGAAAGAAAGGAAAAAATATTGGGAGATGTTTCGGTTCTTCCTGTTCTTTGCTGGGCTTCATGGTTCTTCACGGGGAAGAAGGGTTTTTTTATTGGGAAAAAAAGGACACCATTTTAGATGGTTTTTTAAAAAAAAAATTGATTTTTTCTTTTAAAGAGGGCAAACTTTGGCGCTAATTACAAATCAAATTTATTGCAAAAAATCGATTATAATGCCAAAATTTATTTTCCTATATATTATAATGTAGGTATTTGAAAGTCCTAATTTAATTATTTATTTCTAGGGGGGGAGAAAAAGGTCGATCACGTGTAGAAGAAAATTGGTGTAATTTCAAAGCTTGTCGTAACTGTAATTGCTCTTTCTCAAGATGTCATAATCTTTTTCCATGGATTCACACACAAGATGCAGAAAAACAGCAACTCCAACTTTAAGGTGGAATCCACAAAGTCATCGATAGTTTCATTACATTGAAAAGACACGACAATATTTTTGGGATAAGGAAGATGCATGGACTCACCACGTGATTTCATGATGGTACTAGGATCACCTTCAAATCTTAAGTACATTAATTCAGACTACTAATGTATCTAATCATGTTTAGATTATAATATTAATTAATTTGTGTTAGGGGCAAAATTACCAAGCCATCATGTCTGTTTTTTTTAAAAATTATTATTTTAAATACCCATATAACCTCCTAGAAATTAAATTTTTACATTCCAAATTTTTAATTTGTGTTAATTTTATGGCTTCAAATTTTAAATGCTAGTGCCGCCCCTAAGCCCTTCAATTTAGTCTATCTTCTGTCAAATCTTTTAATGCATAAATATATGAAAGCAAGCATTAAATTTTACAGCAACAAACAGTCAAATACTGTAAAGTTTAATCTGAATTACTGACCGAATAATAGGTTAGACATGATGTAATCATTGACTAGGGACGTTGAGGTTAAATGTGTTGAATATTTCGGAGGTGGTGTTGTAACTTAGGGGTCACATAATTAATGACCAATTTGAAATGATACACTGCTAATTGAATGGGGCAACTGGCCATTGATTGGCACTAAATGCTATTATTGACTTGGATTCCCACTTGAAATCTAGAAAAGTTGATTTGGCCCTTTTTGGGAGCCTCTGAATGTGGCCCACCTGTCCCATCTCATTAGAAAAAGTAGGCATTTCCATAGGGGTGACTGACCGACTCGATGCCCAATACCAACTGACCGAATGACCCAGTCACCCTGTTCAGACCAAAAGTCGAGGTGGGATTTGGGGAAGGCGTTGAGCCGGCTCGGCTGACTTCCGTGGAATTGTTGGGTAAAAAAGAAAAAAAAAAAAAAAGGTGTAAAAATTCTTGCGTCGCCTGAGAGATTCGAACTCTCGCGGGGAAACCCCATGTACTTAGCAGGCACACGCCTTAACCACTCGGCCAAAGCGACACTTGATGCTAATTCCGCTTCACATAATTACTAATTACTTTAACCTTTTGATAAGGTATTTTATTGGAGAGTACTTGACCATTCTGCATGCGAGGTTCGCTTTGCACATTTTTGTTGTACAAGACCCCCGGGGTATAAGTAAAACGATTCCTTTCTTGGATTCTTCTTTGCTTGGAATAACAAATAATGGAAGAGGAGGTAGATTACTAGATTCCTCCTCCTTCTTCTTCTTTTATTTTTAAATCAACATATATAATTCAATGGAATATAGCATTTTTTTTTTTTTTATATGTCTACAAAAATGATGAGAGATTCGAACTAGTAACCTCTGCTTCATAAAACATGGTCTACATCCGTTTGAGCTATCCTTGTGACTAATATGTTATATCTTAATATATTTTTTTTTTTTGACATGTCCGTACAAGAAGGGGAGGGAGGATTCGAACTAGTTATATCTTAATATTTAATGATGCAAATTCTTATATATCCCCTCTTGATGTAGAATGCATCCACACTGCATTAAGTAAAATTAAGATGAACTATTTCAAGATCAACCAATATTAAATTTCATAGATATAGTGGTGATGTAGTATTACATCATTTACACTGTTAATATAACAAAACAAAATATAAATAATTTATCTATTTTACTTGAAATAGGGAATATCCAATTAACCGTGCATGTAACTCAAATTGCAATTAATTAAAATTCAAAAGAATGGTGATATATACAATGAGAATTTATCTTGAAAACCATTTTAGCCATTTTCTGTAACAAATATGTTTAAAAATATTGAACAGAATTCTCACAAAATATTAAGTGAGAAACATTTACACTCACAAGAAATAGCATTCTAATTTTGGTATCCCAAGTAATCCAAAGCCAAAATGATAGCGAGAATTTTAAGATGAGACCAGAATTGAATTAAGAAGAAATATTTAGTGAAAGTATTATATAAAAGTAGATAATTAAAATAAAAAAATATAAATTTTAATTAAAATAAAGAGTAAATTTGCTGAACCCATCATAATACCAAAACTCTTTTGGTATGATATGGTTTGTCTTATGTTTTTAAGTCAAAGGTAAATAAATAAAATAAGCCACTTTCTCTTCTTTACTCGTTATTCTTAAAAGATTGCATTAAAAAAAGAGAGAAAGAAAGTTAAAAATATTAATAAATGAATAGAATTTTCCTTTAAACTGTGTTAGTGAAGTTCCTCAAACTCATTTCTATAAAAATGATGTGTTATTTCAATATACGAGATACACATATTTTTTAATAGAAATAATAAAGTTGGAATAAATAATATTAAAAATTCTTGTACATTTCATATGTTATTAAAAAAATAGGATACATGTAATTTTTATAGATGATGTTGAAGGAAATTCTTTAAACTCAGTTTAGAAGAAAACTTTATCCTAATATTAAAATAATTTTTATTAAAAACTATTACTTTTATATAATAAATTAAAAAAAAAAATTTACTTAACCCAGTTTAAAAGAAAATTTTGTCAAACTTTACATCACTCAAAAACATTTGTTTAAAGTAAAAAAAAAAAAAGAAACTTGGAATTTGTAGGGGCAAAATTGAATGAAGGAAGGGAAGACAAAGTTAAAGACATGCCCTGCATGTGCACAGAGCCCGAAAAAAGCGGGGTGAATCAGACGACAAAATGGCCTCCCATTCCTTCTCTTTCTCTCTCGGTTGCTTGTCCGAAATCTCCCAAAACACCCATATGCTTATCGTCATCAACACCACCACCACCACCTGAAATTCCGTTTTTGCCCTCCGTGGATTTCAGCCGTACGGTACCACCGATTCCCACAACCTCCACCGAATCTATGTATAGCAAAATCCCAATCCTAGGGTTTCTCTGTTCTGGAATGACACTCGGCGCCGGCTAAGGCAATGCTGGTTCCCGGAGTGTTAGGGTTTGAGAGCATCGTCTTTGCCCTAGTTTGTGTTGTTTGGCTCGTGATTCGCCACAAGTGGAGGGATGAGGCGGCGAAGAAGGAGGAGATAATGAGGCTGGTGGCTATTGCGTCCCAGGAGACCGCCATGGCCGAGGTGGAAGCCACCGTCGAGTACACGTCCATGCCGGTCGTGCGGCGGTTCCAGTGCGCTGTCTGCTTCAGCCCCACCACTCGTCGGTGCTCTCAGTGCAAGGCCGTTCGATACTGGTGAGTGGAGGTCGTTGTTTTTCGTAATTGGATTGGTTTTTTGGGGGGATTTAGAATTCTTACTCATTGAAGCAATTGAATTTTGAGGGTCGGTTGTAGCTAGAAAGTTTTGGGAAATCTAAAAATGCTTCCCAGTTATGGTTAGGGTGTGTGATGTTTGTATTCCATGTTTTGATTGTCAAAGTGATTAGCTTGAGCTTATGGTTCTGTTTTCTGACTCGGTAAAGATAGAAAAAAAGAAGATTATGTGAATGAAGGCATACAAATCGGAATATTGCTATTAGTAACGCCAGAATCCTTTTTTTTTTGGCATTATTAGATAAAGAACTTCTCTATTTGAACTAAGGAAGATATTACTGCAATATTGCTGGTACGTGGTAGGAGGAGATGCCTCACTCTCTAAGAACGAGGGAATTTTAGGCTTGATGGAATAGGTCAATGTGAAGAGCACCCTCTTTCTTTTCTTTTCATCTCATACATAACTTCTCTTCTTCCTCTGGCTGTTTTTAGCAGTATTGTTTAACTTGTGCTTAGAGGGATAATATATCTCCAGATACTGAATTGCCGGTGCTTGGAGAGCAAACTTCACTTATGTTTAGACTTTAGACATTCATCTCCTGATTACAATGATTTTGAAGAGTACTCCTTTGGGGTGAGCTTGGGGCATATGCCTATCAGCTTCATCAACTCATCTTCTTCACTTACTTAGCCAAAAGATTACTACGGGTTTGACTTTCATGGACATTATGCTCTTCAACCTGGTTTCCCTCTAATAGTTTCTGCTCCTGGAGAACCTTTAAATACTGCTGCTACGGAAAAAGGTGTGATAAGAAATGGCTTGGAAGGCGGCATATGTGTCTCCTTTGTTGATTAGTTATGGTGACTTTCTTGTTTGTTTTGCCCTTGTTAGTTAGGTGGTTCATTTTGTTTACTTCTTGTGTACTAAGGGATGCCTTGTGCTTTGAATGAGATTGGTTGATGTGATGTTCTGAAATAAAGGAGGCATATGTTAAGTTGTTTGATGTGCGAGGATATGAAGGGTCTAATGGGACATGTTTAGACATTTATAGAAGAGAAGAACCAGTATCATGCAAGTAATTTTCAGCAAAGTTTGTAAATGATGGTGCTGTTAAGAGATGGAAGTTGCATTAGTGGCCAAGGCTTTACTTTGATGCAAAGAGTTGCTTAGTTTGAAATGTCCTCTCTTCAATTGGACTTGAAGTTTTTACAATGAGACATTTTTTCTAATTGCTTTAAGTACTTGTAAAAACAAAACAAAATTGAAGTAAGGTTGAGCATGTAAATATAAACTTTTGATGGGGCTAAACCCATCCCATAGATTTTGTTTGCTCCTTGCTTCATCCAAAAAGAAAAAGTATTGACATTGTTTTGTTTTGTTTTTTAATTTTCTTTCTTTCTATTTTTTTGTAGTTTAACAGTTTAGTAACACTAAATATTTAGAACCCATTTGGGATTGGGTTATGGAATTTAAAAAGTACTTTTAATACATAAAAAGTTGTGCCAAACGAAAATGGGTCCGTTAGGTAAAGAACTTAGATTTTTATATTTTTTCTTTTGGGATTCTTTTGCTATAAAAAGTCCAAAACTGCATTTTGGGAGAAGCTTGAAAATGAGGGCTCTTTCAAGCTTTTTCTATAGATAAAGCTTTAATATTACTCATTGACTTGTAAGGCATGTGCATGCATGCACAAACATATTTGTTAGCTTTACATCACTGTTTTGGAAGTTACTGTTTGGATGGTGTAATGGCGGCAATTAATTAATTTTTATAAAGTAAAGATGTGCCTTGGGATTACATGGATCCCTTATTGAATGTCTGAACTATCTGCTTTTGAATGTGTCTTCATTCTTCAATTCTTTGTATCTTTGGACATCTATTGTTGTTTCTTCTTCGGTGATTAGTTATCATGATTTATTTTATTGTTCTTTTTTCTTCTTCTAGCTATGTGTTTTCTCTCGTATACTTCCTGTGTACCTGAGAGTGCCTTACGCTTTTAATGATATTTCGATTACTTATAGAAAAAAAACCGTATGCCGATGTGCCTACTGGCAGTCATTTTCTCCTTTCTATGGCTCTTTTGTTATTATTATTATTATTATTATTTTTTAATTTTGTTAAAGCGATGATGGAGGTTCACTTTTTTGTTTTTTTGTAGTTCTGGCAAGTGCCAGATTATCCACTGGAGACAAGGTCACAAAGATGAATGTTGTCTTTCAATTGCTTCCTTGCAATTTCAAGATAATAGTGACTTCAGTGGGAAAGCAATTTTGGAAAAAGAGTCTGAAATTTTTGGTAATAATTTTGTGATAGGAGAACCTGAATATTTTTCTAAAGATTCACTGATGATGGATGGTGATAATATCATCTGGCCTTGTGCAGATACCAAAGGACTGCATGCTGGTTTTCCATCTTCTGGTGCTTCATTGTCTGCTGGTTTTTCTCCATCTCATGTTGGAAGTAACACATCTGTCAATATTTCTTCCAATCAAGTCATTAGGTCCGGCACTGTTGACAGATCAGAGAAACCCCTTTCTGATGGTGTTGTCCCTGATAAGCTTGGAACAACCACTACCTTTAGTGAGACAGAACTAACCATGTCGCCACCCACTGAGTCTACTAATTTGTTAAATTCTGTAGGTCGCATTTCTTGTGCAAATATATCAAATAAGGTGAAATCTGGTCATATTGATGAAGGGGTTGACTTCAAATCTCAATTTTCTAAAGCCAAGCCGGTCTTAACTGATAATGTGAAGCCAGCAAATATGGGCAATAGTAAGCCCACCAGAGGGTCTGCTTTAGGAGGAAAGTTAGTTGCAGATGCCTCCAAGTTTAGGTGCTCACCATCTTTGAGCTGTTCGGGGTCAGATTCTGTAGGTGATGATGGGGAAGATGATTCTGAGTTAACTAAGTGCAAAGAAGTCAGGTCTTTGTTTTGTAATACTTCTAGTGATCGTCCATCTTCAGCTACTGGAGGGCATTTGGTTTCCAATTCCAAGTCTGCAAAAATTGATGGTTGTCATGCCTTACCTTCAAAAGTTAGTACTGCTCCAAGCTTGCCACAAGATATTCGAAATGGCTTGAAAAAATCAGTGCGAAAAGTTGTACAGCAGTTTAGGGCCCCAAAAGAGTCGAAACACAATCTGTTAGGTCTTGGGAATGAGATGGCTGGAAAGCACAATTGCAAGGTTATTTTACAAAATATGATATGTTTATTCTTGATAACCTCTTTTTTTTCTTTGCGGTATTCATTGTATTGATTTTCCCCATAATTTGCTTCTGTTTTGACAGATAGTCTTTCCATACGAACTGTTCATGAAACTTTACTGTTGTGATAAGGTGGAACTATGTCCATTTGGCCTTACAAATTGTGGGAACAGGTGATGTCAATTTCTTCAGCTTGTTATCTATTGGCATATAAACTAATATTTTATATGCATATAAACTGTAAGCGGCCCTGCTGTTATATACTGCAACTAGTGTAACTATGGCAATTTGAATTGTAAGATTGCTATAATTACACATATTGTGTTTGATTCAGTATGTCTCTCACTCTGTTCACACGCACATTTTTTTTCAAATGCCATCATACTTCTTGCATCACTTTATATCTCCTTTAGTTTGAACTTTTACCAGTTAAATTACAAGAAAGAGAACACAGTAAGAAGCTGAATCGTGTATCTGTAACATGATGAACTAAGCTTTTGGTTTGATTTTTGCCTCTAGGGCTTCTTGTGAAATCTTTATGTTTTACTTTTTATTTTTTCGTTGTATTATTTATATTATTATCATTTGAATAGAGGTATCCAGTCTACTACAAAACAGGAGAGCTCTATAAGAAGCTATGATATATTTGGATACTCACACCTGTGCAGACCCTTATTTTTTTGGTTTCATGTCAGCTTGTTGCCTAAGGTGTAAGTATCATAATTTTGCTCAAAGCTGTAGGTTGCAAGTGTCTTCTGGTTACACTTAAACAGCAGTTGCATTAAAGGGAAAATAATTGCTAGTGCTAAAACAACAGAATTGTAAAGAATACTCATCTAATTTTCCGTACATATATTATCTCGCACCTGCTACTGCTGCTCATTCCACTATGTCTCATTTCTGGAGTTTGATGTTTCTTTTTCTGTTTTATGTGTTGTGTAATAAGAACATAGAAACACGTTTTACTTCTCTGTATCAATAATATTTGCTGGTCTGAAAGTGTGTTTTTATTTGTCAAATTTATTCTTTACTTTGCTAATAATAAACTTTTTTATTTTTTTTGGAATTTTTGCAGTTGTTATGCTAATGCTGTGCTCCAGTGCCTGGCATTTACTCGGCCTCTTGCTACTTACCTTCTTCATGGGCTTCATTCTAAATCATGCAAGTTTTTCTTCGTGATTCCTCTGTGGGCTTATGACTTGTTCAGTTATTAGTTCAATTTGCTTGATGGCTTGCTCATTTTACGATGTTCATATTTTTTCCCAGGCCGAAAGAAGGGGTGGTGTTTTATATGTGAGTTTGAATGTCTTATTCAGAAAGCAAGGGAAGGCTATTCCCCATTGTCTCCCATTGAGATACTATCCAAAATACATAAAATTGGAAGTAATCTTGGTCATGGGAGGGAAGAAGATGCCCATGAATTTTTGAGGTGAGCCATTTAAAATTTTTGACCAGTTGGATTTATAAACTTTCATGTAAGATTCTGTCTTCCTTCTTTTGCCTCCTCAAATGTGTATCACATGATCAGCTACTAAGATGGCAGGTATGCTGTTGATACAATGCAATCTGTTTGCCTCAAGGAAGTTGGGACTGGGGGTCCATTGGCAGAAGAAACAACCCTAGTAGGCCTAACTTTTGGGGGTTACCTTCGATCTAAGGTTGTTCCTTACTTAGATTTTTCACATAGATTCATGTACATAAATAATGCTCGTACTATAGTAGGTAGAAGTCATTTTTAGCTGTTGATAATATATTTATATATATATACTTTGTTTTGACTGGGATCCTCAGATAAAGTGCATGAAGTGCCTTGGCAAATCTGAACGGTATGAGAGGATGATGGATCTTACTGTTGAGATAGATGGGAACATTGGAACTCTTGAAGAGGCTCTTACGCAATTTACAGCTACTGAAACCTTGGACCGAGATAACAAGTACTATTGTGGCAGGTTGGGTTCATTTGCTCATTTAGACGAAATGCTCTATTCTTTCTCTTAACAAGAGAACTTTGGTGTCGCATTCTGCTAAGTGCATAAACCGATTATGCTTTAGCACAATGCTCAGTACACTCATTTTTCTTGTAACTAGAAACTCCTGTATTGCCTTCTTGGCCTTTTTAGACATCTATTCTCCATGCCCAATGCCAAGTCTGCGGTCTGCACCTGTGGTTTTATAACCTCCTTTTTTCTCTTGTTCTGTTTTTCTGTTGTTTCTTGGGTTGGTGATTGAAGGCGTATGCACGAGGAACTTGTTCTTTGTGCTAGATTGTTAGACATCTTATTTTTGCGTGTGTCAAAAACCTTTGTTTGAGTTCTTGTTACTGAGGTATTTTACAAGCCTATGGGTTGTTTTCCTTGCAGTCCACAGTAGTGCTTACTTCTGGCATGTGCTTTGCCGCTAAGATTGGTTTGAACATTTGTTTTATGAAGCCCTAGTGTAACTACTCAGACAAACTGAGGGAAACTCACTGGTTACTCTTTCTGCATTTTCATGTATCGCAAACTTTTAGCTTTTCATTTTGGGTTGTGAAGAGTGAAGCTTATTTGAACTATCTTTATAATTTTTTTGAGCTTTCATCTATTTTCTGGTTGAAATCCTCTGATCATGTGGGTTATTTTCTCTATAATTTCCATCCCCTGCTTCTTACTGGTTTTTTCTAGGTGTAAAACTTATGAGAAGGCAAAAAAGAAGTTGACAATATTAGAGGCACCAAATATTTTGACGATTGTGTTGAAGCGATTTCAGGTAAGTCTGTGATCATCCATTTGTTTTTGAGCACTTCATACTATTCTCAATTCTAATGCTTTGCTACAATTTCTTGCAGTCTGGGAACTTTGAGAAGTTAAACAAATCAATTCAGTTCCCTGAGGTTCTCAACATGACCCCGTATATAATAAGTGGAATTGGTGATAAATCTCCTTTGTACAGTCTTTACGCAGTGGTGGTTCATTTGGATATCATGAATGCTGCATTTTCCGGTCATTACGTGTGTTATGTGAAGAATTTTAACGGGGAGTGGTTCAGGATTGATGATAGCACAGTAAGTTCTTGTTTATTTTTGGTATCTGTAGAGATATTGTTGAGTTTGGCTCCTGGCTTTCTTCTATATACTTCTTTTCTTTTCTTTCTCTATTTTTTTTTAAAAAAAAATTAAAATCTTCTTCATTTTGATTTGGAAAACAAGCTTCTTCAAGTTTATTGAACCTTTAACGCTTTATCAGACCATTGTAGATGTTAACTGCCATTATCTGCTTGCATCTTGGATTAAAGAAAGCAAACTTGTTACTATGCCCTGAATTGCAATCTTTGTTGCTAAAGTTTATTCAATATTCTTCAAGTTTACTTTTGTTTGCCATCTCGCATATTGTCCTTTTGGATGAAACTTCCTAGAGAATAGTGCATCTGTGGGTAATTGTGTGTTTGTGGTGTGTACTTGACGTGGATGTACTCTTGAAATATGTGATCTAATGCTAGATAACAGAAGTTTGAATTTACTTGTGCATCTATTTTTGAGTTGTGTTATCTGATTTTTGAACTGATTGGTGGCACCCATTTTTTGTGTAGGTAGAACCTGTGGAATTGGAGAGGGTCTTGTTTGAAAGGGCGTACATGCTCCTTTACGCTAGGTAACGTGCCTATGGAGCTCAACTTGCATATCCTGATTTTCAATGTTTCTTTTGGAATATACACGAATTTTATGAATTTTGTTATTTCTATTACTAGGCACTCTCCACGAGCCCCATCTTTCATCAGGAACAACGTGGTGTCTCATGGCGGACGATCAAAGAAAAGGAACTTGGAAGCTGTTCCTTCCAGTCTTACTACATCCAAGACACAGTCTAATGCTGTGGCAGGAAGACGCAACAATCAATCGTTCCATATAGATGATTGGAGATTCCATTCAATGCAAAGAGTTGCTGCAGTGGATTCATCAAGTGAGAGTTCTTCCCTTTTCAGCAGCTCAGATGCAAGTTCTTGCAGCACCGTGAGTAGCAAGGATTCTGCCAGCACCGGAGACTTGTCTGATTACATATTTGGTGAAGTGCAACCCGGTTGGTACAGCCATTATGGGCTTTCATCAGACTCAGTTTCATCTTCCTCCTATGGAAACTTGGATGCAGATTCAGAAGTGGACAATGGCTGGAGAGAGGATTTGGATGGGAATGGAAACCCTGCAATTTTGTATTCTGACACAACTAGACACCATAGGAAGTCTAGCTGCCAGTTCGGTAGTAGTATTAGTAGTAGTAGGGATGCTGACTTCGAGCAATTTGGCTATGCTAACCCTTCTGTTGTAAATTCTGGTGTATCATTAAGAAGACCAAGTGGTGATAGATCAGCTCAAACGTTTTATTGAGGTTTGAGTTGAGATGGAAGTAAGCTTGTAGTTATGGTAAAAGGAAAAAAAAAAAAAAAAATTCATCATCAATTATTCCCCCACAATCTGTCTTCCACATGTTAATCTTTTTATTTGTGTATATGTTTATGACATTTATTTAAAGGAATTAGAAATTCTATATCTGAAGGGACGACATTCAGATTTGCTTGCGTTAGAGGTGTTGAATTGAGGGTTAAAATGAAACTCTAATGCCTACTTTTCTATCTTCTCCTCCCTCTGCAACTCTACTTTGGCCCCCTCTCTCTCCAACTCTCGCGTTCTTGGTCCCTCCCCTTGAAGTGCTCTTTGTCTCATTAAAGAAGACCTTAATCTCATCAAATGGGTCTCTCTCTCTCTGTTTCTCTGTCTCTCTCTCTCCTCTGTCATTTTAGTTCTTTCATGCATTTGAGTATTGATTAATTTGGCTGGGTGATTTGAAATGCCACTAAAGAACTAAATTGACATTGTGTTTCCACTATCCAGCTATGAACTAAATTGACATTGTATTTTATAGTTTTTTTGTTTTTGAATTTTTTCAGTTACTTGTATTGTCCAAAGTTCATATATATATATTCCCGATTAGAATTCAGTTTATAAATACTTGTATAAATTGCCTAATATTTGCAATTCAATTTATGTTTTCATATTACAATGTGTGTATTTATTTAGTTCAAAAGTTGGATTAATCCAATAAAAAAAGTTCATAAAAAGCTTTTAAAAAAACAAGCCCATATAAATTAAATTCATAATAAAAAAACTAAAAAAAGCCCATAATAGAACCCAAATGCGAAGGGGGTGTCAAGGACAAATGGGTGCAAAAATGAAAAATGGGTATCATTGGTCCATATAGTCCGATTTACACTTGAAGTTTCCGGTACAAACTTTCAAGAAAAAGGCGGTGAAAGTGGTGGGTGGCCATTGTAGTCCCAAGTAAGTAGGCCTGAAGTTGAACCCACAACCAAATGCCAATAGCAATTACACAACCCAGTTACCACCACTACCAGAAGCTAAACCACCATATCTCCGCCTCACTCTTCGCCATCGCCGGAGCCAAGAGAGCCATGGTCACTGGAAGCAGCAGCAGCAGCAGCAAAGCAGGTGCGTACACGACCATCAAAGAGAGAGTGACATTCGAGAGAGAAATCAAGAAGAGCAAATTCATCGCTATCGCTGGCCCCATCTCTGACGAGCCATCCGCCTTCTCCTTCCTCTCCCAGGTTTTCATTCTATCTTCCCCCTTTTCGCCTTTTCCTCCTATAGTTAATAAACGTGCCATATCAACCTTTCTTAAGATAATTCCGCTTTCAGGTTAGTGTGTTTGTGGCTTTGATTTTTCAGTTTCATGATTCACCCGGGCAGGACTGGGTTTTGGATGTTCAAATTTGGTTTCTTTGAATAAAGCATAAATAATTAATTTCTTTGTTCATGTATAGGTTCGAGATCCACGTGCTACTCACAACTGCTGGGCTTATAAGGTACATTGCTATATATACTTTCCCTTGTTAATGAGTCTAATTAGTTTAACTTCTCAAAAAAAAAAAAAAAAGGTTTAGCTTGCCACCTTAAAGTAGTTTAGGAGGAAGGCAAATTGATAGCGAAGTCTTTTATTCTTCACATGAGGGTTCCCTCCCTGTAGTTTATGAGCTGTTGGTGTCCTTTTTAATGTAAACTGCCTGACTACTTGTGGGCTTTGATGGGGATTTCAACTCTCAACATTAGGTGCAGTTTTAACAGCCTTAGAGTGACTTCAAAAAACTGAGGAATAAATTTCAAGTTTGTATGGCCATATTTGATGGGTTTTGGATCTAACATTATTTGGTTCAGACCCGTTTGCATCGTGCCTCTTATTTTTCAGGATGCATGCCTTGACTGCCATGCAAAACAGGTTGGATTGCTTAAAGGGATAGATTATGAGAAACATATAAGTGGGTCATCTTTGTCACAATTTCCTAAAATTTTGCCCAATGTAGTGTTTTTTTACATATCAGGTTGGAGATCAGTACCGGTCTAATGATGATGGTGAACCATCGGGTACAGCTGGCAAGCCAATGTATTCTGCAATTGTTTCTTCTGGAATAGATAGGGTTATGGTGGTTGTGATCAGGTTCATATTTTCAGAACCTACTTATGAGTGATAAATATCAATGACGTTATATGCTTTTACATGCTTCTTCTTCTTTCTTTTTTTTTCCTATTCAAATGATATGTTCACTAAAAAAAATAAAATGATTGTTTTTTGTGCCTGACAGTACATCTTGCTTTGTCGAGTTCATGTGTGTGGATTCTCAGCTTTAAAATATCCATGTTACGTGCATGAGCTTAGGTTGTTTAGTGTGTTGTTGCACTTCTCATATAGTTTACTTCAATTATCTTCCAGGTATTTTGGAGGCATCAAACTTGGCACTGGAGGATTGGTCAGGGCCTATGGAGGAGTTGCATCAGAATGCTTGAGAAATGCCCCAACTTGTCTTGTGAAATCTAAGGTATTGTGTTTCTTTCTGGGGGTGGCTTTACTTATGAACCCACTGCTTGCTGATATTTAGAAGGTTGGTGAAGCCAATTACACATGTCATGGAAAATATTTAGCTAATTTGGAGGTTCTTAATCACTAGGAAAATAACTTTTTTGGGATATTTAATTGAATTTGATTTGATTGCAGGTTCCAATGGGCGTGGAAGTTCCATTTGATCTTCTGGGTGTTCTGTACCATCAGGTGATCTGAGATCATGTTTATTTGTTTTTAAGCCTTGGCATGGTTTGATTTTTGTACATGATAAAATTGATATGGTTGTTCTTCATTTCCTTTAGGGTCATGCATCTTTATTTGTTGCTATTGGCTATGTCAATGAAATTGATATACCTTGAAGAACTGTTAGCAGCACATTTTGATAATATTTCTGTTACTCTGAGTTCCTTTGTCTATCTCTTTTCTTATTTTACCATCAGTATTTGAAATGAAGTTTTGCTGGATTACTTTCTCCAATATAGACAACCAATATGATTGAACTTTTCTTTCAAGTTTGTTTAACAAAGAGGAAATAATTGAGTTGGACTTCTTTCAAGACTCTAGCGTGTTGTTTCTACTTTAAGTTCTGACTTCAGTCTTTTCTGGTATTGAATTGATGGTGATGAAATTCTGCTGAATCTGGATATGATTACATTTATTCAGATAACCTGTTGATAGCGGCATATGTAAAATGCATTGTTGAATTATATCTTTTTTGGGTAAGTGCCAGATTTCCTTTCTTATTGACACCTGAAGATATTTTTGCTTTGTATGGCAATATATTGCATAAATGGAGACCTCATATCTTTAACAAGTTAAACTTAATGTTTGTGTACTCATGTCTTGCGCTTGGTGTTTACAGTTACAATCTTTTCAAGTTGATGACATCAAGCAGGATTATGATACTGGTAAAGATGGCATCAGCATGGTCACTTTCAAAGTTGATTTCGACCAGGCTGAGAAATTGGAGGAGGCTTTGAAAGCCAATTGTAGCCGTGGGTTAGAGTTTTATAAACACTGAGGCAGATTTAGACATATCTTATATATGGTTGCAGACACTTTGAACAACAATGAACCAATCAAGAAGGCAGTACTTTCACTGGGCAAATAAACCCATCATAGGTTTGTACTCTTCCTTTTTTCTGCTTTGCCCAGTGATGTTCTATGCATGTCTTCTTTTTTTTTTTTTTCTAATCGATGTTCTACGCATGTCACTGGGCAGATAAACCCATCATTGGTTTATGTCTTGTTTCAGGAAATTTATAAAAGGATTAATGAGAGGTAGCTGTAAGATAACTATTGAATTATGCCTATGATCTGATATGATAGGAATTGTATATACGATTTTCAGTTAGTAAAGATATCATTATACCCCATTTCTTATGAATTTGTTGTAAATTTGTTTACTTGTGCCTAGCTGTTTCTTTATGTTGTTCAACACATTGGCATCTCCCTGTACTAAAATTAGCAGTCTATTATTATTTTTACTCTTCACAAAGATGAAGGTCTGGGGTTTGACATGCGATGAGTGTGGAATTTATGGAGTAAGATTAGCAAAGAAGAAAAAGGAGTTAAGAAACTCTATCGAAATTGCTAACCATTGCGTTGTGTTTTCTCTGCTTGTTTAATCTAAATGTATGACTACTTTGCCTACAACTTTGAGTTATTGATCCGTATCTATTAGTAGTCAAACTTTTGTTGTATATAAGAATTTCTTGAATTTCTTGTTAGAATAGAGTGACTACATTTGCTGAAATGAATTACAAAAGTCATTATGAAAGCGGAGAAACTTTACTTTTGAGTAGATTTATGATTTCAATTAGTATTCCTGATAAATCCTTATCTATTCTTTGTATTCAGAATAGATAAGGATTCGATGCTTCTTTATATAGGCTTGATAGAATCGTTGGTGTATCTAATTGATACCATATTTATTGTTGTCTTCGTCGACATCATCATCACGTGGACTTGTATTGTGTTGGATGGGAGATTTAGCACAAATTTCACCGAATATATATATATATATATATTAAAAATAATTTATACAAACGTAAGAAGAAATCAATCGTATATATATTCATAATCATATGGGCAATAACAAGAATAGAACGCCAAGTGACACTGAAATGACCAAGTAATGACTCTAGAACAATGAAAAATAGAACATAAGAATTCCTTATACGACAAACAAATTCATACGTATGAACCTACTCATGCATGTAAAAACACAGAGATATAGAACCAAGGCTGGATCTTCACGCATTCAGAAAACGGTTCAAGTAGTGGTGCTATGAACCATCCAACAATTAAGCTAGAAGAAAGATGCAATGGAAATGTGGCATCTTAAGGCTTGGTGGTTCAATTTGATGGTGGTGGGGAGAGGAAAGGGATTGTTGGGATTGTCGCTGGAATGGTGGGGATTGAAGGGATTGTGGTTGGGATGGTGGGCAATGGAGTATTTGGCAGTGGGTTGGCAGGCAATGGTGGCAGTGTGGGCTTTGGCAGAGTTGGTTGAGTCGGCAGTGTAGGCAATGGTGTGCTAGGCAGGGGTGGCAATGTAGCTGTAGGCAGTGTTGGCGCAGAGGGCAGTGGAGGCAATGTGGTCTTGGGCAGAGATGGTTGAGTCGGCAAGGTTGGCAATGGCGTGCTAGGCAGGGGTGGCAGTGTGGTTGTAGGCAGTGTTGGCACAGAGGGTAGTGGAGCCAATGTGGGCTTGGGCAGAGATGGGATTGTAGGCAATGTTGATGCTGGAGGTGGAGCAGCCGGTGTCTCTAACAGGTGGCGCGCTGCTAGGCTCACATGGGTGCTTGAGAGTAACAATGCTACGACCAAAGACACAAGGAAACAGAAATGATGAGAAAATGCCATGGTTGGAGAGCAGCAGAAGGTTTGAGAAGCTGTTTCACTTTTAGTGTTGGAAAGATGTTTTTGATTGAGAAACCATGTATCCAATGGGTATTTATAGAGGAAAAAATGTTGAAGAACTCTGAGGAATCCAGAACCAATACGTGTGTTTGATGAGATGTGGTTGGTGGGGGTGCCAAGAAACTTGGGTTGGGTTAGTTCACCTCCCAAGCTTAGAATAATTGTTTGTTCAACTTCAAACTATTGGCCAACCTCGAAGGATGGCTTGACTAATAGAACCCTACAGGAATGCGAAGCCTATAGAAAAAAAGAAAGAAAAGTAATTGAATGCAAGAGGTAACTCAATCGGTTGAGATTATGCCTAATAAAACGAAGGTTATTAGTTCGAATCCTTCTCTTTCCTCTTATGCAGACATGTCAAAAAAAATAAAATAAAAATATTGAACGCAAATAGGTGCACCATGGAACTCACTTGTGGATTGAAATCGGATGCAATTCGTTGCTTGAATAGCATGTCACTTTGTGTGACCTTCTGACATTATTCTACCCTCATTATATTTTCATTTAATCTATGCTTTCTCGAACTCACCATCCATTTAATTACATATATAACCTTTATATGTTTATTTACACTCAACTATGGGTGGCTCCAACTTGATCCATTAAATTATCAGCTTTGATGCTATTTGTTAGAGTCTCGAGTTTTTGAAAATTAAACTTTAATATATAAAATAGCTTTGTCGAGAGTTGAATATATTCAACATGCTTTAACAACTACCTGAGATTAATGGGTAAAAATGTCTTGAATACATTTAGGACTAGAATGACAAGTTGCACACAGTAAGTCTGGAACAAGAACAAGCACATTTCACAAGACTGAAGAGTTGGTTTAATATGAGATATGCTTACAAGAAAAGGTAAAGATAATGGCTCATCTTTTGTATTGTTATTTATTTATTTTAGCAAGTAGAGATTTCCCAAACCAGGAGAAACAGTACCGTGAAATACATGCTACTAAACCAGCTCTAGATTCAACAATAACATAGTATAATGGCTTCAACACCTTTTTTTCCTAATCAAAGTGGGAGAGATGGAATAGGGGAAATACAAAGGTCGGTCTTTCCCACAAACTTCAACACACTTAATTAAGCATGCCATGGACCAACAAATTAAACATCATAATTGGGTTTTATACTTCACCCACATGGACTGAAGCAAGGCGAGGCATGACAAATGTTGCTGAATATGTTTTTTTTTTTTTTTTTGGCATTATATTTAGTATGGTTTAATGATATGTTACCCATCTGATTTCTCAAATTAATTTTTATACCAAATATATGGGCCCTTGTGCGTATCGTATAGTTTGTGATTGTATTAAATGATATACAGTTGACCTATGTAGTGGAGACCTTGGTCTTGGGATTTACTCCCTTCAAGGTTCAAGGTTCAACACCTCATGGATGCAAACAATTTCTTGGAGTCACACCACTGATGAAAGCCGTGATTTAACCAATTTTGTGTATAAAAACTTTCAAGAGTGCGGTGCATGTGATTGGGGTTTACTTTACAGGGTGGGTCCGAAGGATCTTGCCTTAAAGAGGTTCTCCGACATTTAAAAAAAAAAAATTGATATATACAACTTGGCTCATATTTTGAGAGGCTTACTTTGATCAAAATATTGTCTGATAGTTGTAGAATAAAAATATAACTTATAACATTACTCTATTTTTATTTTTGAGCTGATAAATAAACATCAGTTTTAGTATAAACATTGTAAGGAGGATGTCAACATCCCCTACAGCTTTAGGAAAAGTTGGTTAATGGACTAAAATAATGCTTAATTTTTATTATGAGTGACACGTGTCATAATTTTATAGATACGTGGCACACTAACATAATTCGTGAAATTTTTTGACTGAATTTGATAGTAGGAATTAATTTGATATCAATTGATTTGCGAAGCTTTCATTATTGTCATCAATTGTCATCATCATCACATGGACCTGTATTGTGTTGGATTGGAGATTTAGCACAAATTTCACCCTTTTTTATTTTTATTTTTATAAATAATAATTTATACAAGCATAAGAAGAAACCAATCGTATATATATATATTCATAATCATATGGGAAATAACAAGAAGAACACTCCAAGTGACGCTGAAATGACTAAATAATGACTATGGAACAATGTAAAATAGAACATAAGAATACCTTATACAAACAAATTCGTACGTATAAACCAACCAAACACGCCCGTAGAAATTAAACACATAGATATAGAACCTAGGCAGAATCTCCAGACATTCAGAAAACGGTTCAAGTAGTGGTGCAAAGAACCATCCAACAATTAAGCAAGAAGAAAGATGCAATGGAAACGTGGCGTCTCAAGGCCTGGTTCAATTTGACGGGGGTGGGGAGAGGAAAGGAATTGTTGGGATTGTTGTTGGAATGGTGGGGATTGAAGGGATTGTGGTTGGGATGGTGGGCAATGGAGTATTTGGCAGCGGGGGTAGTGTGAATGTCGGAAGAGTTGGTTGAGTCGGTAGTGTTGGCAATGGGTTGGCAGGCAATGGTGGCAATGTGAGCTTTGGCAGAGTTGGTTGAGTCGGCAGTGTAGGCAATGGCATGCTAGGCAGGGGTGGCAAAGTAGCTGTAGGCAGTGTTGGCACAGAGGGCAATGGAGGCAACGTGGCCTTGGGCAGAGATGGGATTGTAGGCAAGGCCAATGCTGGAGGTGGAGCAGCCGGTGCCGGTGTGTCCAACAGGTGGCGCGCTGCTAAGCTCACATGGGTGCTTGAGAGTGACAATGTTATGACCAAAGACACAAGGAAATGAAAATGAGAAAATGCCATGGTTGAAGAGCAATAGAAGGCTTGAGAAGCTGTTTCACTTTTAGTGTTGGATGGATGTTTTTGATTGAGGAAACCATGTATCCAATGGGTATTTATAGAGGAAAAAATGTTGAAGGATTCTGATCAGAACTCCAAAGCAATATGTGTGTTTGATGAGATGTGGTTGGAGGTAGTGCCAAGAAACATGGGTTAGTTCACCTCCCAAGCTAGAATAATATTGTTCGTTCAAAAATATTGGCCAACCTCAAAGGATGGCTTGACTAATAGAACTCTATAGGAAAGCCAACCTAGCTAGCTACCAGTTTTTCTCATCACGCTCATTTTTTTATTTTTTGTAAGTAAGAAAGAAAGAAAGGGGAAAAATCTTTGAGAATGCTTCATGAAAATTTGGAGGAATGACTCATTTAAGTAGGTTAATTATGTGCATAAACATTTGAGTTTTGCCAAATATGTGAAAATTAACATTAACATATATAAGAGACGACCCACGTCGAGGGTTGAATATTACAACCTGCTTAGATTAAAAGCTAATAACGTTATATGATCAGCAGATCAGTGTTTTAACTAGTAATTGATTTGAAACTTGACCATATAGACAGATATGTATGCACGAAAATGGCGCTTTTATTGTGTTATTATGTATTCATTTTTGCTGGGAGAATTACATTTCAAAATCTATAGCATGAACAAGGATCCAAGGACTCCTAAGACTCCGTCACGTCCAAGAGTCATTTTATTTATTGCAGAAGTAAAGGCAGACCGATAGCATCTAAATTGATCCTCCTTCAGCTCGACGGCGGTGGGGGGGGAGGTAAAATACAAGCTACTAAATAACCCAGCTTTAGATTCGACAATACATAGTAGGTCGAGTAGAACGCCTCAGTAGAATTCTTAGTAGAATGGGCTTGATTTCTTCCTTGTACCGGCAAAGGTACCCAATTTGACTTCGTTACAGTTGGATGAGACGGCATTTTTGGCGATGGATGAAACGATGGGTTTGTCGGTTTGGGATGCGAAGCGCGTAACGTGGGCAAATCATATGGGATCACAGACACAGCAAATCTGCGGTATGAACTGCTGCTGTGTCCAACTTTGATGGCAACTGGGTGGCTGTCAGTGGAGATAGTTTCACCTTTGGATTTATAGGCGTGTTGGGCAGAGTTGGTTCAGTAGGCATTGAGGGTATGTGGGTGGAATGCTTGGTAGGCGATTGTGGCAATGTGGTTTCAGGTAGTTTTGGCTGATCAGAGACACAGGGTGTTTGAGTAGGTTTAGTCAACACTTCTGATAATGTTGTTTTGAGTTGGACTAGGAATGGGCGCAGAGCGGGCAACATGGACTGATGATCAGGTGGGGTCGCAGACACAACAATATTTGCTACTGGAATTGCTGATGTGTCCAAAAGGTGGCGAGCTGCTAGGGCTCACATCGGTGCTTGAAAGTGACAATGCTAAAATCAAAGTCGCAACCAAGAGATGGTTATAGAAGGCCATGCTGACTGGGGCAGAGAGCTTGTATAGTCTGCGTTTGTGTTTGTTTTGAAGGAAGAACAAGTATCCATTGGGTTTTTATAGAAAATATATGTTGAAGAATTCAAAGGTTTAGAAATTTGATGAGTATGTACGTAGCTATTGGTTGCAAGCTTAATCTCGCTCCATTCATTGGTTGCAATTTCAAACATAAACAAACTTCTACCAATGCCTTCAGGCCCTTCACAACACTTATTATGCATGTCGTGGACCAACAAATTAAACATCATAATTGGGACATGTGGGACAATTTGGCCACTAGCATGACAAATATTGATGAATATGCTTTTATTTATTATTTATTGCATTATATTTAGTATGGTTTAATGATATGTTACTCATTTGATTCTTCAAATTAATTTTTATGCCGAATATTGCATATTGACCCTTGTGCTTATCGTGTAGTTTGTGATTGTAGTAAATTATATATACAACTTGGCTCATATTTTGAGTGGTTTACTTTTATTAAGGGATAATTGTTCTTTCTCCGTGAACTACTACTTGGTTACCATATACTTTTATCAACTACTAACTTTACATTACGATTCCATCAAACTACCATTTCGTTATCAAAACTCTCCATTTTGTTAGTTAAGGTCGTTAAATCGGACGTTTAACCCATCACATACATGTAAGGTTGGTAGTTAATGAGAGTATACGGTATTTGAGTAGTAGTAGTTCATGAGAGAAATGATAATTACCCAAATAAAATGCATACGCATTCAAGGCATGTGACGTACACGAAATGGGTTGACTGTCCTACTTAACGACCTTGACTAACGGAAGAGGGATTTTGGTAATGAAATAGTAGTTTGATAGGGTCATAATGTAAAGTTGGTAGTTGATAGGGTATATGGTAATCAAGTGATAGTTTAGGAAAGGAAAATGATAATTACCCCTTTTATTAAAATACCCTGCAGTTTTTACCATTGTGGGACAATTTGGAATTTCCACATCAGTAATGTAGAACAATTGTGAAATAAAAATATAGTTTATAATATTACTCTTTTTTTTTTTTTTTTTTGCCAATAAATAGATATTAGTTTTCCAGTAAAAACGGTGCAAGGACAAGGTGGCCTGGTAACATCCCTTACTATCGGCTTTAGAAAAAGTTGGATATGGACTATGTGTTCATATATTGGTCATATTGTAGTTATGTTCCAAAATATGCTTAATTTTATTATAAGTGACACATGCCGTAATTTTACCGGATTTAACGTAGAATACTAATTTCTTTTAATTCATTTAGGGAATTCATAAAAGAGACACTAGCTCTCGTTGGAGAAACAAATTTGTCCTTTGGTTTTAAGGTAAATTATGTCACTTAAAAATAGATACAATTTAGCATATGAGACAAAATTGGGAAACCACACCTTGGTTGTTTTACGTAGATACAATTATCACATGTTACTTGTCCAAACAAACTACTCTTTGTATATTATAATGGTTGTTGTGAAGCTTTCATCTAATTGATATCAACATTATTGTCGTCATCATCGTCCATGATTTTAGAACAAATTTCACCCATGCTTTTTTTTTTTTTAAAATGTATACAAACACAAGAAGAAATCAATCGTATATATATTCATAATCATGTGGACTATAACAAGAACAACACTCCAAGTGACACTGAAAATAATGATTCTGGAACAATGGAAAATGGAACATAAGAATCCCTTATACAAACAAATTCATATGTATAAATCTACTCACGCCTGTAAAAACACAGATATATATAGAACCTAGGCATGATCTCCACACATTCAGAAAACGGTTCAAGTAGCGGCGCAAAGAACCATCCCACGATTAAGCTAGAAGAAAGATCGATGCAATGGAAATGTGGCATCTCAAGGCCTGGTGGTTCAATTTGATGGGGGTGGGGAGAGGAAAGGAATTGTTGGGATTGTTGCTGGAATGGTGGGGATTGAAGGGATTGTGGGCAATGGAGTATTTGGCAGCGGAGGTAGTGTGAATGTCGGAAGAGTTGATTGAGTTGGTAGTGTAGGCAATGGGTTGGCAGGCAATGGTGGCAGTGTGGGCTTTGGTAGATTTGGTTGAGTTGGCAATGTAGGCAATGGTGTGCTAGGCAGGGGTGGCAATGTAGCTGTAGGCAATGTTGGCACAGAAGGCAGTGGAGGCAATGTAGCTGTAGGCAATGTTGGCACAGAGGGCAGTGGAGGCAACGTGGGCTTGGGCAGGGGAGGCAATATGGCTGTAGGCAGTGTTGGCACAGAGGGCAGTGGAGGCAACGTGGGCTTGGGCAGAGATGGGATTGTTGGCAATGCCGATGCTGGAGGTGAAGCAACCGGTGTGTCTAACAGGTGGCGCGCTGCTAGGCTCACATGGGTGCTTGAGAGTAACAATTCTACGACCAAAGACACAAGGAAACAGAAATGATGAGAAAATGCCATATTGGTTGGAGAGCAGCAGAAGGTTTGAAAAGCTGTTTCGCTTTTAGTGTTGGAAAGATGTTTTTGATTGAAGAAACCATGTGTCCAATGGGTATTTATAAAGGAAAAAATATAAAAGAATTGTGAGGACTCCAAAACCAATACGTGTGTTTGATGAGTTATGGTTGGAGGGAATGCCAAGAAAAAACATGGGTTAGTTCACCTCCCAAGCTAGAATAATTAAATATTGTTCGTTCAAAAATATTGGCCAACCTCGAAGGATGGCTTGACTAATAGAACCCTATAGGAAAGCCAACCTACCAGCTTTTGAGCTATGACTCACCACTCTCATTATGTTATTTTATTTTATTGTTTGAAGTAAGAAAGAATGAGGAAAGAAAGAGGAGGAGATTACAATTACAAAGGTGGATCCTTGAACCTTCCAACTCTGAATTCAAAAATTAAAGAAATAAGAAAAATCTTTGAGAATGCTTCATGAAAATTTGGAGGGAATTGAATGACTAATTTTGCTAGGTTATGTGCATAAACATTTGCGTTTCCGTGATTTTTGAAAGCCATCCAACAAACGAAATGGAAGAATAATGAGAAAGCTTTGGAAATAATTGAAGAGATTTTTAAATTTTTTTATTATCTCTTCAATTGAGGTAAGATCCTTATAGTATAAAGGGTTAGAATTATTGAGAAAATCACACTCAAGAATAAAGTTGTTAGGCCTAAGAGATGCAATTTTTGCTGCCATGCCTGTAGTCCTGCACGTACAAGCTTCTACACTGCAATGATAATTTACTTTTTCACCGTATTTGAAATGAGACCTTATATTTAATTTGGTTTAACTTTATATATGTTGCGACATTTATATTTTTGAGTTGGGTAGTAAAAAAACTCCTATAATTTCAAGATTAGACCATAAATAACGAGATTATTGAATATTTTCAGGACTAAAATGACAAGCACAAAATAAAATAGAACAAGCACATTTAACTCACAACACTGAAGAGTTGGTTTGACATATGATAAGATATATGCTTACAAGAAAAAGGAAGCTGCAGGAAAATGGCACTTTTATTGTACTTTTATATATTTATATTTGCTAGGAGAGTTACAAGGAAATTACACTTCAAAATCTATATCATAAACAAGGAGTACTCCTAAGACTCCGTCACGCCCAAGAGTCATTTTATTTATTGCAGAAGTAAAAGGCAGAACAACAACATCTAAATTGATCCTCCTTCAACTTGACGGCAGTGGGGGAATGTAAAATACAAGCTACTAACCCAGCTTTAGATTCGACAATACATAATAGAGTATGATGCCTCAATCACACTTAAGGCAACAGTGGCAATGAATGAGTAGAATGGGCTTGATTTCTGCGTTGCATCGGCAAAGGTACCCAATGTGACTGTGTTATAGTTGGTTGAGACGGCATTTTTGGCGATGGATGAAACGATGGGTTTGTCGATTTGGGGTGCGATGCGCGTAACGTGGGCAAATCATATGGGATCACAGACAGAGCCAAATCTGCGGTATGAACTGCTGCTGTGTCCAACTTTGATGGCAACTGGGTGCCTGTCAGTGGAGATAGTTTCACCTTTGGATTTATAGGCGTGTTGGGCAGAGTTGGTTCAGTAGGCATTGAGGGTATGTGGGTGGAATGCTTGGCAGGCGATTGTGGCAATGTGGTTTCAGGTAGTTTTGGCTGATCAGAGGGTGTTTGGGTGCTCGACAATATTGGAAATGAAGAGTTTGTTTTAGTAGGTTGATTCGACACTTGTGGCAAAGGATGATCAGACTGTGAGAATATTGTTTTGGGATGGATTAGAAATGGGTGCATAGCAGGCAACATGGGCTGATCATAGGGGGTCGCAGAGACAACAAAATTTGCGGCTGAAACTGCCAGTGTGTCTAAAAGGTGGCGAGCTGCTAGGCTCACATCGGTGCTTGAGAGTGACAATGTGCTAAAATCAAAGTCGCAACCAAGATATGGTTATAGAGAGCCATGTTGATTGGGGCAAAGAGTTGAGAGAGCTTGTAGTCTGCGTTTGAAGAAGAACAAGTATCCATTGGGTATTTATAGAAAAATATATGTTGAAGAAGCCAAAGGTTAGAAAATTTGATGAGTTGTAGCTGCGGCAAGTTTTGTGAAGCATTGGTTGCCTGCTTAACGTCACTCCATTGATTGGTTCCAATTTCAAACATAAACCAAGTTCAACTAATGCCTTCAACACACTTAATTACGTAGCCAATGGGCTATTGAACTAGCCGTACGTGGACGCAATCAATTTGGTGCTTCACGCATATGCATGGCTCGTCTCACCATTTGGCCTCTCAAGCATGCTAATGCGTGATCATTAATGATCAACCCGAAACAACAACTATATTATATATATATATATATATATATGTATGTATGTATGTATGTATGTATGTATGTATAGGGGAAATATTAAATTTAATTTCTAGTTTTCAAGTGATTTAATTAATTTAGTCTCTGGATTTTCGTTAATATATAAAGAGAATAAATGTTTATAACCAGATGGATTGTTTCTATATTCTTCAAACACCTCTAATTGATCCATACACGTAAAACACAAGTGAAAAATAATTAATGAGCCATACAATTAAAATCTTGTTCTCATATTGTTTAAATAATAATAGTTGTGAAATTTATTCCATGCGTTTATGACTGTTCAAAGAGATGAAATGTATTTGAGAATTTACCAACAATTTGTTAACAATTATTAATGTTCTTTAGAATGTATTATTATATTAACACATCTTAATTCTAGATCAGTATCCTTTAAAATTTGTTGTTCGAATTGTATGCAATTTAGACAATTTGAGATAGGTGGACACCGTATTCTAAATTGTTCGAGGCAAATGGGTCTTACACTTGCCCTCTATATGAGAATGCCCGAATTGTGTGTAGTTCCTTTATTCTTAATATGCATATATTATTATTCTTATGTGTTCATACTTTTAATTTTTGGGATATTTTTTGGACAGGTCACGATTTAGCATGTATAAACTATATTATATATATGAAGTATAACCTTTCTTCTTATATATACTTTTTTTCCTTTCATTTAAAAATAATAGAATGGGTTTGTGGAATTCCTCTGACCAAGAGTAGACGAAAACTTTGTTTCTCAATTTAAGGAAAGCTCGTGACTCATGAGTAATAATAAATCATATTCAATAATCACAAGAACGATTACAATAACAATAACACTTACAAGTGACTCTGAAATATAAAAGAATGAGTATACAATGATAGAAGTAAATCATTGGAAATTTGGAATCTCTTACAAAAGAAAATTCAAACGGCCCTGCTCAAGCTTGTAAAAAAAACAATTATGTATATATATATAGAACCAAGACGTACAGGTTCCAACGTATTTGAACACAAATTTAACAAAACAATACAAGTACGTACAGTCGCATAGAATCATCCAAACAAAGCTAAAGGACAGAAGAATGGAGATGCATGTGGCATCTCAAGGATTAGTTCTTCAATTTGATGGGGGTGGGGCGAGGAAAGGAAGTGTTGGGATTGTCGCGGGAATAGTGGGAATTGAAGGGATTGTGGTCGGGATGGTGGGCAACGTTGGGAGTTGGGTGCTTGGCAACGGCGGCAATGTAGATGCCGGAAGAGTTGGCAGCGTAGGCAATGGAGGCAACGTGGGCTTTGGCAGAGAAGGTTGAGTCGGCAATGTTGGCAACGGTATGCTTGGCAATGGTGGCAATGTGGCTTTAGGTAGTGTTGGCACAGATGGCAGAGGAGGCAACATGGGGTTGGGCAGAGATGGGATTGTAGGCAGTGTCAGCGCCGGAGGTGGAGCAGCTGGTGTGTCCAAGAGGTGGCGAGCTGCCAGGCTCATATCGGTGCTTGAGAGTAGCAATATTGCTATGAACATAGAAAGAGGGAAACAATACTTGGAAAAGGCCATGTTTCAATAGGAGGAGGAGCAGCAAGGTTTGAGAGTTGGCAAGAGGGATGAATTGAAGAGTACATGGACTTGGTGGTATTTATAGATCTCCAAATCAATTTGATCATGTGAGTTTGATAAGATCTGGTTGTAGGAAGTGTGAAGAAAGTACATAATTAGTTTGCCAACCTTCCAAAGTAGACACATTGGAGGTTCAGAACCGCTAACTAAAGTCATAATAACCCAAAGAAGGAGAATATATATATATATATATTGCTGAAAGATATATGCAGACCAACTGCTGTGTTATGACTCATCAAAAAATGTCAATGAGTTATGGAACGACTTTAATTAATTGGGACCAACAAAATATGTAGCTAGTGGGGTTTACCAACTCATAATTTGACTAGTACCACTTGTTTGTGATATAAGATTAGGATCTCAAGTCTCAACAATATATATGCCTTTCAGATTGTCACAACACATTTCTATGAGATCTGTTCAAGTAAACCTTATGTATTAGAAATAAAGTCTTGAAAGTTCTATTTTTATAATGTGATTAAAAACAACACGTAGCTGGTTAATTCCTAGTAGAAAATAGATAGATGATCAACTAATTTTGAAAATTGGGAAAAGATTTGTGAATGATATGATATCTTTGATTTGAATACAATCTCCTTAAGACTTAAACTAAATAATGAAATGGATCCATGTGTAAGATCCACATGGATCCCACAAGTTCAATGGTGATTTTGAAAAATTGGAGGATCGGAGAAGTTGACAGAAATTGTTAACATGTTACATCAATGCCAATTATAATACGTGTCACATATATGTCACTTATATAAAAATAAAAATTCGCATTATTTCCATCGGACCTGCCATCATATAAGATATATATGTGGATGCGTCCGATGCTCATAGGAGAGAGGACGGTTGAAGCTGAACACCAAGAGATCAGGGAAATGAGATTGCTGCTATCATGCTATGTGCATGTCTGTGATGTGTACTCTCATGGAATAATTAAACATGTATCCCATAAAATTGCCAAGGCGTTTAGCAACCCAAACAGTCAATCCAGTTTGAAAGAAAATTATGACTATATATATATATATATATATATATATTCTTTTATTAAAGAGGACATATATTTTTTTATTATTGGTGTTGATATGACACTCTAACAATTTTGGTCAAAATTTGAAATGGAAGTTCAAGCTAGAGATTTATGTCATTTATTTTTATTATTGGGAGTTTTAAGCCACATTTTAAACCATTGGGAGCTCATTACAAATTAATACACCACATAAACTAATATTACAATTTTTTTTTTCGCTAATTAAGCTTTAGTGGGTTAAGAAAGCATATTCTAGTCGTCCTTCCTCTTTGTATCCCCTTTCGATCCATTTCTTTTAGCAATGAATGTAATTAAGGCTTTTTTAGTAATTAAGGCTTATCTAATTGTTTCAATGGATGAAAAAAGTTTTCTCTATTTTTTTAATCTTTGGTAGGATTAAAATCTTGGTCAAACCAAAAACATTTTTAGTTGACCAAAAAAACCTCATTTAAGTTATGTAAAGTGGTTTTTTTTTTTTTTCCGTAAACCATATTTTAAGTTTGAGTTTCTATTTCTCACAAGTACTCTCTATTGTAATTCATTTTCCACTGATGTTGGAGGTAGCCATAATCCGTTATCAAAGTTTCTGGGAAGTCAAGGATCATTACTAATTGTCAATATGAGCCAAATGCTAAAACTATTTTCTAACGGAAACACTTTACGTCGAAAGAATTAAAATTTGTTAATAGTTGATGGAAGATAGAGGCTTAAAATTAATATAAATATGTAATCATACAACAATGACATAATATAACAATCCATCTGACTGAAATGATTAATTAAAGAATGACTCCACAATAATAATACAAGCGTATATAGTATAAACCTCACACAAGCCTGTAAACGCCCATATGTCTAGGCTAGAAGGAAAAAAAAAAACGTATGTAGAGCCAGGGCAGAGTCTTCAAGTAGTGGTGCAAACACAGAGCCATCCAACAAAGGGAGCAGGAGAAAGAGAATGGTCCGATGGCTTTTCAAGGACTACTAGTTCAGTTTGATGGAGGTGGGGAGAAGAAAGGAATTGTTGGAATTGTAGTTGGAATGGTGGGAATTGAAGGGATTGTAGTTGGGATGGTGGGGAATGGAGTGGCTGGCAGAGGAGGTAGAGTCACCTTGGGAGCTGTTGGCAGCGGTGGCAATGTGGCTTGAGGCAGTGTTGGCTGAGATGGGAGTGGTGGCAATGTGGGCTTTGGCAGAGTTGGCTGAGCCGGCAAAGTTGGCAATGGCATGCTAGGCAGTGGGGGTAATGTGGCTTTCGGCAGTGTTGGCAATGAGGGCAAAGGAGGCAATGAAGCCTTTGGCAGAGATGGAATTGTAGGCAACGTCAATGCCGGGGGTGGAGCCGCCGGCGTATCCAAAAGGCTACGAGCTGCCATGCTCATGTCGATGCTTGACAATGACAATGTCATAATCAAAGACAACAGGAAAAAATGAGTAGAACCAGCCATTGTTTGGTAGGGGACCTGAGACAGCTTGTTCTTTCTCTGTATATGGGGGAGCTTTGATCTAGATATATTTGTGCTTTGAGTCGGAGGCAGGCAAATTGGTATTTATAGAGTGGAATGTTGAAGGGTTCCAAGTGTTTGATGAGATGTAGTTGGAGAAGCGTGGGAGAAATTCTCGTTTAGTTCACCTTCCCAACAAGACTTAAAAAGTCTGTCAAACACAACCTACCTACCCCCTCAGGAGATAACTTAACAAAAGCAATCTGTTCCGGAAGCAAATTTCGAATGACTCATTACCTCTCACAATTTGATGATGGTTATTGATGATGCCTCTAGATTCTTGCAGAAGTAAATAAAATCTACATGCAATCAGCCAATGGTATTGATCGGTTCAGGGCCCACACATGTGATCACCTTATTAGAATTCACCAGTTGGAAGAAAACTTCAAATCTTTCTTCTCACTAAAGCCCATCTTCTATTGACATCAAACACCATGAGAATTATCATTTTCCGTTAACATCATGTTGTGGCTAACCCATCAATACACTCTATTGACATTAAACATAATGACAAACCAAGCAGCCCTATCACGTTTTACTTGAACATAGTCAGATAGGACTAGCTATTACCAATTGATTGTTCAAAATAGAAGAGGAAATAAAGAAGGAAGAAACTTAGAAACTAGATATAGGCTTTGGAATCCCACCTCCAAAACAAGGAAAAAAAAAAAAAAAACCTTGAGGATCATCCAACCATTGAAAAATAACACTAGCAGCTTTTTAAACTACAACCTTTGGATGTCTTTATAGCCATGGAGATCATGCATCGACACATGGAGTGAAAAAATCATTGGAGATCTTTTGTGCAAAAATAATTAAACGGAGAAGATCGATTGCAAGATTAGGAGAGAATTCTAATTATTTTTTCATTAGAGACAATCTTCACAGTTTATTTTTGCACAGAAAAATTTTCAGTGAATTTTGCACCGAAGGCCGGCCAAACTCTTAGACATGTATGCTACTCCTCCATAAATTAAGGGAGAAATGTACATATAATACAACATGTGAAGCCTAATGAAATGCTACCGTGTACCTAAATCTACATTCTTAACCATCATTATTTGTTCACTACTCCTATAATTCATACAATTCCCAACTCATGGAAGTGCCAATATAATCATCAAGTGAACCGTGGGTCCTTGCTGATCCCTGCCAAAATAGGCCTCTCTATGACCACCTTCAAAGCTCTCCTTAGCATCACAATCCCTTCATTTCTACCACCCAACCCTCGCACCCACGAAACACTTTTGGTCCTCCCACCCACCGTCACCATCTCAGACTTCACCACCCTCCCTTTCACTGTCCTCACCGCCTTCGCCACCGTCGACATCAATCCCGGCCTATCCTCACAGCTGAACGTGACCTTCACCAGACCCTGCTCATCATCACAGCTTTCCAAACTCAACTTGTCCGTCTCACCAGGGAAAACACAATCCTTAGCGCCGTTACCACAACAAACTCCTTCCAAAGCCGAAACTGTCTTTCTCAGCTCCCTCACTTGCCGGACAGTCTCTGACAGCACCGCCGCCTTGTCCATCTGTTGTTAAGATAGAAGACATCTTCTTTGTTACATGTTTTGATGCTGAAAACAAAGAAACCAAGTTCATGGGTCGGTGTTAATTACTTACTTTGATCAAGTTTGGAAGGATATTACGAAGAGTGGCGTATTGGCCATTGATTCGCATCCTACGCCTCCTCTCTGCCTCGCTGTGTTTCTTGGCAGCGAGTTGTTTGGCCTCAGCTTTTGATTTTGGTTTGGAGAATGAAATTTTATGGTTGATGGTTTTGGCTGAGAAAACTCCTTGAGCGAAGCTATTTTGTATTGTGCGTGCTTCTGACTTGTAATAATTTTGAAACTGTTGCATGTTTTGTTCTAACTACATGTACAAAATCAAGAAATGAGGCAAACTAACAAAAGATAGGATGGCAAAACAAAGAAACCAAAAGGTGCTGCTGCACACTAGCGGATGCAATCCCATGAAATTCCCTGCACCTCGGGCCCGAGACCCCTTCTCTCATGGAAATTCGGGCAGAGAATTTCAGGGGATCCTGATCGTAAATTCGCAGAGAGAAAGATGACATGTTACCTGTCGCAGTAATGCCATGGGAGTGAGAATAAACTTTGAGGAAGGAGATTTGCCTTCTGTGGAAGTGTTTCTCTAGATAGAGAAGAGAGGCGGGAGAGAGAGTAAATTGCTAATGGAAATATTTATGGCTCCAGCTAAAGCAAATTTAATGAGGAGGTTTAAATATGTTTCCTTCTCTGGGCGTGAGATGGTATATATTTGCAATTAAGTTAGGGAGATTGAGAATTAAAACAAATAATTGGATTTAACTCCCCGGTTGATTTTATGCTTTAATTTAAGATCATCTAATCTAAAAATGAATGATATGGTCCAAGAAAAATCTGAAAGCAGATTTCAATCTTCCCACTTACACCTCCTAATTTCTCTTCTCTCTTCCTCATGCTTTTTTCAAGATCTTCATGGCCATGGAAGTCGGTCCATGGCTGTGAACCTGAATATATCATGTCCGCAACGGGGTAATTTAGGGTACATAGGTTCTTAGAATTAAGGAACATGAACCTCCTTCAAACATAAGTTTGAAAATAAATTTCTCTTTATATCAATTTTATTCATAAACTTGGTTTAAATAGACTAACAACCGTGGCAACCGACTCCTAATACCAAACAATTCAAAGACTCCCAAACTCTTAAAATATAAAATAAGTTACAATTGAAGACTCGTACTTATAACTCCCAATACTTGAGAAGCTAACAGACAAATGGACTTAGAAAGAGGGGCTGTAACAATAGCCTAGACATTTTTTGCTAAGTAAATTAAAGCAGGAGAAGAGTGGATGACAGACAGCCAAGCTAGACTGCACCTTTGGGAAAGGAATTACAACATATTAACAAGCTCGGCAAACAGGAATTTGACTAGAAGAGAAAAATGATAGAATTTCATGCGAAAATCTACTCATTTTCTTGCCAATTTTCTAGTAGTATTTGGCATTCACTATTTGGCAAGTGCAATTTACCTTGTGGCTATTCCTTCTGGTAGGATATGTTTCATGATGTCACTTGCTAGCAGTTTTAAGGGCAAGTTTCTTGGTGTTGGTGACATCACAGTTAAGCTCATGCTGGAATCTCCCATGCCAGGAAAGGAATTCTAGATTGTTCTCCCAAAGGATAAGAAATGCTATTAGTGTGTTCATGGACATCATGTAGCATGTCAGACTTAGAGGACTTGATTCCCTCATCAGATTTCCTCAATCCTGTGTTAATAGGTGGTTAGTGCGATCCTTGGATTTCTCTAATACCATTTTGACTAATGTCTAGCTAGTCTAATGGTGTGCTTGGTTGCATTGGCATTGGCCCATGGTGTTGTTCCTTCTCTTTTTGTGTTGTTTTTTTGGGTGGTTTTGCTTGGTTGCTTTACAGTTGGCAAGCTTTATGCATAAATTTGGCTCATTCTAAAAAGAAATGTTCTCCAATCCACATGAAAAGACTCATTATATAAGCAGCTCAACTTTCCAAGCAAAGTATATCAGCCAGATCATAAACAATTAATGTCCCACACAAACTGAACTTAGGATCGATGCAGTTCTTCAGGAATTTAAGTGAAAAGTTCATGCAGAGACCCAAATCTAAGAAAAACAAAAACAAAAATTGGTCTTGCAGAGCAGCTTGAGTAGATTTTCAACATCACCATAAAAAATTACTCTTGGACCTTTTCACATAAGCAACCTGTAAATTAACAAAAACATCAACTTTAAGCTTCGATATTCATCACAGACATCATATCCGATCAACAGGGGTTGAAACTATCAGTATCCAGACAGGAAAATCATTCACAATGGGCAGTAAAAAAAAGCGGGGGGGGGGGGAAGCACCCAAGAAGAAAATCATTGAGAATTGTTCCAAGACATTTTTTTCATCTAGAAGATTAGAAAACTATACCATACTCACAGCATTAGCTTTGTGAACTACATAAATTCATAATCAAAGCAAACTGATCCCAATAGCAATTCACCTTCAGGCAACCAAAATACAAATAGGCAAATACTAGTTGCTGAGTAAGATCCTATGTTAGATTGACAAAAAGATACACTTCTTTTCTCTTAATCACTGCCGAACACCAACATCATCATCCCCCTCAAAGAACTCCAACTCATCCTCACCAGAGTCACCACATTCCACATTCAAATTTATTCTTTCCATTCCGTTCATCCTACCACTCATCCCTCTCCCCATTATCTTCGTAGTGTCCCTCGCCACAGTCTTCACGTTCTTCATCACCCGCCGGCCCGCCTTAGTCTTCACATTCCTCATTTGCGCATTCTCTTGAACGCCGTCGTTTTTACCCTCACCATCATTCTCTGCACCCTTTTCATACCCCAAAGGAAAACAACCCCAGCCACAATGGAAGTACTTCTCCTCCCCCACCAGCACGCTCTGTGGTGGCGATTTGATCGACACCCCATGAAAGGCCCGCTGACAATTCTGGCACCTCAAGCAACACTCCTCGTAAACCTTCTCATACTCGTACATGTAGTAACAGTACGGACACAGGGTCCAGAATGTTTCTGTGTCCTCGCTGTCGGTCCCTTTCTTTTCGGGCCTGTCGATTTCGCTCTCGTACCGGGTTTTCTTTTGCGGGTCGGACAGCACGGACCAGGCGTTGAGGACGAGGACCCGGGCCTCCTCGGAAAATGCGAACTTGTTGACGGTTGGGTTCAGGAGGGCCGCCAGCTTCTCGAACTGGGTCCGAATGAGCTCCCGGTTCCCGGAGTCGGAGCGGCGGACTTGGAGAATAGAAAAGTAGTCCAGGAGGCCGTTTCCGAACCGGCGCTCTGCGGCGAGCAGGACGTCGGCGATGGCGATGATCTGGTCAGCGACGGAGGAAATCCTCAGGTCGGAATCTCGGGCTTCGAGGGCGTAGCTTCGGCAGCTGCGTAGGTCTCGTCGGGTCAGGAAGTTCTCGGATAGTTCGAGAAGATATTTGGCTCCGAGTCCGAGTGCCTTGCTTGCTCCCTTCATTTCTCTCGCTGTTTTGGGATTTTTTTCAGGCGATGAGAGAACAAGAGGGAGGGAATTGCATTTTAACCGGATTAAACGGTGGACGATAACGGGCATGAGTTTTTTTTCCGAAATTACGGGTTTGTACAATGACTGGTATGCATCTGAGCCTTACAACTCTGCGAGATGATGGACGCGGACGGTTGCGATGGGCGTAGAGTCTGAGTTTTGTAGTGATGGGGTGTTTTGGTCTTTAAATCGGAAAGAATTTAATAAGGTCCGGTTCCCTATGCTTGATTGCTTGAAGCGCAATCTTTTTCTACTTGTGTGATCTGAAAGAGTGAGGTGGGTGGCAGACTGGCAGTGGACTTTTGCCAAATATAGTAAAGGGACCGCATCGGTCAAAGACGTTTGATTTTCCAACGGCGTCGTCATCATATGTGCGCATGGACCACATCCGGTGGTGACACAAATCTATTTATTTTAAACACATGTAAATCATTATTGTGTATAACTATTTTGTCTGAATAGTAATAATAAATGTAATGATTGATGTGATATAAAAGTAAATAAAATTGTTTGATAATAAGAAAAATAAAACTAATATTTTCTGGGAGAATTGAAAAAAATAAATAAGAAAGAAGGTTATCGAACACACTTTGTTAATATATTTCAGTAATGTTTTTTTGTTTGAAAAAAATGTCAAATTCCGCTAATAATGAATGAAAGTGAATGAAAGTTCATGCATGCTATGTCGAATTCTGCTATTGCTTTGAGAACTATAATTAGTTCATTATATGTGTTATGTGTTTTGAAAAGTGTTAGAGGAGAAAATAGCTCTTCATGGGTCTCACCTACTTATATTTATTTACCAATATGTCATCACCTATTCACAAGGTGAGATGTGTCCACCTTTGTTGCACCTAGGAATAAAATGAGAAAGGGAGGACTCTCTCCTTCCTCTTCAGCTAGCCTTTCCCAAGTCCTCCAAAATAGACCTCTCTATCCCACGTCTCTCTCTGAGAGACCTCCTTTTCTCTTGTCTCTCTCTCTCTTTCATATGTATCACTCTGCACAGACTTCACACACAAATTAATGGATGTTAGAGGCATAATATCATAATATCTTTTTATCCACATATAAGATGTTAACTTAGGCATTGGATAGTCTTCAACCCCAATGGGAGACCCTCTGATCATGCTTTTGTTTTGCAAGAACACCATAATTGTACAGAATTCCACTCATAGTTTGATAATGAAGAAAAATTGCTAGCTAGCAACATCCTGGACCGAAAAACGCATCAACAAAATGTAAATTGTGTTTTAAATTGTTTGATAATGCAATATTTCTTGATAACAGAAAGCAAAAAAGACAAACTAGCAAATTTTATCGGCTTGTTATCCCGTTTGTTTCTTTTTTTCAAAAATGATGGAAGAACGTACGTCGACATTGCAGCCTGTGTTTTGCAAAAGACATCACTTTTGCCCAAATTACATAGTCATGTGGCCGGTGGCCCCAATGCTAATGCAGTCTATTGGGCATCTTGGACTTAGTTATGCCTGAGCCTCGAACACCAGTGCGTATTGGGCTGTGGCCCAATTTCTACAATGGCTAGTGAATGGTGCATTGGGGTCAGCCTTCCGACCCAGAGCAACAAATGGGCTCAGAGTGCTCTGTTTTCGATAGTGTGAAAGTCCCCAAGTCCAAGTGCCCACTGCCCACCAATCCACATAGGCTATTAGAGCTTAAATCATGCTGATTTCGCTGAACTCAAGCAAGAATGGGATTTTTGTCTCTGCCACAACATATGGATGACGACAACAAGTAATCTCCATGACAAAGTAAAAAAGAAACGCTTCTGTCGAGCTTGCAATGACCGACATTCAGACAACCAGATAGAGAGTGACAGTGACCCCCACATGTTGGTTGAGCTAAGCGGCCTCAAAACCAGAGGAGATAAGGCTGTCAATTGCAGAAGCCAACAAATCTTTCTACAAAGCTACTTATTAGCCCGTCTATTGCCTCTTCAACACATTTTTCTTCCCACTTTTCAAGAACCTCCCCTCCTACATACCAGCCAGTCCCCCTAGACTTGCCCCCATTACCAACCTCACGGGAAAGTTGCCACCCAGTGACCCAGCACTAGTTTATCTCCCCATTCTAAACTGGTCAAAAGCTTTTACAATGTCCTATCTATCAATAATTGCTAACCCTTGCCAAATGGCCCAAATGATACCATGCATTTTATTGGGTGATTCACAAAGCGACTCATCAATGCACATAGTAGCGTTTACACACACAACAACAACATTTGGAGATGGCAAAATCACCCCCTTCCCGCAATAGACAGTTTGGAGAAGCCGAACTATCCTCTTGGTTGGATTTGAGATGTCCGAATTCAATGCCGGTTTAAGAGTGGCCTAATTACACCCAAATGAAATGTATTGTATAGGGTGGAAAACATATATGAATCCTACAAACAAACACTTTGAATCAAGCAGTCAAAAAAGTGGATGACAGGTCTATAAATACATAGATATCTTTGTCTTGTCCAGTAACATTCATGGCAGTCTTGAACTTTGCGCCGAGTCTCACCTTTTGCTCTTGCACTTGGGGCCCTTGTAATGCTTAATATGGCATGGTTTTCTGGTAGACACGTGGTATTGTACAAGTAGTAGCATTTCTTTTTGGGAATTCAATCAATTAAAGGCATGTCAATCAAAATACACATCGAGAGTTGAACCCAATTTCTGCGCGCAGAGTCCCCTGCAGTCTGCAACAAAAATGATCTGCATGTAATGAAGCTAGCTGTCGATGGCCACAGATGTTTTGTTTGCTCGCAGCTCAGCTATTATATGTCTTTTGGATAAACATTTCAATGAGATTCATCATTCATGTATTTGAACATTTTTTCTCATGTCAAACACCAATTAATATAGATATTTGAAAAAGTTAAAATTGCTTAGACAGTTTTTATGCATGTGAAGTATATATTCCCGGGTTAATGGGTTGATCTTGGGCTTGATAATATATATTTAAAAATATATGTAAATTTAATAGATTAATTGCTTGTGCATTATCTAGTAGAAAACTTTTATGTAATGGAACCCGTCGAGGGATTAGATGCCCCATTTTAAGGCTTGTACTGTCAAGGAAAGCTGAAGCAAGGAGAACCGCATATTATTACATAATGGATCCATTTATATTTTGTTATTATGCTGGCGGATGAAGTTCGTAAAAGTTATTACATAAATATTTCTTGGTCCTCATCCTCATGCTACAAATATATACTATATAGTTTGATTCTGTTTTATTAATCCATAGTTTAACTAAGGAGTGGATTTCGAGAATATATAGCTGAGTTCAAACTCCAGCTGTGGGACCTCAAACACAGGAATATTGAAGCTAATAATTAAGAGCAGAAAGATGGGAAATATATACAAAGAGTAATCTAATATATATATTAAAGTCATTGTCAAACGGGTTTCTTATTCTAAACTTCCATTAGCAGCTATTATTATAGGAATCCAGAGTACAGTCCCCATCTGCAGTTTCATAGAAAGATAAAAAGGGACCCAATTTATATATATTAATTATTTGTTAGAAGCATTAATTATGATTCTTAATTATAGACTGCAAATAAATCAAAGGGTTCCAATTCTTAAAATAACTACAAATAAAAAAAAAAAAACACACACACATGCTTAAGTCATAGCTAGAAACATGCCAACTTGTTCCAAATTTGGATTATTAACAATTTATTCTTTGAATTGTTAGTATTTCAAACAATAAATATGAAAAAAAAAATTGATGGGATGTGTTATGTGTATGCATAAACACGAGGCTTGTTTGGACAAATAGATTTTATAAAAACTTTATCACATTTATTGTTAGAATTACTATGAATTCAAGCAGCAAAATTAATAAAGATTTTCACCTGCTTCTTCCCCACTTGGTTTAGTTCTTAATAATTATAAGATGAGAATGACCCTTTCATTATTCCAATAGACAAAAGAGTGTCGGCCTTGGCCAAAATAATTGAGGGGAAAAACTTCTGAGCAACTAATGGATAAGAGCAAGATACAACACTATATATAATGGAAACCCTAAACTTTGAATACAGGCATTCCTAGCAAAAGGCACCCACCACTAAACATGCCTCACCATTTTTTTTCCCTCTCTTCCCAAGAAAATAAACAAATTGGTTATCTTTTTTGGCACAAATAAATCATAAATAAATTGAAAGACCATTAAGGAAAGCAAAAGGTGTATTATAGGTTTGGTAAAGGAAGTTTAAGAATCCGATGACATATAATGCAGCCTCCATTTCAAATACCCTTGTGGAATTAATCATTACTTCCCCCAACGAGAGGAGAAAAAGTGAAGGGTAGGCTCAGAAAAACGAAGATCACTCTCTCTGCGTGCAAGTGTAAAAGCGACTTTTTCTCGAGAGATTACAGGGATAATGAAAGTAAAGTACACTTTGAAAATAATTCTGGTATAATTCTTTCATGATTGGTGCTATTATCCACTAACACCACATTTCTTTTCATTCGAGTGGGACAAATCTCACTGCTACCCCCTTGACAAGACTTGGTGTGACCCTTTACATTTTCTAAGTTTTCCGCAATCGGTCCTTCAAAAACCATATGATTTTCCAAAAAAAAAATCTCTATTAATTTTTTTAAAAATAAAAAATAGGATAAAGTCTATTTATTCTCCTCATACTACTATCCCTAACGTCAATCTATCATCTAAATTATCAATTACAATAATTTTTCACTCAAACTATTAAAACAATGATAATGTACTCTCCAATACTAGTAAAATGATAAAATTACTCCTATATAATTTTTTATAAGACAAAAATATCCTTAAAATTTTGAAATTTTTTTAGTATTTTTGTTTTTGTTTTAGTAAGGGTAATTTTGTTGTTTTATTAAAATTGTGGTACATTGTCATTATTTTAATAATTTAAAGGTAAATTATCATTGAAGTAATAGTTTAAGGTGGTTAAATAGACTTTATTATAAAAAAAATTAACAAAGGCGCCTTTTTTTAGATTTTATTCGATCTACATAAGAGATTCTTCCATAATTGAAACTTTCACACCTTATTTTTTATTTATTTTTTCAAATGTTGGGCATTTGTCACTATCAAGTTATAGAACATATTAGAAACCGTATCAAAATACTTTCAATTGTGTCGTTGGAAACACTCATCTTGGCTAAATTGCATGCAATTTAGTTGATTCATTTTGTGAATTATGTATGCTATATATATTTAGAGTGGTTTTAACAGCACCATAATTTGTACTACAAATTGATAATTACCGTAAAACTTGGCCATTAAAATGCAATTATTCGTTACTTTCAAAGGGTCACAGTGGTCACTCGCCCCCACAAAATTTTAGAAATGACCAAAAAAAAGAGTCTAAATTTAATGCATTTATGTGAAATAGACTTTCAAAAATTAATTTTTACCTTTAAAATTTGTATTTTTTAAGTTTTATCCGCCTCAGCAAACTAATATATAATTTATGTAACATTATATGGACATTGACATGAAATTGTAGAAAAATTAAGGCTAGATCAATTGGCCTCCATAAAAAACAGACAGTAGTTTCTTTTAACTTTTCTTGGGTAGAAATTACACACCAAGGAAAAACAGTGGCCATTAATTAACCCTGTACAGAGGCAATTAGAAGCAAGAAACCGTAAAACAGTAAATTTGTTTTTTCAAATTTTCGATTCTGTCCGCTAATTGGTAACCGGGACTGAGCTCTGGTTCCTTAGAACGATGGGAACAGACTCTTGGTGACGAAACTTCCACTGCTTCGCAATGAAGGCCTCTATGGTGCGCTGGAACTCCTCGTTGCTTAGCTCGTCCTCCGGAGCTAGATTCTCCGGCGGATTCTCTTCGGATTTAACATCTTTCGGGCACTTTTCCGTCTCCGATCGCCGGAGCTTTCCGCGAGACTTCTCCCAATTCTCGCGCTCGAACTTCTCGGACAGAGTCCTACGATACGCCTTCGGATGCTCCAGATCCGAATCAGAGTCCGAGTCAGAGAACATGTTAGCGTCGTCTTCACGAGTGGTCGTGATCATCTCAGTGATAATCTGCTTGTCATGGTACACGATCGTCTCCGGCACGTGTGCGAGAGGATCCGTTTCGGACTGCGACTTCTTATGGTCGCCGCTGTTTTTGATGATTTCCTCGTAGAGTTCGGTCTCGCCGTCATGGCCGGACGGAATTTGGCCGGAGAACCGGCCGGATTTGGCCAGAAGAGTGACGATGATGACGTTGCAGAGTAGAAAAACAAAGAGAGGGCTCAGGACGACGCCTAAAAGCTGCCGGAAGAACTCCCCGGAGATTCTAATGGCGAAAGGGACCCGAGCTAAGGTCCACGAGACGAGAACCATGGCCAGAAACATCTCCGCGAAGCGAAAAAGCTTCGAGATGTGAAGCATTGAGTTTGTTCTCTGTTTCTCAGCTTTCAATCCGTCAAAATCAAACAAACCCATCAAACTCAGAGAGTGAGTGAGAGAGAGAGAAGCAAAGCCGATGGGTGAAGCTGCAACGCTGTTACGGCATTGCAGTCGGAGTGGGAAGTGTTTTCCGGTAAAGTAAAGAAATGAAAATCCAAGAGAGGGAAATCTTGGAAGAACAAAGGAAAGAGAGAAAATATTGTACGCTATAGAGATTACTGGGTGTACAGGGAGAGCAGTGAGGAGTCTGTGTCTGGGCTCTGGCTTCGCCTTTCCCTTTCCCTTTCCCCTTTCCCCTTTCTCCTTTCCCCCCCTTTGAGAAGTGAGAAAGAGAACAATTACTTGCACCTCCGAGAACTGAACCCCTTCCGTGGACAAATCTTCGCCTTTTATAGACTCATCCATCCAACACAAATACATTTATATTTATTTATCTAAAATTATTTAATCAAGACCCAGTCCCGGTTCGTTGGGTTTATGGGGGCCCGCATGGGGGTGGGGCAGGCTACGTCGACGCTTTAATGTAATTCTTTATGTTGATGTTTTTTTTTTTATTATTCTTTCTATTTTGTGTCGTGCTACTACTTTTCGTTTCCTGTGTCTTGTGCCGTGGAATTTGGTCGTGGTGGGGTTTCCTACTGCGCGAGAAGATCGCCGGAGTGATTGGCATCTGCGTGATGGGATGAGACGTGGGGTTTCACGTGGGCCGCGCCCTCACATTAAGAGTCCTCCTGCGTTCTGCTCCGTTGGTTGGAGCAGAATATTGCCTCATCCTCATGCCTCATGGGGCGTGCGTGTACCCTTTCTTTCTTTCTATCTTTCTTTCCATAAAAATGCAAGCTTCATTTGTCCAGAATAGGTAGATTCTAATGCACATTTTTTTTTTAGCAATTCTTTTGTTGGAATTAATAATTTAGACAAAAAAAAAAATCGAATTGATAAAAGGTAACAAAATAGCCACACTATCTTATATTGCCAGATTTTTTTATAAAATACTTGTCACTGTACACTATCTCTTTTATAAATATATATATATATGTGCTTGAATTGGAAATGAATAGTTGATGGAAGGAAATAGTACTACTGGTGGGTGGGTAGGAGGCAGGAGGGTCGGTTTTTTCTTTCCTTCTTGTTATAAATTGATATAATTAACAAAATTTATAATATTTCAATTTAATGAAAGGTTAAAAGAATTTATTATTGGTCGGAACCCAGCCCGTTGGACGCATTCAAAGAGGATCGCGTGGACGTCTGGAAGACCGTACCACCTCCTGTAATTTCCGCGCGCGATCACGTGTACCTGAAACTTAAAGTACGGCGATTTTTTTACGACTTAATATCAAAATTAAATAGACCTTCTTTGGTTGCCTTGCCAAGCAATCCTATTTGTTTTCTTTTCTTTTTCTTTTTCTTTTTTAAATTAAAAAAAATGGGGAAAAGGACATACAAGAGCTCTGCTGACAAAGAGAGAGGTACGGTGCTTGACAGACGAGCGATTGTTTTTGCCCAAATTAATTTAATCCACCAAAATAAAATTCATTTATGTGATGTGAAGGAACAAAGCTGATTGTCTTCGGTCAATAACTTGACAGAGTTTAAAGAGATAGTTTTTAATTGCCATCAATTTCAGAGAACACATTTTTGGCTATTATTAAATAAATGGATTCAGATCCTAAACAAATTACAAACGAGTAAAATATGAAAAATATGATTTTTTTCTTTTTTTTTATAATAAATTTAAGTCACAAATCAAATATTATGAAAATGAATTGCAATTCACATTTTAATTATTGAACTTATAAGTAGTAATGTATTGTTACATTAATTTATAAACATGACAAGACATGTAGACTGACACAAAATCATAATAAATATTATGTAAATTATTACGTTATATTAAAAAAAAAAAAACTCCCACCAACAATCTTTACAATTATTGTACGATATTTTTGTTAATTTATTTGAAGAACTACTATGCTGAATTTTGTATTTTTGGACAAAATAGTGTATTATTATATATGTATAGAGTAGTAGAGTAGTAGTAGAGCAGGGCCAGCCATAAGTCAAGGAATTGGTAGGAGGTACTCAATTCATTGAGTCGTTTCACTTCACTTTCATGTGTTAGTCTACATCATAGCCCCACTGATAATGAAGTGTTTTTTTTTTTTTTTTTGGTCTCAAAATAAAAATAAAAATAATTTTTAAAAATACAAAATAGTTTATTTTTATGTTATATTATAATACTTTTTTAATTTTTTTTTTTTAAAAACTATTTTTCAGCACGCAGGTTGGGATTTTCTTTTTGTTCTAAAGCATTATTTATTTATTAGATTGAGTTGACAGTGTGATTGGGGAGCCTCTTGCGCGTGTTTCCAGTTTCCACCCATTTTCATATAAATCTTCTTTAATACAGCTGCTTTAGGCACATTTGTTAATACATATTAAACAACAAATAAGAACCAAAAAAATCAGAATCTTTACTTTGATGCTATATTAAATTAAAAATAGAGCATAAATTAAATAGAATTTCATTCAAAAAATTTCCAATAGTTGGCTTTATAAGGCTGACAGAGAGAGAGAGAGAAAGAACCAAAAAAAAAAAACATGTAGCATCCATCATCCACTAGGAAACAAGGCAAGTCTAATATTTTATATTCTTCTACAAGGGCCATAATTTCAAACAAGATAGAGAAATCTATGAGCTCCATTTATTCATATTCATATGGTCTTCTGCTGCAGCTGGGCTTTATTCCAGTTCTCCTTCTAGGTGTATAATTTTTTTAAGTTATCCAAGGCAAGAGAAAGTCGTGCCTTTTCTTCCATCCACATCATCATGTTTTCCAAAGTAATTTCTATTCCAAGTAGGAGCTTTTTTTTCTTTTTTTTGGTTTTCCTGAGAACATTATGGTACTTTCTTGCCTGTAAAGAGCCTTGGACAAAAAATATATATAAATCTTGTGAGAGATACCCAGCTTTGTGTACGTGTGTATGTGTGGTCTAGGCGAGCTCCACATAAAGATGACATGACCACTTCTTTCTTCTATTTTTCTTATTTCAATCACATTTTTCAATCACCATACTGTGCGACATTGGTAATATGCTCCAGAGGAGCTTACGTGTATTCGCCCTACGCGGTTTAAACAAGTGGATTGGATTGGATTCCATGCCACCATATATACTTATTTTTGGTTATTTGCTTTACCAAAACCAAAACCAAAAGCATAAAGCATCAAAATCTTGTAACATACTAGGCCCATTATCAACGCCAACTTTTTCCACACCCTTCTTGGGCCATACTAGACTATATTGACTGGTTTAAAGCTTAGTTTCCACTTTGGGCCTTAGCCGAAAGGGGCCTCTGAACTTGCCTTCTAGCCTCTAGGTGGAAATTGCTCAAATTATTTGCAATTCAATTTCAAACGGCCAATTACTGATTTACTGGTAAGGGTGGTCAATCCCAACTTATAAACTTATTTCATTAAATGGGTCGGTCCTCTCGACCTGTCCTGCATGACCAGTTTATTTAACAAAATTTTCAATTATTGAGTATGAAAATACCATTTTATGCAAAGATATTGGCACAATAATTCTCAATTGTTGAACATGAAATTAAATTATACTACCAAAGTTATATATATTTATAAATAGGGATGAGGCTGAGGGTAATTCTTTTGTCATGGACTTGAGGTTTTAATTTTCTAATAGTAAAAGTAAAAATATTTTTATTCATACAAGTTATGTGAGTCACTTTTTTTAATAAAAAATAAAAAAATAAAAAATTCTAACCTACTAACTTTTGTTTGGTTTGTATCAAATCCGGACATCCTTAATTATTTGCCCGAAGATGGCTGAGGAGTGTTGAGTGCAGAGTGTTTCCGTGGAGAGCACCAGCAAGTGTTGTAGGGTCGATCCATAACCCTTTGTCGATCTCTGAGATTGGAATGCAAGGGGTCCCAAAAAAAAAAAAAAAAAAAACTACAACAACAAGAAAATATATTAGATTTTTATGAGTAATTTTACAAGTCTCTCTTATATCATTTTAAAAATGATGTGACTTTTAAAATTATCATTTGATCAAAATTTAATAATAATCAATCATAAATCTAATAATAATTTTAAGAGCCGTACTATTAGCGAAGGAATACACAAACAACCCAGAGCAACTTATAGCATTTATATCCAAAAGAATAAGCGGATCTCCTGCACATGGTGGACCTTGTCCAATCCTTAAAAAAATGTCGTGAAACACGCACTTATTACTGGGTCAAAAACCCAAGCGATTTACTTGACTTGGTGGTCCAAATAAATTTCTTTTAGCCGATACACTCGTCCAATGAGTAAAGCAAACAAGACCGAACAAAGTCAAGACTTGGAAAATCAAAAGCTTGACCTTAGAAGATTCTCAATTAGTTCGGCAACGACTCTCTTTTTGTAAATTTCCCTTTTCTGAATAATTAAAAAAAAAAAAGACAAAACCGCATGCCAAGTGGCAGGTTCCAGTATGTCATCCTAAATTCTATTGCACATAAATGGATGGATTTTCATGTTCTAGATTTCTCAACACAAATTATACGCTAGACTTACATAACAGGGAAAACTTAAGAAAGCTTTTTCGAATTTTTATTTTTTTGGAAATATTCTTTTTAAACTTTAAAAACTTTTAATTTAACTCTTTAAATTTTTAATTGCTTTCAATTTAGATAATTTTATCATATTTTAAACATTAAATGACGTTTATACCCTTGACTTTTATTTAAAATTTGAACTTCCAAATTTTTTTTCTTTAAAAAAAAATGAAAATTAGAGATATTTTGATATTTTTTAAAATTTTAATGGCTAAAATTAACAGAGTGGTCCAAATTAAGAGCAATTAAATATTCAGGGAGCTAAATTGAGAGTTTTTAAAGTTTAGAAGTGTATTTCAAAATGGATAAAAGTTTAATAAGGTTTTCTAAAGTTTCTCCTATTTAATATTATTTTCAATATAACCTTGACATACAAATATATATATATCAAATCAAAGATTTTTTTTTTTTTGGATTTTTTTTTTAATTTTTTTTACCTCAATCTATAAATTGATTATGTAATATTCTTTATTAGAACAATTGTGCATTTTTTTTCTATTTAAAATATAGAGAGAAAATCATTAAAAAAAAAACTTATGACATTTTTTTTTCAAACTAAGAATAACATTAACAAAAAAAGGATAGAGTTTTCTCCAAACTTTATTGAAAGAACTTCCTTCAACCCAGTTTATAAAAATTATATGTGTCCTTAAAAAAAAAAAAAAAAAAAGAAGAACATCTCTAACAGTAAGAGGTATTCTACCTATTCAAAAAGTACAATTCTTTATTTTAGCTACTAATTTGTTAATGCCAACTCCAACGGATTCTTTATTCTATTAACTACTTGCTTTAAAATATGATTTCTCTTTTTTTTTTTTATTATATTATTGCCAACACTTAATTAAAGGGAAAAACAATCACATATATAAACATCATTAATAAAAACAAGAATAAACACATATGAGAAACATTCATCTCACATGCAGGTACTAATTCTTAAAATTAATAACAAAAATAAATATATGCAATATAACTAATAATTCTTAAGATTAGCCATACAATTCCTAAATGTGTTTCACCATGTCAGATTGCAACTGAGAATGAATTTGACAATTTTTAATGCTCAAATGTCTTTGAATGAACTCAACAAATCTAAGGGTATGCTTGTAAGAAACTTGTTTGAGAAGAGGAAGAGAATAAATAAATGCAGAGAAAGAAGAAAAGAGTTTGAGGGAAAAGGAGGAGATCGAATACCCAAAACAAAGAAAAAACAATATTGGAAATAATGTTATATTATATTAAAAATAATATTATATTCAATCTATTGTGCTACGGTAAATATCTACATATAACTATTCACTGTAGCAATAAATATATAATAGTTAATATAAAGCTATTATGTTTGAGCGAAAAAAAAAAAGCAAAAATAGTTAAATATAGTTAATATCTTCCTTTTACCTACACTGTTGGAGATGCTTTTAACATGTGAGATGCACATGTTATTAAAAAAAGAGACCTATGTCATTTTTATAAATTAAATTAAAGAAAGTTTTTTCAATCCAATTTAAATGAAAACTCTATCCATAAAACAATATGTATTTTTCACGTGTTTCATATACATATGACACTTTTATAAACACTGAATTGAAAAATTAGGGGGAAATTTATATCCATTATCCAATGCACAAGAGAGAAATGACTTAAAAAGAAAAGGAGAAGGAGAAGGAGAGAGAAATGATTAAAACAAGAATACATAAGCAAAATAATTGCCTAAAAATAGCTAATAAAAAACAAAATATGTGTTTAATGTAATTTTTAGCTCACAAGCAAGTGGTTATTTTATAGAATTTTCTCTTTCCATTTCGGAGAAAAACTTTATTGGCTGGGACATTACCAACGTCTTTCCTTCGGAACGAGAATCCAGAATCAAAGCTGTCAACCAGGTGACTGATTTGTAAAGTTCTCAGCCAATCACCATAACGATCAATTGTCCCCACACGCTAATTTTAGTAGACACCACTTATTTCCTAGTTCTCACTTGCTTTGTCCTCTGTTCCCACTGGAGCAATGCTATCAACCCTGGCCGTCCTCGGCAAACCGTCCGTCAGAGTCCTTTCCAGTGACCGTCCTATTCTCAAGTCTATAAATTCTACGTTCTCTGTCGACTTATCTGTGTCAAAGTCGAGTTTTTTTGGTGGGTTTGTCTCAAAGAAAGGTGTTTGTGAGAGAAATAGAGTCCAGGTTCTGAACACAATGGTTAAAACTTCTGCTTTTAAAGGTGGGGATGGTGATGAAGGTGTTAGAGTGCTTGAACAGGAAACTTTTGTTGATGGGTCACCCAAGTTTCGTGGGGAGCTTATGGCTGATGGGCTGGAGCCCACCCTCAATAGAATGGTTGGTAATTCTAGATTCTCCCAATCCCGGTTTTTTCCTCTTCTTGTCGATTTGTGTTTGTTCATGTGTGGTATCAGAAACGATATTTCTGGTTTCTATTGATTTGGTCTGATTGTCAAATGAAGAACTGTTCTGGAATTTTTGTTATTTGGCCCCTTTGGAGCTTAAATTATAATTTTAGTTTTAGTTTTAAGGCCAATTTGGATAATTCTGCAAGTGAAATTGCAGTCCATATTCTTTTTATTGTGTATTTTCTGTTCTATGCCTAATGATAGAAATTTCATTCTATTTGTTGCCTGAGATAAGTAATATACAGACCCCATGATTGGAGCTATATCCAAGGGATATAATTTTACGACTTCCAAGTGGCTAGTATAATCCAGTTTGCAGGCCATGTTATCGAATGAGATTCTTGTAAATTTTTTATAAGTGGTTCCTAGGAAAATGCTGTCGTACTAAATTGCACATGATTCGTCTCAGACCCAGCTGAACACAGGTGGAAAGTAGTCCTTTGCGATGTGATTGGTAATTAATATGTGGAGTTATAGTTTCTTATTGTGCTCGTATAAGCAACCTTCTTATTAGTGATTGCATCAAATATGTGGAGTATTCAGATAGTTAGATGCTATGAATAAGTAGTATCCAAAAGGTGATACTGTTATGGAACACTTTCACATGATAGTCGCCAGGCGTTAGCCACACATATCTCTAATCTCATCTTGATTCCTTTGCTTCCTTTTGGACTTCCGTGTAAATTTCATGCTCAAGATGTTTGTGTTGTATATCTACTCGACTCATCCTCTCTTCTGTATTCTATGTCACTGTCTCTATGTAACTTAATAAAAAATTAATGAATGAAGAGGCTCTTTAAAATTCCTTTTCAATAGTATGAGATTTCTTAAAGGTAGACTGGTGCGGGATTGAGCCGAAAAGAAGGGTGAGAAAAAGCAACTTCTGTTTTCACTTAGCATCTTTAAGTTTAGGTGACTTAATAACATATGTTAGTATTAATATACCTCTGTGGATACCAAGTTTTTGAGTCTTGTAACTTTGAGGTGATTGTTTGTTTATCTTCCCAAAGGTGAGAAAAAGTAACTTCTTTTATGACTTAATGGCTTAATTGCTGTTGATTCACAGAGCAAGTGGCTTGTAGCTGCCCTTTTTGGTGGAGTCATTCTTTGGAGGCATGATGCGGAAGCCTTATGGGCTGCTATGGGGTCTGTTCTAAATTCTCTACTCTCTATTATCCTCAAACGGATACTAAACCAAGAGCGACCTGTTTCCACAATGCGATCTGACCCGGGGATGCCATCTTCACATTCACAATCCATCTTCTTCACTGTCGTGTTTACTATTGTGTCAAGTAATTTCTCTCATTCCCTCTTTACTTTAAGATCACTTATTCTTGCTTTTATGTTATTGCATATATCTTCAAGAGCGTACTGTTTTGTGATGACAAATGTGAGGTCTGAATGTATAATGCATGAGACTTGCAGTGCTTTCTAAAACATATGCTCATTCCTCCTCGAATTGCAAAAGGATAATTTAGGAGTTATGGCAATAAAAGAAGCAATTAATATGAGTACGCCATTCTGTTGTTGGCAGCCTAAAATGTCAAGAAGAATACCCGCTTAATTTCCCATCTTAGAACCTTGAAATGTGAACAAAACAGTGGATTGATGATTTCTTCTTCGATAGGATTTTATTGGAGATATCATGTTGCTTGTGGAAGAATACATTTCTACATTCCTGGAATTGATGTTCTCTCTCTCTGACCATCATTTCTAGTGATGGCTCCATCATATGAATGAATTCATTTTAGAAGATCGTGCCTTCAAGTAATGTGTGGAAGAAAGTGGAACAATTGCAATTCTTTAGAATACTCAGACATTCTCTAGTGTCTGTTTAAGCTCTTTATTACTTGTTTCTGATTCCTACATGTGCTTATGAAGAGAAAGAGAGAAAGCAGCTTCCTTGTGGAAATAGATAGGCGTGCAGTTTCCTTTTTCTCTTAGTAAAATATCAATATGTGTTGGCTCTATTGCTGACATTTAATGCTTCTTTTTCTGCATACGATTTTGCAGTTATGGAATGGCTAGGGATTAATGAATTTACAGTAATCATCAGTGGTCTCACTCTGGCATTTGGTTCATATCTGGTAAGTATCTTCACATACCTCTTATTATAGTCAACTGTAGCATATAATATATGCTTTTAGCCTTTGTTCACGGACCAATGAGCAGTGAAGAGTTAAATGAGATTGCCTTCTCTTTTTCTTTTTCTGACTCTTATTAATTGGTTGAATTATAGCCTTTGTTCTGTATATTGGATATGGTAACTGTGCTTATGTTTCTCTTTGTGATTGGTGTTTGCAGTCATGGCTACGGGTCTCACAACAATTCCATACAGTAAACCAAGTTGTCGTGGGTGCTATATTGGGATCCATTTTCGCCATTTTGTGGTCATGGTCTTGGGATGCTGTTGTGCTAAAAGCATTTATTTCCTCTTTGTGGGTTCAAACAATTGTTGTTCTGGGAGCTGCCGTAGTTTGCCTAGGCTTTCTTGTATACGTGGTTCGCAATTGGTTTAGAGATGAGGACCAGTTCTCCGAATAGAAGATATAATTGCAAGCTGAGCTGCAAGTTTTCTACAACTTTCTTACTAAACAAACAAGAAGATGAACTAATGAACCACATGATGAGTGGCTGCAGCAGCAGATGTAAAATTCCAGGCAAAAATTGTATAGTAGAGTAGTTGACCTTATTCTTGATTTGAGAACTTTATAATAGGCTGCTGTGGATTGGTATTTTCCTTCTTCTTCTTCTTTTTTAAAATTAATTTGAGTTAAACAAAGGATTATTTCATTGGATCAGACATTGTATAATATCAGCGGATTGATGGACTTGTTTGGGAACCGGAAATAATTTCAAGTGATAAATGCATTTTTTGTCCATGCGATTTGAGGTCTCGACAAATATCTTTGGATTAAAAAAAAAAAAGGTCTTTATTGTTAGAAAAGTTGACATAATTTGTTAATGTATCACATTACTACATTAGCATAGGTGAAATTATTAAAAAACTAAATATAAAATCATATGTATAAAATCATATAATATAAAATAACCTCAAATAGCTCAATGGGAGAGGCCAAAACTATCCAATTACCATTTAGGGGTGGCCGAAATAAATAAAATTATTAAGAACTAAACCATCGACTGTTTCTCTGTGTCTCTCCCTCTCCGGTAAGAGACCCTACCTAGATTGAATTATTACAACAAAAAAGCAAGGGTAAAGATCATTGCTTACAAACCCTCTTCCAAAACGTGGCTGCATTCTTCGGACTCCTATATCTTTGTGGACGTCATACTATTTGATATCTTTTCTCTTCTTTTTCCTCTTCCAAAATATCAGGATTACCTAAGATGCAGTTCCAACAAATCCAGAGTACCCATATCAAATAAGTCTATTACCCACGAAGCAACGAGCTCAGCTTAATAAGCCGCCATCTTTGATTCCAGCAGCATAATTCTATTTGAAAATTCTGCTAAAATTAATTTTAAATCCTCCATATAAACAGTTATGGATAAAAATTGTTAGTCCTCTGGAGTACAAAAAGGAATGAACAATGTCAAGGCTCACTTTCACAGTTTGGCGCATGTTCATTGGAGAACACCCCGTATTCATCAATCCTGTGTCCCAGACCCTGACCATTCAGTGAGGCATGGGGTCCAGTTTTGTATATTAATCGTAATTTTTGAGCTGCAGCTGAAGAAGCCATCTCATTTGATTTTGTAGATTCTGTCAAGACACAAGCTGCTTTTTTATGCACTCTCTCATAACCAAATACACCTTAGCTCATCCTGATCTCATCCATAGTCAACAACAAATTTGTTGACACAAATATAGGCTTCTGACTGAAAAATGGCTCCTTGCTATTGTTTGTGACCTGCAGCTCTTGAATAAGTAACCGCATCAATGGAGAGATTACCTTAATTCTGTAATGGAATATTGAAGCATGCGTCTGCCTTCTGCTAATCTTCGACATCATTTAAAAGAGAACCCACTTCCTGAATTGCAGTTTCTGTCCTTGAAGTTAGTAAGTCCAACATGCAGAATATATCTTCACCTTGTGGATGAGATCGATCCCCAGCAAAAAATGCAGAAACCTGATCATTGACCTCGATCCAAGACCATCCTGGCTCCTTTATCACCCCTTTCGATTTCATCATCTGCCTTACATTTGCTGCTTCCCTCCATCTCCCTTTGGAGGAATAAATGTTAGCCAGAGTAATATGAGCCCCTGCACAATTTGGATCTAATTTAAGAATCTCCTCTGCAGCATGTCTTCCGCAGTCAACATCTCCATGTACCCTACAAGCTCTAAGCAGAGTAGACCAAACAACATCATCCCGTTGAAATGGCATGCTTTTGATCATGCTTGCTGCATCACTTAATCGTCCAGCTCGGCAGAGGAGATCAATCATGCAGCCATAGTGTTCTTTTGAAGGATTTATCTGGTACTCGTTACTCATCAAATTGAAGTAGTGGAAGCCAAGATCAACAAGTCCAGCATGGCTACAAGCAGTAAGAACACCAATGAAGGCCACAGAGTCCGGTTTTAAACCTACTGTGGGAATCTTCTCAAACAAATCAATGGCTTCTTGACTACACCCATGTTCAGCATAACCACTAATCATGGCAGTCCAGGACACAATATCGTCATTTTCGGTCACATCAAAGATTTTTGAAGCTTCTTTTATACTCCCACATTTAGCATACAAATTAATTAGAGCACTTTGTATCATAGCTGTATGCTCTAACCCGACGGACAAGACATGAGCATGCAATTGCCTCCCTTGCTCAAGAATTGCCATACTTCCACATACACTCAGGACACTGGCAAAAGCATACTCATTTGGTTTTGGTCCTTCCCTTCTCATCCATGAAAGATATTCAAAGACTTCTTCCCCATAACCGGCTTGAGAATACGCTGCAATTATGGTACTCCATGAAATAATATCTCTTCTGATCATACCATGAAATACCAATGAAGCTGATGCCAACTTCCCGCATTTTGAATACATGGTCATGATGGAATTTGCCACTGATAAAAAATCAACAAGACCTATACAAAAACATGGGCGTGTAATTGTTCACCCCATTCAATTCTCGCAAGCTTGGCAGCACCGGAGATAACAGCTGCAAAAGTGTACTCATTGGGACTCACACCTGATTCTTTCATTTTCATAAATGCTTCAATTGTGTGCTCCTCCTGGCCCATCTGGACATATGATGTGATGATTGTTGTCCATGAAACCACGTCCTGTGTCCTCATCTTCTCAAACAAGCTCATGCCATAGTCTAACTTTCCACACTTGTTGTACATGTTAGCAAGAGTATTAGCCACAAATGAGTTCTCATTGAACCCGCTTTTCATTGTTTTTGCGTGGATCACCCTCCCATAACTCAGAGCACCAGAATCTGCACATGCCTTCAATGCAATAGCGAATGAATATGCGTCATACTCCACCTTTGACCTCTGCATTTCAGAAAAGTAAACCAATCCCTCCTTATTATAACCAGCTCGAACAAGCCCGGTTATTATGGCAGTCCATGATACCACATTCCTTATCGGCATCTCATGGAAGACTCTACAACCTTGCTCGATTTTACCAATCTTTGTGTACATGTCAAGAAGTGCACTGCCCACAAAAACCGAATTCACAAGATCAGACTTTACCGAATACCCATGCAATAATTTTCCATAGTCCAAGTTCATATTTAGTGCGCAAGCCTTGAGTGCAAGACTGAGTGTGAACTGGTCCATACTACGCCCAGGCTGAACCCACATATTTGAGAACAAAGCCAATGCTTCAGAGGAATCCAAGGCGTTGACATAGCCAGAAATCATATTGGTCCATGTAATCTCATCCCTGTAAGGCAATTCATCGAACATTTTGCGAGCACCAGTCAGACGACCGGTTTTAACTAGCTGATTCAATTGGGCATTGACTTCAAGCATATTTACATGATTAACAAAATGGGGTTTCTGGGTTAGGTGTTTAGGTATTTTCTCTGAAACTAGGAGGTCTCCGTATTCAGTGTAAGCAACGGTTGCCGCTGAAAATAATCTCCTAAAAGGAGGCTTAATTGATAAAATCATGTCTCTGCTTATTGAGCCGCCATGAAGATCGCTTAACTGGAAGAAGTTCGAAACGTCTTCTAAACTTTAATTTTCCCAGACGGACCTGAAGCCCAATATCAGTTCTAGCCCAGCCCAATAAAAGAGAGAATTCCGACCAAGGATGGTAAAAAGGGAACCTCAATATTTGGGTTCATAAGCACAATATCATTGCCACTCCTGGGCCTTTCGTCGAAAATGCTTTGCAAATTATAGCCCATTGGGCATAACTAGCCTTGTCACTGTACCCCGTCAGTTGTTAGAATTTGTAGTACTCAAAATGAAAAGCTATATATTACTTCTAATTTGGACAATATTTGCTAAGACACTCATTTCCCTGGATTTGTATTTCTTATAAATAAATAAAAAGCTTTGGTACTATAATTTTTATTATAATTTTCTTATAAATTTATGTGACAGTTCATATTTTATTGGAGTATCACGTAGACTGTCACGTGACAATTCACATTTTGGAAGTTGACGTGATAAGTGTTATTTAAACTATTAAGTCAAGTTGTAAGCATGGTAAATATCATGTGGTAGTGGTTCACATTTAGTAACTTATTGATGTGGTAAGCGCAATATGAACTATCACGTCACATCTAAATAAGAACTTGTGGTAAGAGCTATAATACCCTTAGCAGCATTCATTTCTTCATTGTCACATAGTAAACTCAACTAGCTTGATTCCATGAAATTAAAATCTTTATGTTAAATTCATGTTCTAATTGCTTTTAGAATATTAATTTAAATGACTAATTCCATCTTCAATGGACTTCCACTTTTCACTTTTCAAATAACAGGTGATTCAAACAACCATAATTATCAGCTTACAAACAGAAATTAAGCTCCTTGAAAAACTCAGCTTACAACATAATTATGGAATTATAGAAAAAAGTTTTGATAATCTAGTACTACAAGTTACCCTCCTGGACAAACATCATTCGTCTCTAAGAGGGAAACCTCACAACGACACAACCAAATTATAGATTTGCTTGTCTCCACACGCTTGGATTTCATGCAATCAATGCATATATATATAAAAATCCTAGTTTCCGATATGCCTGCGTCTGATGGCCCTTGCCCTCTTCCACCTCTCGATGTTTCTCATTCTTGCAAAAATCTTGCGAATCTGATCAAGCTTGTGAGCCTGCTCGGCGATAACATTTGCAGTAGAGGGGCTTTGGCTCAGAACTATCTCATACCCATCACGGAAGGAGTCCATGCCTTCAGTTAGAAGTTGCCAGAACAAGCCTCCACCAGCTGCTCCTCCTCTTTTAGCTGATGAATATATCTTGTAGTACACAGTTTTAAACAGCAGGTCTCTTTGGTAGGTGCTGAAGTCTGGATCTTTCCAGGATTTCCCAAATTCTGTCAGAAGTATTGGTTTCCGAAGAATGTACTGTGCATCTTTGATGTGGGCGTTTAGCCAATTGTTCAAGAAAGAAATCTGGTATTGTTCATTTGAGCTAGATAACCTGCACATATAACAAAGTTATCTTAATCATTTAATTAATATTTTAATATTTTCTCGTCGTATGTGAAAATAAAACCTCTGCTTTAATATCATTTTAAATCATCGGTTTTTCAGTAAGCGATGATTTTAACATACGAAGTCTCTGCTTTAAACAGATTAAAACTTCAGTCAATGGGGACAGTTTTAGGTCAAGATTACATGTTCTCTTCAACAGTCAAAGAAAAATTATATATTCATGAATTTCAGCATTGCTATACTTCAAATAGGAGTTACCATTGATCAGGATATGAGTGAACTGTTGCAAAATCGATGCCAGGGATCCGGTTATTTGCAATGAAATCTGTTCCTATTTCGATACCAGGATTGAGGCCCTTCCTCTGAGGCGTCGATTGCCCATAAAACCCTTCTATACCAGCTTCCAGCAAGTGATTTCTATCTATGGATTTGACATGGGAAGCCATTTCCCTTATCCAAGCCTATCATACATGCACCAAAGGATAAAGTTTAGCACGAATACTGGGCAATAACAGTAAAAACCTCACTTAATAAAAACACATTTAAGACGATGTCATAAAAATCATTTAAGGTTGTCTGATCCCTAGAATGAATCCCCGATGGAAGGGTGGTTGAGTAGGTGGTGATTTAGATACCCCTTAATGGCTAAGTGAATGCATATGTAGGACACATTGAACAAAAAATTATTGCTAACTGAACTTCAGTGGATTTAGCTGAGAATAGATTAAACTTCAAAGAAAGGAGAGTAGTTAAAAAAATTTAGGAGTAGGAAATATTTAACGTAAAAGATTGAAGTTAAATTTAAGCAGGGAAAGACATAAAAAGAAGAGGGTATTAAAATATTAATTTAAATAACTAAGCCTATATTTTTTATCAAGTCTTAACTTTTTGAGATAAGTGGTGATTTAATATAATATTTTGAGTTCAAACCTTCATTGTTTTCGTCATTCACCCTATTTTAGTAAAATATTCTATCGATTTAAGCTTTTTTAGAATAGGAAAGATTAGTCTAACCTGAATGGTCCTCCCTGAAGGATCTGATGTGCATCTGGGCTCATTCATAAGCTCCCAGGCCATGATTGTTGGGTCATCTTTGTAATGAATTCCAGTAAAGCTGTTATACCTGTTGAGAACAGTCTATGGAAAGGTAGAGTGAAATTATAGGTGGGCATCATATATCTCAGATCTCATAAAAGAAAATATATCTCAAGGCTGTGAAAGAAAATGGAAAAAATGGGTGCATTTCATACCCTTATATGATTCTTGTAGTAACCCTTAACAACAGGATTCCTGAAGAAATCATCATCAGATGTCAGGTACTGCCCCTGGCTTCTGGCCCAGTTCACATACTGCTTTTTCCCTCCAAAGCTGTCGTAATTGTTTGCCAAGCTCAGTATCAGCTTGATCCCAGACCTCCTGGCCTCGGCTATAACAAAATCCAAGCCCTTCATCAAAACCAAGATCATTAACATTCTGAACTTTAAAGATTTAAAGAATGGAGGAAAAAAATGGCAAAGAATAAGTTTGAAAGAGACCTTAAACGTTTGCTCATTGTAGGAGCCAGGAGAGTACTGCAGGGGTCTGTAACCACCATCACTGAAAGCCCAAGTTCTTGCCACAGTGAGGCCATGGGTTGAGGCTTCATGAAAGGCAGCTGAAACTTTGGATCTCTGAGATGGGTCTGAAGCCATATACATCAACCAGTAGGCATTGAACCCATTTGCAAAGTAAAGGTTTCCATTCAACAGAAAATGCGCTCCTCTGGCTCTGATGAAGCCATCCCCTGCTTCAACATGAATGGGAAAGCACTGTCGGTGGATCAAAATTGCCAAAATGAGGGCAAAACCCAGATGCTTCATCTTTCTTTCTCACTCTCTGTGAAGGTGGATGAAGGAATCTCAGCTAGTGTTTATAAGCAGAGAATAGAACAAGGATGCGGCTGTTGATGAAAGTTTGTCTTCTTACAACTGCAGACGACTATGGGGAAAAAACAAAAGTAACTGTCAAGCCAGAAAACTGACAAAGATCCTCGAAAATGGAACTATTTCTACGTGTCTTCTGCCCTCAATCTTGAGCAACTAGCATAATTTTGTACAAGTTTGAACATACTGGTCGTTTTGGGCACGGTATTACTTTGTTTTGCTTTGAGATGAACAATATTTTCATCGTTTTAGTAATTATTTTGTAAAGTTTAAAAAAAATCACCTTTCGTTAAGATTTTTTTGTTAAATTCTTAATCTTCTCTACACGTTCAATATTATTATGCCATGAAATTGGCATTGACATAATGTGATAGCTAAGTAACGAAGGAGGGTCATGTTGGGACAACTACAGATCAAATGATGTTATAAGGCATGGCAAACATGCGGGGATCCAAGAATAGAACATAGTGACGGAAAAAAGTGGATTTTATAATTATTATGTTAGATATAAAAAAATTCAGATCAATAAATGTTTAAATTAATATTGTTGAGCTTCCATGGAAACCAAACAAAGTATTTATTTAGTATTCCATTATCCTTGGAACCATTTTTTGATTACAGATTAAAAAAGTTATGACTTTTGAGGATTTAGATTGAGAGTTTTTATGGAGTCTATTTATTTGTTTGAGTGATGTAAATTATCCAAAACCGGACCTATAAAGACTCTCACTAACAATTCCGATACCAAAATTGATAAACATTTCTATCCAATTCGAACCTTATGATCTTCTTCTTCTTCTTTTTTTGGCATCCCACTTGGTACGAAAGCTTGTATTCAACTCATTTATTGTATTGAGCACAAACAAAAAGGAAAAACGGGGTTCCAGAGTTCTCTAACGTTCTCCTAATCTTATGTAAAAACGATTTGAAAAAAATAAAATTGATGGCTCCATCACGTTTTTTAAGCATTAGATCAATTTGAGGTATTAATAACCAAATTTGTGAGATTAGCATCAAAATTGAGGCATTAGTATCAAATTTAGGATGATCAAATCTATTTTGGTGATATCATCTAAAGTTAACTTTCCATCCAGGTTTTTTGTTGAATAAAAATCCAAAACAAGTTTTAAAGATTAAACTAACTATTAACTCATAAAAATTAATTTGAAAAAAATGGAATACAATTTTATTTTTTCTTAAATCATGTTTTATATAAGACTACTAACGATACCAAAATTGATAACACTCACGAAGAACAGCAAACCCCAACAAAAAATGGGCATGTTCTCTCCAGTCTAGGCAATTGTTAATTCGTAGGCTTTGTCCTCTGTAGAAGGCCGCCGAAGAAGTTCTATTTGTTGACCACTTTTCATTGCTTTTTTAATATTCTTGGTGGATTTCTATTGCTTTGATGAATCTGTCTAATATACCACGTGGCAGAAGTTGGAGGGTTTGATAATTAAACCCATGTGAGGAGAAGCATCTAATGCCTTCTTTATGGCCCACCAATCCTGTCTCTTTTTTTTTTTTTTTCTGTGCTTGGGTTCCACAAATCTCGTAGGCCCATTGCAATCTACGATCTTCGGATCTTCCCCTGTTTTCGGATTTTACTGCTCTAAATGTGTTGTGGGAGCATCTTATATAGCTACATGCTTTTAAGTTGGAGTTTTTTCAAATATGCATATTAGTTTTTAAAGGGTGAAAGCTACCATTATGGCTGCATTCACTCCTACTCCAACCTTATTTTAATTTACTCTCTCTTTTTTTCTTCCTGAAAAAGCATTCCAAGCCGTTGCAACTTGCAACCATTGGATATTACTCCCCCCAATCCCATTCTCTAAGCATTGTTATCCTTTGGTTTGCTCTCGACTCTCTTCAAACGTTAAGAGATAAGTACACCTGAATTCAATGGCCACAAGCAAGAATACTGTTCTCTCTCTCTCACTCTCTCTCTTCAACTTTGCTCTGCAAACTTGACATTAATTAGATAGCTGAGGATCCAACTCTCTTCCGACACGTGACATGGGGTGTCTGGCCCTTCACTGAAAATGACACGCTCAGATCACATGCAGATGACTCCGGCCAGAAAACAAATCGCGGATAATGTAATAAAAAAACAAAAACAAACATAAAGGCCTCCAATAGTGCCGCCTTCACTCTGTGTGACCAGCCCGTGAAGCCTACGAAGCCAAGGCTAGCCAACACATTGCAAATCAGCTCCCAAAACTGGGCTTTCACGTCTTCCCAAGTGGCCGAGTGGGTTGCTAACAAGAGACATAGACTGACAGATCTATTGGGCACTCCTATTCAGAATCTGTATGCAGATTACTATAGACCAAATACAATTGATGAAAAAATGTTAGTGGGTTTTTTGGGGTGTTCTTCGTTTTTTAGTTGAAAAAGTATTCTAATGTGATGTAAAGATAAAAACTGTGTTTCTGTATTTTTATGAGTGTTTTATATTTTGAGTAGTTTGTTAGTGTATTTATCTGTAGAACAGAAAACAAAAAGATAAATAAAAAACTCTAATAAACATGGCCTACAACATGAAAGGCTTCTATATTGAGATATCATCGTTCACTCAAGTAAAGCAATTTTTTCAATGATTCGACCATATTCACTTACATTCTATTGTGGATAGGAGACAAGGTCTTCCTAGTCATAGCGCTCGAATTTGCCCTCCATAGCCATAGTTCTTCAACAGCCCTTCATCTTGCCGCCAATTCTCTTTCACTTTCACTTCAACCTGGTCAGACATGGTTGTCATAAGGTGAATAATTTCCTAACGGAAACAGCAACCAGAAAAAGTTGCTACAAAATAATGCTAATGCTACACCAAATCACCAACAGTTGCACACAACTAATTTTATAGTGGTTGCACCTCAAGATAAACCTTCTTCTGTAAGAAATCTTCGATGTCAAGCCGGGCAGCTGTTGCAAGTAGTTTCAGTGCCTTCCCTTCCTGTAGTGATTGAGACATAAAATCAGATAACCATATCAAATGCTGTGTGTGCATGTCTGTGTATAATGCAAAATTAATCCTCACACGAGTAAAGTTCATAATGCACCAAAATCACATTTAAAGTTCATCAAAAATTAAAGCCCTTCTATTTATATACACTTGATCTCTGTTCAAACAATGTTAGGATTTCAAACATTTAATGAGTTTGTTGACCATTGCTAATTCTACAATACATTCACAACATTTCTGCCACCCTACTTCTGTGTTAAACACGGCCAAATTGATGGTGAAAGCCTAAAACCTCTGGCTCAAATGGCACCTCCCTTTTAAGAAAACGTGGTTTGAAGTCAAGGTCTCAACACCTACTGGGTGCATGTCACTCACCATAAAAGAAAGAACAAAAAAAAAAAAATCAACCACTAAATCCCACAATTAATTATACTCACTTTCCCAATGAGGATGATCTTTTGTGAATTCTGTTCAACAACAATTTCTACTTGTATAAAATCTTTTGCAGCTGGCCTGGCTTTATAGCTCACTACATTCACCTGTAAAATTCCAAATTAAAAGCACCATAAAAATAACTTAAAAAGAGAAAAACTGAGAGGAACTGAAATCAACTGATTTTTTTTGTTTGTTTTTATTTTTTTGGTATTGAGGAATAGTATGCCTCACAAGCCATACATAATGTTTCCAATAATATACCTGACATGCATAAGGAACTTCCTTGCGGTATTGCATAAAGATCTTTTCTCTAACAATTTCAGATATGAAGAATCTTTCTGGGTGCTCACTAACAATATCCTGAGAATTCAAATGCGACAAGACAAGGTAAGTGATCATATACAAGAAGTGATTAACTTTAAACTATGAAATCATTACTAAAACTTCAGGACCTCATTTAAAGATGAAAGAAGTTGACAATTAGCACCACAGGGGAAGAAAAAAAAATCACTTTTGGCCTATGGGCTAGAGATCATAAAACGTTACTCGGTGCAACGGCCTGGAGATGCCCATCTTACAACCAAGTCCCTTCTTAGTTGCTATGATGATTGTATATTTCCTATCCAGATTTTTCCAGCAATGTGTTTACTTTAAGAAACAGTGCTTTTCCGGTTTTCCCCATCTTGAAATGCTAACCCTTTTTCTAACCCCTAGATCCACATATTCTCCTCATTCTAAGCCTACCACAAGAACACCTAGGCATAGTTTCCCTAATCTGTACTACGTCATTTTTACATACAGGTTAAATAAGACCAGATTGTGGAAGTTTGTCACAAGCATAAACTGCTTCTTTGGGTGTTAAAGCAGAACCAAAAACTTGACATGGATGATAGGGTCAAGCTATTTTGTTTCTCATATTCCAGTAATTCAGCAAAGCAATGTCCTCTCACAAAAAAAAACTAAAAACTTGACAGCAACATTCATTATCTGTGCTTAATTTGTGTAGTTCATGCCCAATTGATGGAATTAGGCTATAATAAAATATTAAAACAATGATAAGACCATAATATACCATCACAGCTCATAAATGTTCATTTTTAAAAGAAAAGGACCCCTGGAAAATTTAGAATTTCTACATGCCTTTGGATAATAAGGTGGTCCAACAGGAAGTTTTGATAGTATCCAGTCCTTGATATCTTCCACTCCATGACCATATTTTGCACTCACAGGTATAACCTCATCTACATCTGTAAATTTCTCATACCACTGCAAGGAACATGAAATTTAAGCTAGGATAAAAACTTGCTGATTCTTAAATAGTGAATGCACTTATACAGGACAAAGAAAATATCAACTGAGTTCCGACCTCCAGTTTCTTTGCAATTTCACCCGGTTTGATCATGTCTTTCTTATTCAAAACCAGCAAAGTGGGTGGCTTATCTTTGAGGTTTCCTACACCTTCTTCCAGCACTTCATCAATCTAGAAACAGGAAAATGAATTAAGGAAACAACACAAACTTTGAAAAAGAATTCTCCAAACAAAGAAGCATACTTTTTGGGGCACTTTACATGCATCAACAAGGACAAGTACACAATCTGCATTGACGGCAGCACTTCGAACATTCCTCATCATCATAGAGTCCAACTTGTGCATTTTCTTCTCAATAACACCAGGTGTGTCATAAAGCACCATCTGCAAGCAAACCCTTAGTTCAGATGTATGAGAGCCAGAAAGAAATGCAGCCCTAAAAAGTTAGGAAGTTATCAACACCATATACTCATTTTGCACGGATCTAGAGCATTACTCATGAAAATATATATAAGTTGACTGGATGCAATTTTCCTGTCAACTAGATATTGGAATTCCATGATAAATAGTGTTTTACGGGTCAAAGTTTTCCGCAGCCTAACTGATATTCTGGACATTCTATATTCTTTCTTCATTCATCTAATTTTTCATTCATTCTATATAATGCAGTCAGTACAACATATTTTCTTAACATGAATGAAAGGCAAGCCCATAAAAATTATTCACTGAGACAATTTGAAATCAGTATGTCTATCTGCAAAAAGCTTTACCTACTCAGTAAGCCTGTATTAGCTTCAGAAAGTCCCATAGAACATTAAATTTGCACAAGCGCAACTATCAAAAAATACTCAAGAAAGTTGAATAAATCTTTTTTGCATAATTTATGAAGGAAATAAAGTCGCAATGGTAACCAACCAATCATATTCCTGTTAGTAAATATGAACACACTCATCTTATGACTAAGATAACAACAATCAGAAAACAGAATCAAGATTGAGTTTCACTCTTATTCTAAAGAGGCATTTATATATGTCCAAAATATAATGTCATCCAATCAGATTGTAATGGAAACTAAACAAAGAAAGATGCTTGAATTATTTGAGACAATCAAAGAATGAGGAACATCTCACGAAACAGATCCAAAGCAGAAACACTGCCAGAGTAATCAACAGAATGCACAGCCCAAATGCCAGAAACTTGCTATAAGCCCTTTCATCTCAGTTACTTTAAGCCACAAAAGGACTTCTGCTTTAAGTTTTAACAGGTAACTAAAATCAACCACAATAAAATTATACATTAAAAAAAAAAAAAAAAACAAACAAACCTGATACGCTGGGCCAGAACATATACCAAGAATTCGGTGCCTTGTAGTTTGAGGTTTATCTGTAACTATCGACAGTTTTTGGCCTATCATCTGGTTTGAAAGTGTACTCTTTCCGACATTTGGCTTGCCAAGTACAGCCACATAACCTACATTTGATTCATTAAAATTCAGAACCACAATGGAAAAATAACCTGTAAAGCTTCTCAAGAAAATAGAAAGAACTCAAAGCCTGAACCACAAGTAAAAAGATGGGAAACGGACTCCAACAATGAAAATATTTTTCACTGTTTTTCTGGGATCTTATCTTATAAATCAATTATCAATGATAAGCATTTTTTTCCTACAGACTAAATCAAATTTTTGATCTTCATATACACTGGCCACTAGAGAAGGATGACGGTTGCCACAGGCCTATGTTCTCTAAAGCTGGTTATTTCACTGATACACACATTCTTTATAGGATATAGTCATTAAAAACACTAGCTTTGAACATATGCATCCACCTGAACCACACCTGATAAGTCACAAGAATGCAAAGTGCGAAAAGCATGATTTCTCTAAGAAACTGGACTGAAGGTAATCGCAGTGTAGGGTTTTCGGCATTGCTTCCAGGTTAAGGCATTCTCTTCAAAATTAAACAGAATTCAGACGTTAGCTTGCTTGACTTTCAAAGGGCTAATTGAAAGTTATAGAACTAATCTGTAAAATTTCACGCAAATAACTATTAACTACTATTCTTCAAAAGGAACACATCTCGCCGATTACAAAGATGCAAAAGTTTACAATTTTCAAGCTATCACATTCTTAATTCTTTATCCAAAATAACGGGTACCCAAAATCACAAAGAGTAAGAAACAAACAAAAAACAGTATAGCAGAAAGCAGAGGCTAACCGCTACGATGGTTGGGGTCCGAGGGATAGTCAAGCTCCTCCATCTCGTAGTCGTCGAGCAGGGCCATGTTCCTGTCAGGCTTCACACTCAGAGACAAGAACGAAGACTCGTCCTCCGAATAAGAAGTCGTCTCTGCATCCTCTTCAGAATCATATTGTTCCTCTGAAAAGATAAGGCTTCGGGTGCCGTTCCTGTTCCCGGAAGTGCTACGGGTTTGCAAGTGGAAACGGGTTTGCCGGAATTGGCTTCTAGTGAAATGGGGAAACGGAATTTTGGTGCTGAACGACGCGGTGAGGAATTTATCGATGTGAGAGTAATGGGCAAGGACCAGTTTATCTCCCGGAAGAATTGGATATGTGTGTAGAGCTAGCTCCATTTTTGGAGCTCTGCAGTTACTGTTGGCACTTAGCATCTTTTGCTCCTTTCTCTAATCTACAGAACAAGTTCACAAAAACGTCCTCGTTTAGGAATTGTTAAAAGTTATATATATATGTTATTCCACACATATACCACAATGCTGTATGGCAATCTCAAGTTCTCAACCAACAATTGATATATATATATATATAAAAGAAAAAAGAAAGATTAATCCAAGAGTTAGTCCAGACTACAACGTCAACATTGCTAAATACATGTGAGATAAAAATATAATATCTAACATTACTCGTGTGTAAAATAAACTAAAAATAGACTTAATTGCGTTTGAAAAACTATATTAAAACAGTTTTAAGAAAATATTGGAACCCTAAAACATCTTTTTTGTTTTCAAAATATCAACAAAACCGCATATGTTTTCCTAAGTTGATATCGTATTGTCAATTAATCCTTAAATAAATACTTAATAAAAGGAAGAAGAAAAAAAAATCAATTATAAATTAACAATGTCACGTCAAAATAGTGATATATTAGTATGATATATAAAATTACTCATTTTTAAATCATAATAGAACACGCTACATTTATGCCTCTACTACCACTCTTGTGCAATATCCTCCCAATATTTCAATTTTGAAGAACGTCCTCCTTTTGCACTCAAAATGACAAAAATATTAGCTTTTGTTTTTCATTTTTTGAGATTTTTTTTTTGTTTTTTTCTAATTTATTTATCAGGTACTTCTGTTATTTTGGATTGTAGATTCCAATAGTAGATTGAAGAAACGTTGTTATGTTAGTATTAATCGTCCCGCCGAGAAAACGAGAATTGCCCTTGATATGGCTATTTCATCAAACAATTGGCATAGCCTGACATCATCCATGGTAACCAACCAACAATGATTTTGCAAATCCTATAATAAATCAAGCACAAAAACAAAAACATGAGCAAAATCTTTGGCAGAACAGGAAAATCACATAACAGCCTCCGGTATCACTATCAGCCGAATTGCTTACAGAAATCCAAAAACCTCATCTATTTTTAGAGTAGAAATATTATTTTCTACATGGTGTTTCAGCAACCAAAAGGCGGCCATGGAAAACATCCTAAAAGAAAAACATGCCAAGAGCGAATAAGGCAGAATGCAACACAAAATTGGAATTTCAGTTCACTTGAGCTTGTTTGGAAACAAATCAAACTATGGAATGGAACCGTTGTCCCACGTGCCGGACTTCGAAATAATCCTCAGGTTGCCAGACTTATAAATGAACACATTCAAATTTACCAAGAGATTTATCCATCTCCCTTCTATGCCCTTCAGCCAAAACGATGATTAAAATAGACCGACCCTTGTCGAAAATCATGACTATAATAACCAGACTTATCTATTTCATGATCTATCAGCTCCGATATTGGTAGCAAAGGGCACAAAGAAAAATTATTTTGGTGGAACTATACAACCTCTGAGTGCAGAGAAATCAACTGACAAAAGCAAGCGACTGTATCCACCAAGTGTAGGGGCCTTTTATTCTTGTCTTCCATGACAAGGCATCAAGGTTGCTACTTGATTGGCCACCTATTAATTGGCTGCATCATCACCCTCAGGATTCTGAAAATGGTCGGTGGAAGATGACCCTCTTCCTGTTGGAAGGTAGGACCATGCTAAGGCTACAGTGCCAAGCGTGATCGCAGTAGCAATTGAACCCCAAACCCACCTTTGCCTTCTTTTCTTCACTTGCCTATCATGTCGTGCCACCTCTACAGAAACAGAAAACTCCCATAGTTAGAGCAAATAATGGATAACACATGTAACTGGGCCTATATGAAGGTTGGAAGCACTTGTGCAAGCATCAAATACAACAGGTTTCCATGTGCATATTCTAGTTCAAGCGTGTATATATGCACACAAGCACACAAGTGTGGATTTGTGCACAAAGAGGGCACTTTATCATCTGATCCCCACTTTATTAGTATATAGCTTCAGGATCTCATGCCGCATGAGCTAGTGTTGCAATATCCATAATCATATTAAAAGGTATAAACCTGTGGGCACATGTGCGTGGGTGGGATGAATTACTAGACAGAAAAGGTAAGAATGAATTACTATGTCTGCTTAAGGTTGGTAAGAAAATAAACGAGAAGAGTAGATAATATAAGGTGTCAAAATCTGACCTAAAGCATCTTGGTTCCTCTGATACATTTCCCGATTCACAACCTCATAAAAATGGAGTCTGTCATACAAACGAGCAATCTCAAAGTTCTTTGCCTCAATCTCAGTTTCCATCTCCATCTCCACCTCAGCCCTTGCAACACCCCTCCCAATAGATTCTGAAACAAACCTAGTAACATCTACCTGTTGACACAGATCTTCTGAAGGATCACAGCCTAGCTGCTCACCCTCTGTTATAACAGTGGGATCAGCAGGGAGCGTCAACCCCACAGCAGATAACTGTTGCCTTAGCCTCTGCCACTGGCTTCGCATGTTATTCAGGGCTTCTTCTGCTTGCTTCCGTTTCTCTATTTCCATCAATACATTCAATCTCATTTCACACAATTCAGATTCAACATCTCGAAGAGAAGACTGTGCCCCACTATCAGAGGATAATTCTGTAGGAAGTAAAGAGTATTAATTAAGATGTCAATACTGCTACATACTCACAACTGTCTTGGCATATCTACAAAAGTTATTTAAAGACATAAATGCTCAACTTTTACCATTTCTAGCAATTATATTTTATTAACCAAATGGGAGAACCACGCAAAACAAGGTAAGATTATTCTGTGTACTAAACTCTCTCAAGCAAACAACAAAATTAGAGACGCAGAGTCTTGCAGTCAAGCTCCTCAGCTGGAATTTGAACACCCAACACATCCATGGAAAAACTCTTGTGTCCCTAGCTACGATGATGACTCCTGGTTCTCATAAATATGACATTTACCAAACACCTGTGCCTACACTGTAGTTTTCATGTATATTCAACATTGAAGACACATACTCATAACTAAAAAAAATGAAAAGAAAAGAAGGGCGCAGAATTTATATTTAAGCTCCTCAGTTCATACAGTTCACATCACTAAATTTGTAAAACCAAACCTATATTTGGCAGAACTTGACCGTTCACATCCACAAAGTGATGGACCTTCTCTCTCATGTTGGTTATTCTGTTTAGAAAGCCCCTTTTTTTAAGAAGACACCATCTAATGCATTGTCTTTGAAATAAAATGTGGATTCCAAAATTATCCTCATTAACTTAAACTCAAATAAAGCAAATAGAAAGGGGAAATTCACCTTTCAAGTAAAGCAAAAGTTATTAAACTTGCGTCAATTTACTTTCAAAGAGAACAATGTTTAGGACATCCCAAAATGAATAGAATACCAACAATACAGTATGGAGGGAATTAAATAAATAAATAATTGATAAGACTACCACAAGCATATAATAAATGAAAATTAGACAAGAAATGACCAATTACCTTCCCAAGCATCAAAAAACTCCCCCATTGGTGTGGCATGCTTCATAGAACGTTCTGCCCCATAATTATCCTCTCCATCTGTGTTGCTTGTAACACTAAGTGATTCCTGCGGATCAAAGAAATTTTCAGACTCGCTATCTCTTTCAACCTTCAACACATCATCTTCCCTAACCACACCATTACTTGTACTACTGCTCCCAAGTTCCACATTACTACTCTCAAGTTTGCTGTTAAAGCTTCCAACTTCACAGGCATGGCCACCATTCACATGCTCCTCCTCATTAGCACCAGGAATGGTGAAAGTAACAGAGACATCATCAGTTGAATGGATAACCTCAGTTTCTGCATTCTCATATTCCCATTGACCTTTTCGTCAGTCTTTTGGTGAGAGGACACATCATCCACAGAAAAGCTTTTCATGAGGCGTGGCCCACGGCGTTTGTGGTTGATGATGTATGGGGAAGGTGTTAAGGAAGTGGGTGAATCTGGAAGAGGGGTTGCCTTAGGAGTGGCATAGAGTGATGGCGTTATCTGAGGGCGTTTAACTCTCCTTTCTGTGACTGGTAAACTACTTCTCCTATCCAGCTTTGAATTAGGAACAGGTATTGAATTAGGAGGAGGCTTTGAATTAGGAAGAGACTTGTCGACAGATTTCGAGGATCCAGGTTCTAACAACCTATCTAATGCTATAGCACTAAATGTCGGCATGGTTCTGCATCACAAAACAGGAAAATAAGATTAAATGAAGATTTATTTTAATGAGAGGGAAGAAAAACTAACAGTTAGTTACTGAGAAACAAAGAATATAATTTGTGAATCATTTATTCGTTTCCAAAAAAACTCTGTAATTTCCAACAATAACAGAGCCAATTAATTGTAAACGGTGGTTGAGTAAAGGATTTTGCTACACTCAGGATTTTCTTTGATCAGTTGCCAGAAATGGGAAAATCAAAGATGGGGATGTTTGTAATAACAAATTTTTGCCTCTCAAATACCAAACAGGATTGTAGTACCCAGGATACCAGCAACACATATACTGATGCACTAAATCTAGAAAATATTTTACAATTTGATCTCCAAAACCTACCAACCAATAAAAGTAATACACATAACATCATTAGCTTAAGAATGGGAAGAGAGGAGGGGGAGGTGGGGGAATTCACACCAGATGGGATCTCGAAGAATCCGACAACTCCTTGTGGTTGACAAGGTAAAACTAAAACCTCTATATAACTTATTAGCCTAATACACTTAACTATACCTGCTATTCCAACACGACGAGGATTAAAAAAAAAAATAATAACTAATTTGCTGGTATTTTAATCACCCAGCCAATCTCATAATCAACACAAGACTGTGCTACCGGATGAAAGAGAAACAAGGTGAGTTCGAAACCCTAAGCCCCAAAATTCTCAATACCAAACCCTCAAAAAATCCATAACCGGTACAGACACACATGTTTTATAAATTACTGCTAAACCAAAAACTCAACCCGAAATTAAGTCTCAAAAGAGACCTAAACGCTCCATTTGGCAGCTGCGAAAGGCCAGAAAACAAAAAACGAAACCTCCACGCAACTCAGCCCAAATACAGCTATCCCTCCCAGCTGTACGCAAAAGCAAAACAACAGCAACACAGTCTACACAGACAGTAACATTCATAATTCCTACCCGCTATTCCATCCCTCGCTTCAACTCTCACCATCACAAACAGAATCCAAAAATCACAGGAAAAAAAAAAAAAAACAGATCTCAAATATAAAAAATATATATATATATAAAAGAATCCGTGGAAACAGAAAAAGTACCTTAGAAATGGAAGGAAATAGTGCTTAAGGAAAAGCCTTAAGCGCGCGCGAGAGAAGGCGAGCGAAGAAGAAGAAGAAGAAGTAGAGCTGAGAAGGAGGGAGACGAGAGGCCGGTGAGTGGAGGCGGCATATTCACCCCTTCAGATTGGCTTGTCTTGGCTGGCCTCTTTCACGCGACTCTTTTCTTTCTTCACCTTAACAACAAAAGCCCTTCTTTCTTTCTTTTTTTTTTGTTTTTGTTTTTTTGTTCTTCTTCTAGTGTGGCTATTTATCGCAACGATCGCCTCTCCCTCGCCCACGCACATACCGACCGTTCCGCAAATATTTGAAAACAGAACTCCTTTTTTGAATTTTTCTTTCTTTTTCTTTTTTGTTATTTGTTTTTTTGTCTTTAGAAGCTTCGCTTCGCCTACGCTCTTTCAATTCAAGTGCTTTTTTGTCATTGTCGTCTGTGCGCGAAAAGTCTAGAATAGCCTATCAGTAGCTGGGAAGACCTGCTTTAGATTGAAGGACGATATCGACTTTCAGTTTACGCTCGCTCATGCGACGTCGCTTTGTTGAAACTTGCCTTGTCAAACAAACTACGTCTGTGATGATGTGTTCTGTTCGGTGAGGTCACTTAAAGCGGCGGTCTCCTTGGGAAACACGAAGAGTATATGTATATTATATATATATATATATATATATCTTATCTTCCGATTTTGAGAAATTAAGATAAAAAGAATTTCGGATAGAAATTCACATTAATATTTTTACTGTCATCCTAATTTTTAGCAATTCAGACAAATAACACACTCATCTAATAATCTATCTACCTGGATTAGGTGGAATTTGGAGTTCAAAAGTCTTATAATATTGACCTTTTCACTTCCAAGGAGGGTAAACTTTAATTACCTTTTTTATGGCAATTACAGCTAATCATATATTAGGGGATCAAATATCTACCGTTGATCTATCATCTATGAAATCTTGCTTAAAACACAAGTAGATGTCCCTGTCATGATTGGTTGTTACCACTAGTTTCGCGGGCTTGTTTTTGAAACGGCTATCTGCATTCTTGATGTCCCAAAAATATTGAAACTTGCCCATAAACGCAACCTAGGAATGAGTCTCAATCTTTTTACGTTGAAAACCAGAAGCCTTTGATGATTTCCCATTAATAATAGTTAGCGTGTGTCTAATTAAATTAAACATGAAAGGGACTTATTAGTGCCGTTTACCACAAGCCTGGAGACAACAAATAGGCAACAATGACTTGCTAGAAGTATGGACATTCCAATGCTTAATTCAGGGAGAAATTTTTGTAAGGAATAGAAAGTGAGAAAGTAAAAATGAGTTTAGAAATTTACTTGTTACAGTGATTTTCTATTTATAAGAGATGGGGCATAACAATCTGAGGTATATCGCACCATGTTAATGTGGATATGATTGTTGGAACGTAAGTAATGACCAACAAATATTCTCCTTCACATGTAATTGTCAAAGTGAACATATTTTTTGTCGTTTTGGTGACTTGGTAGGGGGTATAAGTTTCCCATAATGCATCCCTTAGGCCAGGGGATCGTCAATCACTAATTCTTAAGAGGGAGAGGAAGCTCAATTGACAATGTCAGTCTTCATTGACTAATGAACAAAAAAAAGTTCAATTTGATGGATAAATAATCCTCGTGGAGCCAACTGGGGCTTGACATAGCTCAAGGTTGCTCATGTCAAGCCCAATTTTTCCATGTTTTCACGTCGTATCTTTAAAAATGCACCATTTTTAAATCTTAATCACGATTTTACTAAATATTTAACTTCAATTTTTAAAATCATAACTTCATTACCTACATTTTAAAATCGTGATTTTTTTGGACAGCACGGTTTGAAATTGCTAAGCTAAATGGACAAATAGTTAATTAGTTCAATTATGAAGTACCTTTATTCTAGTGAAAGTAATCTGTAAAAACAACCTTTTATTTTGCTTGAAATATAGTTTGAATAATCAGAAAATATAACCACGTCCTCGTAGCGCCAATCAACATCTTCTAGTAGTCCGAAGTTGCACAATAGCTAGATTACAAAACGATTCCGTATGGAGAAAGGATTTTGACTGTCAATATCTCACTTCAGAAGGCATCATTTGCTAAAATAACATAACAATCTCTTGTTTGTTTCTTGGAATATTACAAAAAATCCTCGTCTTCATGCTTAAGCTTTCATAAGATTTCATTTGGATAGAGTCAACATATATGCAGATACGAATATGTCAGTTTAATAAATTAATTGATATTAATAAAAACAATCCTTCTCCATTTTGTTTTCTCCAAACAAAAACACGCAACTATCACAAAATACAAATAAGATACATGAGAACACTTGTTCAATAAAAAGAAAATAACAAATCCAGCTCCTTGGAAAGTTTTAGGGCCAATCACTTAAGAGAAATCAAATTCAAATCATGATGGATGGCATATTACACAAGTAATTACAAGCAAAATAAAACAGTAGCTTTTCATTTGTAATAGATTACAGGCATATTGGAATTCTTATCCCAGACCCCTCCCTCTTTGAGATACTCTATATACCTTGCAAATTCAGGCTTGGCTGTAGTTTTCTTCTTCCGACGACCGCCGAAGAGGCTAAAGAGTGGGTGGCTCTTGGTGACCTTGTTTGTAGGCTTCACCTGAGAGCCGGCTGGAAAGGCTAATTCCGGGGTTGACCTTCTTTGTGAACCAAATACTTGGGCTGGCAAGCTAGTAGACCTCTTTAACTTCCCCTCCAAAGCACCAACAGCAGCAGGCTCATTGGCTAATTTTTCATATGTCCGATGGTTTCTCCGAGTACTCAAGGCTCTAAACATGGCTTAATAGGGCAGAAAGCAGGAAAATGCTTGGGCATGGAAGGAAAAGGGCAGCTGACGATTGCGGATGAGAAACTAAATGGTGGTATGCGCATGCCCTGCTTGACATATTAACCATGCTTCATGGTTGATTGGGAGTTGTTTATTAATATTTATTATTGTTGACATTGGAGCTATTCCAACCACCCCCACCAAATGTCAAACCTTCATCCCACGGTCCATAGCAGCCTCACAAGACTTTTTCGGTCTACAGTCTACAATAAGAATAAGAATAATCCTCATTTTCACACTTATTTCACATTGCTAACTTAATGTATTTCCCACTAACTAACGTGCCGTATTTTAAGGCACCGAAAATGCGCAACGTTAACTAGCGTGAAATTAGTGTGATAAATGAATGTGAAGAGCAACATTAATCAAAATAAAAACAATAACAAACAATCTAAAACACAAAACATTTAAAATTATTTTACCTTTATGTCACGTCATAACACTTTTTAAAAATAAAAAATAAAAAACATGTTAACAATCACACAATATCACGATTTTCCTTTCCTAAAAAGTATGGACATGGCAAAGAAATGAATGTGAAGAGTAACATTAATCAAAATAAAAAAAATAACAAACAGTCTAAAACACAAAACATTTAAAATTATTTTCACTTCTATGTCACGCCAAAACACTTTATTTTAAAAAATAAAAAACATGTTAACAATCACACATGATATCACGATTTTCCTTTCCTAAGAAGTGTGGACATGGCAAAGAATGTCTACCAGATTGATGAGTGGTATAAATGCCTAACTTGATAAACCTTACAGGAAATTTTCTACCTTTCTATAATCTTTGATTTCTCAGACTGATAGGCCGATGGCATTCTCCTGGCAGTGGTTACAGCCACCCAGCTACTCCCAGCTTCCTTGACCAGCCCTTTTGTGTTCAAAACGTTTCTCAACTCATTCACAGAATCCCACCTGCCAATGGCTGCATAGAAATTTGATAGGAGTACATAATTCCCAGGCTTATTTGGCTCTAACTGCAGCAGACGGTTTGCAGCAAACTCACCCCTTGTCACATCCATGTTATGACTACAAGCATTCAACAATGCTGCCCACACGGCTGCAGTAGGCATGGTACCATGCTTAACCATGTCATGAAATAAACACCATGCTTCTTCTATCAGACCTGCCCTGCCTAAGATATCTATGAAGCAGGCATAATGCTCTGGACCCAGCTCCAGAGCATGCTTCTCCCTAGCTGAATTAAAACATTTGCGGCCTTGATCCACCAGTCCCGAATGCCCACAAGCTGATAAAAGAGCAAGAAATGTTATAGAATTCGGCAAGACACCACTCCCTTCCTCTCCCATCATTTTGTACAGCTCAAGAGCTTCAAGCCCATGCCCGTGCCTTCCATATGCATCTATCATACTTGTCCAGGAAACTACGCTTTTATTACAAATTCCATCAAACAGCAACCGAGCACTCAAAATTTTTCCACATTTCGCATACATGTCTAACAGAATATTGCATAATTGGGTGTCATGAAGGAACCCCTGACGTAACGCCACACAGTGTATCTGCTTTCCAATCGACAAGTCTGAATTCTCAGCGCAAGCTGCAAGAGCACTGGTAAGCGCAACAACATTGGGCTTCATCAAACACATAATCGAGAATGCCTCTTCATATTTTCGATTCCGAACACACCCAGAAATCAAAGAATTGCGCATCATATCATCCTTTCCACGGTCCAAACTGGAGAACACTGTAATAGCTTCCTCTATACACCCAATACTGGAATAAAAGTCAATCAAAGCAGTACCCAGTACCACCAAATCACGGCCCATCACGACCACCAACCCATGAACCTGCTTACCCTGACGAAACGCCTTCAAAGAGGCACAAGCTTTAAGCACAGAACACAAAGTAAACTCACTACACTCCACTCTCTCCCTCCTCATTGCTTCAAAAACACCAAGCGCTTCTTTAGCAAGACCGTGCCTTAAAAAGCTCGACAGCATAGCATTCCAAGTCACAACGTCCCTGAATTCCATCTCATCGAAAACCTTAATCGAGTCACCCAAGTACCCATATTTGGAGTACATGTCCATGAGGGCAGTTTTGCTCACAGCTCCAGAGTCAGAACCCCTTTTGATCATCAGCGCATGGACCTGTTTGCCGCGCTCGTGGCCTGGCAACTTTGAGCACGCGCCCAACATCGGCGTGAAAGTGTACGCATCAAGATCGGAGCGCGTGCAATGCATTCGACGGAAGAGATCCCATGCGGTGACAACATTGTCATCGCGAACATACGAGGCGAGAAGGGAGTTAAGCGAGTAGAGGTCTCTATGGGGCGTTTCATCGAGCAGGTGGGTATGTAAGTTCTTCGAAGAAACGGTTCTAATGCTGTAGGCGGGGAAGTTAAGTGAACGCAAGTTACGCAAGGAATTGTACGAGGTGGACATCACAAGCTCATGAGAGCCAAATGGGGAGTTTTCTTTTTGGGGCAGGCCAAATGGATTTTTTTTTTTTTTTTTTTTGCAGGGCCAATGGCCTTTATATATATATACCTAAAAAAAATTTGGGGGGGAATTGGGAAGATGCAGGCCATCCCCTGTCCCCCCTAAATCCGTCTCTAGTTAGGTACTTAGGTCAAATATTCCAAAATAATTATAGAATAAAAATATAGTATATATCATCTCTTTTTTTTTTTTTTTTTTTGACATGTAGTATATAACATCTCTTTTTTAGCAATTCACATGATAAATATCATATAAACCGCTATATAATAAAAAAATATAATCTCTTTAAAATCAACCACCTTAATAGATTCCGTCCAAAAGGCTTTGACGAAAATATGCAAGAATGGTCGTTCTCTTTCTTTAAAGTATCATATGGTCGCGTCGCGTGGCTAAATGCTTCTCTGGTAATAATGGGCTTTAGCTTATGAATGATTACGAGGCAATTCCAATTGATCCATGGCAAAAAGCTAGATCTATTTCTGGGTTTTTGCCGAGTAAGAATGTCATGTTACATCCAGAAAATCAAAGCAAAATCACCCATCTCTTTTCGCAATGCTGCTTTTTCTTTCCATATATTACTTTACACCGATGAACACTGGAATGTCCAATTGTGAACAGTTCATTAATATTTGCTTCTAACCTCTAACACTTTTGAGTTTGAGCTTACATCGTGATTCAGGGGCTACATAGATAAAGAGAATTATCAGATGGACATACAGATATACACTTGCAGTATAAAATTACAAAATGTGCAGCTTGATTCTATATGTGTATTCATCGTACATACTGACATCTGGGCTACCGCTCTTCTGAATTGAATTTGTTCCAAGCTTCCTAGAGACAGAGACCAACAGAAACATAATTAGTAACAACAGCAAGATATGGTTATCCAACTACAGTGTTTCAATCAACAAAAATGGAAGTGCAATTGCAACAAAACACTAGTCTTTTAAGTATGCTAAATAGGGATATAACTCGGTCCTCGGGTATGCGAAGACTCAAACCGACTGACCAAGTTGTCTCATTCAACTTTCAAAGACATCTATGTCTCTTCAAACATTATATGTTGTCTCATATTTTTTCCATGTATTCGCTCCAGCCCCTAAATCTTAATGCTGCTTAGCAATATCAGGTAAGCATATGAAGATGAATCCCTTCACCTCCCAGGCATAAATAAAAGTACAAATATAATAATAACTTGAAATTTGTGAAGATGGCAAGCCCAGAACACACCTTCAGAAGATCAAAGACCTTTTCACATATGTACTTCTGCTGAATGCTTGCACCCCGCTGTTGTAATTTATCAGGATGAACACAAAGAGTGGCTTTCCTGTAAGCTTTCTTTACAGCAGCAGCAGTTATGACTTCTGTTAAAGGGATTGGCTGCCAACCACAGTCAGGCCCAAGGATCTGCCAATGAAGAGAAATTAGTTACAGTAAACACCACCAAAGCTTGAGTTTACACAGAAACTAAGGAGAAAAGGTACAGTCATTTGGTTATTCATTTGCTAGCCAAATTCAAACATCTCAATTTTACTTCTGATTACGTTAATCATATGGAGCACAATGCAGGCATAGACAATCAAGAAAAAAGGTTCTGCAGTCAATATCAGATTCTTTATGGTATCAAGTCCCTTTTCCTTTTAAGAGCTGCTATGAATGCATACAACATTTACATACATCTCCAAGAACTGCTATGAATGGTACCAAGTGCTTTGTATTCCATAGCACCGCTCAAACAAAACGGAATACAAGTATATGCCATGATTTAAGTAGGAAAATAGCACATACATATTGCAATGTTGAAAGCAATGCACGCAGATTCCCTTCTTTTCCACTTGACCACCTCCTGACATCAGCATCCAACGTTTCTGCTAATCTCTGCAAACAAGATTAGATCCAAAACTATCAATTACAAATACAGACAAACTTTGAAATTCTAGAATTTTCTTCACTATTTAAAATATTTTTACATTTCTCTCCGCTTGCTCTCTCTGAGCAAGGAGATCACGCATATTTTTCTCTGCAAGAGCTTTTGCCTGAAACAACGCCAGAAAACTTGGGTTATTTTTGTTACATACTAAATAACGATCCAAATGTCATGCACAAGGAAGAAAGCCATACTGCACGTTCAGTTGTACGCTGATGCCTCTCGAATCTAGCTTTACACCTCTGAGGTGATTCACCTTCAACTCCTTCAGATCTCTCAGTATGATAGGCAGCTTTTGCAGAAAAGATAAGCCGTTTAGAAGCAGTCAAGCAGAAGGCAGTTGGAAATTGAAAGAGAATGAAAAGAATTTAAAGAAAACATTTTACAGCAACAGAGATCTATAGCGGGTCCTTCCAGGATCACATACCTCCATAAACTAAGGAAGAAGAGCTCTGTTTCATTTCACTATTTCTGAAAGAAGCCGAGTATTTATCAGAAACAGATCTTTCCATTCGTTCTCTTGTCCCAAATGCAGCCTTCTCAGCCATCACTCTTTCCACGACACGCTCCCGAGCCTCTGCAGTTGCTCTCTCTATTGCGGCACGTTCTGCTCTGAGCTTGGCTTCCATAGTTGCCTTCTCGGCAAATGACTTCTCCCGAGCCTCAGCACATGCCTTCTCTAGTCTCTCACGAGCCTCTGCCATTGCTCTATCCACAGCAGCCCTGTCTGCCTTCTCACGGGCTTCGGTATATGCCCTTTCACGAGCTTCAAGTGTTGCTCTGTCAACAGCCATTCTATCCTTTTCTCTTTCCCTCTCCCTCTCCCTCTCTTCTTCTATCTTTCTGAGGCGATCCATCTCCAGCTCTCTTTCTCTCTTCGTCCTTTCCATTTCTTTTTCCTCGTTAATATTCTTCTCTTTTCTTTCTGTAGCCTGTCTAACATTAACTCGGGGAGATGTTTTCTGGATGTTTCCTTTCGCTTCGGACATAGCTGGCCGAGCTGCTTCTATTTTCCTTCCACTTTCAACCCAGTCTTTCTTCACATGAGTTGACATGACTCTGTCCTTGCTTTCTTCCTGGTCCAGAACAGCCTGAGTCTGCTTAACATTATTTCCTCTCTCTCCCCATTCATGTGCAAATTTCCTCTCTTGATTTATAGGATCAGAGTCCAGCTGGGAGAGACTCTTACTTCTGTATGTCTGAGTTTGTCCAACACCAATGCTGGGTGCACCTGCCTTCTTCACATTGTCATCTATAGGAAGCGACTTTTTCTCATCTTCCATCCTAAATCGGTTCTCATCAAGTCCCAAGTCTCCCTGAGCAACATCAGATGCTTTACATTTTTCACCAACTAGTACATTTGCAATTTCAACTGCTTCTGGATCCTTTTCTTTATCTTTGGGTTCAGACTTTGTTGTTCCATTCTCTTCATGAGCAAGGGCATCTTCAGTTTTTTCCATCTTTCCACTGTTTTTATGATTTGTGCAGGTTAAGTTAGGTGTTTGAAGGTTTTCACTATCCTCCAGCTCAAATGTCCCATCAGAAACCCTAAGATCCTCCTCCTCCATGCGCAAAAAGGTCTGTTTAGCCAGTTTTAGTTTCTTCCCAGTTTTATCCCTCTCAGTTTGCTCATGCAATTTGTTAAGTCCCTTCAGTTCTTCCTTCCCACCAGCATCTTTGAGCCTCTTCTCAGTCTCTTCCCAGATACTCGCCTCTTTTGCTGTCTTCTCGGTTTCTTCCTGCTCAAATCCTTCTTTGGATCTTCCGTCATGTTCTTTTCTTTCGTGAGCCCTTTTCAGGTTTCCACTGCCATCCTCTTGCTCAGAAGTTCCATGTAGGCTCTTCTCCTCTTCTATTTCACAAGCAACATTGAGTCTCTTTTCATTTTCATTTCTTTCATAAGCCTCTTGTTGTTTCTTCTCATTTTCTTCCCGCTCAAGAGCCTGTTCTAGTCTCTTCTCATTTTCCTCTCTTTTGTGAAATTCTTTTTGTTTCTTCTCATCTTCTTTCCACTCAAGAGTCTCTTTTAGTCTCTTCTCACGCTCCTCCTGCTCAAGAACCTTTTGTAGTTGCTTTTTATTCTCTTCCTGCTCAAGATCCTCTCTTAATTCCTTTTCATCTTCTTGTCTTTTGCAAGCCTCTTTCTGTTTTTTCTCATTTTCATCCCGCTCAATAACGTCCTCCTTTAATCTCTTCTCACTTTCTTTCTGCTCAAGTGCTTCCTTCAGTTTTTTCTCATCTTCTACTCGTCCTAGAGCCTCTTTAAGCTTTTTCTCATTTTCTTCCTGCTTAAAAGCCTCAATTTTCCTCTTTTCATTGCCTTCCCTTTCACAAGACTCCTTGTGTCTTTTCTCCCCTTCCATTCGTTTATTAGCCTTTTTCAGTTTCAGCTCATTCTCCTTGTGCTTCATGGCCTGCTCAACTTCAAATTTATTTTCTTTCCACTGGAACTCAGCCAGGTTGTCGCAGTTTTCTGATACATCAGCTCCAATTGATTTCTTTTCAGTTTCTAAACGCTTCTGGGCTACTCTAACTTTCTTCTCATTCTCTACCTGCTCAAAAACCTCTCGAGCCACTTTTACCTTCTTCTCATGCTCTTTTTGCCTGTGTGACTCTTTAACTGTTTTTGATCTCCCATTGTTTTCCTCCTGTTCACAAGCCTCTTTTGCTACTTTAGATCTCTTCTCATACTCCAGCTCATGATTTCCTCTAGCTGATTTCACGTTCTTATTATCTTCTTCTTTCTGTCCAAATACTCCCGGGGTTGCCTTTGTCTCCTTCTGTCCTCGCTCATGCATTTGTGTATTATGCTCTGAAATATGTACATGGTTCGTATGTTGAAAAGCCTTACCAGACTCAGCTGTTCTCACCAATTCAAAAAATTGTGATGCTTCTTTCCATTCACTATCTCCATCAATTTTATCAGACCGCAGAGATGAACAGGATTCCTGGCCAAGCTTTTTCTCCGCTGACTTTTTAGTCACTTTTGGAAGTTTCTCTTCTTCAATTGAATCTGGAACTTCCTGGGCTTTCTTTCTAACCTTTTGCCTTTCCTCCCCGTTGCCTTCTCTGTAACAAGCGCCCTGCTCACTATCATCTCTAAAAATAGCACACTCATCAACAATCTTACTCTCCTTCTCTTCCCTATCCAGTACATGATTCTTTGAACTCATTTTTGCACTGCCTTGAAAGCCTTCCTTCTTCCTATCCATGAGTTCTTTTGCGCTTCTGAGTTTGGCTTGAGCTTTCTTCATTGCCTCCTTCATAGCAGCCGCAGATGCCGCAGCAGATGAGCTCGCATCAACCTCAACATCAAAGATAGGCGGTGAACTATCACCTGCAGTCCCTTCAGAATCAATACATTTGCCGTTTGAAGTCAAACTAATGGAATCTCCCATCTTGACATCTGCTAAAGGTGGTGGTCGAGAGGGTGGTGGCAATTCAGAGGGCTGCGTTCTAAGACTGATATCAGATACAGTTAGAAACGTCCCATTAGGAAGAGAACCACTTCTGCAATATGCTTTTTCAGGTTTAACATCATTTCCAAACGTCTGTCCTCCAGCAGTACCATTAGAGGGGTGTGACATGGTTTTCTTCAGGTGCTTTCCCTTTATCATTCCCACACTAAAATCTATACTGAGATTGTCATCATCAGTCACTTGCAAGAATGGATTCTCATCTTCCGTCTTTTGCAAGGGGGCACTTTCCTTGAATACAAAAGTGAATCCAGGAACAGCATGTAGCTCACTTATGTGTGTCGTCTCACAGGACATATATTCATCGCTCGTCTGATTAGCCTTGTGATAAGAAATGTTGAAATCCGCATTATCGTCATCAAACGACTGGTAACAATCCCCGTTTGACAAGCAATGATTCTTCTCATAATGATCTGACTCTTCTGAAAGAGATCCACTACCTGCCGGAGTCCTATGAATGAATAAACAGGACAAAGTATTAGATAAAGCCTTCAATTCACTTTACTAGTTAAGCTTACTACACTCCAAATTCCCCTTCAAATTTGGACAAAAACATACTCACTCCAAACAAAACCCCAACTTTAGCCAAAACGCCCAAATTCCCCCAAGTCCCCAACACTTCTTTAACTAGAATCACTCACATTATCATGGTACATTTTACAAATAGGAAACAAACAGATCAATACTACCCTAAATAATGTACAGGGCCTATCTCGCACTATCCATTGAAACCAACAAACCTAAACACGCAAACACACAGTATACGTCAGCTAAAATACTCCATGAACTACAAAGAATGTTCTGGAATGTCATATATAGCAGCAGGACATTACCGTTATACCTGAAAAACAAACTAGCAAAAACCAGACAAGACCAACAAATTTTTCCATTATTTAACCCTTGCCATTTCAAAGTTCACAAAAAAAAAAAAAAAAGCACCAAAAGCTGAGAACTTGGAACATGATCATACGCACCAAGCTTCTTCTTCTTCTTCTTCTTCTTCTTCAGAGGAATCGCGGTCCCCACCCTTGAACTGGTCCAACAGCAAGTCCTCGTACGACAGCGCACAGTCCAGACCGTCGAATCCCCCGAAGACATCGGTGTAGTCGAAGCCGGAGCTCCGTACATCGAAGAAGACTTCGGAGTCGTCGACCGCCGGAAGATCCAGCACCGGAATGGAAGAGGCGCGTGACACGTGGAAGCTCTCGAAAATCTCGCTGTAGTCCTCGGAGCGCGGCGAGAGCGTGGCCGAGGCGCCGAACTTCGGCGGTCCACCGTACACGTCATCGAACATGGCCCTGCTTCCGAAGCCACCGCCATTGTTGCAGGCCTTCCTCGCCACCTTACTGGCGCCGTTGGCCCTGTTTGGCAGGCGAGAATGCGAGAGATTCTCCATGAAAATGGAGCCTCTTAGGGTTTTTTGCTTTTTCTTATTTTTGTGCCTTCTTTGAAAGAAACTTATTTCTGTGTCTGTGGTTTTGTTTTCTCTCTCTCCGCAGCAGAGAGTGCAGACTCAGGAGCAGAAGAACGACAGAAAGAGAGAGAGAGAAAAGAAACGAAATGGAAAAGGTAAGCGACAAAAAGACGAAAAAGGGCTTCTGTTATTGTTTTTGTTTCAACGTGAATTTCATTTCTGAAAAATAAAAATTAAAAAAATAATTAAAAAAAATTCCTTACATTTTTTCAAGTTTTCAAATTATTTTATAAGGTTTTTTAAATATATATATTTTTTACATGTTCGCACAAAAAAAAAAGGAAAATTTAAACTAATAACTCATTAAGTATGATCTTAATCGATTAAATTATCTATTGGGGACAATATATTTGTTTTATTTTATTTTTTACATGTCTGCACAAAAAGAGGGAGAATAACTCAAATTAGTGACATCTGTTTCACTAAGCGTGATCATAATCGATTGAATTATCTCTTAAGGACAATATATGTATTTTATGGAATGTCTTTTGTTTTCAAATTTAAAATTAAAAATAAGTGGTTGAAAAAATTACAACACACACACGCGCGCACACACACACACACATATATATATATATATATATAATGTTTTCACAACTTGTAAAACCCAAAGAGAATAACTTATATACTCCACCTTGCACAAAAGGTGTTTTTTGTGCATATCATTCATAATTTGCTACCTCAGCATGGAACATACTACCAAAATAAAACTAAACCTACATGATTATATGAGGAAAGAAAAGAGAGAAGAGAAAAATAAAAGAAAGAAAGAAGGAAGAAGACGCCGGAAGAAGGGCTGGACACTGGACAACGGCAAGCTGGGCAGCGATAGTGAACTGGGTGGTGGGTGAGCTAGATGACGGTGGGTTCCTCACCGTAGGTGACCCACGCTGCAGACCCATGACGGTATTAGTGAGCTGGACGACGGTGGGTTCCTCACCATGGGTGACCTACGCTGCAGCCCCACGGCCGGCCTGGTTTGGCTTTGACCGACTTAACCTTCCCCCTAGGTTTTTAGTTTTGGATCCAAAATTAAGTTTTGAGATATTAGAAACGAGTTTTGTGGTATTAGAATCGATTTTTTAGACATTAGAAACGAGTTTTTAGGCATTAAAATCGATTTTTGAGGCTGGGGTGAGTAGAAAAGTTGCCGGAGCTTCTTTTTTTTTTTTACCGGAGGTCACCAGAGTTTTAGTGGCTGGTGGCAATGAACGGCGGATGACGACGGCTGGACGTGGTGGAACTGATAGCTGTAGGGGGTGGTTTAAAAAAATTTTGAGAAATCCTATGTTTTGCCAACATACAAACTTTTTATAATTTTTTAAAATTAGTGAGATGTCAAATGATGAGCAGGTTGCACAAAATCTGATTTTTTGCGCAACAGCACCATCCAAGACGCTCTAAAAGCCAAAGGGTGAGCAGTGGCCAATTTTGATGGCCCAAAATAACCCCAGAAGAAGAACAAGAGTGGGTGGCATTGGGAATTTAGGGAAGGTTGGAATATTTGGCGGTATTAAATTAATAATATATTATATAGTCCTATGTAGTATATATGTTCCAACAAAACTGTCCCAAAATTTGGTACTGCAATCTTATCCTAGTCAGTCGTCCCACTTTAAGGTCGGCGGTGGAGGAGGATAAAGACTGTAACTTCATCTTTTTGGAAGCATTTGATTTGGGTGAGCTGTAGTACAACTAACTTTAATGTCCAACACTATTCCAACGTCAACTCTCTCTCAAATGTCCAAAATAGGCATTACCGCTAACTCACTAATAATTACATTTACCACAACTTTATTAAGTGATAATTAACCCTTTCCATATTGTTTAGTACTTTTAATTTGTCTCGTTCGTTAACATTTTTCGTTAATTTTGATAAATAAATAAAAAAATGCATCAAGTAATCCACATGTGATTGAAATTGTTATTTCTTTTAGCGTCACAAACATGCCAATATTAGCATTGATGGTACATAAATTAACAAAAAAAATATGCTAATGGATGAGGCAAATTGAAAGTGGTAAAAAAAAATGCTAATGGATGAGGTAAATTGAAAGTGGTTAGTAATTTGACAGAGTCGATCGTATATTAAAGTTTGATAGAACGATTGTAAATTGGGTGTCAATTTATTGGTACATTAAAGTTTGATAGAGTGATTGTAAATTGGGTGTCAATTTATTGGTAATAAGTGTAATTTCTCGAACATGTTTTTCTTATGTATAATTATAATTAATTATTAAAAAAAAAAGATAAGGTTGTTGGGGAGGTATTTTCCACAACCTTAAAAATAAATAAATAAATCATGTCTGTATGAAATGTTATCAGAAATAGTTAAAATAACTTTATTTGCTGCCCAAGATACACTGCTTTCATAAAAACTAATAATAATGAGCTAAAAGCGTTTATCACAATTTTGAAACATCATGATACCACTAACAATATTACTTCAAAATCACTAATTGATTTAATGTACTTAGTACTTACGTAAGGACTAAGGACATTCTATTCAATTGAATTATGGCCTTAATTAGAATTAAGTGTTTTCTACGTCACATATATTTTTAACAAAACACAATCTTATATTTTAAAAATATATGTTAATTTAGTATATTATAATCATTATTTGCTAATGTTCATCAGTTATTAGATCAATTTTTGTTAAAAATAAAAAAATAATAATGACAACTGTCACATCAACATAATATAATGAAGGTGGGATGGGAGCGTAGCATTTACCGATTAGAAAATTAGTTATAAGCATAAAGGAATAAATTGCATGGTATAATAAAGTGGGTTGATAGAGCAATTTATAACGTGGATGGAAGCATGCACATTGGGGAAGATTTTGAAAGCGACCCAAGATTACAGCATTTAGTAGAAAGCCTAACTGTCCCCATTTGGTGGCAGTTGAGATTCTTCAATTTGGTTGCATCATCTTGCCCCGAAAAATAAACTATAATGTAATTAAATAAATAAAAACATATAATTAGGACAAGTCTCTCTCAATAGGAGATGGTGAATTACTATCTTGTTTTGTCATTATCAGTGCCATTCTCTTTATTCTAGCTATTCAATTCTCTTGCAATTACAATATAGTCTTTTTTTTTTTCTTGCGGTCGGACTACCTACAAAATTCTTGTGGTTTCTAATGACCGTTAACGCTAAACCGAGATTTTTTTTTTTATTGTTGATTTTAATAGAAAAAAGAAAAGAAAAAAAATGATAACGCTTTTGAACTTAAAGTTGGAAGCGGCCCACTTTGGAGTCGGGTGCACGGAAATTGAGGCTCCAAAATTAAATTTATTTGAAGCAGTCCAACTTGAATAAACTGGGAAGTGGTTATGAAGATGAGCAATGATGGTGGGAGAGAACAACCCAATGAGCTTTTCGTTAATGAATAATGGCCATGATAGAAGTCAGCCAAAATTAAGGATTTTTACAACCCGCATGAGATTCTGCCAGTTGCACTTGAAGTGCTGCAGAGATAAAATTGGGAGTTAAAGCACCAGAACCGGTGAGTACTACAGAGCTACGATTGTATGAGGAACTGTCTTTTTTGTCCAACCTCCAATATTTATATTTTTAAGGGATACCAATAGTTTAAATGCTTATGAATTATTATGCAATTTGATAACTCATTTTTAAATCACTCAATTTGTATATTTGAACTTTTAATTATAGTTAATTTGAACTTATTCGTCATATTTTAAACTTTAAAAGCAAGGTAATAATGTTTATATCTTTAACTTTTTTATAAAATTTTAAATTTACACTTAATTCCAAAATAAATAAATAAATACAAAAAATTAAGGATATTTTGTTTTTTTAAGGTATTTTTATTAGAAGGTAACGACTAAATTTAAAGGAAGAGTTCAAATTAATTATATTTAAAAATTCAGATATTCAAATTATGAGATTTTGGAATTTGAGTGAAGTTATCAAATACCGTGATAATTTAGAAGTTATCGCGTTTCTTTTTGACTTTCACAAATATCAAGGTAAATTCTGATTCTTGTAAATATTTTTCAATTGCAGCAAGGTTAAAAAAAATAAAAAACCAGTGTTCTGTCTTCCATTAAAATAATAAGATAAAATCTAAAAAGGGTTAGAATTTAGAAACAAACAAACAAACGTGTCAGTGGCTCACTCTCGAAAGCAGAAAAAGACTAAAACAAGATTCTCGGTATCCGAATTAAATTAAGCGTAAACAATATCTGTTCTTCTGCTTACTTTAATTGGCTTTTGTATAAAAAGTATTACTGTTTTTCTTTCTTTAACAAGTAACTTCTTTTCCTTTTTCTGGTCCAAAGATTCAAAGATATTTTGAACGTTTCCCCACTCCAAATCTAAGATTCAAAGTTCTTTTTCTTCCTTTTTTTTTCTGATAAAATTTTTTATTCCTGTCTTTTGTTTTATCGTTTCAAAATAAAAACATCAACATATAACATAAAACACTCAAAATACTCTCAACATTTTAAAAATAAAAAACAAAAATTATTAACAAAATTAAGGAGCCAATGTTTTGCACTAGAAAAATGAAACAGTATTTTTATCTACTCAAAAAATAAAAAGATAAAAATACTCATATATATTATAACTAACTGAATATTATCCCATTAATTTGAGTTGGAAAGAATCGTGTTGCCAATCCCATGGGTTGGGATGGGCAGTTATGTAATTTGAAGGCAATAAAGAGGAGCTGAATTATTGAAATCCCAGCCCCGCCCAGGTAGGGCATTGTATAAGCTTCTTCATGCCAATTGCCAATACCAAAAAAGAGGTGGCTCTTATGGGCCCATTCTGTTGGCCACTTTTTCATCGCTCGCAATCTTTGAGGGCTTCAAAAGTCATCATCCCTATATATATAAAATACAATAATATATTTAATTATATAATTATTTTAAATATACTAATTAATCAATACACTCAAAACATTATTAAAGTTTTGTACAATGAGTGGGATGATCGCATGCACACAAGCCATGCGGTAACACCTGTGCAACATACATCTTTAGGTCCCTCATCATAAGACACAGTCAGAATTTTGATTCACAAGAAACAAAAATAAAGATAAATCTAAAAAAATATTAAATAAATAAATAATAATTGATTTGATGGGCCGAGGGGTCGTTTGCCCCTTCTCGCTTCGCCACTGTTAACCAGAATGCTTAATTTCTTCATGATCTAGGTGATCATCTTCTTGATGGTGTAGGGTATGGTGTGTGGTACATGCAGCACAGGATTGGTCCTATACAAGATGTAAATTATTTGATCATATTATTAATTTTGGTTGGTTGGTGTGTTTAGTGGCGGGCACATAGTTGGATATGGAGACAACTAAATCATACAAATCCATGCTGTATATACTATTTGTATTATTATCGTAAAGGTTAAAGAATTCCTTAACCAATTAGAAGAATATATCACAAAAACATGACCCAGAAATCGTAGTAATTGAATGACAGATCATATTTTGATTGTGAAAGTTTAGAAATCGTAAAATTTGTTAAGCATTTATTTTATTTTATTTTTTTTAATTTTAAAAGAAGGATCAAGTTTTCTTCTATGTTGGTATTTAGTCTATTAACTCATATTTTTAGAGCACATGATTTAAAAATGCATGTGAGAATTATATGTTCTAAAAAAAACTCCGGACTTGTTTGGTATGCAATAAAAGACTTATCATCCACCCCCCAAACCATTAGTGGTCATTGTCGACCAATCCGTCAAGCCTAACTCATTGCTAACAACCTTGATGGTGGGCTGAGTTGGACAATGGCCAAAGATAATGGAACGTTAAGGACAGTAACAGAAGAGAGCCATAAATGGTGGAGGATGGGTTATTGGTTATAGGCTAGGATAGGTGATGGCTGGTGAAGGGTTGGACCGAGTGGCGGTCAACAATGAGCTTCGATATGGTGGCTGTGACCATTAGATCAGGTGATCCAACCACCCTTGCACGTTGGTTGAGAGTGCCACCAACTAAGTTGAGAAGAGGAGAGAGAGTGAAATTCCTATATTATTTTTATAAGTACAGATATTTTAAAAGAATTCATTCCAGATAGAAATTTGGTCATTCTTAACCACAAATTGAATATTCAATTCCAGCTTCTTGTATTCCTAATCATCATTCCTATCAAATGCAGCCCCCATTTTTTGCCAGCATTTTTAAGCAAGTGGTCATTATTAGCTTAACGATGATGTTCGAATCATTCGCAAGGTCATTAATGATAGCTCTCTAGGGAAATAGCAGGCTCGGTTGGGGTTAAGGGCGAACCAATAATAGCTCCCCACCGATCCAATGATAGCCTATTGGATTGCATCTTCCCATTCATGATGATCCATTTACTTCTGTATGATTCATACAATAAAATTTGTTTATTTAAGGCTCAATTTATTTTATCTAATTTTTGGTTTTATACGAAACTGGGTATAGTCTATGGATCCAGAGTATTCCGGATCTTCGAATAAAACAATCTGGATAGCAAATATAAAAAAAGTTTTTATATGACTCACCTATCCAACCCGCCTCCATTCCTTTTTCCTATTTACACAACAACGAACAAGAGCTAGTGGGGGAGGATAGGGAACATAGTCATTTCAGCAAGACATGATAATGTCCAATATACCAGATTCCATGTTCTTTATTCTGAAAATAACATATGCAAAGCAATTGAACTCTACAACTACAGATCTGAGAGAGCTGCACCAATGACTCGAGCATCAAAATACATGTTCCATCGTAGCAGTTTTTCTCAATAAACAGAAAATGAAGTTTCTGGTCAGCCAGAGATGATGAGCAGAGCCATATGTCAGAACGTTGATACTCCGACCCAGCTCCCAAAAATTATTGGAAATGAAAAGCAGCTGTTCTCCATAAATCCGGATATAACAAAAACATCATCTTGACAACAAATCTGATTTTAAGAAGCCTTTTGTACTTTATCTGGAAGGATATTATCAGGAAGGATAAGCTCTGGAGGTGTTTCACGCACAACACCCAGCATTGAGTCATAGTCCTCATCGCGGCGAGCAAATTTCTTGCGAATTAGCTTCTCAAATTCAATCTCATCAAAGCTCTTTGCATTTTCAGCTGCATGAACCTGTGCCAAGTTGGAATAGTTTAGAGCTGACTGGGAGATGAAGGCCATCTCTTCTTCGGTGAGTTTCCTGAGGAACCTTGCTGGATTACCTCCCCACACCTGCAGTAACAATTTCAAAGCCTTAAATAGGTCTATCTATTTGTATAAACGAGCTAAGAGAATACGAAGCCCAAACTCAAGGCATCCATCCATATATGGTAAGAACTACTAGAGACTTAAGAGCCTGAGTGAACTAAAAATTACGAGTCCAAAACCATGAAAAATCAATTAATTGCCAGAGAGAGAGAGAGAGAGAAAAATAAATGACGATTCAAAAATGTTAACATATACCACATTTATTTTGACATAAAAGATGGAGGGCAGCACTAGGGTTAGTAGAAACAGACTCAGATTTCTTCTGCCTACCTTGAAGGTTCTAACTTCTAAGATCTCTCATCGAAGTAGAATCAAGGTTCATTGCCTGAGGCACCCTAAGGCGCTACATGTTGAGCCTACCTCAGCTTTGGGCCAAAAGTATCCCAGGTTACACTATTTAACAACATTGGGCTCAAACCCCCACTGGCAGTTGTTCATTTGGCTAGACTTCCTATGTTAACTTCAATACAAGATTTCATGACAGAGAATAATACAAAACAAAAAACTATGCCAAATTCCAGGGACATGAATGGGATGTGGACAAACCTCTCCACAGGGAATCCTTGCGTTCTGTCTTACAAGGGCTCCAGCAGCAACCATGGCATATTTCTCAACATATACCCCGTCAAGCAAGGTTGCACCCATGCCAACAAATGCCTCATCCTCAACAGTACATCCATGTAAGACAGCACTATGACCTGCCAAGTTCAAATTGAAACTGTAAAGCAAAATCCTCAAGGAACCCACATCAAGACCATGTTGATAACATTTTCAATGTAATCACATGTTACCCACCCACAGTAACATTGTCACCAATTATGGTTGGTAAAACCTTCCCACTCAAATTAGATTTTGCCACGTGAACAAGGGAGTTGTCTTGAATATTGGTTCCAGACCCGATGCTGATTCTGTTAACATCACCTTCAAAGAAGAAATCACAATCAGACAAGAATAAGCAACTTATGGCATGCACACAAAGAAGAAAATGAACAAACTCATTACATATGAATAGTTTCAACAGAGTAACATTAATCATTCAAACCAATTTAAAATAAAAACTGAGAGACCAAAAAGAAGTTGCTTTTGATTAAATGTGCAACATATAACAGCTTATGTTGTCACTTTGACGCCATATGCTCTGATTTCCTCAGCTTCTTTTAAAATCTTAGTAAAAATGCATGGTTCAGTAATTTTCAGTTTTGTGCATCACATATAGAGGTGGAAAGGTTGTTCTGCTAATTGTATAACATGTTATCCTTTCCAATAAGTAGATAATGTTTCAATGCATAGAGATGATTATAGTACTAAATATTCCTATAGTTTTCTTCATTACTTCTGTTTTTCTTTTCCTCATATTTTCCTCCTTTTCTTCATTGGTAAATAGGGATAGCAACCCTCAAATTTCACTGTCTTTCACTTCTATATTTAGTACAGGTCATTCTTTAGATAAGATATATCCAAAATTCTGCTGACCTTAACCTTTTCTACTTTATTATTCTAAACAAGTATTACAGTTGTGGTAACAGATGTATACATAGAGGAATTTGGTTTCCATATCATATGATGCTTCTTTTTCGCTGCAAACACTAAATAAGAACATATCAGAGTATCCACCATGGCAACATGCAGTCCTTTGAACATAATGACAACATTCACTGTAAAAATTACAAGCACTACAGTGGAACATTAGAAATTATCATGAGAAATATACAACAACAATATGAATCTAGAAATATACATAGGAATCTGCAATTGTACTCTTTTATTATCTAAACACCAGTTGGAGATATAAAGTAGAAAGAAGTCAAGATTTAAGAGCCTGTGGTTTAGAGATTTAGGCAGCCTAAACATCCTTAAGTTTCATTTTGGTACAGCACGCATACCTCTCAAAACACATCCATACCAAACGGAAGAACCTCGTCCCACCTGAACATCACCAATGATAGACGCACTCGGGGCCACAAATGCATCCTCATCAACAACAGGAGCTTTGTCAAATATGTTCATGAGTGTCCTATGCCTAGACACTACAAAAACCAATATAAACATCAGTTATAAAAACCCAAGTTAATAATTTTAAGAGGGTATTCAAAGTCGAGAGGAATAAGAATTAAAACAATGGAAGTTAACCAAAGATAAAGAATCTTATGCATGAACATGTAGATGATGACAGACAATTCCAGAAAATCATTAACTAAGTGGGTAAAGCCTAGTATTCTTAAGCCCATAGTGGAAAAAGAAGCAACTCCTTGCAAGAAGAGAACTAATAAAACCAAAGGCTTAGTTCACATAGAACATGATCTCCAACAAACAAAAAACAGGATCCCATAATGAAAACAACCAAAGTAATATTCTATAAATCACGCTTCATGGTCAGTGAATCCAAGTAGTGCAAGCAAAAGGGACAACAAAACTAATAACTGTAAGGCAACAACATGGTTAGGTATTTAACCAATATCCATAAGCTCCAAAGTTGATTGAATGCAAAAAGTTAGGCCCTTTAAACTTATCAAATTCTAAGCTGCCCAATTTAACGATACCCCAAATTGGGCATACCAAGATCATAAAAATCTACCACGCTTTACTGATGGCAGCTTTTACTCTGAATCTGGTATCCCTTTTCTCACTTTTGTGGCGGCATTGGTGGCCCTTTCCATAGGTTGCCTAATCCGAGATTCAAACAAGTGACGTGATGCTCCGATACCAATGTTTGGTACCTATCCAGTAAGCAAAAAGCTTCAGAGCTGAAAAAATGCATAAAGTTAGCCCTTTAAACCTATCACAAGCTAGACTTGCCCAATCTAGCGCTCATACCCAAATTGAGCACCACCACCAGCATCATAACAAACATCCCTTTAGATACTGCGATCAATAGTGAAATCCAAGAAAGAATTTAGCAAGTTCTCCAATCTGATAACAACTCCGAAAATCACCTACATAGAACTCCGTATCATCAAAGATATAAATGGGAACAAAAAACTCTTGTTCTTTGTCTCCTCTTTCCTTTGCGTTATACCTATCTTTCCCATTATAGCATTTTCAACCATATACATCTTTCCGTCTTCCCAAGCAGAACATTTTTATAGCACGTAGAGAAAAATGTATAAACAAAGCTTAACGCGTAACACAACCAGCTCTATATACAAAAATTGACCGGCTAACAGGACTCGATGCCACACGCATAAATTAAGAAGAAAAATTGTCAAATAAAACAGTCACATTTCGTTTTTCTAAGTATCAGATTACACTAATTACTTCAAGTTTCGCTGACCCGTTTGATTCTAACATGGAATTTCGGGGTTTCTAGGGTTTAGGATTAGAAAAGATCCGCCAAAAGAAAGGACGTACGTTGTTCTTGAAGTAGTAGTTGCCTTGGAGGCGGCAGCCGAGGCGGTCAATGGCTTGGCCGGTCTCGCGGATCCAGAATCCAACGGTGTAGATTGCTTTTCCCAGCGTTCCCATCTCCCCTCTGCAAATGGACGGTCAGACTGGGACTTGTTCCTCAATGGCCAGTGCAAGTTTTGGTGTACATTACGAGTGGTACCTTGCAGCCCATGACTTCTTTTCTACGGTTACTTTACCTGCAATTACCATGACTGATCTGAGGTCTTTCGCCACCTGTCAGACTTGGATTTTGCCAGGCAAGCCGCCACCTCAGACTTGATAAAGTTTTTTTTTTTTTTAAAAAAAAAAGGATTGAAGCTTTAGAATAAAACATGTAATTTTCATTTACATTTTAAATAGAATTAATAAAACATAAGATTTGGCTAACGTGCTTTAAAAAAAATTACAATTTATTATGAAAATGTTAATTGTTCTTTTAGTATAAATGAATTTTAAAATTATCGTTGAATTTGAAATTATCATTATTAACTTTTAATTTATTGGTGATTTTAAAAATCACATTACAATTTGGAGAACATTAGAAGAACAACTAACATTTTTCAAATTTAGAAATTTTCTTAGTAATGCTATACATACATTTGTAGATGTAGTAATGTTATATATATATATAGTATTACTCACTCAAAAACAAATTTTATTTCACTTTTATCTTATCTTGTTTATTTCACTTTTATCTTATCTTGTCTATGTTGCACTACCAAATGCCAATAAATCCTTGTTAATATATTAATTTTTTTCGTTCTAATTATTAATATATTAAATAGAAATTTAAATTAGTAATCTCTACTTTATGAAGCACTTCCTTAACTGATTAAATTACTCTATAGGAGCAAAAAGAATTTTCAGTTGACACAAAATTGCGGCAGCATATGTAATGATACTGTGGGCAATTTCTCAATTCATAGGAAGCACTTGTATTATATGTATATTATGGACACCAACGGTTTAGGTCACATTCCCGATCAGATTCACTGAACAAAGGCACTATATATGACCCCATGAAACAAATCACCTGGAAAGTTGTGTGGCTTCCCTTATTTATCACATTTGGTCCTCAGTTTTTCACCACCAACCACCATCACAATAGGAATTTTTCTTATGGACAAAAGTGCAATGCTAGAAACTATGTTCTTATCCTATAATGCAAATGTTAGAATTCCAACAAACCCTTAAATCAATCATTTAAAAAAATCTAAGGTTTTGTTAGGACGCTACCACGTTATTGTGGGATAGTTGTAGGATCATTATTAGTGAGGATACACAACTTGAAGGAACCTAACTTCAAGTCAAATCACTTTACAGAAGCAGCTACCAACATATAGATATCTATAGAAAAGTTATAATAACATCAAGTGTACAGCATAAGCACCATTTATGACAAATGAGTACTTGGTGATAAAAAATTTGTGCAGACAGGCATGCAGCAAGAAGTCTATCAGCCTATCATAATTTCGTGGCCACTGTCCACTGTCATTCAACTTAGTTTCCCAGATAAGTTACTGCCTCAAGCTTTCAACAATGTATGACGCATACAGGTCCCTGCAACAGAAAACACTCATGTAAGAGAAACAATGATTGGTCATAAGTTCCAGAAAATACAATCTTTAATGGCACAAAAAATCTAAATTCATTCCCAAACAGAAAATCAAAAAAGCAAATCAAGTTTTGATTTCATACAAAAGAAAATATCTCAATAAACTCACATGGAGTACTTGATGGCTTCGATGGCAGGCTCAGCTGGCAGGAAGTCTTCCACAGCAACTTTCTTGTTCTCATTCTTTTTGTCTATCATTTATTACAAATGAAGGATATACACAGCAGTGGAGAAGATATTGTGAACGAATAACCGGAATTCAAAAATAAATGAAGTATCTAGTAAGAGTTGCTTTGAATGCTTTGCAATAAATTTATTGGGCAAATAAAATCATGCAAGGGTACATGCAACAGCGTTGAAATATGTCAAACCTTCAAGCTATCTCCACACCCCCTTCTCTCCCAAAAAATAAAAACAAAGTTTAAGAGAAAGTTTGCATGGTAAATAAGTGAGAGGATACAGTCCTCAAAGAAGCGGCGGATTTCAGCAAGGCGGTGTGGAGGAAGCTCCTTGATGTCCTTATAATGGCGGAACTCAGGGTCGTCAGCACATACTGCTATGATTTTGTCATCCTTTTCACCCTGCATCAGGATTGTTACAATTGCTAATTCCTCTTTCAAGTTTGTCCCAAATCAGATGCCCAGAAAGAGAGTAGAAAACATTGGATAATTTTAATATTTTGGAAGCTAGCTGATAAATTCATCAGAAAAACAACAGCACTTCTGAAGGACTTGTACAGTTGTACCATTTTGAATATCGCCGACCTCCCGTAAGAGTGGCATGTGGATATACCAGATTCTTTTCAAGTGTTTCTGTTTTTCCACCAGTAAGCAATTAAATTGACCATATTACTTCTAATCAGAAACAGAACGGGCTGTTGATGGGTCGAAAGCAACCAATAAATAGAGGTTATTGATACTATGCCAATACCAAAGGAATTCATTAACCATTTCATCAAAGGCCAATGATAGGAAAACCCACTTGGACCTCAACATCAAGCCAAATTCAGGTAACCCAAGCAACTCATGGGCTAAATAAAACAATGCAAGAATATAGTCCACATAATACAACCGGAAAAGGAGAAACTTTGTCCAGTAACATCCTTGGGCAGCTAATTTTTATATTTACCCAACAGCCCCTTAAAATAAGAAACAACAGTCAGAACCACACAGGCAGACAAGATAAATCCTTTACCTGGTCAATCATGGGCATTAATCCAATAGCACGAGCACGAAGGAAAGAACCAGGTAGCACAGGCTCCTATAGAAAAAGAAAGTCCAAGAATAGAATGCTAAGTTCAGAAATTTAAAAATCTGATGTTATTTTCATTGTGGCAAAGGTGGGATGTGTAAAAGTGCTACCTGCATTAGTACCAGGACGTCCATAGGATCACTGTCTTCACAAATGGTTCGTGGGATGAAACCATAGTTGTGTGGATAAACAACTGACGAGTAGAGAATACGATCAACCTATTTTAAGGACTCATATGCTTTAGTTATCTACTTCATATAGCTCATATACAAATTGACAATAACACACCAACATCCTACCACACTATTATAAGCAAGAGCACCAACATGACATTTGTGTTACGAAATCTAATTACAACATGATCTAATGTGTAGGAAAGAGGGCATAGTTTGGCATCAATTGTTTTATAATGGATGATCATAACATGATTTTCCCATAATTTTACTTGCAGGAATTATACGATTTGATAACCTTGTCAAAGAGGTAAATGGTCACCTTCTCTGATTAACTGATATGAATTATCAAATGATAGAAATAGCATCTGGTTTATTTTAAGGTTATATGAAATACTTCATGGCAACTAGACTTATTTAAAGATGTTAGGGAATACAACTATTTTGAGTCTAACCTAAATAAAAACACCAATCAAGTTTGCTACGATGAACAATGCATATGGACAGGAACATATTGGACAAGTTAAAATGGGAAGAGTACTCATACTTTTATAAGGCCACTTGTCTTGTCAAGCTCATACTTAACCTTGCTGCCTTTTCCAATTTCAACTACCTGCACAGAAATTCAGAGTTGGATTTGAAAGCCAGAAATATTTTTGAGATACAACATATGATTCTTTATATACTGAGAAGATATACATTGCACCAGGCTTAATTATAATAAAACCGCATTTAGGGAATCACTAACATAATTCCAGCAGGGTCCCTTTAGCATTCTGCTCAGCATGTGTTGTTGAAAAGCAGGGTCCTCATAGGTTAAATAAACCTGTTCTTTTTTGTTTACTTTCTTATCCACCTCACTAATGAACAAACACAAACTCTCAGCCACTTCTCCTTAACGTAGATATTATATTGAAGTTTGATGGATTTGAGTGAAAGCAGCAAGATATACCACACATATTTCTTGCCAGAATGCTTATACACCCATAAGTAGGAAACAATCACCACCTAAGAGTTTTTATTTTCAAGTTCGCAACAATGAAGTTGAGGACACAATACTTACACAGTTAAAAACTGCTGGAGCACCTGGCCCTGCATAGATTAAAAAATTGAGCATTATTACCCAAAGATGTAAATTGCAACATGTGAAGTATTTGACAGTTCAAAATGGACCTTACTACAAGTATGTGAGATTAGAGTGTTTCACTGAGCACAAGAGTCACATTGACATCCATTCAAACTATAAGTAAACTAAAAGGTGCACTGAATTTTACCAATCTCCAAGTCATGCCAGGGATGAGCAGCAATAGATCTTCGAGACATCGAAGAAAGGATTCTCTCATTGAGAACCACTTGTGGGAACCCTGACGAATTTTTCCCACTTGCTTCTCCGGAATGGTTAGCCATATTCACCCTTCACGATACCTTAAGAAGTATAAAGAGTGGAATAATATAACCATCCTCAATAAACCACAATTCTTTTTAATTAATCATTTGGAAGTAAAAATAATCACGCGCAGAAGAACTGGAAGGCATCTGCAGTAGCAGAAAAACAATCTGACTGTAACGAAGAAGAATATCCTTCAACAATAAGGAACAAATCGTACAAAACAAACCACAAGAACAAGTGCCAACAATGCCTATATCCAAACTGAGACTGAAATAAGAGTCCCGGAACTTTCTATGAATTCAAACTCCACGAAATGAGCACGCCCACGCTAGGCCTAATTTTGCACAACAGATAAACCAAATTTAGAATCAGCAGATTCTTAATATAAGCATAGCGAAGGCATTTCAAATTTTCAATTAATTGGTAAACAATAACAAACAATTTTTAAAAAATAAGCCCAACATTTCTTTAACAACAATTACTACTAATTCAACCCGATTAGTGTATCACCCTAGTGATCAGCAACATATGCATCACAAATCATTCAGATTAGCAAAAAGAAAGAAAACAAAAAGTTGGCGAGGCATTATCAACAAGGCTAATACCCAAATAAATCTATACAAGTATAAGTAACAAACAAATCAAGAGATTAACAATCAAAACAAAACTAAAAAGAGAACAATCACAGTTTTCATGCAAACTCAAACACACCCAGAGCGAGAAACCCACATGCAAATCATCAAAGATTCAAAATAACACACAGAGGTAATGAAAACAAACCCCATTGACACAAATCAACAGATATTACAAAATTAAGTCTAGATTCAGTCTCTTTAAGGGGTTTTCACCAAATGGGTATCCATCAAAGTAGCTCTCTCAGGCAAACAAAACACATACAGATACAATACACTCACCAGAAATAAACAAAAAATAATAAGATCAAAACAAAAGATAAGAGTTCTTTACGGCAATGGGAAAGGGATAAGGAGCACTCACAGACGACCACCGAAAAAACGCGAACACAAAGCTTTGGTTACTGTACGTGTGTTGCAATTTTTGCAAGCTTATATAATATATATAGTGAGAGCTCTAAGCTTATGTTATAGATTAGAGCTGTACATAATGAAAGCTCAACTGTTGACTCATTTCTCAGCTGTCAGTCATACATCAACACTCGTCGTCCGATGTGAGCGGAGTGAATCGGACGGTTGCGGGTGCGAACATGTGTCAGCTTGATTTTCTCTCGCAAAATAGCGTGTATCAAAAGCGACAGTGCTGTTATGGTCCCTTGGATCACAGAGCAAGGCCCAATCACCGCCTCACACGCAAGGAATTAGTCAAAACAAAAATGAATGGCTTTGGTCTTGAGACGAGAGCTTCGGGAGGTATATGCCAATCCACTTTTCAACTTGCTTTGTAATATTCTGGATGCCCTCTGAAGTTTTTTTTTTTGTTTTTTGGAAAGAAAATACGTGTAGTTTTATGATTCTTATGAAGAAATAAAAAAGGTAGGCATTTATTCTCGTAACCTTATGATATGAATTGAATTAGATACTCCCAAGCCTTCTTGATCATCAAATTGTCCCGATTCTCTTCATACTCTATTGTTTTTTCTAAAGAACTAAAAAAGTTCTAAATCTACATTGTTTACTTCATGATATAATGTCATGGGACTAGTGGTGAATGATGATTGATGATGATAAAGGCAATGACAAATATTAGTAATTATATGTAGTGTGTGGTGGTAAGTATAATCAGGGCCGATCCAACCACTAGGTGAGTTAGGCCGGCGCTTAGAGCCCCGTTTTCATAAAGGACAAACAAATTTTTTGAAGGCCCAATTTTATTTATTTATTTTTAAGGCCAAACAAAAATTTGCATAAAAATTTAAGGCCCCCAGCATGCTTAAAAAAAATATTATTATTTGTTTAGATGGGATAACTACAGTTGATCTCCCCCTCAACATGTTTTAAAAAAACGAGAAATATTAGGCTTATAAACACATTTTACCCCCAAAAAAAAAAAATTACAAATTGATATGGCACAATATGATTGGATATGAGATAAATTTAAATTTTGAGAAACTCAATCATATTGTGCCACATCAGTTTGTAAAAGTTTTTTTTTGTAAAATATGTTTGTAAGCCTAGCATTTTCCTTAAAAAAAATATATATTATTTGTTTATAATATCAAAGCCCTCAACATGCTTTCTTGATGCCCTCAACATGCTTTAAAAATTATATATATATATATTTTATAATATTGAGGCCCTTAGCATGCTTTCGTTGTATAACGACCACAACTCACAATGCCCACAACATGCTTTCTTGGCTGTGCAAAAAATAAAACAATAAAACCACAACTTAGTTTTATTGTTCTATTATATATATATCGTGTTTGTTTAATTTGTTAATATTTTTAATTCAACATTTCTACTAAAAAAATATAAAAGTATGCATCTAGATATAAAAAACTTAAAAAAAAAAAAGAGTAGAAAAGCTAATTGAATCTCAAAGAGGAACTTTAAATAAAATTGTTATTAGCAATAAACAAAATATAGAGGATAATTTAGGTAAAAACTCATAAATGAACAAGAAATTCATAAAAAAATAATTAGAAGATAATGAAAATACTATTGATGTATCTAAGTCTGTTGGTACAAATATTTGAATAGTATCTTCACTCTATAGCTTTCCTCATTTTAATTAAAAAAAAAAACTCTATTGTTACAAATATTTATGACTTAGGCCAGTAAAAAAATATTAATGCAAAATTAAGGGATATATTAGTATAAAAGTGGTCCAATAAGATACATTAATATAGATTTTTCTAAAGATGTGAATTCTAGGCATTTTTTTAGTACATATTATATATGAAAATTATCAAATGGAGAGAAACATATTAGAAAATAGCTAGTCTATTCAAAAGATTTAGATAAAGTATTTTGGGGAGAAAATGATTTTTAAATAATAATAATAACGAAAATAATATTTAATTAATATTTTTAAAAAATAAAGCCTCATTTAAAAGTTTCGTCTAAGGTCTCAAAATCCATTGGGTCAACCCTGAGTATAATGAAAATAGATTGTAGTGGTTAGCAATGCACATGAAGAATGTTGATGATAGTTTTTTCACAGCACCAAGTTGTTGATAATAGTTTTTCAAGGAGTGATGTGGTACGAAATTTGACAAGTCGTTAGTTTGCAAAAGGAATAAAGAAAAAATAGAATAAGAGTTGTTGAGGTGTGCTAGCAAGAAATAACTTCGATGCCTAAGTCAGTGAAATTATTTGAGAGTGTATAAGCGCAATGAAAGCTTGAGAGAGAATTATGATTGCCAAATTATGAATTGAAGGTGCCTAGGCACGTAAATGAGCCGACATCGATATAGCTCGCTCGAGCTCGATTAAGCTCGGATCGAATCGAGCTCGACATTATTCACCATTATTCTTGTACAAGCTCGCCGATTAGCAAATGAGCGAGCTTTTACCAAACTAAACTCGACAAGGGCTCGTGAGCTCGACTAAATGAGCTCGATTTCATTCATAAATGAGTAGATTAAATGATTATTAATTAAGTAATGTATTTCTTACCATTTATAAATTATAATCACATTAATGTATACAAACTTAAATGACCTTATTAATGTATCTCTTTAGGTGTGACAAATAACAATTGACATTATATACAATAATACAAACTTAAATGTTATATTAATTAATTGTATAAAATTAAATTAGTTTAACTTAGTTTTATACTTATAAATTAATAAATTATAATATATATTTATATATGATATGTTTATTATTCTACAATATATGATATACATCATATACTAATTTAACTTTAACAAATAACAAATAACAACTAACAAGTAACAAGTATCAAGTAAAATATAGAAATAAATTATATCATTTGATATGAATATTAAAATAATCTCAAATTTAGTAACTATGCTCTAAGAATCTAAGCAATTAAAAAACATAGGTGACAATTAAAAGTTAGTCAACAATGTACACTTAATCAATGTTGCTATTTTAGGATGTGACAAATGACAATTAACATTATATTCAATAATACAAACTTAAATGTTATATTATATAAGATAAATTATATTATATAATAATTATACTATATAAATTATAAAATTAACAAGTATATAAATTATCTTTAAGTTTATAGTTAATATAAATTTATTTAAATTATAGGAACGCTCGAAGCTCAAATTATCGTACAAGCTCGGCTCGAGCTCGGCTAAGTTCGACTCGGCTCGGATCGTTTACAGGCCTTTGAAGCCTCCCTTTTAGAAGCATCAAGTAACAATTGTTGTCCCGCTATTATTTGCCCCACGTTCTTGATGATGAAATCGTGGAGTGTGTTAGTGGGTGGTTTGGCCATGCTTAGGTCAGATGTGGGTGCCCGAGTAATTCTCGGGTAGACGTGTCTTGATTTGATGCTAACAGTTGGATTACGTTTTGATGAATTGTGAAACCTCACTTAGGACGCTAGGTAAATCCCACGTTCATTAGTGAACATAGGTTTTCTTTGTTGACAAAAGAACTATTGTACGATTGGTAAAAATACTATAATGCACTTAGCGGGCTAACCATGCATCGGGTTGGGCCGACTAAATCTTGGTTTGGGCATTGTCTTAGTGGGAAAACAAACAAAACCATCAAAATGTTTATCAAATAATAATAATAATAATAAAGAAAAACTATAAGAAAATGACTCATTCACTTACCATTTACCAACGAAGGGGGAGAGAAAAAGGATTTTGGGCGATGGCGGGTAAAGGTTGTTATTTGAAAAAGAAAATTTTGAGATTAAATTTCAAAATGACGTCGTTTTAAAATGGATATGTATGTATGGATAATACATATATATTCACCCCGCCCAGCTACCTAAAATCTATTATCCGCCCATTTGAGATTACGGGCTGGAGTTAAATGCCCAATAACCGGCCCATTGTAGAGGCCTAAAAGGAAAGCCACGGAAGCGGGCGTTTCTCTTGTAGCATATGCGGCTCAAAGTCCTCCTGCTATCGAGTTTCCCAGCACAGAGATCACTCATCGCATGGTAAAGAGTTGTAAATTTACTATCTTCCTCGTCCAGTTTACACTCTAAATCCCCGGCTCCAAGACGTCTCAAAGATCACCTGGTAAATCCCTAGTTTTGTCTTCGACTGTTAATCGTTTTAGTCTCTTGATTAATTTCGTTTACAAACCTAATTAGTTAAATAATCTCCATGCTGCTTAAATCTTAGTAATTCCTTTGGTGTTTTGTCGAAATTATTGAAGAATTGCGTAAGCCCTCTGTTTGGTTGTGTGGAAAAGTTGAGGGTTTTTTTTAGGTGCATTATTGTAATTTTTCACTGTGTTAACGAATCCGAGTACAAAACTTTTTTCATTTATATTTTTCTGTTAAAACCTTTAACTTGAGGTCGGTTTGGTTGCTGTGGAAAAAGATAGAAGAGTAAAACGTTGATACTCTGTATTACTGTAATGCGAAATAGAAACTCGAAAAACTAGATTGATCCAAAAGGGTTATTACGCTCAGGGAGTCAGGTTCTAAAATGAAAACTCACTGTCGCTTTGGTTTGATTATCGCTTATTGTAATTTTCTTATCATACTATTAATTTTCATGAATCTAACTCACTAGCATTTTTTTTTAAAAAAAAAAAAACTGTTCATGGGTTTTGTAGAGTTAAGCTGTGCAAATTCAAACCCCAATTTTCATGGAAGGACCAGGAAGTGATTGGACCACAGCGGCGCCGCTTGCCAAGTGGAGGAGCGAGTTTTCGAGGGCCTTTCAGTATTATTTGGACCGATCGACACCTCACCCACTTCAGAGGTGGCTAGGAACATTTGCAGTTGCAATGATTTACGTTTTGCGTGTTTACTATGTAAAAGGTTTCTATGTTGTTTCCTATGGTCTGGGAATCTATGTCTTGAACCTCTTGATCGGATTTCTGTCACCAAAGATTGATCCGGAGCTTGAAGCTTTGGGCGGGGCTTCTTTGCCAACAAAAGATTCTGACGAATTCAAGCCTTTCATTCGCCGCCTCCCAGAGTTCAACTTCTGGTAATTTAGTATAGACCTACTTGAGCTTAGACAATGGTTCATACTTCATATTATTGCTTTGGTCTTCATTGTTGTCAGTGCAACTTATAGTGGATCGGTGATTTTCGGTATTATGTAAAGCATCATGTTAGGATGCTTTGCTTTGTTCATTTACCCTGTACTACCCTGCTTACTCTTTTAGTTGGAGAATTTTATAGAGTGGTTGAATTTTAAAATTTTAGCACAAATTACCAGTTTAGATGTCAGGTTTTTTTTTTTCCAAACTTTAAATTCTAATTTTTTTTTTCAAACATAGATTAAAGGTCAAGTACATTGCTAGCGATTTTTTTTTTTGGATAACTTTCTTATTGCCAAGTTCCAAGCTAGAACGTTCTTTGCTTAACATTTACCTATATATATTACCTGTCAAAACTCAACGTGTATAGAGATTTTGTTTGGCCTGTTCTACCGCATAGTTTCTTTTGCGATTTCTTTATGTTCCTTTCTTCATATTGTGAAAGACATTTAGAATTACCCAGGTAGTGCTTTTTTGCTTCTGTTTTCTTCTTATCATGCTTTCCCAATTTTCAGATTAGAATTTCCTGGTTCTAGAGCTTTGACGTGTGAATCTAGTGACTTAGTTTTGTGCTTTACATTTGATTACTTGTTTTACGTCTTGGATACATCATTGTTTTAGTTATATGACGTTTCCATAAGTGCTATTATTATTTGAGTTACTATACTGGCTAATGATCTCAGGTATTCCATCACGAAGGCTTTCATTGTTGCATTTGTCTTGACCCTCTTTTCTGTGTTGGATGTACCTGTGTTCTGGCCAATCTTGCTCTGCTACTGGGTTGTACTATTTGTCCTCACGATGAAACGACAAATCCTACACATGATCAAGCACAAATATATACCATTCGATCTAGGAAAGCAGGTGAGTTAACTTGTCTATTACTATCGTAAACTTCTGCAGTTGAAATTTTTTTTGGCGGCTCGTTCATCTCTTGTTGTGTTCATTTTAACAGAGGTATAATGGTAAGAAGTCGGCTGGAACTAGTAGCCGTAAAGACTAGAAGATATAAATACGCAGATCCAAGAAAAAGAAGAAAAGAGATGCTGAAGATCTGTATATCGTTCATGGAGAAATGGGAAATTTGGGCATTGAACATGCTTGTAGATATTTGAACATTCCTAGGAAACATGTACATCACTGTGTGTATAATTGGATTTGGGAAATCATTTTCAGGCAGAAGACCTTCGCTTCTTCTGTAGTTGAGCAAAAATGCCAAAAACCAATCTTTTCATGCATGTTGAATTGGGATTTTATTTGTTATATGATCTCACAACTTTTTCTATGCTACAACCTGCTAACGAAGGTTAATTAAAAATTATGTGGTCTGAGCTGCTTATTTCATCAATGATCTGAGCTCGCACTTTACTTAGTTCTGTATGCATGTCCACTTATTTACAATGTGATTTTCATGACTATTGGAACAAAATTTAAGGAAACAGTTTTTTTAAAGAAAAAAGAAGTTTAGTTTTATCCCTAGATTTAAGATGAAGGTTTTAAAAGAGGTTGAGACAAAAGTTTAAGTAGTTTCGAGATAAAGGCTTAAAAAGAAAAACTTGGTAACTATGCATATTCCCAAGTCAGGCAGGGTTGTAGTTGTTTGTACGCTCAACAAGCCCACGGGCAAATGGGAATTGTGCGTCCGATGCCTTAGGTCGAGCGAAGTTGTACACTCGATATCCTAGGCCTAGTCAAGGCCAAATTAAAAGAGAAAATTTTACATTGATGACTTAGGTTAAAGGGTGTGTTTAAAATTGTGATTCTTTTAAAAATAATTTGTGTTTTTAAAAGATTTTACAAAAGTAAAGTGTTTGGCAATGGCGGTACTTATTTGAAAATGCACGAATTTAAACTAAAATCATGATTTTACATAACAAATATTTGATAAAAAGTATTTTTTAATATGTTTTATTAAGTGCCTTTATGATTTTTAAAATTGCAATTATCTTAATCAAACCCTTATAAGGGTAGTACGTACAACCCAAAAACTCACTCAAACAAAGGATATCAAAATCCTCTCACGACTAGGCGAGCCCACCGGATTTGGATCTCCTCATATTAGAGGAGGAATATGAGGCTATCATATTTTCATCTTGGCCGTCCATTTTCATCCAATTGTCCATATCCAACCACGTGTCTCACTCAAATATATAATAAATATTAATTAACTTTTTTAAAAAAATAGAAATAATAAAAAATTAAAATCATTTAAAAAAAAAAAAAAAACTAGGGTAGACCTAGGGGTGGCCGAAGCTTTGCCACCCTAATTTTTTTTAAAAAAATTTAATTTTTAATTTTTATTATTTGATTTTTAAAAGTTAATTAATATTTTATTATATAGAGCCTCACATTCCCCCTCATGTTTGAGGGGATCCGGATCCGCTCCCACTTGAGAGCGCTGCGCTCTTTCCAACGCGCAATACCCACCAAAGAGCGCTTACCATTCCCTCGCAATCAATCTCTGGAGGAAGGAATTGAATAGAAGAGAAGAGAAAGGGGTTTCGTAGAATTGCGTTCCTCACTCGACACCTTCATCACATCAAAAACTTATTTTGCCTCTGTCAGCATATTGCCGGACGCACTTTGCAAAGAGGGGATGCTGACTGAGATAAAAGAAGTTCTTGATCTGATCGTTATGACCGTAACTTTGGATTTACGTTCCAACGCCCGTTTTCGCGTGCTGTTGGCTATGGCTATGGCTATGGCCGCTCCTTCCAACATTGGATCTACGGCTCAAGAGTCAAGGTTCGTTTTAGGCTGATGAGACATTTGTTCTTCTATTGCAGATTGGAGGAATCCAGCTGATATATGAATCGATTGCAACAGTTGGAGCTTTCTTTGAGGAACTCAGAGCTTTAGGAGCTCTGGCCCTTGTTGCTTTCTCTTTTCTGAAAAGGTAGATGGGCGGCACTGATGCCCGATCCAGATGTTTGATTATTGTTCTTCTCCTAGATTTGATGAAAGACATTAACCTTTGTATTCTTTTATCTTGTCCAAGAAATTTGAAGATGATCATGCCTTTAGATGTGCACTTGTAAATGATTCATTGATTGAAACAAAAAAAACTTCGTAGATTCGATTTCGCATTAGGAGTTCTCCAAAATTACTTTATACATGGTTCTGGAGAAGGGCCCAGCCTTGGTGAGGATCCACTTTGTGGGGGAAAAAAAGAAGACAACAAGTATGACACAATCACTATTCATTAATCTTTCACAAGCAAACCTAACTTAACTAGGAATTTGGCATTTTGGGGAGAGAGAGTGAGAGAGAGAGAATGTGTGTGCTATCTCTCTCGACTGTTGCAACCCCACATAGAAGCTCTGCGGGCATCTAATTGTTTCATTTTGGCTTTTCAGAATCAAGTAACAGCTGCAGCCACACGATAACAAGGAGATGGAGATATGTAGCATGAATCAACTATCAGCCAGTCATGTGAAAACTATACATACTGGCGATTATTGAAATTCTTCCTGTATATACTCATAAACTTGGCCACAAATTCTGCACAAAAGATACAAAAATAACCAGTGAGCTGCCTGTATGCTGGTGAGTGCTCAGAATGTAACTTCCTTATGAAGCATTTAAGAGCAAGCTTAGCCTACATGTGAGGTGCGGATTCATTTCGGTATTATGTGATTGATGCATATCATTATAAATCATGAAATATTTACAATGAATTTTATTTGTTATATGATCTCACAACGTTTTCTATGCTACAACCTGCTAACGAAGGTTAATTAAAAATTATGTGGTCTGAGCTGCCTTATTTCATCAATGATCTGAGCTCGCACTTAGTTCTGTATGCATGTCCACTTATTTACAATGTGATTTTCATGACTATTGGAACAAAATTTAAGGAAACAGTTTTTTTAAAGAAAAAAGAAGTTTAGTTTTATCCCTAGATTTAAGATGAAGGTTTTAAGAGAGGTTGAGACAAAAGTTTAAGTAGTTTCGAGATAAAGGCTTAAAAAGAAAAACTTGGTAACTATGCATGTTCCCAAGTCAGGCAGGGTTGTAGTTGTTTGTACGCTCAACAAGCCCACGGGCAAATGGGAATTGTGCGTCCGATGCCTTAGTCGAGCGAAGTTGTACACTCGATATCCTAGGCCTAGTCAAGGCAATAAATAAAATAAAATAAAATAAAAGAGAAAATTTTACATTGATGACTTAGGTTAAAGGGTGCGTTTAAAATTGTGATTTTTTAAAAATAATTTGTGTTTTTAAAAGATATTACAAAATAAAGTGTTTGGCATTGGCGGTACTTATTTGAAAATGCACGAATTTAAATTAAAATTATGATTTTATATAACAAATATTTGATAAAAAGTACTTTTTAATATGTTTTATTAAGTGCCTTTATGATTTTTAAAATTGCAATTATCTTAATCAAACCCTTATAAAGGTAGTACGTACAACCCAAAAACTCACTCAAACAAAGGATATCAAAATCCTCTCACGACTAGGTGAGCCCACTGGATTTGGATCTCCTCATATTAGAGGAGGAATATTAGACTATCATATTTTCATCTTGGCCGTCCATTTTCATCCAATTGTCCATATCATATCACATGTCTCACTCAAATATATAATAAATATTAGTTAACTTTTTTTAAAAAAATAAAAGTAATAAAAAATTAAAATCATTTAAAAAAAAAAAAACTAGGGTGGACCTAGGAGTGGCCGAAGCTTTGCCACCCTAATTTTTTTAAAAAAATTTAATTTTTAATTTTTATCATTTGATTTTTAAAAATTAATTAATATTTTATTATATAAATTTAAGTGGGATACGTGGCATGATATAGGCTGTTGGATGAAAATCAACGGACAGGATGAATAATATGAGAGCCTCACATTCCCCCTCATATTTGAGGGGATCCGGATCCGCCCCCACTTGAGAGCGCTGCGCTCTTTCCAACGCCCAATACCCACCAAAGAGCGCTTACCATTCCCTCGCAATCAATCTCTGGAGGAAGGAATTGAATAGAAGAGAAGAGAAGGGGGTTCCGTAGAATTGCGTTCCTCACTCGACACCTTCATCACATCAAAAACTTCTTTTGCCTCTGTCAGCATATTGCCGGACGCACTTCGCAAAGAGGGGATGCTGACTGAGATAAAAGAAGTTCTTGATCTGATCGTTATGACCGTAACTTTGGATTTACGTTCCAACGCCCGTTTTCGCGTGCTGTTGGCTATGGCTATGGCTATGGCTATGGGAATGGCCGCTCCTTCCAACATTGGATCTACTGCTCAAGAGTCAAGGTCCGTTTTATTCCTTGCTACTGAAACGTTTTAGGCTGATGAGACATTTGTTCTTCTATAGCAGATTGGAAGAATCCAGCTGATATATGAATCGATTGCAACAGTTGGAGCTTTCTTTTAGGAACTCAGAGCTTTAGGAGCTCTGGCCCTTGTTGCTTTCTCTTTTCTGAAAAGGTAGATGGGCGGCACTGATGCCCGATCCAGGTGTTTGATTATTGTTCTTCTCCTAGATTTGATGAAAGACATTAACCTTTGTATTCTTTTATCTTGTCCAAGAAATTTGAAGATGATCATGCCTTTAGATGTGCACTTGTAAATGATTCATTGATTGAAACAAAAAAACTTCGTAGATTCGATTTCGCATTAGGAGTTCTCCAAAATTACTTTATTCTGGAGAAGGGCCCAGCCTTGGTGAGGATCCACTTTGTGGGGGAAAAAAAGAAGAAGACAACAAGTATGACACAATCACTATTCATTAATCTTTCACAAGCAAACCAAACTTAACTAGGAATTTGGCATTTTGGGGAGAGAGAGAGTGAGAGAGAGAGAATGTGTGTGCTATCTCTCTCGACTGTTGCAACCCCACATAGAAGCCCTGCGGGCATCTAATTGTTTCATTTTGGCTTTTCAGAATCAAGTAACAGCTGCAGCCACACGATAACAAGGAGATGGAGATATGTAGCATGAATCAACTATCAGCCAGTCATGTGAAAACTATACATACTGGCGATTATTGAAACTCTTCCTGTATATACTCATAAACTTGGCCACAAATTCTGCACAAAAGATACACAAATAACCAGTGAGCTGCCTGTATGCTGGTGAGTGCTCAGAATGTAACTTCCTTATGAAGCATTTAAGAGCAAGCTTAGCCTACATGTGAGGTGCGGATTCATTTCGGTATTATGTGATTGATGCATATCATTATAAATCATGAAATATTTACAATGAATTTTATTTGTTACCTTCTAATTTCAGTAAAGCAGTTGTTCCTGTTGGGAGTTTCTTACTCTGTAAACAACCAACTTGAGTTATTATCTCCTTGTCAACAACACAATATAACAAAAGGAAAAACATAGAACTAACATATAAGCATACCGCTGATAAGGGTTCATTTCTTAGTTACCATCACCTTTTCAACAAGTCAAAATAACAAAAAAATAGCACTCACATAGTAAGCATGCCAATAATAAAGTTCCCTATTGGTACTCCCCTCAACTTGCTTAAGGAACTGTTCCACTAGCTTCTGCATGTTGGAAAAACGGTATCTTCACAAAACTGTATTTTGGTAAATATATAGATTGATTATTTTGGCATATTAAATGTATCACCTGGAGGATCAGATTGGGTGAACAAAATCCAAAAGAAGCTTTTGAAGCTTTCCCTGTATTAAATATAATCTGACAAAACCATAAATGTCGAATTTATATTGGAATTTCTTCACAAGCAGTCAAAAGTATGCTACTTGTGGTAGGATTCATAAGTTCCATTTTTAGCTACACCTTTGATTTAAGTGTACTACTTCTTCCCGTTTTATATCCAGATGATAAATTTAGGGAAAAATTCACTTTATCTCTTGAAGTTTCAGAAGTTTTTAATTTTAACTCAAAGTTTAAAAAGTGGCAATGTACCCCCTGAAGTTTCAAAAATTGGCAATTTTAAGTTTTTAACCCCCGTTAGCTTTTTCCGTCAAATTGAACGAAAAACTATAAAATGACGAAACTGCCCTCAGGCTTTTTTTTTTTTTAAAAAAAAAAAAAATTTTATTTATAATTTATAATTTATAATTTCCGTCCATTTTGACGGAAAATTTTAATAGATGGTTAAAATTGCAACTTTTTGAAACTTCAGAGGGTGCATTGCAAATTTTTAAACTTTGAAGTTAAAATTGAAAAATCTCAGAAACTTTAGGAGTAAAGTGAATTTTCCCCAAAAATTTAAGCAGCCTCTAGAGAATAATCTCATTTCCAGGGCAAGAGACCAAAAGTGTTTTGCAGGATTCCTAAGTGAAGTGCTTCAAACTTGTCTCAAACAAAGAAATTGTGTCATTTACTGATTAAACGTTCAAGCCAACTAGTCATTAGGGATAATGGTAAAACATATATTCTTTACTTTCATCAAGTTCTGTCAGAATCTTCTTCTTCTTCTTTCTTTCTTTCTTTCTTTCTTCTTTTTTTTTTTTTTTTTTTTTGGGTCTCAACAGACCTCTCCTTCCCTTAAAATGAAAAACTTACCTCGCTGGTGATGGATCAACTATGATATCTGCAGAAAGTTCCACTAGGACCTCTTCCCATCCAAATGGAATTGGTTGGTCATCGACAAAAGGGTAGCTGCACACAGTGACAATGTCCTCGTAAGTATAATTAATTTTTTTAAAACTAAATTTTTTTTTCGTCAGGAACTAACTTGTGTGCTTTGCATGCCTCAAGAGCCATGATTGCTTTTCTCAGGTTCTGCTTTGATTTTGTAGCAATCTTAGCAGCAAAGCTCATGGGTAGATCAAAGTTCTCCTTTCTTGCTATCTGATGAAGAACCTCCATGATCTGGGATATTGGAGGTTTCAATAAGATTAAGATCAAGTCAGAAGCGTGGAAGATGGAAGCATACTAGTGTACATCGCCTATTATTAAACAGTTAAAAATCCAAAATCAATCTGAAACTTGCTTCATGAGTAACAGGAGCATCAACCTTGATAACTTTGCAGCGGTTTGTCACTGATTCAAGGATTTCTACATCATCTTCACAGCAGAGTATGAGTTTACAAGCATCTGTGTAACAGTCCATAATCACTTTACCCATAAATAGAGCTGGTATATCTTATAAAGAAATGTTACCCAAGCATTTAGATGATCCATAACATAATAGGAGATTTTGAAATCCCAGAAAGATGAATTTTTTAATTAAATGTCATTCCATTGATGTAGATATTAATGACATTATTTATGAAATTTGAAGTTTCAATGAGTTTCTGGCTGAAAACATGATCTATTCAGATATGTTATGACATTGGTTGAGTTCAACACACCTTTGTTCAAGGATTAATAAATCAAAATGATTAGGTTCTCCCATAAGTTCTTAAACTTTTTTCAGCCTTCATAAACACGATTTGAAAAAAATTATATAGTCTTTTACCCATAAATAGGTTTTTTTATACCTTCGTATATCTTATAAAGAAATGTTACCTAAGCACACTTATGATCCATAACATAATAGGAGATTTTTGAAATCCCTAGAAAGATGAAATTTTTTAATTAAATGTCATTCCATTGATGTAGATATGTCATGACATTAGTTTAAGACATTTGAAGTTTCAATGAGTTTCTGGCTTTTGAAAACATGATCTATTCAGATATGTTATGACATTGGTTGAGTTCAGCACACCTTTGTTCAAGGATTAATAAATGGTCCTTGCAACTTTTTTGATTTTACTGGTAACCGTGATAAGTCAAAACAGGGGATTTGAAATTGAAAGATCAATTTTTGTGAAATAGTTAAAAAGAATGTCAACTCACAGATTGAATGTTCTTACTGATATTTCCCAAATTTGTTATTTAAGGACTCAAATTTGAATGTCTATTGTAGTAGAGCATACCTGAGTCGAAGAAACATCTTAAATCATGGGATAACTGCATACGAGTTGGATAAAGTAAGCATCTGGAAATAAGTCCAAGAAAAAGTAACTTAAAATGTTATTGCATTTGATGACCAGGAACTCACATTTCAACATGCTTCACCATATATTTCACGTAGAAGAGCCATTGTTAGTGCTCTCTTCCCAGAACCAGATGGTCCCTTGAACAAAATATTGGGACAGGGGCCATGAGATACCTAATAATTCAACACAGTGAGTTATTTATGGAAATGGACTGCTGGTAAAACATATGAACAAAGGTGCATAACATAAAATAATTAACAGAAATAACTTGCATATGAAACTGGATCTAACTTGCAGAGTAACACAAATAATCCACAAACATAGTAATGGGACAAATATTACAGAGGAAAGAATTTGCCATCCTAAAATAACTTACAATTTGCTGCAGAAGTTGAGCTTCTTGTTTGTGGCAAGTGAATCCATTCAACGAACCGGGCTGATGTTTATCTCCCCAAAATTGTGCAAGGGTTTCAACCACAAATGCTTTCTCAATAAATGAAGCTTCATCAACTGCTCGACGTTCAGGTGATTTCGATTTTGTGCAACTCCCCTTCCTAATACAAGCAAACCATGCATCTGTTTGGCTCTTCCTCCTGTTGTCTGAATTTTTGCATGCTCCCGCTCGTTCTCCCACTAGTATCACTCATTTGACTACTCTTGTTACTCAGTTTACCACTATTCTTCCCGCTCATAGCAGAGGTAGAGGTCATAGTTGTTTGTGACAAACCATTTCTGGATGAAGTCTCCGGGGCATTGTGATCAAAATTATCAGTTGCTCTCAGTCGCAGACGAGTGATAGAGCCTCTTGGGGAAAGTAGTATATTAGGCTTTGGGCTGATCAATTGCCTTTCAAAACCATTATTTTTGGGTAAGACTTTCTTCTGCAATGCCAGTGCCCTGTGGTCACGAGAAAAGAAAATATCACCTGGTGAAATGGATCCTATGCTGTCAATTATCAGAGTATTACCTTTGTGATCACTAGAAAGCTTTGCCTTGGCAATCATTTCATTGAGTTCACCTATGGAAGTTGCTTTTGACAATGGTGAGGGGTTCCTCTCTTCTCTTTGCAACGTATGACCAGAGTCTTTTTTTGGGTCCTCCTCGTTCACTCTGAGTCTTGGAGCAGTCGCTGATCTACGCCTGTGGTCTGTTTTCTCACTCACTCTATTGACTTCAAGAAGCTGTGGATGAGCTCCAGTTCCCTCTCTAGTGGGTGTTTTGCGATTCTGCTTTCTACTTGAGCCTACAAAGTCATTCTTATCCAAATTGCGCTCTTCTACTCCAGATTTGTAGGGAGACTTGTGTCTCTGATCCTCAGCTCTTGACAAGGGACTAATATTTCTCCGAAATTCAAAACCTGGAAGGGGTGAAAGAGCTTTACCATCATCTCTCGTTGGCTTGTATGGGGACTTAGTACTGCTGTGTCTCCTTCGAGCCGGGCAGGCCGCAGAACCCTTGGCAATAGATGAGACTTCATATTCAAACCTCGATGAATGCCTCCTGCTGATTCTCATTGGGCTGGTATTTCTCAGCATCACGTTTTTACCTAAAGCTCCATTCTTATCATTGCTCTCATGCCATGGACTTTCATGCCAGTCATTCTCCGTATCAGATGGTTCATAACCACTCCGACTCGGCTTCAACGAGGCTGATGTACTAGGTTGAGTGGCCCTGCTATACCGCTGCGACTTCTCCATTCCTGAATGTTGAAACTGCCAAAATTCAGTCAACGAGCCCCGGTTTGCAAATAGAAACTCACTTCCTGATTGCCTACAGCTTCATGGAGAAGTTTGAGCGGAGGAGGAATGCTCGAGGGTACTTGCAATTTGGAAAGTAATTGCTTGAGGGCCGCAGGATGAGAAGATTGAGGAATAGCCGAAAATGGGTATCAAAGTAAATGGAATTAAGAGCATCCATTTAGAATGAGACGCTTAATTCTATTAATATGCTTTATAAGGATGACAAACACATCGGTGATGACGAAGAAAATGGCTGGAGTTGAGCAACGAGGTTCATCTCCAGTGAATTTACAACTACAAAAAAACGGTCTTTCCTGTAATCACCAAGTTAACCATAGAGGATTCTTTGTCCTTAGGCTACACGACGAATAAATTTCGAATCAAATGGAATACGTGCGGCTATGCCTATGAACTGACTTCAGTGATCAACTTGTATCGGTTGGAAGTTCACAAAGCAGCCGTTATCGACAGCGTTTTTTCTTGTGTCCTTACGACAACGTTTTGTGGCTACCTGAAGTTATAAATTAAGGCGACAACATGAACACTCGACAGTGATTTTTAGTACGGCATACGCAATGTTCATTTATTTATTTTTATTATTATTATTTAATTTTATAGGAAATTCAATTAAACTATTTCCGAGATATGATTTACAAGATCGACCTACCCTTAGAGACATATATAAGGTTCATTTCTAACAATTTTTCTCTACTGTACCCAAAAAGAGATTAACATGTTTTACTATCTACAATGGTGTACCAAAAATAGTTCTCTGAAAAATGGGCCTCTATTTTATAGTCCATGATTGATGAGTATCCTTTAAAGACACACACAAGGTTCATTTGTGACAATTTTTCTCTGTTGTACCCATAAAGAGATTAACATGTTCTACCATCTACAATGGTGTACCAAAAATAGCTCTCTGGAAAAGAGGCCTCTTCGGCCCATAATTAACTTAACAAAGCTCGTTTCATACTGGTACTACAAGTAAGCTAAGCCTAGAGAAGTGAGCGTGACTTTGAGAAGATAGTGCCCTCAATTACACGCGATTCTCACGCCCTGGTGTTTTTGGGGATGAAGACATTTGCTCAAGAAGAATTGGGGGGCAGGGAATCAATTTTGTTATTCCTTAGGTCTTCCTTCCTAACCAACTAAGGGTCTGTTTGAAAGTGCGATTTTAATAAGTATAATTTTAAAATTTTCATTTTTGAAATTGTTACTTTTTAAAATTACACATATGTTTGGTAAAACATGTTAAAAAGTATTTTTTTTTATCAATTGAGTGTTTGAGTAAAATTAGCATATAATTGTGATTTCAGCCAAATAGGTAAATATTGCCCAAAATATTTTTTAAAGCGAAATCGTGATTTTTGTTCAAATTCGCAATTTTTTAAATAGGCATCTTCTAGTCAACTTTTTGAAATCACAAATTTTTTCAGGATTCTAAAATTTGCGTTTTTAAAATCGTAATCCCAAACATTCCAAAATTGCAATTTAATTTAAAAATGCAGATTGTTTTTTTTTAAAACGCACTCCAAACGAATGCTAAGAGCGAGAAAAACACTCCATAAAAGGTACGGTAAGGGCTCAAGTCTTACTCAAATTCCTTGTGAATTTCTTAAGCTCACCAGGTTCTTAGTTCAAAGCCTCAAAGAATGGTATTGTATTTTTCTAACTTTTACCATTGTTTTGATATCATGGTATTTTTTTTTTTTAAAATAATAATAAAATAGGAAAGAGCATAAGCATATTTGTAGAAGAAATAAAGAAGAGATATGAAACAAGAGATTTTAAGCTAGTTCAATTTCATAGGCCTGTGTCCATCAACTTTATCAACACATTACATTAAAGTAGCAATAAATAGAAATCAATGGAAATTTTTCATGGTCCTCCCATTAGCAAAATGCAAAAGAAAATTTGATTTGAAGCGCTAGGAGATTAACATGTTCTATCACAAGCTACAAAATAATCTAATTAAGGGCAAATGGAAAGTAGCAAATGTGACATAAACGATGGCAAGAAATAACATGTTGCGACAAACAATCGAGTGTCCCAAGTTTTAGAGAAATTGATCCAAGAGTTCATCCAAAGTGGTGTACTTCACCTCTGGATAAAGCTCAGAAGACTTCACACCAACAGAAGCATCAATCTCGAAGTTTCCAGCTGATCCCTTCACAAACACGGAGTGACTAATAGATATATAGAGGTTAAAGGGGTCAGGAGATTCTGCAGAAAACAAAAAATCAAATATCAATAGAATAGACCAACCTTCATTTATACTATCTTATAGCATTCTTCCTAAGCTCAATTCAACTAGAGGATTACTTTCTATGCAAATTTTACATGCCAATGTTTTTGTTCCAAAAAAAAAAAAACTAATGTGTGGCACCTCATAAAGTTAGTGGTATAGTTCTACACTATAAAGATAAATTGCTTACATTAAGTGAGGAAATTATAAAAGTACTCATGGGTAGTGCTAAGTCCTACATTCATTCCTTAATACATAAAAGAAATAAGATCCTTTCCGTTTCAAATGAAATGGAGAGGAACCATTTTATGGTTCATATTAGATTTTTTTCAAGTGAAATGAAATGGAGATAATTTTTTGTTTTGTTTTGGTTTTTTGTTTTTTTTTTCTAGGTGAAACTAGCATTATAAGTGATTTTATGAAGCTTTAACTACAATTTGACTAATTTAATTTATGAAAGGTATTTAAAAAGGTAATAAAAAAATTGGTAAAAGAATAATGCTACTTTACACCCATTTTACATTAGTTGACATTATGTGTTTTAAGTTGCTTTTCAATTTTATTTATTTATTTTTTTTTTTTAATTTTTTAAGTGGCTAACATGAGAAGCTACTTAAAACATGTTACTCAATAATTAGTGTGATAAATGAGAGTAAAGAGTAGCATTACTCTCCAACTAAAAAAAAATGTGGTAACAAGGAGTATCCTAGTAAGTGTTATTCATAAGCAAACAAACTATATATCAACTCAACCGATTTACCATTGAAGGAGACTCTCAAATTGTGATATTGGCTCTCCAAAATCTGGCTCTATCCCAAGACTGGTGGATCTCCTTTCTTATTTTTGACTCCATCCCAACCCCCTTCTCTTGGGAAGTTAGGAAAATCAATAGAAGTACAAAATTCTGTGCCCATTTTGCGGCACATTGGACCGCAGCTAGATCTTTTTCTGCATTCCCATTTATCCTCCTCGTCCTTTTGTTCCCATTGTTAGTGGGAAAGATCTCTTTTCTCTTGTTTTTCCCTTCGGTTTATTGTTTGTTGGTTTTTCAAGTATCTAAAAAAAAAAAAACTAATGAAAATGTTCTTACTCACCCTGGATCTTCTTAAGAAGTTCATCCTCCAGAACATAAATCTTCTCGAGGGTCTTGCTTATCTTCTTCTCCCACAGGGAGACAATCTCATTGAAGGACAAAATGTTGGCAGGAGGTCTCAGATAGAGAATCTTGTTCAAGGTTCTCGGATCATCAACTGCTTTTATGGTATAAGTGGCAACATCTTCTTCCTTGACAAAAATTGCTGTTACAATGGGAAAAAACAAAAACAACTAAGAAAACACCAAGGCACAGGCATGTGTACAAATTAAGAAAGTCATTTGAGGTAAAAGGTGATTGACTTTTATCCTAATACCTTTGAAATTTCCATCTCCAACTATTGCTACTTTGTCTCTAGGAGGAGTTGTGGCACCATCCTGTCCAAAGTTCCTCAAAAAGGAGCCAGCAAAGCCATTGGACACGACGTAAGTATATGGAATTCCTTCGGCCTCAATTGATCTCCGGATACCAGCCTTGAGCCCAAAAAAGCTTGCAGCAGGCTCAACTGCACGGATACAATCCACATCCGGTCCAAACTCCGATGGGAGGAATCTCTGAAATCCAACCACCTTTCATTGTTTACTTTTTTTTTTCATCTCTCATTTAATTAAAGATTTATTCTCGTGACAAATTAAGATTTGGGTAGCAAATAAGTAGACAAGAGAAGAATGAATAAATGAATTATGGAGATGATTAGAGATAACTTATTACTAATAAAAGAGTTGGGTTTATTTGGCAACACTTTTTATGATAACTATTTACGTTTTAGCAAAAAATCAAAAGTATTAATAAACAACTCAAAATACAAAACAGTCAAAACTATTTTCACATTTATATCACACCACAACTAAAAGCAGAACTCATACTCTAAAATGTTGTGAAACGATTGCTTTTTCTATACAGAACAGCCTAAGATATTACAAATTGTCTGATACACAAATCTGATAGTTGTGCATATGTACTTTTCCCTTAACATCGAGAATTAAGTATGGGTTCTAGACTTACCAGCTTGAGTAGCTGGTAACTTTCCATGAGGCATAGGAAGTCAACATTGAATGAAGCAAATGAGTTTCTCCGCAGCCTTGGCCCAGCCCGATGTCGTCGTTTTCCTGATGAGGGAAAGGGTGGGTTTGGTAGGGGAATTTGCGTTGGACGAGATGGGTGGGGATTTCACTATGGGAGTGGATGGAACCAAAGAGTCTTCCATCTAGACTTATTAGCTTGGCAGTGGCTTTTTCCACACAAAACTAAGATAGAGTTCAATGAATCCACCCACCAATTAAAGTCACCTTATCAACAATTATAATCCAAAACGAGGGAAAAAATAAAAAAGAACTTGCAGGAAAATGTTGAAAAGTTGTTTAGCAAGATGACTTGCCTTGATATTTCCAGCTTCTTTGATGGCAGCAATAATCTTCACCTGATCAGCTATCTGTTGTGACCCAACTGCAGAGATCACTATATCGACTTGCTCGACTGCCTTCACCAAGCTCTCATGATGATAGATATCTCCCTGGGAAAAATCATCATGATTTTAAAGACCAATATACTAAACCAAAGTATCAAACAGTTGATGGACAAGATGTTGAAAACATACATAGAGAAGCTTCACCCCAGAGCTCTTGAAGCTCTCAATGAGTTGAGACTTTTCGGGATTAGAAGCTGTGCTTTCTCTGACCAATGCAAAAGTAGGGTGTCCAGCTTTTGCGCTTGCCTCCGCTATATATTTTCCGATGTATCCGGTCCCTCCGATTACCAAAATCTTGCTTTCTTGAGCCATTCAGAGAGAAGTTGAAATGAAAATGGACGGGGCAGTGGGTGTAAAGAAAAGCAGAGAGTTGCGACTATGTTGGGGTTAGTTCACAGTTTCAAAGAAAGGAAAGCAGAGTTCCGATTGTCATGGAAAGTTACCCACCTACCCAAGCGAATAGGTCTGCGTAGATGAATAATGACTTTTGGTTCCTTCCATCCCCTCCCATCTTGTCCAACGCATATTCCTCCACCAATCCCTCCCTTTCCCTCATCAGGATGGAAGCTAGTCCTTGGGCCATGGCTGCGGAAAATCTTGCTTGCGTCCCTCAATTGCCGACTTCCTTTGACTAATGGAATAATTTCCTTCAATTTCCTCCTTCAATTTAGTGATACGTGTCATTTTCTTTAATAATATATAATATGTGAGATATAAATAATATTTAATAAAATGTAAATGGATTTGATTATCCTAAATTTAGTGCTTACAATTTTATTTTTAAACATTATAAGAAAAACTCCTAACATTTTCCTATTGAAAATATATATACATTTTACATGTTTTATTAAAAATATATATACATCTTACATATTCGAAAGACATATATTATTTTTATAAATTAAATTAATAGAAATTTCTAGTTTAAAAAAAAACTTTGTCCATTCTCAAATGTTCACGAGAAAGTATACACTTTACTTCCTTCCAATTACAGGCAATTAGCAGTGAAGCAATGTTTAAAGAAATTGTAATATATCCCTTTTGTCCCACTAAAAATAAAAATATTCTTAATAAAAAGAAAAAAAAAACACGGTGATCCTGGAAGACCTACGGACTGCCTTAGGTGACTTGGGTCACCTTTTTTTAAAAAAAAATAAAGTTTTTTTCTAAAACAATTTATAAGGATATTTTTGTTATTTTTGGTATATAAAGTGTGCATTACAGTAATATTAGTTCAATAAGATTTGTTGAAGTTATAATTAGAATTTTTTTTTTTTTTTTTTGACATGTCCTAAAGGGTAGAAGTTTTATGAATTAATTTACGTTTTATAAGGCCATAAATGTCGAACTACTTTAGACATAATTAGAATTTCTTATAATCACTTATAAGTACAGTTTCATTTATGAAAGTATTGCATGGGTGCTTATAAATTGTTTAGATTGCCGGCAAACACGTACAGCTGTGATGTTGGTGAATGGTGATGGTTGCCTCTTTTAATGCTTTAAAATTTCAACAATTCCCCTTTCTTCATTCAAGTTGTAAATTTTATTAAAGAACCAAATATATGGGGTTTCTTAATATATATATATATATATATATATATATATATATATATATATATATATACACGGTTAGGTTCATGTCCACATCAGGAGACATATGTAGACCCAGAACAAGAATTGGACAATTATGGGTGATAGTTGGATGCATTTATTCTCAACGGATGGACCGATGATGGGGCTTCAATCTTCCACATGCATCAATCGGTCAATTTCAATAATTCAAAACAATTGGCTTCATGTGTACACCATATACCATATACATGTTTCCTTGTATTTCCCCATCTACCTAAAACTAAAAATATGAATCTTTGTATAGTAAACAAATTCACAATAATATACCATATACACGCCAACTGAAGCGCCATTCTCAAGGTTTTCAACTAATTTCTTCACAAACACAAAGTGAATGATGGATATATGGAATTTAAAGGGGACATTAGATTATGCAAAAACAAAAAAAATAAGTATAACAAAACAAACCAACCTTCATTGAGACTATCTTATAACATTCTTCTGGAGTTTAATTCAACAAGAGATTGAGAGGATTACTTTCTATGCAAATTTTACATACATGCAAAATTGCCAATGTTTTTGTTCCAAAAAGAAGAAAAAAATAAGAACTATATATGTGTGACACCTCACAAAGAAAGTGCATATGTGGTTAGTATTTTTCTCGATCACTTTTTTTGGGTCAGTACAGATGGTATAAGAAACAACCAATAACAAAGAGGATAATCCGACTACCCTACTAAACAAAATAAGGTAATAGGGAGTATCCTAGTGAGTGTTATCCAAAAGCAAACACACTATATATCAACTAATGAAAATGTTCTTACTCACCCTGGATTTTCTTAAGAAGTTGATTATCTGGAATACAAATCTTATCGAGGGTCTTGCCAATCTTTTTCTCCCACTGGAGGACAATCTCATTAAAAGACAAAATGTTTGGTAGTGGGTCAGAGACTCAGATAGAGGATCTTGTTTAAAGTTCTAAGATTATCCGCTGCTTTTATGGTATAAGTTGCAATATGTTCTTCCTTGACAAAAGTTGCTGTTAACATGAAAAAATAACATTCACTTCATCGGTACTTATACACACATAGGTAGATACAAAGAATGTCATTTAAGGTAAAAGATGATTGAATTTAATTAGACAAACACCTTGGGGATTTCCATCTCCAATTATTACTACTTTTTCTCTAGGAGGAGCTGTGGCACCTGTCTGTCCAAGGTTAGGCAAAAAGTAGCCAGCAAACCCATTGGACACGACATTAAGTATATGGAACTCCTTCGGCCTCAATTGATCTCCGGATGTGCCAGCCTTGAGCCCAAAAAAAGGGTGTGCAAATTTAACTATAGTGTGTTAAACTAATAGATAGGGATGCATGTTACTTTTTGAAAAAAATTGAAATTTTTTCTTATATTTAAAAATCAGTTTTGAGGGAGAAACCATTAAACAAAGAGAGAAACCATTAAACTACGTGCTAAAACATAATAATAATAATGGATTATTATTATGTATTAATTAATAATGGATGAGGAGCTTACATTTATTTTGCCATTTATGATATATTAAATATGGATGTTGTAGATTTCAGATAAGGCAATAGAAAGAGTTATATATTTGGAATGAATCAATATATGATGTCACTTTTGAATCAATGAAAATAATCTATATATTGTTTAGTCTTACATGTTAAAATAATAATTAAATGATTAAATTTATTGTTAACCAACTTAAATTTTTTAGAATAAGTGGTGATTTAACAATTTTAAAAAGCTTCAATTATAGTTTTGCTAGTCTTTTTGGTATGAACAGCACATATTAAATATAACAAATCACAAGAACCTAAGAAAAAGGATACTTGTAATTTTCATTATTTGAAGAACAACATAAATATTGAGATTTGAGATAGAAACAAGGGTACAAGGGTATATATGACAAGTGAACGAGGGCACAAGCGACAAAGTACCAAATGTACACGGTAAAGACGACATATTTTCACGGAGGACTGTCCCAAGTTTTAGACAAATTGATGGAGGAATTCGTCTACTGTGGTGTATTTCACCTCTGGATAAAGCTCAGAAGCTTCCACGCCAAAAGACGCCTCGATCTCAAAGTTCGTGCTATCTCCCTTCACAAAAGCAGAGTAACCCATGGATTGATCGAGGTTTAAGGGGAAGGGAGATTCTGCAGAAAGAAGATGATCCAACAATAGATTAGAAGACATGGGGTTAAAATATTAATTAAAAAAAAAAACCTATACATGCATCAACGAGTGAAAAATGTTGTTACTCACCCTGTATTTTCTTCAGAAGTTGATCCTCTAGAACATAAATCTTCTCGAGGGTCTTGCCAATTTTCTTCTCCCACAGGGAGATAATCTCATTCCAAGACAAGATGTTGGCAGGGGGCCTCAGATAGAGGATCTTGTTCAAGGTTCTGGGATCATCCGCTGCTTTTATGGTATAAGTTGCAATATCTTCTTCCTTGACAAAAATTACTGTTAACATGGAAAATAACATTCACTTCATGTCTTCATCATTACTTATACACACATAGGTAGATACAAAGAATGTCATTTAAGGTAAAAGATGATTGAATTTATACAAACACCTTTGGGATTTCCATCTCCAAGTATTACTACTTTATCTCTAGGAGGAGCTGCAGCACCTGTGTCAGCGTCTCCAAGGCTTGGCAAAAAGTAGCCAGCAAAGCCATTAGAAACGATGGCGGTATATGGAACTCCTTCAGCTTCAATTGATCTCCTGATGTTAGCCTTGACCCCCAAAATACTTGCAGCTGGCTCCACTGCATGGACACGATCCGGATCCAATCCAAACTCGGATGGGAGGAATCTCTGAAATCCACCCATATTTCATGAATTAAAATCCATAAAGGAAAAAATGTTGGAAAGTTGTTTAGCGCGATGACTTGCCTTGATATTTCCAGCGTCTTTGATGGCAGCAATAATCTTCACCTGATCAGCTATCTGTTCTGACCCAACTGCAGAAATCACTATATCGACTTGCTTGATTGCCTTCACCAAGCTGTCATGATGATAGATATCTCCCTGGGAAAAATCAGCATGATTTTCAAGACCAATATACACTAAACCAAAGTATCAAACAGTACATGGGCAAGACGTTAAAACATACATAAACAAGTGTCGCCCCAGAGCTCTTGAAGCTCTCAATGACTTGAGACTTTTCGGGATTAGAAGCTGTGCTTTCTCTGACTAATGCAAAAGTGGGGTGCCCAGATTTTGCGCTTGCCTCCACTATGTATTTTCCGATGTATCCAGTCCCTCCGATGATCAAAATCTTGCTTTTTTCAGCCATATTTCGGAGAGAAGTTGAAATGAAAATGAACGGGGAAGTACTGGGTGTAAGCAAAGCAGAGAGTCCACAGTTGCTTAAATGCCGGTCATAGGTTGTATTATATAATACAACCCGCGTACCCATACGTTACCCTAATACCTACCCTACCCAGATCTTGCCAATCAACAATCCCATCGGTAGAAAAAGCCAAAAAGACATTATTGCTTAGTTGCATTAGAGGACTGATAGGTGTTTCAAGGGTTTTACCGAAAACCCTTTTCGAATGACGTGACAACCTTTTTTTAAAAAAAAAAATCTATTTCTCTCTCACATGTTTCTCGCTTTTCTCCCACTTTTTTCGATGTTTGATTTGGGTCATTTATTTTCATCTAACGATCCAAAACAATCAATAAATAATAAATTATTATTTATATTTTTTAAAAAATCAAAATCAAAATAATAAAATATTAATATTAAAAAAAGGTGGTTGGCTACTACAGGTGATGGCTGGCCACCTTTGATGAGAGCAAGTGGTGGCTTCAGCCACCCCATACCAACCGAGGCCACCCCTTGGCCCTTAGAGATAGTTCAGCCATTCTCAAGGGCCAATTTTTTCTTTTTTTTTTTTTTTTAATTTTTTTTTTAACCCTTGGGGGTGGCCAAGGGCCAAAGGGTGGCTGAAGCCACCTCAGGTGGTGGCATGTGGTGGCCAGCCACCCATTTCTTTTCAATAGTAATATTTTATTATTTTAATTTTAATTTTTAAAAAATATAAATAATAATTTATTATTTGTTGATTGAAAATAAACGGTCAAGATCAAACATTGGAGAAAGTGGGAGACAATTGAGAGACATGAGAGAGAAATAGAATTTTTAAAGAAAAGAGAGTTGCCACGTCATTCAGGACACCAAGCATTATCCGTTGTATTAATAAATAAATAAAAACATTGATAGATGACTTCTTTTCTTTTCTTTTTTTAATCATAGGTAGATCCAGGCATATTTGTTGGCCTAAAGTTTTGACTTTAACCTAGGAATGAAGAAGATGTAGAGAATGATCGCCATTGCAAGCAAGCCATGAAAGTAGTGGAAGATACACGGATAGCTGCATGTAGGGGTGTGCAAATTAATCGGTTACCAATTAACTGACCGATTATTGATATTAACCGAACCGATATAACCGTAACCGATAGTTATCGGTCGGTAATCGGTTAAAAAATTTATACCGATAAGCTTATCGGTCGGTTAAAAATTTATTATCGATTAACTGATATAGCCGATAAATATTTTTAATTTTTAATTTTTTTATAATTTTATACTTTATACTTTTTTTTAATTTTATAATATAAAAAAGATGTAGTGTATCAATATAAAAAAAGATTCAATAAGCTATTTTAGTCATATATATATTTAGGCCCTCAAAAAAGACCAAAACAACTAATTTTTAATAAGTTATTTTAGGCTTTAGCCCAACAAAAAGTATTTGAGCTCTCAAAACAATTAATTTTTGACCCAATTAGCAACCAGTAAAAAGCTCAATAAAAAGTTAACAAAAACCGGTTTAACCGACTGATTTAACTGATTACTTATATGACCGATTAACCGATAGCTTATCGGTCGATAATCGGTTAACCGGTAACTTATCGGTCGATAATCAGTAACCCTATTAACTGGACCGATATAACCAATACCTAGCCTTAGCCGCATAAAGGGGTCCAACCAAACATTTAAGGATTGGGGGACAAAATTAAAATTAAAAAAAAAAAAAAGGTAAAAAATTTAATTTTTTAGGGACACTAGTCTCACTAAGTTAGATTCAAAATGAGTGAAGGATACCATTGCTTATATTCAATTTCTAGATTAGCCTCTTTTAATCATAATAAAATAATTAAAGGGGCCAAAGTGAGGGAGAATGCTTAGAATTACCCACTAACCGATGAGACATGCATACTGTTACATAGAATATATAATGGGGAGTTTTTAATGGGAGTGCTTAATGTGATAAGTTAGACTATTAATATTATAAGTTAGTGGGAATTGGGATGTTAGATGAGTTTGTGCTGATTTAAGGAATTGGGATTATGTGGATGGCCGAATATGGGTGAGTGGAGTAGGGTTATGAGTTATGATTATTAGATAGGATTAGCTAGGTTTTTAAATAGAAAAGAAAAAATGAATGGCCCATTTTCCCCTTCTTTCACACGTCCATTGTGAAATATAAGGAAATGATTGGAGAAGACAAAGAATTAGAAAGAAATATACAGAAGTTGTAAGGCTTTGAGGTTGTAAGGAATTGCAGTGCAATTATATATATATATATATATATCCACTTCTTAATACCAAATATATATCATAGTAAACTATTAAAGGAAAATTATCTTTAATTATGTCATGTGGAAGCAAGATTATCCTTATTCATGCTTCTCAAGCTAAATGTCTCTCTTTTCTTATGTCTCGAAAGTCTTGAAAAAAAAAACACATGCATATTATGTCCTAAAATGCTTATCAAACTCTTATATTTACAGCACAACGTGACTATGTATGTATATATTTTCTATGTATTAATCAAGAATGAATGAGGATATTACATTTCTGTAATAAGATGTCTGTCGATTGAGTTGGAATAATATTACGAGTTTATTTTGCCATTTATGATATATTAAGTATGGATGTTGTTGTAGAAAGATTTCTACTGAGATTACAGTATTGACATATGATTTCAAATAAGGCAATAGAAAGAGTTATGTATTTAGAATGAATCGATATATGATGTTACTTTTAAAGTATAGTTTCATAATAATATTTTGGAGACGGATGTTTTGAGGTATTTACTTTATTAAATATGCTCTTTTATTAAGAATTTAGATATTTACTTTATGTCATAAATACTTTGTATTGAATTGACCATGCCTCCGTCATTTATCTTCAATTTCAATTAAAATAATCTACATATTATTTGGTCATACACGTAAGAAAATGTTAAAGTAGTAATGAAATGATTAATCAACTTCAATTTTTTAGAATAAGTGGTGATTTAACAATTTTAAAAAGCTTGAATTATAGTTTTGCTAGTCTTTTTGGTATGAACATCACATATTATATATAACAAATCACAAGAATCTAAGAAAAGGGGTACTTGTAATTTCATTATTTGACATATTGAGATGGAAACAAGGGTACAAAGGTTCCAGTCCAAGGGTACATACGTCACAAGTACTAAACGAGGCCACACGGTAAAGACAACATAATTTCACAAAGGTGTCCCAAGTTTTAGACAAATTGATGGAGGAATTCGTCCACTGTGGTGTATTTCATCTGGATAAAGCTCAGAAGCTTCCACGCCAAAAGACGCCTCGATTTCAAAGTTCGTGCCATCTCCCTTCACATAAGCAGAGTAACCGATAGATGGAAGAAGGTTTAAGGGGAAGGGAGATTCTGCAGAAAGAAGATAATCCAACAATAGATTAGAAGACATGGGGTTAAAATATTAATTAAAAAACTATACATGCATCAACGAGTGAAAATGTTGTTACTCACCCTGTATTTGCTTGAGAAGTTGATCCTCTAGAACATAAATCTTCTCGAGGGTCTTGCCAATCTTCTTCTCCCACAGGGAGACCAACTCATTCAACGACAAGATGTTGGCAGGGGGTCTCAGATAGAGGATCTTGTTCAAGGTTCTGGGATCATCCGCTGCTTTTATGGTATAAGTTGCAACATCTTCTTCCTCGACAAAAATTGCTGTTAAGATGGAAAATAGCATTCACGTCATCACAGTACTTACACACAAATAGGTAGATACGAAGAATGCCATTTAAGGTAAAAGATGATTGAATTTAATTAGACAAACACCTTTGGGATTTCCATCTCCAAATATTACTACTTTATCTCTAGGAGGAGCTGTGGCACCTGTGTGTCCAAGGTTAGGCAACAAGTAGCCAGCAAACCCATTAGACACGACATAAGTATATGGAACTCCTTCAGCTTCAATTGATCTCCTGATGTTAGCCTTGACCCGGAAAATGCTTGCAGCTGGTTCCACTGCATGGACACGATCCATATCCAATCCAAACTCGGACGGGAGGAATCTCTGAAATCCACCCATATTTCATGAATTAAAAACCATAAAGGAATAAATTAAGTTGTTTAGCACGATATATGACTTGCCTTGATATTTCCAGCTTCTTTGATGGCAGCAATAATCTTCACCTGATCAGCTATCTGCTGTGACCCAACTGCAGAGATCACTATATCGACTTGCTTGATTGCCTTCACCAAGCTGTCATGATGATAGATATCTCCCTGGGAAAAATCAGCATGATTTTCAAGACCAATATACACTAAACCAAAGTGTCAAACAGTACATGGGCAAGATGTTGAAAACATACATTAAGAAGTGTCACCCCAGAGCTCTTGAAGCTCTCAATGACTTGAGCCTTTTCGGGATTAGAAGCTGTGCTTTCTCTGACCAATGCAAAAGTGGGGTGCCCAGCTTTTGCGCTTGCCTCCACTATGTATTTTCCGATGTATCCAGTCCCTCCGATGATCAAAATCTTGCTTTTTTCAGCCATATTTCAGAGAGAAGTGTTAGGTGTTTGAGGAAAGGGTGCAGCTGAAGACAGGAAAGAATGGAGCTGAAATGAGGAAGGAGTCACTGCTTCGGGGAGATGTGGTCTCTGCGAAAATGAGAAAAGGAGGAAGATATTTTAGCATTAAGGGATACGTGGTTGGTAGAAAGGAGAAGTCTGTTGCTGAAAAACGTCTGAGATTCTTGAGTATCTCGAAGACTCAAATATACCTTTAATTTAGACCAATTCCTGTTCATTTCCATTTCTAATTTCTCTTTCCACTCCAATCCATACAATAAATCATTTCCATATACAGTAAATCAAGAGAGTTCATCAGAGTTCCTCACAAGAAGTTGAAATGAAAATGAACGGGGAAGTGGGTGTAACTGTAAGCAAAGCAGAGAGTTGCGCCTATCTCCGGAGATAGTGCACAGTTGCTTAAATGCCGGTCAAATATATAATACAACCTACCCATACCCTGTCCAGATCTAGCCAATCAACAATCCCATCGGTAGAAAAAGTCATCATTGCATAATTGCATTAATAAATAAATAAAAAAACGTTAACAGCTGACGTCTCTTTTTTTTTTTCCTGATCATCCGCGCATTAATCCAGAATTAATATTTGTGGCCTAAAGTTTTGACTCTATCTTAGGAATGAAGAAGATGTAGAGAATGATAGCCATTGCAAGCAAGCCATGAAAGTAGTGGAAGATACACAGATAGCTGCATGGAGGGGCGGAACCAAACATTTTGAGGATTGGTGGACAAAATTAAAAAAGAAAAAAGGGGAAGAGGGGGTGCTGTAAAAAATTTAATTTTGGGGGTACTTGTCTCTCCAAGTTAATACACAGTTGAGCACCAATATCCACCTTCTTTTCGTTTTCATCATCTTTTGTTTGTTTGTTTGAAGTTTTTTATTCATTTCATCGGTTAACACATTTTGTCAACTTCTAGATTAGCCTGCTTTAGTCATACAAATGAACATGGTCACAATCCTTTCCACGTTCAAATAGTTTTCTCATTGTCTAATATTTAAATCTTTGTATTTATATATTAATTTAGCCCCACTTGCTATATTCACCCCAATCAAGCCTTCAAATTATTAAATTCACAACCAAATCTCAAGGGAAATTTGAAGTATATTAACGAGATAGACATGTGAACATGACTCGTTATATGATGTTGCGATATTCTGTTCACAAATGTAAAATAAATAAATAAATAAATAAATTGTATTCTACATTAAAGATGCATAATTTAAAGGGAATGAGTTATAAGTATTTTGAAAATAAGAAATCGCTAAACCTATAAGCCTATAAGATTGGACAAGTTACAGCTAGTGGAGCCTAGAGGGGAGCCTCGGGTGTTAGACTTGACAACCAATCCAACAACGCCCTGTTGGCGAGCTCTGGAACTTGGTGATCATGTGGACAATGTCCAGCTTGCAAGTTAACAAGAGACGTTTTGGATAAAATCCCTTGATTCGGTTAGCCGCAGGACCGACCCATGGGTCCAAGTCACCCCACACTCACAGCAACAACAATGGGCAAGAGAGCTCACTCAAGACACTGTCTAGATTGTGTATTTGCTTTGATTAAACATGAACCTCGTCATTAGCCTGTGAACAAAAAATGAGGCGACAGGCTACAGCATTAATGAATGTTTAGAAGCAATAAGAAAAAGTATGTTTAGATCATGTTAAAGGCCAATTGGGTCTTCTTTTAATTTGCATTGCTTTATAAACAAACCTGTGATATCTAAACAAGTACCTGTAATAAACTTCTCCAGCGTTGGGGTCAGCTGCTGGCCTTGTTATTGATTCCACAAGGTAGTCATCTACGTACATTGGAGGCATTTACATACACCTGTGTCACCAAAATAATGCTCTTACACTACGCCATTCTAAGTGATTAATTATGCTTAAGGAATCAAGCATCTTTACCCATTCACAATATATAACATATGTTTAAGAAGTCATGTTTCATAACAGAAAAGAAAATAAGAGTTTAATCCTGGACATTTAATAGACATTCTGTTCATGCTGACAGAAATTATACTTTGGCTTCTCAAATATGAAATACCCATTAAGCTTTGAAATGAAAGCCCCAGTTAAATTAGGTAGAAATTAAAGTGACATACACTCTTTAAGACAGATTCGACACGAGCTGGTTGCTTTGCCTGCCAGAATAAAAATCCAAGAACTATACGCTGGAAAATTTCCTTCAGTGGCTTTATGATCGACTTCTGCAAGAGTGTTTCTTCAGTCTCTTCAGTTTTGCTATTTTGATTTCCAAGCTGTCCTGCAGAATTTAGTAGTGCCACTCCAACAACTTGTGCAGGCAACCCCGCTGCTGCAATCAAAGCAGTAAAGCCACCAAGGCTGAAAAATTACCACGATTCACACGCTTATCATTTTCTACGACAACTTAAAGGACAATAGATAAAGCCACACTCAAGATAGTTACAGATAATTACATCATTGAGATTGGACGTGTTTTGTTTCACCGTGATTTCTTAGGAGGTGGGGACTCATGTCCGTTGATGTACAACACATAATTGATTCCGCTTAAGAAAATAAGAAAAGAAACAAATTCTATGCACTACAACTGTACGCATAAACCAGATATTGTATTTTAGACTTACATCAGGCTTGAACAAGGTTGAGTGGCCCTGCTATACCGCGGCGACTTCTCCATTCCTGAATGTTGAAACCTGACAAAATTCAGTCAACGAGCTCCGGTTTGCAAATAGAAACTCACTTCAATAATGTATAACTGATGTAGACCAGACTGCCTACAGCTTCACGGAGAAGTACTTCGAGCAGAGGTGGAATGCTCGAGGGTACTTGCAATTTAGCAAGTATTCGCTTGAGGGCCTTGAGATGAGAATATTGAGGAATAGCCGAAAATGGGTATCAAAGAAAATGGAATTAAGAGCATCCATTTAGAATAAGACGCTTAATTCTATGAATATGCTTATAAGGGTGACACACACATCGTTGATGACGAAGAAAATTGTTGGAGTTGAGCAACGAGGCTCCAGTGAATTTACAACTACAAAAGCGTTGACTTTCCTGTAACTACCAAGTTCACCATCGAGGATTCCTTCTCCTTAATTAGGCTACACGACGAAGAAATTTCGAATCAAATGGAATACGTGCGGCTATGCCTATAAACTTACTTCAGTGATCAACTTGTATCGGTTGGAACTTGGAAGTTCACAAAACAGCCGTTATCGACAACGTTTTTTCTTGTGTCCTTACGACAACGCTTTGTGGCTACCTGATGTTATAAATTAAGGTGACAATATGTATGCTCGACAGAGATTTTTAGTACACCATACGCAATGTTCATTCATGACAGTTTTCTTCTGTTGTGCCCAAAAAGAGATTAACATGTTCTACCATCTACAATGGTGTACCAAAAATAGTTCTCTGAAAAATGAACCTCATCGGCCCATATTTAACTTAACAAAGCTCGTTTCATGCCGGTACTATAGGCAAGCCAAGCCTAGAGAAGTGAGTGCGACTTTGAGAAGACAACGCCTGCAATTATACGCGATTCTCACGCCCTAATGTTTTTGGAGACAAAGGAGACATTTGCTCAAGAGAATTGGGGGGCACGTAATCGGGCAAGTAATCAATTTGGTTATGCCCTAGGTCAGCCTTCCTGACCAACTAAGAGCGAGAAAAACACTCCATAAAAGGTAGAGTAAGGGCTCAATTCTTAGTTTCTTACACAAATACCTTGTGTATTTCTTAAGCTCACTGGCCAGGTTCCTTAGTTCAACGAATGGTATTGTATTTTTCTAAATTTACCAAATTTTTTTTCTAAGCTACCCTTGTTTTGATATCATGGTAATAATAATAATAATAATAATAATAATAATAATAATATGTGAAAGACCATAAGCATATTTTGTAGAAGAAGTAAAAAAGGGAAATGAAACAAGAGATTTAAGCAGTTCAATTTCATAGGCCTAGTCCACCAACTTTATCAACACATAACATTAAAGTAGCAATAAACAAAAATCAGTAGAAACCTTTCATGGTCCTTCCATCAACAAAAGCAAAAGAAAATTTGATTTGAAACACTAAGAGATTAGCGTGTTCTGTTGTAAGCTACAAAATAATCTAATTAAGGGCAAACGGCAAATAGCAAATGCGACATAAACGATTACAAAAAATAACATATTGCGACAAATGATCGAGTGCCCCAAGTTTTAGAGAAATTGATCCAGGAGTTCATCCAAAGTGGTGTATTTCACCTCTGGATAAAGCTCAGAAGACTCCACGCCAATAGAAGGGTCAATCTCAAAGTTTCCAGCTGATCCATTCACAAACACGGAGTGAACGATGGATATGTAGAGATTAAAGGGGTCAGGAGATTCTGAAGAAAACAAAAAATAAGTATCAGTATTCAATAGACCAACCTTCATTTAGACTATCTCATACTCACGGCATTCTTCCTAAGCTCAATTCAACAAGAAATTCTGAGGATTACTTTCTATGCAAATTTTACATGCCAATGTTTTTGTTCCAAAAAAAAAAACAAATGTGTGGCACCTCATAAAGTTAGTGGTATAGTTCCATGTTGGAAAGATAAATTGCTTACATTCAGTGAGAGAATTATAAAATTACTCCTGGTTAGTGCTAAGTCCTACATTGGTTCCTTAATACATAAAATGAATAAGATCCTTTCTGTTTCAAGTGAAATGGAGAGGAACCATTTCATGGCTCATATTAGATTTTACAGCATCTAACATTGTACATGGTACCACACCATTTAAAATTTTTAAATGACATGGCAACATAGGCAACATATATACTATTTGATGCTACGAAATTCAATATGGACTATGAAATGATTCCAACCAATTTCAAGTGAAAAGAAATGGAAATGATTTTTTTTCTAGGTGAAACTAGCTTTATAAGTGATTTTAGGAAGCTTTAATTACAATTTGACTAGTCTTTTTCGACAGATGTGACTAGCACTTTCCTTGGCTTGTTACAAAAGATATTAAAAAAATTGATGAAAGAATAATACTACTTTTCACACCCATTTTACATTAGCTAATATTATGTGTTTTAAGTGACCTTTCTTTTGTTTTTTTTTAAGTGGCTAATATGGCAAGCCACTTAAAACATGTTACTCAATTAATGTGATAAATGGGTATGAAAAGTAGCATTACTCCCCAACTAAAAAAAATGAGGTAACCAGGAGTATCCTATTAAGTGTTATCCATAAGCAAACAAACTATATATCAACTAATGAAAATGTTCTTACTCACCTGGATTTTCTTAAGAAGTTCATCCTCCAGAACATAAATCTTCTCGAGTGTCTTGCTTATCTTCTTCTCCCACAGGGAGACAATCTCATTGAAGGACAAAATGTTGGCAGGAGGTCTCAGATAGAGAATCTTGTTCAAGGTTCTGGGATCATCCGCAGCTTTTATGGTATAAGTTGCAATATCTTCTTCCTTGACAAAAATTGCTGTTACAATGGGAAAAAAACAACTAAGACAACACCAAGGCACAGGCATGTGTACAAATTAAGAAAGTCATTTGAGGTAAATGGTGATTAAAATTTATCCTAATACCTTTGGGATTTCCATCTCCAATTATTGCTACTTTGTCTCTAGGAGGAGCTGTGGCACCATCCTGTCCGAAGTTAGGCAAAAAGTAGCCAGCAAATTCATTGGACACGATGTAAGTATATGGAATTCCTTCAGCCTCAATTGATCGCCGGATGCCAGCCTTGAGCCCAAAAAAACTTGCAGCGGGCTCAACTGCATGGATACAATCCACATCCGGTCCAAACTCCGATGGGAGGAATCTCTGAAATCCAACCACGTTTCATTGTTTACTTTTTTTTTCATCTTTCATTCAATTCAAGATTTATTGTCGTGACAAATTAAGAATTGGGTAGCAAATAAGTAGACAAGAGAAGAATGAAATAAATGAATCATGGCGATGATTAGAACTAAATTATTACTGATAAAATATTTGGGCTTATTTGGCAGCACTTTATGATAACTTTTTTGCATTTTAGCAAAAAATCAACAGTATTAACAGACAACTTAAAATACAAAACAGTTAAAATTATTTTCACATTTATGTCGCATCACAACTAAAAGCAAAACACACTTTAATGTTGTGAAACGAAAACAAGGCGGTGGCTTTTTCTATACAGAACAGCCTAAGACATTACAAATTGGCTGGTACGCAAATCTGATAGTTGTGCATGTGTACTTTTCCCTTAACATCGAGAAAATGTTGTGAAACAAAACATGGCAGTGGCTTTTTCTATACGGAACAGCCTAAGACATTACAAATTGTCTGATACGCAAATCTGATAGTTGTGCATGTGAACTCTTCCCTTAACATAGATAATTAAGTATGGGTTCTAGACTTACTAGCTTGAGTAGCTAGTAACTTTCCATGAGGCATAGGAAGTCAACACTGAATGAAGCAAATGAGTTTTTCCGCAGCCTTGGCCCAGCCCGATGTCGTCGTTTTCCTGATGAGGGAAAGGGTGGGTTTGGTAGGGGAATTTGAGTTGGACGAGATGGGTGGGGATTTCAGTATGGGGGTGAATGGAACCAAAGAGTCATTCATCTAGACTTATTAGCTTGACAATGGCTTTTTCCACACAAAAACTACGAAAGAGTTCAATGAATCCACCCACCAATTAAAGTCACCTTATCAGCAATTATAATCCAAAACGGGGGAAAAAAAAAAAGAACTTTCAGGAAAATGTTGAAAAGTTGTTTAGCAAGATGACTTGCCTTGATACTTCCAGCTTCTTTGATGGCAGCAATAATCTTCACCTGATCAGCTATCTGTTGTAACCCAACTGTAGAGATCACTATATCGACTTGCTTGACTGCCTTCACCAAGCTCTCATGATTACAGATATCTCCCTGGGAAAAATCAGCACGATTTTAAAGACCAATATACTAAACCAAAGTATCAAACAGTTGATGGGCAAGATGTTGAAAACATACATAGAGAATCTTCACCCCAGAGCTCTTGAATCTCTCAATGAGTTGAGACTTTTCGGGATTAGAAGCTGTGCTTTCTCTGACCAATGCAAAAGTGGAGTGTCCAGCTTTTGCGCTTGCCTCCGCTATATATTTTCCGATGTATCCGGTCCCTCCGATTACCAAAATCTTGCTTTCTTGAGCCATTCATAGAGAAGTTGAAATGAAAATGGACGGGGCAGTGGGTGTAAAGCAAAGCAGAGAGTTGCGACTATGTTCTGGGTAGTTAACAGTTTCAAAGAAAGGAAAGGAGAGTTCCTACTCAAGCGAATAGGTCTGCGTAGATGAATAATGACTCTTTGGTTCCTTCCATCCCCACCCATCTTGTCCAACGCATATTCCTCCACCAATCCCACCCTTTCCCTCATCAGGATGGAAAATGACGACATGGAGCTAGGGATCAGGATCCCCGGCAAGTAGGCCAAGGCTTGAAGAAAAACTTGCTTGCGTCCCTCAATTGCCGACTTCCTATGGCTAATGGAATGTTACCACCTGCTCCATTGAGTCAATTCTATTCTGGATGCGACATGTATGTAGTTTTATAATGTTATAAATCCAATGAAGATGATCTCATTGAAGTAATTAAAAGGTTTTTTTAAGGGTGAAGATTTATTATAATAAATATTAATAAATAAATGATATGATAGATGAAAGAGAAAAGAGAAATGCTTGAATGCAAGTAAATCTTCACATTTTCCCCGTGGCAAGCCACTTGCCAATATTTTATTTTATTTTTAAACAAAAATTAAATAAAAATAAAAATAAAGAAAGTTAATAAAAAACTTGAAAAAATGAAGAAGGAAGGGGTGGCCATAGGGGGTGGCCGGCCACCCATTCCCTTTTTTTAAAAAAGTTTTTTATTAACTTTCTTTATTTTTATTTTTATTTAATTTTTTTAAAAAAAATAATAAAATATTGGCAATTGAGTTTGCCACCTCAACATATATGGAGAAAATGTGAAGATTTGCTTGCAGTCTAGCATGTCCCAGAGAAAATTAGTATTTATTATGACACATCTAAACCATTCAATTATTTTAATGAAATCTTTACCATTCAATTTTTTAACAGTATGTATGTTATAGTTTTAACTGCGACATACAAGCTAGATCCTTCTATTCTCACATGTTTGCGAAAAACTACACACTTTACTCCCTTTAATTAAAAACTAATTAATATTTTAAAGCTTTTGTTGTTTCCCATGAGATAAAAGCTAATCACATTTGTACTATTATTTCAATAAGATTTGTTGAAGTTGTAATTGAGATTTCTTAGAATCACTTATAAGCATAGTTTTATCTAGTAAAAAACCAATATGAGACTTAATATGCACCCATGCAACACCTTCATAATCCAACACTTAGCGTGTAACACCCCCAGCCCGTTAAGGCTAGGTTTGTCACATTTCTTTTCTTATAATAAAATTTTTGCAAAGATCCATAAGGTCTATCAGAGTATTTGATTTACAAAGAGTACGATAAATGTATAAAACTTTTATCAAGAGATTTTATTGCAAGCGAAATTAGAAAACATAAACTTTAATTGCGGAATATCATAATATTACAATAACTGACTTGAAAAGACTATGAAAATTTAATAGTTATCCCTGCGCCCATTCCGGCCTCCTATTCCAGCAAGCTCTCTATTTGAAAACAAGAAATAAAACTGAATGAGCCCAGCAAGTAAAATCCACCACCATAAATAGTTTTACTCCTTGTTCTTAGTTTTGAAAATTGTTTTCGCAAATAAATATACAACCAATAATATATCATCTAGTAATAATAATCGTCATAAATCATTCTTGTAAAACGTCGTCATAAATCATCATTGTAAATCATCATCATATTGCATCATTATAAATCATCATATTGCATCATTATAAATCATCATATTGCATCATTATAAATCATTATTAAATCATTGATGCAATTATCTTTCATTTCTCATTTTAAGGCCCATGTACACTATTACCCCTGCACGAGGGTTGCGGGTCCTTGTGACCATGGCCTGAACGTAGCCTCCCATGCCCGACCGTCAATTAACTCTTTTACTTGGTGCACTCAGCAGTGCATTGATGGAATACCACCGTCGGTATAGCCTTCTTCTGGTTTCGCCTCCATCCGTATCGTGCGAACTCCTCTCATTCTTTCTTTCTTGGGGCCAAAATACTCCTCTATACATGTGCCCTCATTTCATAAACATTCATAACATTTCTTATACTTTTCATTGTACTTCTTTTGATGCATCTTAGGGCAACATGTATGAGGGTTTTATTATCATTTTATAATCATCATGTTCACAAAGAAATTCATCTTTCTCAATCTTTCATGCATGCCACATAACTTTATAATATGTAAATAAAATACATAAACATTTACTTGTACATAAATTGCATGACATGATAACTTTAGAAGGGTAGTGAATGTACTTACCTTTAGACCAAGGCTTAAGTTTCCAAAAGAATCTAGCTTGCTCAATCGACTATCACCCACTACTTTATTTGAACTAATTTCTTAAGACGCTTTCTCTCTCATGTTCTTCCTTTCTTTGCGGCCTTGTCTCGCCCTTTCTCTCTTTTCGTGTAAACACTTCGAAAGAAGAAAAGACCGAGTAGAAAGCGGAAAAATGAATAATATAATAAGAAGAGAAGGGAGAGGAGTGGTGAAATTGTGAAGGGAGAAGCCCTATTTATAGGAAAAATTAAGATACTATTCTACCTTTTATTTACAATTCTACTCTCATTTTACTATTTCATCTACCCATACTATTACACCTACTCATACTATTACACCTACCAACATTACTATTTCACCTACCAATATTATTATTACATTTACCATTTACTATCACATTATTCCATAACTACTATTATCTAATTATCACCCTCCATAATACCATAAACTCCTTAAAAGAAAATCATTGAATAATGTTATCGAATAAATATATCAAAACAAGACTATAAAAATCTGGGGCGCTACATAGTGGGACTACATTTTTAAGGTGTTACATCCGGGGTTAAACTCAAAACATAATTTTGACATCATATTAAAATATTTTTAAAAAATAAAAAATAAAAATTTTAAATATGAAAGAGCATAAGCAAGTGTTGTAGAAAGAAATAAATAAGATACATTTTCTTGGTTTACTATAGGCAAGCCAAGCCTAGAGAAGTGAGTGCGACTTTGAGAAAATAACGCCTGCAATTATACGCGATTCTCACACCCTAATGTTTTTGGAGACAAAGGAGACATTTGCTCAAGAGAATTGGGGGGCACGTAATCGGGCAAGTAATCAATTTGGTTATGCCCTAGGTCAGCCTTCCTGACCAACTAAGAGCGAGAAAAACACTCCATAAAAGGTAGAGTAAGGGCTCAATTCTTAGTTTCTTACACAAATACCTTGTGTATTTCTTAAGCTCACTGGCCAGGTTCCTTAGTTCAACGAATGGTATTGTATTTTTCTAAATTTACCAAAAATTTTTTTTCTAAGCTACCCTTGTTTTGATATCATGGTAATAATAATAATAATAATAATAATAATAATAATATGTGAAAGACCATAAGCATATTTTGTAGAAGAAGTAAAAAAGGGAAATGAAACAAGAGATTTAAGCAGTTCAATTTCATAGGCCTAGTCCCGACTCCGACCAATCATTTTAGCCAATTCCTGTCCGGCTCGAACGAAGGCGTTTCCGTGTGGAGCCGGGCTTGAGAGTTCTAATCTCGAGCAATGCGGGTTTCGGGCGGCAAAGAGCGGTCGTGGCGGTGGTGTTGTTAGGGTGGCTCGGGCCAAGACGGCACCTGAAGAGGTATGTGGAGTGGTACAACGCGAGGTGCTCCACGGTGACTTTTGTGGTCGATGGAGAGAGCTGTTGTGGTTCGATTTGGGGCAAAGACTCGAGCAGCGGATCTCGGCGTTGGCCGACAGCTCGTCTCGTGGTGGGTGTCGGAGGGAAGAAGACGGCAGAGAGCGGTGCTTGGTTTTCACACTTTTAGCAATACGGGTTGGTTTGTGTAGGTTGAATAGTTAAAACTCCTTCATGATTATATTCGTACTTTTTTTCTTCTTTCCTTTTTGTTACAGCTTGTTTTACCGATTTCAACTGCTGTTGGATTTTTGCAGCTATGGTGCTCTTCTTGATGCTTTCCAGGGTAGAAAGGACCTGATGGAGAAGATCAAAGGATGCATCGTTGATTCGGGAGGAGGCGACCCGTTAAATAATCAGGTTCTTTTGTTTGTTTCTTTTTTTTGAACTCATCCATTAAAGTGAAAACATGTTTAGGAGATTTTAGTCTGATTTGTTTGATTTTGTTAATGCACATTTTGTGATGGGTGATTTAGTTTCAAAACCATAGATTGGCAAACAGAACTCACCCTGCGCCTCAAGTGGGTAAAGTGTGATCCTAAAACTCGGTCAATTTTACATATCCTAAAAGTCTTTGATAATAATTTATTTTTTAATAATGTAATGTAGAACAGGAACAGATAGATCCCCTGATGTCAGATGATTGCTCCAACGCCTTTCAAATACCACAAACAACAACAACATTTGCAGGATTCACAACTGCTTAATCATAGCAAAACACTCGTCCAGAAAATTATCCAGCTCCGACACATATATTTTGGGGAAAGGCCTGTAATGGTTAACATGAGAGGATGTTTGGAAGTTGAAGGACCTTACCTTTCTCCCCATCCTCCTCTGTTCATCAATAAACAACTCTACAGACTGAAAAGGAATCACTTTGTCTGCCGTGCTATACAGGTAAAGCTGAGGGCAGCATGGCTGGCTTTTTGAGAGGCTGGAAAATATTTTTGTAAACCTCCTGCCAAACAAAAATTAAGTGCAATCAAATTCCAACCATTTTCTAGAGCACCTACCTACTTGTCATCTAGGAACAAGTAGATATGTGTCAAATAGTAAGGTTTTGTAGCAAACGCTGAAACGTAAACAAAACACTTACAATTCCACGTCTGGCAACTTCAATAAAAAAGCGAAAAGCTTCTCCAAAGCTGATAGAAGCACAGTTTCAATTATGGAAGGTTCATTCAATTCTCCAGCCTCAACTACAGGGTATGCCGCAGAGCTGCGTTTCTTCAGTAGAGCGGCAGAAAATCCAGCTGCCCACACCTGTCACGGTTAAGACAAGTTATCCTCTAATATCCTTACAGTTAATCAAAATGGAATTCTACCAACATCCTCGACCAAAATACTTATCAAAACACAGGGATTTAAAAGCTAGGAATACAATATCAGAATAACCTAACACAGTCCATAAATCCAACCTTCACTCAAGTAGGCAAATGTGGTCAAAGAAGTTTAACGACAAAAGCAGTCTAGTACCTGAGTGCGAACATCTTTTATGGGTTTTTAAGAAGAGAGTAGAACCAAAAAACATATTTGGACATCATAGGAGGTGCATCTGCAGCCTCAATCCTGGATTCTATTGATGACAAGTTTTTAAAGTTTTCAAAAAAAGAAAAAGAAAAGAAAAGAATGGTTGTTAAGAATTTAAGGGTTGCAGAAAACTTAAACAAATCATTATTCACAATGGCAACTCTAATAAAATCATACACAATAACTGCAATGTAGAAACAGCTTTCATCATCTCTTAAAGAAAAACCGGGCTCATCCAAAGCTGCTCTCAAACCAGACCAGGTCAAATAATAATTCAGTTGGACTGCCTGGGTTGATTTGGATAGTTTAATTATCTTAAAAGTCACTTCATTGTTGTTTAAAAATGTTGGCTGGCAGGTGCCAACAAACAGAACTATAGCACTTGCTTTTTACGTGTCACAGATTGCCACTTTCTAATTAGATTAAGGTGAGCTTCAGTGGGGGAAAAAAAGAATGCTTCATAAATGAGAATGATGGTCCAGGAAGAGAAATATCGTTGATGAGTAGTGTGGGTAAACTATCACTGAAGTAACTGCAAGAGCCTTACAAGACAGGTGAAGGATCCCATGCGCCAAATCAAACTCAGTCAGATATGGACTCTTAAAATTACATCTTAGGAGGGAGGGAGAGAGAGAGTAGGAAAGAATCACTAAGCTAACTCCAACAGCCTTACAAGACAGATGATGGAGCCCATATGCCCAAACATATTAGGAGAGCGGGAGAGAGCTATTGAAACCATAGGTATACAGAATTGGGGGGTGGCGGCGGATAAGGATATGTAAAATTGAAAAAGACTTTTAAAGCACCCTGTCCAATGAGCATTAATTCATTTTAGGATCACACTTTACCCACTTGAGGCGCAGGGTGAGTTCTGTTTGCCAATCTATGGTTTTGAAACTAAATCACCCATCACAAAATGTGCATTAACAAAATCAAACAAATCAGACTAAAATCTCCTAAACATGTTTTCACTTTAATGGATGAGTTCAAAAAAAAGAAACAAACAAAAGAACCTGATTATTAAACGGGTCGCCTCCTCCCGAATCAACGATGCATCCTTTGATCTTCTCCGTCAGGTCCTTTCTACCCTGGAAAGCACCAAGAAAAGCACCATAGCTGCAAAAATCCAACAGCAGTTGAAATCGGTAAAACAAGCTGTAACAAAAAGGAAAGAAGAAAAAAGTACGATTATAATCATGGAGGAGTTTTAACTATTCAACCTACACAAGCCAACCCGTATTGCTAAAAGTGTGAAAAACCAAGCACCGCTCTCTGCCGTCTTCTTCCCCCTCCGACACCCACGAGACGAGCTCGTCGGCCAACGCCGAGATCCGCTGCTCGAGTCTTTGCCCCAAATCGAACCACAACAGCTCTCTCACGTCGACCACAAAAGTCACCGCGTGGAGCCCCCTCGCGTTGTACCACTCCACATACCTCTTCAGGTGCTTCGTCTTGGACCCGAGCCACCCCAACAACACCACCGCCACGACCCGCTCTTTGCCGCCCAGAAACCCCGCATTGCTCGCATTAGAACTCTCCGAAGGCCGGCTCCACACGGAAACGCTGTCGTTCGATCCGGACAGGAATTGGCTAAAATGATTGGTCGGAACCGGCGGGTTACTGGGCCGGGAAAAAGAGAGGGACGAGAAGGGATTGGGATTCGCCGAGAATGAAGAGCGGGCTTGAGCGTGTGAGAGAGAGAAGCGGGGTCTTGTTACGGCGTCGTCTCGGTTAGCGACTATGAGCGAAGGAAACGGTGTCGTTTTGGCGAAGACTTGGTGGGTGAGAATGGAGTGGCCGTACAGGAACCGTAACCTGCTCGGAGCTTCCATGGCCGAACACGCAACGCTGAACATTTGCAACACGCGGTGTGGGGTCGTCACTCGTTGGTGTTATCTATGAACACAAGTCGGGAAAATTTTCAGGATGGTCAGCCAAGCCAAGCAAGGGAAAATTAGTAGTTTTTCCATGAAATATTTTCCGCCTTTCTTTGGATACATTTTCCAAAGCGTGGCAATAATACTCACCTTTATATAACTGAAATATGAACCGTACGTACACGAATTCAGGCGAGGAACCGTGCACGAATGAACAGGCGGTTTTCTTTCTTACCAGTGAGCACTGACCGATAACGCCGTCGTTTCGGAGGGAGACAAAATGCGCTACTCTGATCGGTTTGAGGAAGCACCAGGGTTTGAATTTTGACGGAATTGGTGAGAATGAAGAAGATGGGGCGAGAGAAACCAAGGGAAGAGGAACAAAATCTTGCAGTATAATTGAATTACTGGGTTTTGATTATGGCTATTTGTCAGCTTTAATAAATAAGCATAGACCGATCAACTGCAGTAGTAAACTGCAGTAATATGTAAACTGCAGTAGTAATAGTTTGAGTAAATTATTGACCGATCAGCCTAAAATTCTCATCTTTATTTTCTTTTATTCTGCTTTTCTTTTTATATTCTGATGGGACCCTTCTCACTACGCATGCAATCAACGATATTTTTTTTTTTTGACATGTACATAAGGTTTACAAACTTATAAGACAATTCACATATTTAATATCAGCTAGTGAAATATGAATCTGTTATATGTAAATTCAACGATGATTATCATATTTATAAATTTACATAATAATATTATTTTTACAAACAAATATGACAGTTTTTATGGTCACATCAATAATTAAATATGAAATGTCACATGACAGGGTATTTATTTTTTATTAAAAAAAAGGATTACTAGTTTGTAAGGAAGTTGTAATAAAATTTATAAGAATAATGAATTAGGCAGCGGCGGAGTTAGCGAGGGATCGAATAGTGATTGGAGTTTGCGATGGCCAATGTTGACTAACAAACAGGTGATCTTTTTGAATATCTAAAGGGCACTCGTGGTCATGGATGTTTTGGTAGGTGTTTTGTTGTAGTCTAAAAGTAAAATAGGTTTGCAGGTGGGATGGACCATGCAATTTTATCTATTAGCAGCTATTACTTGGCAGGGATTTTAGTTGGTTGTGAATATTTATATATAAATTTGGGATATAATAGATGTACAAGATGTACATTCTATATATATATATATATATATATATATATATATATATATAATAGATAAGATAGTCAACCAATACAAACAGCAAAACAAAGTACACTGCCTGTCAAGAATGGCCACAAAAAAAAGCTACCATGGGGGATCCTTACCTCTGTCAAGGGAAAGATCTAACAAGGAGTAGAAATTTGTGGGAAAGCTGCCAGCCTGCCAGTCAAATTGGTGGTAGCGGCCCAATAAGCTGGTATTGTAGCTGAAATGGTGGGATTGAGTAGGTTTATGTGACCATCTTGCCATGTTTCAATCTTTGGCATGATGGCTACCTGCTACATGTTCTCAATGTGGGATGTCTATATTTGCAAAATAAAGGGTTTAAAGGAAAGGGGTACTTGTATTTTATTCTGGTTGAAGGTGTTAAAGTAATGGTTAAATGATTAAATTTATCTCTTCCTATCAGCTTAAGCTTTTAAGATAACTGGTAATCTAACATGGTATCAGAGCCAAAGGTCATGGGATAGAACATTGACTCCGTCAATTCACCCCCCATTTAAATTAGATATTCCATGTGTTGGACCTCACCTATTAAAATGGAGTTTGAGCCCACACGTGAGGGGGAGTGTTAAAGTAATGGTTAAGTGATTAAATTTATCTCTTCCTATCAGCTTAAGCTTTTAGGATAACTAGTAATTTAACAGAAGGGAATTGAACTGAAAGTCGTTGCGAAAGGAGTAGGTGGCAAAACAAAGGGACCTTCGATCCCGCAACCTCAACCGCAATGCATCATAAAATTTTCCATTAGGTTTTAACATCATAATTGCGTGCAGGCTTTTCTATTATAATGACAATTTCCAGTTTCCTATATGCACAGTCTATCAAGCTGGAACTGGTAGTGCAAGTTGAGCCTATCACAGACCCCTACGGCCCTTCAATTGTAGATGAAAATTTGGAGGCAATTGTTGTCAGGTTTGTTATTGATGAATATGTTTTTACATCTTAGTATCTTACTAGTTCTAAAATAGGGTCTCAGAGTGATATTTGATTTCATTAAGCATGGGAATGGAAAAATAAAAAACTGGTTGAGCTAACCTTGCTCTTCTAATTTTCTGACAAAGTGGTAGCAGATAATTCTTGATTAACTCGATTCGGTTTTCTGGCAGCAAGGAGACATTGCCAGGTGGACTGTCAAGTCTGTCAGTTAACAAGAAGAGAGCCGACAGAGGTTTATCACAACTAAAGGTTTGAGTTTCCAGTTTCAGTGTTGACCCATGTAGAAATTTTCTGAAAGTGTTTCTTCTTAATTACTTGGAAACCTTTGTCCAAAAAAATAGGCCTTAATATCATGGATCTATTGCAGATTGAAGTTGTAGATCTGGTTTCTGAAGAATTTAGTGGAGAGAAACTAAGTTTGACAACATTGAGGAAGCTTGAGGCTGAGGAGCAGAGATGGATGAAGGGGAGGGCTGGTATTGGCCAAGGCCCTCCCCCAAATTTTCAAGAAAAAAATTTTACATGTAAAAAAACAATAATAATAATAAAGAAAAATTGTATTTTTAGTAAATGGCCCTATGCCAAAAACCAATTCTGGCCCTTTTCAATTTAAACTTTGGTCCTATTCTTAATTTTTTTTACTCTATTTCTAATATTTTTGGCCCTATTTAATAAAATTCAATAAGCTTCGAGTTATTAGATTAATGGGTTGAAAGCTTCAATTTCAATATTGTTACTAATATGAATATAAACCCTAATTTGTATAGTATGAATTAAATTAGGATTTTTGGTATGTGAACACTAGAATTGCTAATTGGATGAATTAATTATATTTAAAGTGTTAATTAACCTTAAACTTTCACGAGTTCAATGAAAATTGATACCTACAGGGTTTAGGTTCTAATATGTCATATAAGAATTATATTGATTTTTGTTTGTAAATATGAGTATCATAAATTGGGGGGAGGTTGTTAGATTAATGGAATAAGAAGAGAATATTAGTATTATAAATATTGAGAATATTGGTGGTTAGAATTTAAACATTTAATTGGAGAATTTGACACAATTCTAACTTCAATTCTTTATTGCATTTAAATACTAGTGATTAGAAAAAAAGAAAAAAGTACCAAATTATTACAAGATAAAATAATAATAATAATAATAACTTGTCCCCAAGAGTAGTTCAATCGGCTGTGAACCACACCTTATGAAGTGGAGGTCATAAGTTCGAATCCCCTCTCCCCCTACCCTTGTGTGGACATGTCAAAAAAAAAAAAATAATAATAATAACCTTAAGAAATTTTTCGCTTGAGCCCAGTCCCATAAAACTTGCTGGTTCCGTCCCTGCTGAGGAGGCCAAGAAACAACAGGTGGAGTGAATATTGAAGAATCTGCTTGAGAGTGGTTGAGTTGAATAATATAGAGGAAGCCTGTCGCTGAACCAAGACAGCAACAGCTAACCGGTGTTTCCGTGTCGGAATTTTCCCAGTATTATAGTACTAGTGACAATGTTGTTGTATAATCTCCACATTTTGTTGATAGAAAAGTCGGTGAAAGATCATCCAAATTACATTGGTGGAAGTATAAACTCATAGCAGTCTTTTTAACCTAAAAAACTTCCAGTTGGAGGGTGATTCTTTAACTGTGATATTAGCTTCCAACCATCCGGGTCTCATCATGGATCGAAAGATTGTTTTGATTATTTCAGATATTTCATTCTTGTCTTTCGATATTTTTAAGAAAGCGGTTCATATTTATTCTTTACGATTATCTATCCAACTTAACAATGTATATAATCATCCTCCTTAGTTTATCTTTCTTTGTTATTTTACTAATTTCTTTTTTTTAAAAAAAAAATTAATAAAAACCTAATGAATGTGCTCAGAAAGTTTTTTTTTTTATAAAAAAAATAAATAAAGAATTGAAACGATGCCGTAAGAGCGTGCCCGATAATTAGGGCGAATCACAACCCCCGCTCTCTACACAATAACGGCTATTTCAAATTTCTAAACGAAAGTTTGAAATTCAGACACATACTTATATAACGAACTGTAAGGAAACCGAACGATCACAACCCCCCAATTGAAGAGTTTCTTCTCCTATTGAAGAGAAAGAGAGAGAGAGAGAGAGAAGGAAGGAAGATCTTCTGAATTTGACAAGCTTTTCACTGATCATCGATTTCTCCAAGGTCTTACGGAATCCCACTTTGAGTTTCTTTCTTTCTTCTTGGTTTTCATAGGCTTTAGAACTTTTCAATTTGCAAGGACTCTTTAATCTCATATGTTTAGTGGGGTAATGTTGGGTTTCATTTTCATGTTGCAAACCCATTCTTGAACTCGCAGATTTCCATGGTTTCTTTAGTATTTCACTTTCGTTTTTTCTGTTTATGGTTTGGGCACTGTTGTTGATGGGTTTTTCCTTTATCTTATTTCCACTACTTGTCACTTTCTTCACGGTTTTGTTTACTAATCAGAACATTGAAATTACCAAAGATTTTATGAAGCCGTTTCTTATGGTTTCTATAGGTTCTAATATTTCTACTGTTCTTGATGGATTTGCTGTTTTCCCTTTCTTGAGTGCATGTCTCAAGCTTCATGCTAGTTGTCTGTTTGATTCAGATCTCTTGGAGCAGTAATTCAGAGGGAATCAGTGAATCTTGGAAGTTGATTCAAATTTTTGAATCTTTCAAGGGCACACTTCCTGAATTTCTCTTCTAAAACCCATTGCGTTTTTATGCTTCTTGGTTTGCCTCTAAATGGATTTTCTTAATATTTTGGCAGGTGGGTTTTGCAGATTCTTGCAAAGATGAATGATCTTATGACAAAATCGTTCTTAAGTTATGTGGATCTGAAGAAGCAGGCCCAGAAGGACATTGAAGCCAATCTTGAAGACTCTGACGAACCGAACCTCTCTCAGTTCTTTCAAGAAGTTGACGCAATCAAGGCCGAAATGGAAGAGATCACCAATCTCTTGTTTGATCTTCAACACCTGAATGAAGAGACAAAGTCTACCCACAGCGCTAAGGTTCTTCGCGGGCTAAGAGACCGAATGGAATCAGATATGGTTGCAGTTCTCCGAAAAGCCAAGATCGTCAAGGCAAGGCTAGAAGCGCTCGACCGATCCATTGTGACCAATCGGAAAATCTCAGAAGCATACAAAGACTCAAAGAGGGAACTCCTGTTGATAGGACGAGAATGTCGGTCACAAATGGTTTAAGAGTCAAGCTGAGGGAAATGATGAATGATTTCCAGTCCTTGAGAGAAAAGATTCTGTCGGATCACAAGGAGGATCTCAAGAGGAGGTACTACACTGCAACTGGTGAAGTACCAAGTGAGGAGGTGATTGAAAAGATGGTTTCAGGGGCTGTGAAAGTTCAGTTATTTGAAGGGAAAACGGAGGTGGATTTGAGGAGTAAAGAGAGGCATGAGGCGGCCATGGATATTCGGAGGAGCTTGAACAAGCTTCATCAGGTCTTCCTTGACATGGCTGTTCTGGTTTTGACACAAGGGGAAAAGGTGGATGATATTGAAGAGAATTTGGCGGGTGCGGGTAACTTTATCAGTGGGGAACCAACAGTTTTTACTACGCCAGTCAAATGAAGAAGAACAAGAAATGGGCTTACTGGGTTTGTGCTGTAGTGCTGATTATAGTGTTGGTGTTTATGAACACTTTCGTCACTTGTCAACCATTCAATGGCGACCGTTTTACAGAATCTACCAAATCAGCTCTCCTTGAATCAAATGTAGCACAGACCCTGTCTCTGCTTGAAAGATGCTCAACAATGGCAGAATGAAGCAGATTCATGCTCATTTATAAACGGTCTTATCGTAAACCCTGTCCTGATGAGCAGGCTCTAGCGTCAAGCACCTCACCAGATTTTGGCAACTTGACTTATGCCCAGAAGGTTTTCGACAGAATTAGCAGACCCAATACTTTCATGTGGAACGCCATGATCAGAGGATACTCAAACAGCAATGAGCCAGAAGGAGCCCTGCTTCTGTACCATCAAATGCTCTACCACTCGGTGCCACATAATGCTTACACCTTCCCTTTCCTGCTCAAAGCATGTTCCAGTCTGTCGGCTTTGGAAGAAACCAAACAAATACATGCTCAAATCATAAAAACAGGCTTTGGCTTGGACATTTATGCCATGAATTCCTTGCTTCATGTTTATGCCATCTCTGGCAGCATCAAATCTGCACATCTCCTCTTCGACTGTCTTCCTCAGCAGGACATTGTTTCTTGGAACTCAATGATTGATGGGTGTTGGATCCGAATTTAACTGGCATGGGCTTGGCGACCCATGTGATGTCAGGCCCATGAGAGGAGGACAAGGCCCATGGACATATTAACTTATCTAGATATGCTACATCGACTATTGATTATTCAGTTCTTCCGAATGTTAGTCCTGATTCACGAGTCCTTGGTCTTCCGAGTATCGGTTAATTGTATTACTCAAACCAATCAAATAATATTTTGGGAGATCAAACATTCTGATTTCAGAGGTTGAATCTTAGATCATGAGTGGCCATGATTGTTGGTTTGGTCAAGAGATCTCTTCAATCACCATGATAACGTCATCAAGTTCCTATAAAAGGAAGACTCCACCCGCCATTTGAAGGTATCCCTGCTTTTCCTCACAACTCACTTATTCACTTCAAGTTATCCGATACTTCTAATAACCAACTAACTAGCCGGGCTTTCTGTCGGACACCCCACCTATCTTATCTTGTTCTATTTTGCAGCAATCACAAACACCATCACCATCATCTATATCTTCGTTAACATCTAGCAAACCAACGATTCTCTCCGCGTCATCCTTGGGAAAACATTGTTTCTCAACAATGATGGTATACAAAATGGCGATATAGAGAGGCTTGTGAATTTTTCAAAGATATGCCAGTAAAGAATGTGATCTCATGGACAGCAATGATCTTTGGCTTTGTTAGGGCAGGAACAAACAAGGAAGCTCTTAACCTTTTTCATCAAATGCATATTGTGGGTGTCAAACCTGACAATGTGGCGCTCACAAGCTCGCTTTCAGCATGCGCGCATCTTGGAGCATTGGGTCAAGGCAGATGGATCCACGCCTATATGGACGACAACTGAATCGAAATTGATCCAATCCTGGGTTGTGTTCTTATAGACATGTATGCCAAGTGTGGTGACATGGAAGAAGCTCTAGAAGTCTTCGTGAAACTTGAGAAGAAAGGTGTCTATGCATGGACAGTGATGATCAATGGTTTTGCAATGCATGGTCGGGGACAAGAAGCTATTGATTGGTTTGTACAAATGCAGCAAGCAGGAATTAAACCAAATTTGATCACCTTCACGGCACTTTTGACTGCATGTAGTCATGCAGGGTTGGTTGATGATGGAAAATCCATGTTTAAGAGCATGACAACAGTTTATAAGTTGAACCCGACAATAGAGCATTATGGGTGCATGGTAGACCTTCTAGGCAGAGCTGGATTGCTTATGGAAGCAAAAGAGTTAATTGAGAAAATGCCCTTCATGCCAAATGCTGCTGTTTGGGGGGCACTGCTCAACGCTTGCTGGATTTATGGACATCTCGAGTTAGGGAAACGGATAGGGAAAATCCTGATTGAAATTGACCCTGCACACAGTGGCCGGTACATTCACTTGGCAAGAGTTCATGCTGCAGCTGGGGAATGGGAGCAAGCATTTGAAGTGAGAAGCCAGATGAAACACCGAGGAGTTTCAAAACTTCCAGGGTGCAGTGCAATCAGCCTAAATTTATCAGATGTGGAACCAGATTACAGAGAAACTAAGAGAAGAAGGGTATAAACCTGCAACAGGGGACTTATTACTTGATCTAGAGGATGAGGAGAAAGAAAGAGCAACCTAGTATCATAGTGAGAAGCTGGCTGTTGCATTTGGGCTGATCAGAACTAAACCAGAGACAACCATTCGGATTTTTAAGAATCTTCGGGTGTGCGAGGACTGCCACACAGTAACAAAGCTCATCTCCAAGATTTATGCTAGGGATATTGTTGTGCGAGATCGAATTCGTTTCCACCATTTCAAGGGAGGGAAATGTTCTTGTGGAGATTACTGGTGAGAAAGAGAGAGTGAGAGCTCAAATGCATCACTCATGGAATCTATAATGTATAGAATGCAAATACCAATCAAAGACATATCAATTTAAATAAGAACTTTGGACAAGCCATATTATTTTCTCGTATAGATGGAAAACTTCTTGAAACTCAAATCAAAATACTGAAATTAAGACAGTAAGTCAATTGTCAACAAATTTAGCAACCGTGCTTAGCTACTCTTCAGTCAATGCTAAGATGCTGCGTCGCTGTCCAAGATTGTTCAGGCCCTAGCTGGACGCTTCCAATCTGAATAGGGAATGAAAAGATGCAGATATTTGATAAGCCTCTAGCATCAGGGATAACATATAAATATTGTCAATCAGCAGGGCACTTTGTTGCTGAATGATAACAAAAAAGTAGATAAAACCATTTTAGATGCTATTTTCCAATAAGCACTCTGTTGACTGAACCGTCTGGTTTGAATTGTTTGATGCATCATCAAGCCAGCAGTCAGTATCAAGAATACAGACACAAGTCTAGGCAGTTTAACTTCAGAAAGAATATAGTTATTTATTACCTTAGCATTTTCAACACAAACAAAATCTCTGTAGCAAGCTTCCATCTGCAGATACGGGTTCCACAAAACAGCATCTGTCCAGCTGCATGGGTAAGGAAAGAAACCAAAAATGTTAAGCAAAGATATATTGATGTAGACCAGACTGCCTACAGCTTCTCGGAGAAGTACTTTGAGCAGAGGTGGAATGCTCGAGGGTACATGCAATTTAGCAAGTATTCGCTTGAGGGCCGTGAGATGAGAAGATTGAGGATTGAGGAATAGCCGAAAATGGGTATCAAAGAAAATGGAATTAAGAGCATCCATTTAGAATAAGACGCTTAATTCTATTAATATGCTTCTAAGGGTGACGCACACATCGGTGATGACGAAGAAAATACTTGGAGTTGAGCAACGAGGCTCCAGTGAATTTACACCTACAAAAACGTTGACTTTCCTGTAATTACCAAGTTCACCATCGAGGATTCTTTGTCCTTAATTAGGCTACACGACGAAGAAATTTCGAATCAAATGGAATAAGTGCGGCTATGCCTATAAACTTACTTCAGTGCAGATAAACTTGTCTCGGTGGAACTTGGAAGTTCACAAAACAGCCGTTATCGACAATGTTTTTTCTTGCGTCCTTACAACAACGTTTTGTGGCTACCTGAAGTTATAAATTAAGGCGACAATATGTATGTTTGACAAAGATTTTTAGTACGTCATACGCATTGTTCATTCGTGACAATTTTCTTCTATTGTACCCAAAAAGAGACTAACATGTTCTACCATCTACAATGGTGTACCAAAAATAGATCTTTAAAAATGGACCTTGGCCAATATTTAACTTAACAAAGCTCGTTTCATACCGATACTACAGGCAAGCCGAACCCAGAGAAGTGAGTGGAACTTTGAGAAGATAACACCCGCAATTACACGCGATTTTCATGCCCTGATGTTGTTTTTGGAGACGAAGGAGACATTTGCTCAAGAGAATTGGGGGCAGGTAATCAATTTGGTTATTCCCTAGGTCTTCCTTCCTAACCAACTAAGAGTGAGAAAAGCACCATAAAAGGTAGGGTAAGGGCTCAATTCTTACACACAAACACCTTGTGTATTTCTTAAGCTCACCGGCCAGGTTCCTTAGTTCAAAGATGGTATTGTATTTTTCTAAATTTTACCACTTTTTTTTTCTAAGCTACCCTTGTTTTGATATCATGGTATAATAATAATAATAATAATAATAAAATGTGAAAGAGCATAAGCATATTTTGTAGAAGTAAAAATGGGAAATGAAACAAGAGATTTAAGCTAGTTCAATTTCAGAGGCCTATGTCCACCAACTTTATCAACACATAACATTAAAGTAGCAGTAAACAAAAATCAGTAGAAACTTTTCAAGGTCCTTCCAAAGAAAATTTAATTTGAAACGCTAAGAGATTAACGTGTTCTGTCGCAAGCTACAAAATAATCTAATTAAGGGCAAACGGCAAATAGCAAATGCGACATAAACGATGACAAGAAATAACATGTTGCGACAAACGATCGAGTGCCCCAAGTTTTAGAGAAATTGATCCGGGAGTTCATCCAAAGTGGTGTATTTCACCTCTGGATAAAGCTCAAAAGACTTCACGCCAATAGAAGGGTCAATCTCAAAGTTTCCAGCTGATCCATTCACAAACACGGAGTGAATGATGGATATGTAGAGGTTAAAGGGGTCAGGAGATTCTACAGAAAACAAAAAATAAGTATCAGTATTCAATAGACCAACCTTCATTTAGACTATCTCATAGCATTCTTCCTAAGCTCAATTCAACAAGAAATTATGAGTTTCTATGCAAATTTTACCTGCCAATGTTTTTGTTCCCAAAAAAAAAAAAACTAATGTGTGGCACCTCATAGAGTTAGTGGTATAGTTCCACGTTGGAAAGATAAATTGCTTACATTGAGTGAGAGAATTATAAAATTACTCTTGGGTGGTGCTAAGTCCTACATTGGTACCTTAATACATCAAAGGAATAAGATCCTAATCATTTCATGACCCATATTAGATTTTACTAACATCTAACCGTGTACATGGTATCACACCATTTAAAAATTTTAAATGACATAGCAACATAGGCAACATATACACTGTTTGATGCTATGAAATTCAATATGGACTATGAAATGATTCCAATCAATTTCAAGTGAAATGAAATGGAGATGATTTTTTTCTAGGTGAAACTAGCTTTATAAGTGATTTTAGGAAGCTTTAATTACAATTTGACTTGTCTTTTTGGACATATGTGACTAGCACTTTCCTTGGCTTGTTACAAAAGGTATTAAAAAATTGATGAAAGAATAATGCTACTCTTTACGCCCATTTTACATTAGCTCACATTACGTGTTTTAAGTGACCTTCCTTTTGTTTTTTTTTTAAAAGCTAACATGGGAAGCCAATTAAAACATGTTACTCAATTAGTGTGATAAATGGGTATGAAAAGTAGCATTACTCCCCAACTAAAAAAAATGAGGTAACCAGGAGTATCCTATTAAGTGTTATCCATAAGCAAACAAACTATATATCAACTAATGAAAATGTTCTTACTCACCCTGGATTTTCTTAAGAAGTTCATCCTCAAGAACATAAATCTTCTCGAGTGTCTTGCTTATCTTCTTCTCCCACAGGGAGACAATCTTATTGAAAGACAAAATGTTGGCAGGAGGTCTCAGATAGAGAATCTTGTTCAAGGTTCTAGGATCATCCGCTGCTTTTATGGTATAAGTTGCAATATCTTCTTCCTTGACAAAAATTACTGTTACAATGGGAAAAAAACAACTAAGAAAACATCAAGGCACGGGCATGTGTACAAATTAAGAAAGTCATTTGAGGGAAATGGTGATTGAAATTTATCCTAATACCTTTGGGATTTCCATCTCCAATTATTGCTACTTTGTCTCTAGGAGGAGCTGTGGCACCATCCTGTCCAAAGTTACTCAAAAAGTAGCCAGCAAATTCATTGGACACGACGTAAGTATATGGAATTCCTTCAGCCTCAGTTGATCTCCGGATGCCAGCCTTGAGCCCAAAAAAGCTTGCAGCAGGCTCAACTGCATGGATACAATCTGCATCCGGTACAAACTCCGATGGGAGGAATCTCTGAAATCCAATTGTTTACTTTTTTTTTCATCTCTCATTTAATTCAAGATTTATTGTCGTGACAGATTAAGAATTGGGTAGCAAATAAGTAGACAAGAGAAGAATGAAATAAATGAATCATGGCGATGATTAGAGCTAAATTATTACTGATAAAATATTTGGGCTTATTTGGCAGCACATTACGATAACTTTTTTGCATTTTAGCAAAAAATCAAAAGTATTAGCAAACAACTTAAAATACAGAAGAATTAAAACTATTTTCACATTTATGTCACATCACAACTAAAAGCAAAACACACTTTAAAATGTTGTGAAATGAAAACATGGCGGTGGCTTTTTCTATATAGAACAGCCTAAGACATTACAAATTGGCTAGTACGCAAATCTGATATTTGTGCATGTGTACTTTTCCCTTAACATCGAGAAAATGTTGTGAAACGAAAACATGGCAGTGGCTTTTTCTATACAGAACAGCCTAAGACATTACAAATTGTCTGATACGCAAATCTGATAGTTGTGCATGTGAACTTTTCCCTTAACATCGAGAATTAAGTATGGGTTCTAGACTTACTAGCTTGAGTAGCTAGTGACTTTCCATGAGGCATAGGAAGTCAACATTGAATGAAGCAAATGAGTTTTTCCGCAGCCTTCGCCCAGCCCGATGTCGTCATTTTCCTGATGAGGGAAAGGGTGGTTTGGTAGGGGAATTTGAGTTGGACGAGATGGGTGGGGATTTCAGTATGGGGGTTAATGGAACCAAAGAGTCATTCATCTAGACTTATTAGCTTGACTTTTTCCACACAAAACTACGAAAGAGTTCAATGAATCCACCCACCTATTAAAGTCACCTTATCAACAATTATAATCCAAACGGAGGAAAAAAAAAAACTTTCGGGAAAATTTTGAAGAGTTGTTTAGCAAGATGACCTGCATTGATACTTCCAGCTTCTTTGATGGCAGCAATAATCTTCACCTGATCAGCTATCTGTTGTAACCCAACTGTAGAGATCACTATATCGACTTGCTTGACTGCCTTCACCAAGCTCTCATGATTACAGATATCTCCCTGGGAAAAATCAGCACGATTTTAAAGACCAATATACTAAACCAAAGTATCAAACAGTTGATGGGCAAGATGTAGAAAACATACATAGAGAATCTTCACCCCAGCGCTCTTGAATCTCTCAATGAGTTGAGACTTTTCGGGATTAGAAGCTGTGCTTTCTCTGACCAATGCAAAAGTGGGGTGTGTGGAGGTGTCTGCTCAATACAATGTAGTCTATTATATGCTTTCGCTTTCTCTCTCTTCTCTCTCTCTTTCTTCCACTCTCTACAATTTATTCAACAATATATTTAATATGATATCAGATCCACTTTTCTGTGGCCTTCAATAAACGTCTTTGACGTTTTCCGGTGCTCCCTCTGGCGACCTCCTTTTTCCGATAGTTTTCACGCGCCTCATGCGGTGGGCGCTCTAGCGCTCCAGACTGCCACGTCAGCACTATTTGACTATTGATCGTTGACTTTGACTTTTCTAGGGTTGACCGTTGACTTTGACGGGACTCCAAAAGTTGACCAGATGTTTCCAACTCAATTTTTCGTCCTGATTTCAAATTTGTGGTCTATTTTTGCTTTTGGCATCTCTATATGGCAGAACACAAGATTCTTCTCCAAATTTAGGCGTTTATTTTTTTTTTTTTTTTTTTGCGGTTCACGTACGTCGGTTCATACATTGTTCAATTCGGTTCTACAACCTTTTTCTTTGGCACAGTTCAATCTGGTTCATTCTTCTTGCGGTAGGCACTCTTGGGTCAGATGATTTTTTTTTTGGGCTAAAGAAGCCCTTTTCAACCGGCCCACTTATGCTTTGTCAAATGCCGCTATCACCGGACACTGCAGCCTTTCCTAGGCTATCGATCCATTACTAGTAAGATTTTTTTTTTTTTTGTCAGACTTTAGCTCAGCCGACAATGCAAGACAGTCCAAGGGTTTCAGGCATGTTTAGCCTCTTTTAACCTGCCCTTTTTCTCAATGATTAGCCTCTTCAACCGGCCGAGTCAATCTACTAGTTAGAATTTTTGGGTCAGACTTTAGCTCGACCCACTAGGCGAGACGGTCCATGGGTTTGAGGCATGATTAGCCTCTTTAACCGGCCGAGTCAATCTACTAGTTAGAATTTTTGGGTCAGACTTTATCTCAGCCCACCAGGCGAGACGGTCCATGGGTTTCAGGCATGCAAGTTTCTTCATTACTAGTATATGGTTTTCAAGTCAAATTACAACCAAGTGAACCAAGCTCTTCTTTTATGGCGTTACTTGACAACTCTTTCACAAGCAGCTTTTTCGAATTCATTTTCTTTCCTTTTCTTTTATCCAAACTCAAGTTTACATATTGAGTTTGAGGGGATATTAAGAATATTATTTTATGTTAGGTTATTTTCATTTTCTTTCCCTTTCTTTTATGTTTTTTTTTTTATTCATGCTTTTGTTTTCCAACCTCAATGTTTAGACACATTGAGTTTGAAGGGGGATGTTAGTGTATATGTGGAGCTTGTCCCACATTAGTAAGAGTGGAAGCTAAGGCTCTTCTCTCTCTCCTATATAAGAAGGCTCTTGTATTCATTCCAAGTATGCTACTCAATACAATGTAGTCTATTATATGCTTTCGCTCTCTCTCTTCTCACTCTCCTTCCACTCTCTATAATATATTCAACAATATATTTAACAGGGTGTCCAGCTTTTGCGCTTGCCTCTGCTATATATTTTCTGATGTATCCGGTCCCTCCGATTACCAAAATCTTGCTTTCTTGAGCCATTCACAGAGAAGTTGAAATGAAAATGGACGGGGCAGTGGGTGTAAAGCAAAGCAGAGAGTAGCAACTATGTTCTGGGTAGTTAACAGTTTCAAAGAAAGGAAAGCAGAGTTCCTATTGTTATGGAAAGTTACCCCGGCACCTACCCAAGCGAATAGGTCTGCGTAGATGAATAATGACTCTTTGCTTCCTTCCATCCCCACGCATCTTGTCCAATGCATATTCCTCCACCAATCCCACCCTTTCCCTCATCAGGATGGAAAACGACGACATAGAGCTAGGGATCAGGATCCCCGGCAAGTAGGCCAAGGCTTGAAGAAAAACTTGCTTGCGTCCCTCAATTGCCGACTTCCTATGGCTAATGGAATGCTACCACCTGCTCAATTGAGTCAATTCTATTCTGGATGCGACATCGCCGACATGTATATAGTTTTATGTTGATATAAATTGAATAATGATGATCTCATTGAAGTAATTGAAAGGTTTTTTAAGGGTGAAGATGTATCAAAATAAATACTAATAAATAGATGAAATGATAGATGAAAGAAAAAATTGGTATTTATTATGACACATTAGAACCATTCAATTACTTTAATGAAATTTTCACCATTCAATTTTTTTATAGCATGTATACTGCAATTTTAACTACGCATACAAGCCAATTCCTTCTATTCTCAAATGTTCGAGAAAAACTACACACTTTACTCCCTTCAATTAAAAGCTAATTAATATTTTAACGCTTTTCTTGTTTCCCATGAGATAAAAGCTACTCACATTTGTACTATTACTTCAATAAGATTTATTGAAGTTATAATTGGAATTTCTTAGAATCACTTATAAGCATAGTTTTATCTAGTAAAAAACCAATATAAGACTTAATAAGCACCCATGCAACGCCTTCATAATCCAACCACTTAGTGGGACTACATTTTTAAGGTGTTACACCCAGGTTTGAACTCAAAACATAATTTTGACATCATATTAAAATATTTTTAAAAAATAAAAAATAAAAATTTTAAATATGAAAGAGCATAAGCAAGTTTTATAGAAGAAATAAATAAGAGAAATGAAACAAGAGATTTAAGGTAATTCAGTTTCAATTTTCAAAGGCCTATTATCAACACATAACATTAAAATAGCAATAAATAAATCAGTGGAAACATTTCATGGTCCTCCCATCAGCAAAAGCAAAAGAAAATTTGATTTGAAACGCTAAGAGATTAACATTTTCTATCGCAAGCTACAAAATAATCAAATTAAGGGCAAAAGGCAAGTAGCAAATGCAACATAGAAGATGGTAAGACATGTTGCCACAAACAATCGAGTGGCTCAAGTTTTAGAGAAAGTGATCCAGGTGTTCATTTGAAGTGGTGTATTTCACTTCTGGATAAAGCTCAAAGACTTTATACCAACAAAGGCGTCAATCTCAAAGTTTCCAGCTGATCCCTTCACAAACACAGAATGAATGATGGATATATAGAGTTTAAAGGGGATGGGAGATTCTGCAAAAAACAAAAAATAAGTATCAGCAGAATAGCCTAACCTTCATTGAGACTATCTTATAGCATTCTTCCGAGCTCAATTCAACAAGAGATCTAAGAGGATTACTTTCTATGCAAATTTTACGTACATGCCAATGTTTTTGTTCTAAAAAAAGAACTATATATGTGTGACACCTCACAAAAAAAGTGCGATGTGGTTAGTGTTTTTCTTGATCACTTTTTTTGGATCGGTACAAATGGTATAAGAAACAACCAATAACAAAGAGGATAATCTGACTACCCTACTGAACAAAATGAGGTAATATGGAGTATCCTAATAAGTGTTATCCATAAGCAAACGCACTATATATCAACTAATGAAAATGTTCTTACTCACCCTGTATTTTCTTAAGAAGTTGATCCTCTAGAACATAAATCTTCTCGAGGGTCTTGCCAATTTTTTTCTCCCACATGAGGACAATCTCATTAAAAGACAAAATGTTGGCAGGGGGTCTCAGATAGAGGATCTTGTTCAAGGTTCTGGGATCATCCACTGCTTTTATGGTATAAGTTGCAATATCTTCTTCCTTGACAAAAATTACTGTTAAAATGGAAAATAACATTCACTTCATCAGTACTTATACACATAGTCTGTAGATACAAAGAATGTCATTTAAGTTAAAAGATGATTGAATTTAGACAAACAACCTTTGGGATTTCCATCTCCAATTATTACTACTTTTTCTCTAGGAGGAGCTGTGGCACCTGTCTGTCCAAGGTTAGGCAAAAAGTAGCCAGCAAACACATTGGACACGACATACGCATATGGAATTCCTTCAGCCTCAATTGATCTCCGGATGCCAGCCTTGAGCCCAAAAAAGCTTGCAGCTGGCTCAACTGCATTGGCACAATCGACATCCGGTCCAAACTCTGATGGGAGGAATCTCTGAAATCCAACCACCTCTCATTGTTTACTTTTTTTCATCTCTCATTTTATTCAAGATTTACTGTCGTGACAAATTAATATGCAAATAAGTAGACAAGAGAAGTATGAAATAAATGAATCGTGGAGATGATTAGAAAATAAAAAATAAAAAATTGCTAATTTGGCAACATTTTTAAACAAATAACATAGAACACTCAAAATTATTTTCACCTTTATATCACATCACAACTAAGATGGAAGGAACTGTGCTCAGAAAAAAGAAAAAAAAAAAAAAAGAAGGGAATTGGCCAAGAAAGGTGGGAGGCGTGTGGCTAAACAACTTTCAAAACATGGGTTACATGGCACTGATGGCAGTGGCTTTTCCCACACAAAACTAATATAGAATTCAATGAATCCACCCACTGATTAGTTAAAGTCACATGATCAGCAATTATAATCCAAAGAGGAAAAAGGAACTTCCAGGAAAATGTTTAAAAGTTATCTAGCTAGATGACTTGCCTTGATATTTCCAGCTTCTTTGATGGCAGCAATAATCTTCACCTGATCAGCTATCTGCTGTGACCCAACTGCAGAGATCACTATATCGACTTGCTCGATTGCCTTCACCAAGCTCTCATGATGATAGATATCTCCCTGGGAAAAATCAACATGATTTTAAAGACCAATATACTAAACCAAAGTATCAAACAGTTGAGGGCAAGATGTTGAAAACATACATAGACAAGTATCACCCCAGAGCTCTTGAAGCTCTCAATGAGTTGAGACTTTTCGGGATTAGAAGCTGTGCTTTCCCTGACCAATGCAAAAGTGGGGTGTCCAGCTTTTGCGCTTGCCTCCACTATGTATTTTCCGATGCATCCGGTCCCTCCGATCACCAAAATCTTGCTTTTTTGAGCCATTTAAAGAGAAATTCAAATGAAAATGAACGGGGCAGTGGGTGTAAAGCAAAAGTAGAGAGTTGCGACTATCTTGGGGGTAGTTCACAGTTTCAAAGAAAGGAAAGCAGAGTTCCCTCAGATGCATAAATACATTAACATGGAGTTCCTAAATCCAATTGCTCATAGAAAGTTACCCTCCGATCCTACCCAAGCGAACAAGTCTGTAGACGAATGACTCTTTGGTTCCATCCACCCCATACTGAAATCCCCACTCATCTCGTCCAACGCATATTCCTCTACCAAACCCACCCTTTCCCTCGTCAGGAAGGAAAACGACGACATCGGGCTAGGCCAACTGGCCGGAATAGTTTATTATTTGCGACGTCCCTCATTGTTGACTTCCTATGGTTCGTGGAACGTTAAGGAAACTACACATGCTTAAACTACACGTCAATAGAAGCAATGTCCCCATCCAAACCGTCCGTAAATTGCAATATATTCTATTTGTTTTTGTTTTTGTTTTTTAATTCTTAAAAATTCTAAGCATGACAAATACCCTTATATATAAATAAATAATAATAATAAAAAAACCACATGGTAGTCGTGGACCATTTTTTAAAAATTTATGTTTGTTTATTTTCTTAAATTTGTTGTAATGGTATTTTTGTTATTTTCTTTACAAAAAGTGCATGTTGTAATTTTTAAGTTGCTTGAGGGAGACATTGTAAATTGTCTTATAATTTGAAGGAGTATATATAGTTTACCCAAATATTACCTTCACTCAAATGGACAAGTGTTCATTGGCAAAAGTTCCTCAATACACAAACCATTTTCTAAAGATTGGGTTAAGAGGAAATTTTTAGTGGCCCTTCATGAGATATTTTAAGAAGTTAAAGTCTCCCTTTAAGCGGGTAGATTGTGCATATTAATTTATTAGTACGTGAAACTTTTTTATATAATTAGTTTTTGTTAAAGTATTAATTAAATTATTAAATTAATCATTTTTATGTGATTTAACATTATTTTCAATTAAAAATAGTTAAATCCATTGTTTCATATCCTTTTAAACACCTTAAGCTTTTTAGATAATCAGTTTTTTTTTTGACATATCCACAAAGAGAAGGGAAAGGGAAGGAGAATTCAAATTCGAATTAGTAACCTCTTCTTTATAAGACGTGATACGCAACCAATTAAACTACCCTTTGAGGACTGGATAACTAGTGATTCAACGTAATATCAAATAAAATATTTTGAGTTTGAACTAACCTGCCTCCTTCATTTGCCTTATATTTCAATTAAAATATAGCCTACTACATATAGTGGTGTACTATTCATAAATAAAACAAAAAATGTATTTTACATTTCAACGTAGATAATATTTTAGTATCTTACTTGTCTAATTTTTTTTATTTAAAGTAAGAAATAGCAAAGCTATTGTGACTTGTGAGAGTGGTATCGCCTATAAGATTGTACAAGTTACAGCGACTAGAGCCTAGAGGGGAGCCTCGGGTGTTAGACTTGACAACCAGTCCAACAATGCCCTGTTGGCGAGCTCTGGAACTTCGTCATGTGGACAGTGTCCAGCTTGCAAGTTAACGAGAGACGTTTTCGGATAAAATTCCTTGATTCGGTTAGCCTTCGCAGGACCGACCCATGGGTCTAAGTCACCCCACAGCAACAACAATGGGCAAGAGAGCTCACTCAAGACACTGTCCAGAGTGTATTTGCTTTGATTAAACATGAACCTCGTCATTAACCTGTGAACAGAAAAAGAAGCGACAGCATTAATGAATGTTTAGAAGAAATAAGAAAAACTATGCAGGGGATGTAAATTGCTTATTTTGCCATAACCAAACTGAAAGTAGAGATCATTTGTTTTTTGAATGCAGTTTCAGTTATCGTATATGGAAGTTCTTTATGCATCGTTGTGGAATGGAGGATCCTTCTCTGATTTGGAAGGAAGTTTTACAATTAGGAATCAAAAATTGGGGAAATAAGGCTTTAAAGGGTCTTCTTTGTAGATTGGTTTTTGGTTCAGTGGTTTATAATCTTTGGAGAACTAGAAATGAAGTTAAGCATTCTGGCAGTCCAAATACTGAAGAACAAATTGTCAAGAGGATTCTTTGGGAAGTAAGGGCTAGAATAGTTGGGAAGGGTATTTTTCCTAAAACTAGAGAGAACATCTCCTTAGTTTCTCTATGGAATTTGCCTGTAAGTATTTTAAGGTGATCTAGTCCTTCAGAGGCTTTAGGTTTTTTCTGCAGAATATGTTCTTGCAGAGGAGGGTATTCTGCAGATATGCAGAGTCGCAGCTGCAGATTTGTTCCTGCAGAATCAGTAAGTTAGGCATTTCTAGCAGAGAAGTGCGTTCGTTCGTTGATCTTCCGCAGTGATCGTTCGCAGCATCAGTGAGTTAGGCTTATTTAGCTTAGTAGGGCGTTTCGATCGCTGTGTTCGTTCGCAGAAGCAGTTCCTCTGAGTTTTGTTCTAACTTTACAGATTTGTTTGTAGTTGTTGTTTTAATCTTGCTTGGCTTCTGTGAAGCTTGTTTGACCCGTTAGTAGGGTTTGTAATTGTTGATGATTGTTTTTGGATTGGTTTGTTTTTAATGAAATGATTTATTCATCAAAAAAAAATAAGAAAAACTATGTTTAGATCATGTTAAAGGCCAATTGGGTCTTCTTTTAATCTGCATTGCTTTATAAACAAACCTTTGATATCTAAACAAGTACCTGTAATAAACTTCTCCAGCATTGGGGTCAGCTGCAGGCCTTGTTATTGATTCCACAAGGTAGTCATCTACATTGGAGGAATTTACATACACCTGTGTCACCAAAATAATGCTCTTACACTACGCCATTCTAAGCAATTCATGATGCTTAAAGAATCAAGCATCTTTACCCATTCACAAGAACATATGTTTAAGAAGTCATGTTTCATAACAGAAAATAAATTAAGAATTTAATCCTGGACAAATAATAGACATTCTGCTCATGCTGCTCATGCTCAAATATGAAATACCCATTAAGCTTTGAAATGAAAGCCATTGTTAAATTAGGTAGAAAGTGACATACACTCTTTAAGACAGATTCAACACGAGCTGGTTGCTTTGCCTGCCAGAACAAAAATCCAAGAACTATACGCTGGAAAATTTCCTTCAGTGGCTTTATGATCGACTTCTGCAAGAGTGTTTCTTCAGTCTCTTCAGTTTTGCTATTTGCATTTCCAAACTGTCCTGCAGAATTTAGTAGTGCCACTCCAACAACTTGTGCAGGCAACCCCGCTGCTGCAATCAAAGCAGTAAAGCCTCCAAGGCTGAAAAATTACCATGATTCACACATGTATCATTTTCTACGACAACTTAAAAGGAAAATAGATAAAGCCACACTCAAGATAGTTACAGATGATTACAACATAGAGATTGGACGTGTTTTGTTTCACCACAATTTCTTAGGAGGTGGGGACTCATGTCCATTGATGTACAACACATAATTGATTCCACTTAAGAAAATAAGAAAAGAAACATATGCTATGCACTACAACTGTATGCATAAACCAGATATTGTATTTTAGGCTTACATCAGGCTGGAACAAGGCATAAATACTATGCACTAGAAGGCTCACGTTATATCAGACTACATTCAAAAAGGCGCAAGCCTTAATTACAAAGCCGTGCATAAGATGAGAGTAGGCAGTCCTGTGCTAATTACTACTCCATAAGTTTTCCAAAAACAGAGGAAAATCAATGAAGCAGTCAAAAAGCTTCATATTTGGTGATCCAACTACAAAGATCAGAGTTTATGATTCAACCAGAGAATATCAGTTGACTTTATCACAAAATTTCATCACATATAAATGAAATGAAGAGGCAACAACTAGCCAGTTATTCTTGGTCACTACCTGTTTCCAACTAAAACTGCTGGTTCCTTCACTATCTCCTTCAAGAAGTCCACTACTTGATCCCTCCATACCATAGCATCATACTCGATAATTGCCTTGTCACTCCACCCAAACCCCAACAAGTCTATGGCATAAACCTTGTAACTTTTAGCCAACTCCAGGTATATTGTACCTGCATACATGGTTCATCATACATCAGGCCGATAAACTTTGTATCATAATCAACCAAATACATAAAACAAAAGCCATTGAGTCTGTTTGGCAACGGTTTTTGCCCAAGCCTTTTGCTTTCTATCAAAAAAGCAAATGCATTAACAAATAATTCAGTAACACAAAATACTCAAAACTAATTTCACCTTTATCTCAAATTAAAATACTTTTTCATGCAAAAAATAAAAAACTCTCTTTAAAAAGTTTTGCCAAACAAACTCATTGTCTTTAGTCTTCAGCACAAAGGTCTATGCAAACTCATCCATCATCAAGTGACATAAAGAGAGCACCTATGACTCACTCCAAATTCCCAATCTACAAATTAGTACTTAACGATGAAATGTGCAATTTACTTGCATCTTGATCTCATGTTACAATACTATTATCCCCTAGCTTCCGCTTAATTAACACAGACACAGATATATTGGTGGTGAATAAGGTGAATCAATGACATGACAAGACGGTGCAGAGTGTCATTAGAACTAACATAAGATTTGATGGAATATGAAAATGTGGGAGTCCAAAGAACTAACCTCCAGTGAAATGCGGAAGCACCAAACCCATGAATAAGAACGACCGGAAACCCTTCTCCTCGCACCACATAATGTATCCGGTGACCCCGCCAGGTCCAAAAATTGTACCCTTCTGGCTTGAACGGCAATCTCTCAACCCCTATGCAAGAATTGAACTTAACCCACGCCCCATTTGCGTAAGCACACGTAAAATCCGCATAACAAAACAAGCGAAAGAAGAAAACTGACCTTGAGCAGGTTCGGTTACCAAGGACGAACCCATAATGGAAACTCCGGAAGCCACAATTCCTCTCAAAGCGAAGCCCCTCCTGTTGATCTCACACTTGCTTCCTTCAAATACAGAGAGGTGCCCAAATAAGTTCATAGATATTCATTTCAAAATCAAAAGGAGGGACACAAGGAAGTTGCAGCTTACGGTGCGGATAAAATCTGTTGGGGAAGGGTTTGAAGAGCTGTGTTCTGAGTGAAGGGGATAGAGCACATGAAGACGAAGAAGAAGAAGAAGAATACATTGAAGCTTTTAAGAGTAATGACAAAGAAAATAAAACCCTGGAACTATTGACACACAGATTTTAAGAGTAATGACAAAGAAAAGAAAACCCTGGAATTATTAACACACAGATTTTTGTAAGAAGATTGTTGGAGTTGTTGTGCTTTGAGTTCTGTGGCTGGTGAACGTTTGGGTGTTGTGGCCGACTCCACTCCAAGCCAGTACGAGATTGCTTTTGCCACTTTGCTTATGCTGGCTTAGAGCATCCTACTAAAAATTTAGTTAAATTTTACTCTTAAAATCTACTTTTTGCTTAAACCCTAAAGCGAAATTGAAATAGCACCCACGTCAAACTCCTTATTTCTAATATTTTTTTAAAAACTTCAACAAAATTTACAAAAAGTTTTACATCAAATTTTTTATCAGGGTTAAATATAACATTTGTCATACTTCATTTTCAAATTTATAAAGAAATAAAAGACAAATGTTATTTATTTTATTTGATTGTAGGCTATCTTGAAAACTACATTTTTAAGAAATTAATGATAATTTGTTTCATATTAATATGAGTATTATTATGATGTTGGGTACAACAAATAATTTGATTTCACAATAAATTATTTTATGTATGTGAGCATATAAATTAATTTTATGGTAGTTAAAATAGTTGGTTTCACAATAAAAAATAATATTTTATTAAAATAGAATAATATTTAGAGAGTTTGACATCAGAAATCGAAACTGCTTTCATTTATGTACGATTTGTTTTTTTGGTACACTGCCCTGAGTTGGAATCCCATTCTAATCTATAGTGTACTTTACTATTTTTAACAAAATGGCAGGGAAAGTAAACCAACCATGACTTCCTAACCATAACGGTGGTTTAATTTCATTTATAGTTCATTTAACATTGTATTTGAGATATTTAAAAGTGTTTTTAACACTCAAAAAATTTGTTTAAAAAAAAAAGTACTCGCTTGATAAAAAAATTAAAAACACTTTTAAGTGTTTAAAAATAGCTAAAACACACTTTTAGCAAAATCTTAAAAATCAAACTTTTGCCTAAAAGCTCATTTAACTTAAAAGTTATATTTTTAAAACGTTAAACCAAACGATTTTTTACATAAGAAAAGTGCTTGAAGTATTATAAATTTTACTATAAGTTCCTTACAAATACAAACTCAATAGTAACTCTTTTTTTAATAAAAAATAAATACCACATGACTATCATGTGACAATTCATATTTAGTCGTTGATGTGACCATAAAATCTATCATATTTGTTTGTAAAAACAATATTATTATGTCAATTTATAAACATGATAATCAGCGTGTGAATTAACATATAACAGATTCATATTTTACAAGCTGATGTATTAAATATGTGAATTATCTTATTAATTTGTAAAGAATTTATAATAAAAACAGTAATATCTAACAGCAAAAGAAAATATATCGTTCATAGTGAGAAGGGTCTAATCATAATATAAAAAGAAAAGCAGAATAAAAGAAAATAAAGATGAGAATTTTAGGTTGATCCGTCAATAATTTACTCAAACTACCGTTATTGCTAGGGGTAAAATAGCTTTTGCGGTTAGTGGCTAAAACCACTAATCAAACATTTAGGCGTTAGTAGAAATCTACTTAACAGGTAATGGTTAGCGGATCTATGCTTAATCGCTTTTCTACTAACCTTTTTTTATTGGGTCGGTTTTGGGCTCACTTTAAACCATTTTTTTCTCACTTTAAACATTTTTTTTTTCCATTCATGGCCATTTTAATATTAAAAATTGTTTGTTTAAATTGAGCATTATATGAAATATAAAAGAGACGCGTAATAACCACTAGACTATAATAACTTATTATTACTTATTATATAAAAAATATATTATATTTTTTTAAAAAAGTGGTTAGTGGTTAGCGGTTAGACGTTTTTTCAAAACCCACTAACTGCTAACCGCCAACCACCTAGGTGATAGTAATTAACGGTTAGCGGATACAATTAGGCGATTTTAAATTTGACCCCTAACTACTGCAGTTTATCGGTCTATATTTATTTATTAAAGCTTACAAATAACCATGATCAAATCCCAGTAATTCAATTATACTGCAAGATTTGGTTCCTCTTCCCTTGGTTTCTCTCGCCCCATCTTCTTCGTTCTCACCAATTCCGTCAAAATTCAAACCCCGGTGCTTCCTCAAACCGATCAGAGTAGCCCATTTTGTCTCCCTCCGAAACGACGGCGTTATCGGTCAGTGCTCACCGGTAAGAAAGAAAACCGCCTGTTCATTCGTGCACGGTTCCTCGTCTGAATTCGTGTACGTACGGTTCATATTTCGGTTATATAAAGGTGAGTATTATTGCCACGCTTTGGAAAATGTATCCAAAGAAAGGCGGAAAATATTTCATGGAAAAACTACTAATTTTCCCTTGCTTGGCTTGGCTGACCATCCTAAAATTTTCCCGACTTGTGTTCATAGATAACACCAACGAGTGACGACCCCACACCGCGTATTACAAATGTTTAGCGTTGCGTGTTCGGCCATGGAAGCTCCGGCCAGGTTACGGTTCCTGTACGGCCGCTCCATTCTCACCCACCAAGTCTTCGCCAAAACGACACCGTTTCCTTCGCTCATAGTCGCTAACCGAGACGACGCCGTAACAAGACCCCGCTTCTCTCTCTCACACGCTCACGCCCGCTCTTCATTCTCGGCGGTCCCTTCGAATCCCAATCCCTTCTCGTCCCTCTCCTTTTCCCGGCCCAGTAACCCGCCGACTCCGACCAATCATTTTAGCCAATTCCTGTCCGGCTCGAACGACGCCGTTTCCGTGTGGAGCCGGGCTTCGGAGAGTTCTAATGCGAGCAATGCGGGGTTTCTTGGCGGCAAAGAGCGGGTCGTGGCGGTGGTGTTGTTGGGGTGGCTCGGGGCCAAGACGAAGCACCTGAAGAGGTATGTGGAGTGGTACAACGCGAGGGGGCTCCACGCGGTGACTTTTGTGGTCGACGTGAGAGAGCTGTTGTGGTTCGATTTGGGGCAAAGACTCGAGCAGCGGATCTCGGCGTTGGCCGACGAGCTCGTCTCATGGGTGTCGGAGGGGGAAGAAGACGGCAGAGAGCGGTGCTTGGTTTTTCACACTTTTAGCAATACGGGTTGGTTTGTGTAGGTTGAATAGTTAAAACTCCTTCATGATTATAATCGTACTTTTTTTCTTCTTTCCTTTTTGTTACAGCTTGTTTTACCGAATTCAACTACTGTTGGATTTTTGCAGCTATGGTGCTCTTCTTGATGCTTTCCAGGGTAGAAAGGACCTAATGGAGAAGATCAAAGGATGCATTGTTGATTCGGGAGGAGGCGACCCGTTTAATAATCAGGTTCTTTTGTTTGTTTCTTTTTTTTGAACTCATCCATTAAAGTGAAAGCATGTTTAGGAGATTTTAGTCTGATTTGTTTGATTTTGTTAATGCACATTTTGTGATGGGTGATTTAGTAGGTTTTGATTGATTGACTGAGGATATTTAGTCTTGTTTTGTAGCATTGGTTATGCACCTCTAAGATGAAAGATGTGTGCCTGTTTGTATAATGTTGAACGTATGACTGTTAATGGACTGCAACTACAGGGAGTTAAGTGTTACTTTCAAAACCATAGATTGGCAAACAGAACTCACCCTGCGCCTCAAGTGGGTAAAGTGTGATCCTAAAATGAATTAATGCTCATTGGACAGGGTGCTTTAAAAGTCTTTTTCAGTTTTACATATCCTTCTCCGCCTCCCCAATTATGTATACCTATAGTTTCAATAGCTCTTTCCCGCTCTCCTAATATGTTTGGGCATATGGGCTCCATCATCTGTCTTGTAAGGCTGTTGGAGTTAGCTTAGTGATTCTTTCCTACTCTCTTCCTCCCTCCTAAGATGTAATTTTAAGAGTCCACATCTGACTGAGTTTGATTTGGCGTATGGGATCCTTCACCTGTCTTGTAAGGCTCTTGCAGTTACTTCAGTGATAGTTTACCCACACTACTCATCAACGATATTTCTCTTCCTGGACCATCATTCTCATTTATGAAGCATTCTTTTTTTCCCCCACTGAAGCTCACCTTAATCTAATTAGAAAGTGGCAATCTGTGATACGTAAAAAGCAAGTGCTATAGTTCTGTTTGTTGGCACCTGCCAGCCTACATTTTTAAACAACAATGAAGTGACTTTTAAGTGAATTAAACTATCCAAATCAACCCAGGCAGTCCAACTGAATTATTATTTGACCTGGACTGGTTTGAGGGCAGCTTTGGTCGAGCCCGGTTTTTCTTTAAGAGATGATGAAATCTGTTTCTACGTTGCAGTTATTGTGTAAGATTTTATTGGAGTTGCCATTGTGAATAATGATTTGTTTAAGTTTTCTGTTAAATTCTTAACAACCATTCTTTCTTTCTTTTTTTCTCTTTTTTTTTTTTTGAAAACTTTAAAAACTTGTCATCAATAGAATCCAGGATTGAGGCTGCAGATGCGCCTCCTATGATGCCCAAATATGTTTTTTGGTTCTACTCTCTTCTTAAAAACCCATAAAAGATGTTCGCACTCAGTTACTAGACTGCTTTTGTTGTTAAACTTCTTTGACCACATTTGCCTACTTGAGTGAAGGTTGGATTTATGGACTGTGTTAGGTTATTCTGATCATGTATTCCCAGCTTTTAAATCCCTGTGTTTTGATAAGTATTTTGGTCGAGGATGTTGGTAGGATTCCATTTTGATTGACTGTAAGGATATTAGACGATAACTTGTATTAACCATGACAGGTGTGGGCAGCTGGATTTTCTGCCGCTCTACTGAAGAAACGCAGCTCTGCGGCATACCCTGTAGTTGAGGCTGGAGAATTGAATGAACCTTCCATAATTGAAACTGTGCTTCTATCAGCTTTGGAGAAGCTTTTCGCTTTTTTATTGAAGTTGCCAGACGTGGAATTGTAAGTATTTTGTTTATGTTTCAGCTTTTGCTACAAAACCCTTACTATTTGACACATATCTACTTGTTCCTAGATGACAAGTAAGTAGGTGCTCTAGAAAATGGTTGGAATTTAATTGCACTTAATTTTTGTTTGGCAGGAGGTTAACAAAAATATTTTCCACCCTCTCAAAAAGCCAGCCATGCTGCCCTCAGCTTTACCTGTATAGCACGGCAGACAAAGTGATTCCTTTTCAGTCTGTAGAGTCGTTTATTGATGAACAGAGGAGGATGGGGAGAAAGGTAAGGTCCTTCAACTTCCAAACATCCGCTCATGTTAACCATTACAGGACTTTCCCCAACATATATGTGTCGGAGCTGGATAATTTTCTGAACGAGTGTTTTGCTATGATTAAGCAGTTGTGAATCCTGCAAATGTTGTTGTTGTTTGTGGTATTTGAAAGGCATTGGAGCAATATCATCAGGGGATCTATCTGTTCCTGTTCTACATTACATTATTAAAAAATAAATTACCCTTGAAGATTATTAGTGTTTTTTTTTTTTTTTTAATAATTTATTTAATGCCAATTTGTATAGTTATTCACGAAGTTGATTTTAAGAATTTTAAATGCCAAATTTTTTCTCATTGCAATTTCTCTAGATTCTCCTTATTGATAGGGAAAGGACTCGGGAGTCGTACAAAATAAAAATAAAAATGGGGCAGCCCGTAGCCCTACATATAGGTTAGGTGCTACCAAAAGAGTAGGCGTGACAAACAATCTTCGGATTGCCTGGGAAAGGTGGGGCGGTTAGAAGGTCAACAAATCAGAGGGGTATGAAATTATTAAGGGAAATTTTATTAACCCCATGAACTTTTGTAGCTTTTATAGGCACTCTTTTAACGTTCAAAAATGAGAGTATTGAACTTTGATTTTCTTTCACTTTTTCATTTCTGTTAAGTTTAACAGAAATGTATGAAATCACTAAAATACCTTTAGTTATTTTTTTTAAAAATTTTTTCGTTTAATTTAACTGTAATATTTAACGGCAATGGGGTATTTGAAACAAAACGAAAGTTTTTTATGCGAATTTTTGAACATTGGGGGGTGTACAAAAATCTTAATGAAGTTTCCCCAATTATTAAACTATCTTTATTTTTTATTAAATAAAAAGTATTTATAAATAAGGGTAAATTTGAAATTTTAAAAAAATTTAAGAGTATAAAAGTTTTTTATTCATTTTACTGTAATATTTAATGATAGAAGTATTTAAAACAAAACAAAAGTTTGATCGGAGGTGTTTGTAAAAGGAAAATGTTTAGTGCTCTTTTAGTGTTTTGGTATCCTTTCAACTGTGATGTGACTTTTAAAATTACAAATAAATTAAAAGTTAATAATGATAATCTTAAATTCAACAGTAATTTTAAAAGTTACATCACAGTTGAGAGGACAACAAGAGAACACTAGAATAGCACTTATAATGATTTTAAAAGTTACATCATAGTTGAGAGGATAATAAGAGAACATTAAAATAGTACTTACGGTAATTTTAAAAGTCACATCATAGTTGAGATGACACTAAGAAAACACTAAAAGAGCACCTATAGCTAGCATTTCCCTTTGCAAAAAATACGTAACTTTATGCGGGTAAGTGAAGTTATCCCAATTTCAAAAGTTACAATAACTTTGTTCTCAAGAGATAACTAAATTAGCTATAAATTACGTCTCATAAAATGAAGATCACTAATTTGAATTCTCCTCCCTAACCTCTTGTGTAAACACGAAAAAAAAAAAAAAGTCCAAACATTACCCTGTTCGAATATCCTCTTCCCCAAGTGAAATGAAATGTCTAGGTTCATTGAACCCTCAATACCTAAATACATCCAACAGTACATATAAGAAGAGTGGTTGGTTTCCATTTGTGAACCCAGAGACGCAAACGACAACACACCTAACTAGGTGCAAAACAGAGTTCCCAGAACGATGTCGTTTCCGGAGGATTCGATTGAGACTTCTCCGCTGAATTCATACGGCGCTGTGGTCCTCGGCGGTACTTTTGACCGTTTACACAACGGCCACCGCTGCTTTCTCAAGGTCTCGCTCTCTGTGTTTATTGTTGATTAATTTGTTAAAATTGGCGTTATTGATGTTATTATGATGGGATTTGATGAGGTTGATGGGGTAAGAATAATGAATTAGGCGGCGGCAGAGCTGGCGAGGGATCGAATAGTGATTGGAGTTTGCGACGGGCCGATGTTGACTAACAAACAAGTGATCTTTTTGAATATCTAAAGGGTACTCGTGGTTATGGATGTTTTGGTAGGTGTTTTGTTGTAGTCTAAAAATAAAATAGGTTTGCAGGTGGGATGGACCATGCAATTTTATCTATTAGCAGCTATTACTTGGCTGGGATTTTAGTTGGTTGTGAATATTTAAGGTCCAACTAGCTTTGCTATGTTTAATGTCTTAACTTTTGTTTCCAGGAGCCATTAGTGATTTTATTTCTTTGATTTGATTTGTGGAATAAATTTGTCAGTAATCCTCATTCAGTTTCATTTGTGGCGGTGCATTTAATTTTTTCAAGAAACATGCAGGCAGTAGTTGCTTGTTTAAAATCCGACTTTATATGCAATAATTGTAAAGTCCTTTTGTTTCTGGAAGATTTATAATTGATGGTACCAGAACACTCTGCATCAAGCCCAACTTCAAAATTAGTATACAGTCTCATTTATGGCCTTCTTCCTTGTCACATTCATCGACTTTGTTGCGCAAACCTTATGCTCCTTTTCTTTGAAATTTAAAAGATGGTATGACTTAATTACTTTTTCCATCTTTCGCAGTTCTCAGATATAATACAGCCCATTGAGGAAAGGATCCATAATGTCGAAAATTACATCAAGGTATATGGTACAAGATGTACATTCTGTATATATATATTTTAATAGATGAGATAGTCAACCAATACAAACAGCAAAACAAAGTATATTGTCTATCAAGAAAGGGCTACCATGGGGATCCGATCTAATACGTCTATATTTGCAAAATAAAGGGTTTAAATGGAAAGAGGGTACTTGTATTTTATTAAAATTTTCCATTAGGTTTTAATATCATAATAATGATAATTTCAATGGCCCATCAATTGTAGATGAAAATTTAGTTTGTTATTGATGAATATGTTTTACATCTTAGTATCTTACTAGTTCTAAAATAAGGTCTCAGAGTGATATTTGATTTCATTAAGAGATAATTCTTGATTAACTCAATGGAGACATTTTTATCACAACTAAAGGTTTGAGTTTCCAATGTTGATCCGTGTTTCTTCTTAATTACTTGTAAACCTTTGTCCAAAAAATTAGGCCTTAATATCATGGATCTATTGCAGATTGAAGTTGTAGATCTGGTTTCTGAAGAATCTAGTGGAGAGAAACTAAGTTCGACTACATTGAGGAAGCTTGAGGCTGAGAAGGCCAAGAAACAACAGGTGGAGTGAATATTGGCCTGAAGAATCTGCTTGAGAGTGGTTGAGTTGAATAATATAGAGGAAGCCTGTGGCTGAACCAAGACGGCAACAGCTAACCGGCGTTTCTGTGTCGGAATTTTCCCAGGATTATAGTACTAGTGACAATGATGTTATATAATCTCCACATTTTGTTGGTAGAAAAGTGTTACGTGAATATGCAACGGGGATAAATTTTAGGTTATGAGGGAACCTAGATCTTAGATTCTAAGGGAACCTAGACATTTTTTAAATACAAAGTTTAATGATTGAATTTTGCATGCCTTTTTATTCAACGTTTTCTCTCTTAAATAGAGAAAATTAGGGCTGGGTATCGGTCATATCAGTCCGGTTAATAGAGTTATCGGTTATTGATGATAAGTTATCGGTTAACGATTCTTGACGAAAGAATCTTGAATAAGCTATCGGTTAATCATATCGGTAATCGGTTAAACTCGTTAAAACGGTTTTTGTAACTTTTATTGAATTTTTACTAGTTGCTAATTAGGCCAAAAATTAATTATTTTGAGAGTTCAAATATTTTTATTTGGCTAAAACCTAAAATAACTTATTAAAATTAGTTGTTTTGCTCTTTTGAGGGCCTAAATATATATGGCTAAAATGTTTATTGAATCTTTTTTATATTGATCAATTGCATCTTTTTATATTATAAAATAAAAATTAAAAGAGTAAAAGTATAAAGTTAAAAATATATATAAAAATTAAAATATTTATCGGTCATATCGGTTAATCGATATGAAAATTTTAACCAACCGATAAGATTACAGTAAATTTTTAACCGATTACCGATCGGTTAATTATATGAACAGTTATATCGGCTCGATTCTAATGTCGGTAATGTTTAATCGATTAAGTTAATTTGCCCACCCCTAGAGAAAATAAGCTTACTTGGAGTTGAATTCTATAATTGGTAATCAACTCTCGCAATGACTCTATTACTAGGAGATTACTCCTACGAATTGGAAAAACAATAAACTAAAGCAATAAAGCTGTAACATAGATAAGGTAGATGACTTATCACCTTAATGATTCTCATCTACTATACTTCTACTACGAAACTTTAATTAAAAAATTACTACTAATTATTAAAAGGCTCTTACTACTTCGCATGTTTTATCCCTTATCTTCCACGTTATCTCATAACATTCCACCCTCCTTAAAATTACCCTTGTCCTCAAGGGCAAAATTTGAATATCTTAGTAGATTTTCAAAGGGTCTCCAATATCTTCTTGACGATCATCGTGATCTTCTCCGGGATCTTTCATGTTCTCTGCCATGCTCCTCATTTGCTTCCTTGGTGGCCTTTCACCTTGTGGGAACCCTTCCATCTCTATCGTCATTGCCTTCTTGAAAGAGGAAGGTCCTATAAAACGAATCATGAACACCTGCAGTTTGTTTCCAACATGTGATCCCTTGATGACATTGAAAACAAAAGGAGGTAATTTTGTGTTGATAGCAAGGTTTGCCATAAGCTTGAAAAGGGGATGTTTTTGGTTGTGTGGAGGGTGGTTGGGACCATGTCAATCGGCGTGGGCCCTAAAAGCTGCAAATTTGATGCGGTGTGTGGTACGTTTTGGTTGACTTTCGCAATGGTTGTTGGGAGCTCTAGAAGTAGCAATTCTGTTGGGTTTGTCGGTGGTTGGGATTAACTCAAGCGATGGAATCTGTACCGAGTTTTGCTGTGAAGCCTCTTGTGAGTTCGGAATGTGCTATCCATAATTTCTTTCAAAGTTTGGTTGATGATCTCTTTCCAAGATTGTTCAAGGCTCTCTTTGGACAGCTTTTGGATTGCTTCTTTGATCCCTTTCATGTTTGCTTCCAATTTTTGAATCCGTTCTTCATCTGTAGCCATGGCAGCGATTCTGGTTTACTGGACTTTGGTGAGGGTAGGGTTAAGGCGTGGGATTTTTGTATGTGGAATGGGTTGCTTGTTTTTGGGTATTTTCTAGTTTGAGCGGAATTGGATTAAACCTGACTCTTATACCAAATTGTTACGTGAATACGTAACGGGGATAGATTTTAGGTTCTGAAAGAACCTAGACCTTAGATTATGAACCTAGACTTTTTTTAAACATAAGGTTTAATGATTGAATTTTTCATGCTTTTTTATTCAATGTTTTCTCTCTTAAATAGAGAAAATAAGCCTACTTGGAGTTGAGTTCTATAATTGGTAATCAACTCTCACAATGACTCTACTACTAGGAGATAACTCCTACGAATTGGAAAAACAATAAACTAAAACAATAAAGCTGTAGCATAGATAAGGTAGATGACTTATCGCCTTAGTGATTCTCATCTACTAGACTCCTACTACAAAACTTCAATTAAAAGATTACTATTAATTATTAAAAGACTCATACTACTCCACATGCTTTATCCCTTATCTTCCAAGTTATCTCATAACAAAAAGTTAGTGAAAGATCATCCAAATTACATTGGAAGTATAAACTCTTGCAGCCATACTTCTTGTTCACATAGCAGTCTTTTTTAACCTAAAAAACTTCATGTTGGAGGATTTTTTTTTTTTTTTAATCGGTAAATATCAATTTATTAAAAGCATAAGGGGCGCATCCCATGTACACATGAAGTATACAAAAAGAGCCCACAAATGCAAACTTTTAATTAGAAAAAGACGTACAAAAATCTATAAATTTAGCAAGCATTGAAGCTTATAAAGATTGCTTAATTGTGATATTAGCTTCCAACCATCTGGATCTCATCATGGGTTGAAAGATTGTTTCTATTATTTCATACCTTCTCAGTTTTATTCTTGTCTTTCGATATTTTTAAGAAAGCGTTTCATATTTATGCACTACGATTATCTATCCGGCTTTAACAATGTAAATAATCATCCTCCTTGGTTTATCTTTCCTTGTTATTTTACTTATTTTTTAAAAAAATAAAAATAAATAAAAACCGAATAAATGTGCTCAGAAAGTTCTTTTAAAAAAGTAAATATAAAAAAATAAAGAATTGAAACGATGCCGTAAGAACGTGCCCGATAATTAGGGCGAATTACAACCCCCCGCGCACTACACAATAACGGCTATTTCAAAATTCTAAACGAAAGTTTGAAATTCAGACTCATACTTATATAACGAACTGTAAGGAAACCGAACGATCACAACCCCCCAATTGAAGAGTTTCTTCTCCTATTGAAGAGAAAGAGAGAGAGAGAGAGAGAAGGAACTGAATTTGACAAGCTTTTCACAGATCATCGATTTCTCCAAGGTCTTACGGAATCCCACTTTGAGTTTCTTTCTTTCTTCTTGGTTTTCATAGGTTTTAGAACTTTTCAATTTGCAAGGGCTCTTTAATCCCATATGTTTGATGGGGTAATGTTGGGGTGGGGTGGGGGATGGGGTTCATTATCATGTTGCAAACCCATTCTCGAACTTGCAGATTTCCATGGTTTCTTTAGTATTTCACATTCGTTTTTTCTTTTTATGGTTAGGGCACTGTCGTTGATGGGTTTTTCCTTTATCTTATTTCCATTACTCGTCACTTTCTTCACGGTTTTGTTTACTAATCAGAACATTGAAATTACCAAATATTTTAATGAAGCCGTTTCTTAAGGTTTCTATAGGTTCTAATATTTCTAGTGTTCTTGATGGATTTGCTGTTTTCCCTTTCTTGAGTGCATGTTTCAAGCCTCATGCTAGTTATCTGTTTGATTCAGATCTCTTGGAGCAGTAATTCAGAGGGAATCAGTGAATTCGATTCAAATTTTTGAAACTTTCAAGCGTACACTTCTGAATTTTTCTTCTAAAACCCATTGCGTTTTTATGCTCCTTGGTTTGCCTCTAAATGGATTTTCTTAGTATTTTGGCAGGTGGGTTTCGCAGATTCTTGCAAAGATGAATGATCTTATGACAAAATCGTTCTTAAGTTATGTGGATCTGAAGAAGCAGGCCCAGAAGGACATTGAAGCCAATCTTGAAGACTCTGACGAACCGAACCTCTCTCAGTTCTTTCAAGAAGTTGACACAATCAAGGCCGAAATGGAAGAGATCACCAATCTCTTGTTTGATCTTCAACACCTGAATGAAGAGACAAAGTCTACCCACAGCGCTAAAGTTCTTCGCGGGCTAAGAGACCGAATGGAATCAGACATGGTTGCAGTTCTCCGAAAAGCCAAGATCGTCAAGGCAAGGCTAGAATCGCTCGACCGATCCAATGTGACCAATCGGAAAATCTCAGAAGCATACAAAGAGGGAACTCCTGTTGATAGGACAAGGATGTCGGTCACAAATGGTTTGAGAGTCAAGCTGAGGGAAATGATGAATGATTTCCAGTCCTTGAGAGAAAAGATTCTATCGGATCACAAGGAGGATCTCAAGAGGAGGTACTACACTGCAACTGGCGAAGTACCAAGTGAGGAGGTGATTGAAAAGATGGTTTCAGGGGCTGTGAAAGTTAAGTTATTTGAAGGGAAAACGGAGGTGGATTTGAGGAGTAAAGAGAGGCATGAGGCGGCCATGGATATTCGGAGGAGCCTGAACAAGCTTCATCAGGTCTTCCTTGACATGGCTGTTCTCGTTGAGACACAAGGGGAAAAGGTGGATGATATTGAAGAGAATTTGGCGGGTGCGGGTAACTTTATCAGTGGGGGAACCAACAGTTTTTACTACGCCAGTCAAATGAAGAAGAACAGGAAATGGGCTTACTGGGTTTGTGCTGTAGTGCTGATTATATTGTTGGTGTGCATCATTTCTTCGTTGGCTTCTTGATGGACAGGGCAGAAAATCATCTGGAGACTGTAAAGTGGTTTTTTGTTATGTAAATTCATCTCTAGTTGAGCTTTTCTGAGCTCAGGGAGGGTTTTTTCTTTCTTTCTTTTTTTCTCTTTTAATGGCTTTTAGGTAGAATGGTTCCTGTCTGATAGACCGAGATTTTGTCTTGGTTGATGGTAAATATTTTCATGAAAATTGAATTTGCTTGTTGATTACTTGGTCAATTTTCTTTTAGAGACAAGTGTGTTCCTCTTCTTATTTTATATGCTGTTTTTTCTCCTACCATTTGAGTGGGTTTGGCCATTTTGGTAATAATATTATTCTTTACATTTATATCACACCATAATGTGTTTTAAATAATATATTTTTTTAAAATGTGTTTTAAATGAGTATAAATAATATAATTACTCTAAAAAAAAAAAAAAAAAGGTAGAGAGAAATATCTAAATATTATATCTTCATTCACTAGGTTGATGTGCTCGTGTTCATCTGCCTTTAATTTTTTTTTTTTTTTATTAACAATAGTTGATAGACACTATCACATTATCGATATGATGCAGTGTGTAGCATCTCTAAAAAAAAACCACTTAAAATATATCACATTAGCCCATATAATAAAATGGAAAAATAACATTACTCTTTCTTTTTGGTCAAGGGCCAACAACATCTGGACATGACTGCTAAAAATGGATATTCCTGTCAATGTCAAGAACTTTATCCTGGTTATAAAATATTAAAAATAAATAAATAAAAAAAGCCTTATCCTAAAGCCTACTGAAGTCATAGCCATAGAAACAATTCCTCATTGTTTCATCGTCTTCTTATTATGAACACTTTCGTCGCTTGTCAACCATTCAATGGCGCCCGTTTTACAGAATCTACCAAATCAGCTCTCCTTGGAATCAAATGTAGCACAGATCCTGTCTCTGCTTGAAAGATGCTCAACAATGGCGGAAATGAAGCAGATTCATGCTCACATTTATAAAACGGGTCTTATCGTAAACCCTGTCCCAATGAGCAGGCTCCTAGCGTCAAGCACCTCACCAGATATTGGCAACTTGACTTATGCTCGGAAGGTTTTCGAAAGAATTAGCAGACCCAATACTTTCATGTGGAACGTCATGATCAGAGGATACTCAAACAGCAATGAGCCAGAAGCAGCCCTGCTTCTGTACCATCAAATGCTCTACCACTCGGTGCCACATAATGCTTACACCTTCCCTTTCCTGCTCAAAGCATGTTCCAGTCTGTCGGCTTTGGAAGAAACCAAACAAATACATGCTCACATCATAAAAACAGGCTTTGGCTTGGACATTTATGCCATGAATTCCTTGCTTCATGTTTATGCCATCTCTGGCAGCATCAAATCAGCACATCTCCTCTTCGACCGTCTTCCTCAGCAGGACATTGTTTCTTGGAACTCGATGATTGATGGGTATACAAAATGTGGTGACATAGAGACGGCTTGTGAATTTTTCAAAGATATGCCAGTAAAGAATGTGATCTCATGGACAGCAATGATCTCTGGCTTTGTTGGGGCAGGAATGAACAATGAAGCTCTGAACCTTTTTCATCAAATGCATATTGTGGGTGTCAAACCTGACACTGTGGCGCTCACAAGCTCACTTTCAGCATGCGCACATCTTGGAGCATTGGATCAAGGCAGATGGATCCACGCCTATATGGACAACAACGGAATTGAAATTGATCCAATCCTGGGTTGTGTTCTTATAGACATGTATGCCAAGTGTGGTGACATGGAAGAAGCTCTAGAAGTCTTCGTGAAACTTGAGAAGAAAGGTGTCTATGCATGGACAGTGATGATCAATGATTTTGCAATGCATGGTCGGGGACAAGAAGCTATTGATTGGTTTGTACAAATGCAGCAAGCAGGAATTAAACCAAATTTGATCACCTTCACGGCACTTTTGACTGCATGTAGTTATGCAGGGTTGGTTGATGATGGAAAATCCATGTTTAAGAGCATGACAACAGTTTATAAGTTGAACCCGACAATAGAGCAATATGGGTGCATGGTAGACCTTCTAAGCAGAGCTGGATTGCTTGTGGAAGCAAAAGAGTTAATTGAGAAAATGCCCTTCAAGCCAAATGCTGCCATTTGGGGGGCACTGCTCAACGCTTGCTGGATTCATGGATATCTCGAGTTAGGGAAACGGATAGGGAAAATCCTGATTGAAATTGACCCTGCACACAGTGGCGGGTACATTCACTTGGCAAGAGTTCATGCTGCAGCTGGGGAATGGGAGCAAGCATTTGAAGTGAGAATCCAGATGAAACACCGAGGAGTTTCAAAACTTCCAGGGTGCAGTGCAATCAGCCTAAATGGTATTGTCCATGAATTTTCAGCTGGAGATGGGTCTCACCCACAGGTGGAAGAGATTTATCAGATGTGGAACCGGATTGCAGAGAAACTAAGAGAAGAAGGGTATAAACCTGCAACAGGGGACTTATTACTTGATCTAGAGGATGAGGAGAAAGAAAGAGCAATCCAGTATCATAGTGAGAAGCTGGCTGTTGCATTTGGGCTGATCAGAACTAAACCAGAGACAACCATTCGGATTTTTAAGAATCTTCGGGTGTGTGAGGACTGCCAAACAGTAACAAAGCTCATCTCCAAGATTTATGCTAGGGATATTGTTGTGCGAGATCGAATTCGTTTCCACCATTTCAAGGGAGGGAAATGTTCTTGTGGAGATTACTGGTGAGAGAGAGAGTGAGAGCTCAAATGCGTCACTCATGGAATCTATAATGTATAGAATGCAAATACCAATCAAAGACATATCAATTTAAATAAGAACTTTGGACAAGCCATACTATTTTCTTGTATAGATGGAAAACTTCGCGAAACTCAAATCAAAATACTGAAATTAAGACAGTAAGTCAATTGTCAACAAATTTAGCAACCGTGCTTAGCTACTCTTCAGTCAATGCTAAGATGCTGCGTCGCTGTCCAAGATTGTTCAGGCCCTAGCTGGACGCTTCCAATCTGAATAGGGAATGAAAAGATGCAGATATTTGATAAGCCTCTAGCATCAGGGATAACATATAAATATTGTCAATCAGCAGGGCACTTTGTTGCTGAATGATAACGAAAAAGTAGATAAAACCATTTTAGATGCTATTTTCCAATAAGCACTCTGTTGACTGAACTGTCTTGTTTGAATTGTTTGATGCATCATCAAGCCAGCAGTTAGTATCAAGAATACAGACAAAAGTCTAGGCAGTTTAACTTCGGAAAGAATATGGTTATTTATTACCTTAGCATTTTCAACACAAACAAAATCTCTGTAGCAAGCTTCCATCTGCAGATACGGGTTCCACAAAACAGCATCTGTCCAGCTGCATGGGTAAGGAAAGAAACCAAAAATGTTAAGCAAAGATATATTGATGACAGATTTTGGTGGAACCAAATTTAAGGCATCAAAGGTTTGCAACTCACTTGGTGTTCTTGATAGATATTTTATCACCCAAGCCATTATCAAGTTGCAATTCATTAGGGGCATTCAGATAGACGCAATCTACAAATCCAGGAAAAGTGACCAAATCCCTGTGTTGTTAAGAATGTCAGAAGATGCATAAAAGTCTTTCTGAAAAATTCATCACGAGATTGATGCAAACCGGAATTCATGCTATCCTCAACTGTTTCAAATAGCAGTTAGAATAAATTAGGCAAATTATACTTTACTACCCAAAACCCCTGTTGCAGCATCCCCACCAAACTTTCAGTTTTGGCAAATAACACCCTAATCTGAAAGAATTGTTGCAATTTGTCCCGTGTGACAAACAGATTTGCACATGACCAACAAGTGCAATCTGGGCCAATAGAACAGCAGAACCTCATTTCTGGTCTTACAAAATATATCCAAGTTATCGCTCTTGAGGATGCCTATGCAAAGAAAGCCCTCCTTAAATATTGCTTAACATTTTCTTAGGTCACAAATGACACCATTACAATAGTAATTAACGAACTGCTTATTTTGCAAGTGATATCCATATTACAGACTTTTACCAGCTAATGACAAATAAAAAGCAAAACATTTTAAATTTAATCCACTCTTTAGTTGAATATGAGCAATTCATTATTTGAAAGATGATACTGACCGTTCTTCGTTACCCTCCAATGGATTCTTAGGATCTGGATCTTTATTCAGAGTTTTGCACCCTTTCAAACCTCTAACAGATGCCCCTGTCACAGAAGCCTACACGAAGATGATGAAAATTAATATATCTCAAGTACTTCCACCACTAAAAGTAACAGTAAATGAAATATTATTTTGGTTCAAACCAGGAGGATGATAAATGAAACTCGTGAGCACAAAATTATGTTACTTACATGGAAGTATGTATGCAAGGCAGTACTAAATGAAAATGGCTTATTGTCAGTATTTGTAATTGTTAGTTCGGTGGAAAGGCTTTTTGTAGTTAGAATGACCTGCAAAGAATTGAGCAAATAGTAAGTTATATTTGAAAACACATATTATACAAAATGCAATATCACATGAAGAATCTAGAAGAGGGAAGTGACCAGCTGACCTTGTATAAAGCTTGAAAGCTGAAATCCCACATGGAACGACTATAAGGACCATCCTTTAGTAATAGAGTTATGATAGGATTTCCTTCCACAGTTTCAGAATCAACAATTGACCAATCCACATTCCTTGCAAATCCATGCTGTTAATTACATAAAACATCTCCAGCGTTCAAACAAAAAAATAATTAGAAACAAGAATAAAGTAACGTGTAATTATTGGCAAATGCTAGAAGGTTTTCAAATAGAAAATCTTCAGGCTCTTGCAGGAATTGACTAGAAAGGAAGAGTGCAATCATCCCTCACTTTTGGCTAGACTAGAACTTCTACCAATATTAGAATATACTTTTGTAAAACTATCAATATAGCAATCAATCCAACCCTAATATCAATTTCAAATGCTACTAACTAAGGTATGAAAAGATCCACTGATAGCTAGCAAGTGAAGTGTTGGCTGTAGCCGCTGTAGTAAAACTAATGGGTTTGCTGCTTCCCTATATCATGTATTGAATAGCTCATTAGAAATAAAATCATCTCATACAGTACACTTTCTTTCTTTTAAATTTTTTGTTCATGAACTCATACTGTATGGAATGCAGGGAAATAACTATGGGGACTAGTAATGGATATAGGCACAACTTTAGAAGGCCATACCTGCTGTATTGGGCCGGGTCCAAACTGTGGGAAACAATGAGGAAGTCCTCCACTGTTCCAAGAAAAACATAGTCAGTATCTAAGAATCCAAAGTTTTCAGGTAATAATAAAATTCAATACATGCACTGTATTAAGTAGTTACAGAAATTTGTGACTCCAAAAACACTGAAAGAATTATTCGCCTCAATAATTCCCTCTAAACATTTGGAAATGTAGGATATAAATTCTCTTTAGCCATTATAATTTTCTAGACACAGAGAGATGGAGGGTTTGAGCACTTTTTTCATTGTGATGCATCCCAACTGAAGCTTGTCTATGACCTCTTTTTGGGTCATCCTTTCCAATTCAGTACATCTAACAAATTCATTTGATGATAATTTTTTGAAACATATTATCTTAAATAATGTCAACTGGCTTCAACTTGTGACCTCTTAACTGAGGTCACATGCAAAGCTCAATAGATACCAACCTTGGCATCAGCTTGTAGGTATCAGTTTCTCAAATTTGGACAGACAGAAACGTCAATTATTGGAAGATGGTGACCAACATAAAGATCAAATATCAAACCTCTATAAGCCAATATGCTACATAACTCAAACCTCTATATCCAGCAATGGAGCAAAAAAGTTAAAAAAAAAAAGGAGGAAAACTACTCAGAGTTCAAGGTATGAGAGTGGCAGGAAGACAACCTGATTGGTTTTTTCTTATTAAACACAGCATCTGGCCGAACGAAAAGGAGGTCCTTTCCATTTGCAACTTTCCAAGACGTGACACAACCTCCAAATAAATACACATCAGCCTCGCTGCACAGAGCAAATTCAATCATCTCTTAATACATTTTGAAACATCGGAGTTCTTAAAACCTCAACCTATTTAAACCACTAATTTTAAAGAATATTAATTAAATTATTAACTAAGCTTTTGGGTAATCGATGAATATTTAACAGTAAACGGTCCACATTTGGGGAAAAATCGATAATCTTTCCATTTAATTAAAAATAAGAACCTGCACGCACCTTCCACCAGCAGAAGTGAGCACAACCTTGGGCAAGCTCCCTTCCCCTTCTGTGACTCTCACACCCATTGCTTCTTTGCTCACACTTGCATACGCCACACCGGAATAAGACCTGTTCCAATAATCGTTTCCGTTTTGATTCCTTAAATTTCGCGAAGTGTCCTATTCAATTGAAATCTGATTTGCTGCCGCATTAAACAATAATGGTAACCTATGTTGTCGTAAGCCGTAGGTGGAATTACATTCCTCAAAGATAACGAACCGAACAGAAACTATAGAGAAACTCACCGGTTGACTCGTCGAAGGTTGGGAGGGCTTAGGGTCGGGAGCGAGAATGCCGTAGAAACCATCGCCATCTTCTTTAAACGGTACTTAAGGTGTCTCTGCTTCACACACTCAGTAATGGTTGTAGTCGTTTATGCCGTTGGTGCTATTATGCTTTGTCAAAATTCGGATATTCTCTTTTCTAAGAAAATAATAATAATAATAACTTTAGATCTCCGATTCTTAATTTGATTTTCATTTTAATAATAAAAAAATTGAAAAAAATAATAATTTAATTGATGGCCACCCCACCGCGTAAAAAGCCTATAGCCACAACTAATCCGATTGGAAAGATTGCGTCACACCTTGAGTTGAGTAATGCTATTTAGTAAATTTTCACATAATTACTATATAATTATGATAATGTAACAATAAATATCAAAATTTGAATTAATAAAAATTTGTAAAATTAAAAATTAATGATTGTTACGTCATTTATTATTATATGACGATTGTATTATAGTTTACTGAATATCATTTTCCCCTTGCATTAAGAGGTGGTTGTGGCTCCACTTTATCTAATCATAGTGAACATGAACCGCCTTCTGTTGAGAAGGAGTTGCAAGCTACCCATTTTTTAATTTGTTTTATTTCGCCATCATTTTATATTATCTATTTGGCTAAAAGGTGATGGAGGTCTCGAATTTAGAATTAGTCTAAATTTGGTTTGTCTCTAATTAAAAAACACATTAAAAAAAAAAAAAAAACTCAGATTTTTTGGCACTTTTTTAAATTAATATTTTTCTTCTTCTTTTCATATTCTGCGTGGGCCGCTTGGGCTTTTGTTCATCTGAGTATACAAGGCCCAAGCTTAGCGTACGACCCAATCAAGCAAGCCTAGCTAAATCGCAAAGCAGCAGGAGGGAAAAAGAAGAAGAATTGTCTTGGGGGGTAAATGTTGAAATTGCGAGAATTTAGGGTTTTGGGGGAAAGGTTTGGAAGATGGATGAGCAGCGCGGTGATGAGCTTTGGGGATGGGAGCCAGGGTGCGCTTGGGCTGCCCACCACGGTGACGGGGCTTGATGGCGACGCTTACGAGCCCACTCGGATCCCTGGGCTCCCCTCCGACGTGACCAGTGTGAGTGCGGGACAATACCACTCCTTGGCCGTCACCTCACAAGGTCAGATTTGGTCTTGGGGCCGAAACAACGAATCCCAGCTCGGCCGCGGCCTTCTTGCTCCCAGGTCAATCCCTCTCTCCCTCATTTTCGTTTTCATCCAATTTTGATGAAGTTGTGTATTGGAGTCGAGATAAACATTTAGCAGAGACGTCCTAATGATTAATGGATACGTGCTTGACGGGTTCTGATCGTGAGTGGTTCATATCCAATTTTACATGGAAAGAAAATCATTACATTACTGATGATCAAAATTTGAATTTTTAGCAGAGACTCGTGGAATGAACCGAAGAGAGTGCCAGGGTTGGATGAAGTGAGAGTTTGTGCTGCATTTGCTTCTGGGGTCATTTCTGCAGCCATTGGAGATGATGGGTCTTTGTGGGTGTGGGGAAGGTCGAAGCGTGGACAGCTTGGGCTTGGAAAAGGAATCGTCGAGGCGATTGTACCTTCCAGAGTTGAAGCACTTGCGGGAGAAAAGATAGCCAAGGTGGGGCTTTTATTCTATAGTAAGCATCATGGTTTATAATTTGCATGAGCATGTGGGAAACATTGTTGAGGTGCATCTTCATTTGATAGGTGTCATTTGGTTGGGGGCATGCACTTGCAGAGACTGAGGATGGGAATTTGTTTGGCTGGGGTTATTCAGCTGATGCTAGGCTAGGAAAGATTGGGAATTCTTTTGAGACGTCTCCTTTGGATTCAAATGTGGGTATATCAGAAAACAGGGGACAACTCTCAAGCTCGACAATTGAAGTCGTCGAGAAGCTGGTTTTAGAAGGAATGGAGAAAGAGGAAAACATGCCAATAGTTTGGGAACCTTGTTTAGTTGAAGAACTACAAGGTGTTGAAGTTGTAGACATTGCTTGTGGGCTTGATCATTCCTTGGTGCTTTGCCGTAATGGCGCCCTGTTGAGCTGTGGGAGTAACATCTATGGTCAGTTAGGCAGAGCAAAGCTAGATTTGGGAATGTTGCCAGTTGACATCAGCTTTATTCCCGTGTCTATAGCATCAGGTCTTGGCCATTCTTTGGCAATTTGCAAGGTTGTATCATCGGCTACTATGGGAGATGCAACAAGCATTGTTTCATGGGGATGGAATCACAGTTCTCAGCTGGGAAGGACAGGTCCAGAGAATGTCCCATTGGAGGTTGAAGGGTTGGGTGAGGAAATTCCTGTCTCAGTGTCAGGAGGGCGTGTACATTCCATTGCTCTCACATCTAAGGGAGAAGTGTGGGTTTGGGGCTGTGGCAAGAATGGCAGGCTTGGGTTAGGAAGCTCCTGTGATGAAGCTGAGCCAATTTTGCTAGACTCTGTACAAGGCTGCGAGGTTTTACAAGTTGTCTCAGGCTTTGATCATAATCTAGTCTTGATTGCTGAATGATGTTAACCTTACTAGGCTGTCTGTGATTAAATTTTTCCTCAATCTGATATGGCTTATTGGTTTCTTGAAATTATAGTAGCTTTCATGTGTTAGAATATAAATTACATAATTAAATTCATTTATTTTTATTAGTTTAATCTTTCTGGATAAATAGTAATTTAACTTACTATCAAAGCAAATGTTCTGAGTTTGAACCTTGTTTATGTCATCTCCAATTTCAATTTCAATTAACTATATATGTCATGCTTGATTCAATCTCACATTCGTGTCTACAAATGAAATTATAATTTTATCTTGTTTTTCCTTTCCTTGAACAAAAGGGGGAAACAATCGAGAATAGTTTTATTAAATAATTAATTTTATTATTTAATTTTGAAACCGTTATCACATGAATTTGTAAGAAGGTTGTTGTGTGCTCGCAAAAGGCATTACGAGTACAAGTCCTATAAATTGTTTTTGAAGTTAGAAGCGATGAAGTGTGACTAAAAAAAGTAGTATTTATAATACTTTACTTGGAAATTATAACTTTTAGACTTCCAAGCAAATCTTCAAATAATTTCCTCAAATTTTTACACTTACAACTTTTGCAGGACGAAAGCAGACAGCAGTTCCCACATAAAATGTGGTTATACACAAACACACCATTTCAAGTTTGAAAACTCTAAAAGGGCTAGCATGGTGGAAGATCCTTGGGCGGAGGGAGAACAGATTGATCTGGTCCTGCTCCATCTTCTACCAGAAATGCCGTTTTCAATCCCCAACCAGTATGGAGCTCCAAATGACAATGCATAAACCAAACACCTAGACAGTCACGTTAGGAGCATTAGTGCAATGATGCTTATTTGTAAACTACAAATTTTCAATTTCCATTTTTTTTGGGCAAAAAGATAATAGAATGGATTAAAATCTCCTAAAATTTCATGTTCAAGAGAATTCGGTAGAGAATGAAAGAGGGTCTCGGGCCGTCTATCTGGCCCTGTATCCTCATTTCTCATTCCCAGTTCGAATTCTTGAAAATTTGAGTCGATAATTTTAAATGATCGGAATCCTAATAAAAAGTGGTGAAATTTTGAGACAGTTATATGGTTTATCAAAGTGAATATGTTGCATGCATATTCAATTAAAAAAAAAAAAAGTTAATATGTTGCAGTGTAAATTCTAAATTCTATTGGTATTGCACTTTGCCAAAAGTACCTGGATTATCAGCTCTGAACCGAATGGCAGTCCAACCGCCGGTGGGAACTCCAACTGTATTTCTTTCAATAGGATCAACCAAGTTGTACTTAGCCGGATCTTTTGCAGGATCGAAATTTCCGATACCGGTCCCGACAACAAAGAAGTTATAGCCATGGAGATGGAATGGATGCGACTCAACTGTTAGAAGATTAGTATCTTGTAGTACAAGCTCCACCGTAGAATTAAAGGCAATTTTGCCAATCCTTGTTCCTGTGGCAGTGCCAAGATTTGCTGTAAGTGGTGCGCCAGTATAGTTGAAAGGAGTTACAGGCTTGTCAGGGAAATCTGTTCTAAATACTCCTTTAGTGTTGAAGTAGTGAGCTTGGAGAAGGGCAGTTTGGGGCATCACAAAAGAGATGTTATTCAAGGAAGCAAGGAATTTAGTTCCATTGACACATGTTGGACAAGAATTCTTTCCAAAACCCACAATGTAAAAGAGGTTTCTATCAACTTTGAGGGGAACATTGGCAGGATACTGTGCAGAGTTTAAGCTCTTAATCTTCCCATTGTAGCTCAAAGCAAAAGCTGTGTCATTGGATGCCGGCAACGGGGGAAGGGCGGGGAGGACGGTGTTCAGAACACCTTTGTATTGGAATATTGCGGTGGCGGTTTTATTGTCTATGGCAAGTGGAGCATCCATGAAAGGCCTGGTGGCCATGAAGTATCTGCTAGGGACTTGGTTTGCTTGGACCAAGACGTTTGTGGTTTGGCCAGGTGCAATAAGTATAGCCTGAGTGGTGAATGGCTTTGTGTAAACTGCATCAACCTCCACTACTGTCATGCTGTGACCAGCAATAGCAAAGAAAAGCTCATCGTTGAGGGCAGCGTTGACGATCCTTAGGAGATACGTTTTGCCTAGTTCAACCTCAATTGCAAAAGTATCTGCGCGCAACAAGTAAAAAAAAAAAATGAAGGCTTCGATGCGAAGCTAAACACATAAAATATTTAATTGATATGGTTCATGCTTACGTTTTTCGGAACATGGAAAAAGCGGCCCCGGCTTTCCGTTGATTGTGTGCGCATCAGACATATTCGGCGGCAAGCCCATTTTGGCCCCTTGCTTCTCAACCTCTTCCACGTCCGCATGCCACCACTCTCCTGCAGAACAATAAGAATTACAGAAATAAATCTCCCTAGCTATCTTTTATGGGGTTTTTTGGGATTGAATTCCCCGCAATTATATATACCAGTTGGATTGCTTACAATTCGGATAGTAAATATAAAAGAATATTTATGACAACTCAAAATTTTGCTTGGGCAAGTGGCCTTATATTAGCTCTCTCACATTTGCTTCATGAATTGCTAGAAGTCCAAAGAGTAAAATTGCTAGAATCTCTATCCGGCTTTTTTGTTTTTTTACATAGAGGCAGCGTCTTTAGTTGAAACTCACCAAACACAATTTCAAATTCTTGGTGCGGCTTTGGGAACGGAAATGGGGTGCCAGGCTTTGGCATGATAACAAATGCACCGTAGACTGTAGCCCTCAGCCAAAGAATATGTGCATGCCACCACAACGTTCCCCTTTGTCCTGTTACATTGAAGTCATAAGTGTAGCTGCTCCCGGTCTGGATTGGGCACTGTGTAACGTAAGCTGGTCCATCCGCCCAACCATTTCTATATTGCTTCAATCCGTGCCTGCAAAAATCTCCAAACAAGCCATTAATAAATTATAAAAAATAAAAAATAAAAGAAGTGGGAAAATCTCAGTTTTGTATCAGCAATTAATTATATCGTACCAGTGAATTGACATGTTATATTGCGCATGGTTTGTTACGTTGATGATAACTCTATCTCCCTCTCTAGCATATATTGTAGGCCCTGGATATCTCCCATTAACGGTAACAATGGGCTTTGCATGGCACAATCTGCTCACGTTCTTCACTTGAATCTGAAAAAAATGGAAATGAAGAAACCCGTCATCAACAGAGCAGATAGCTAAACTTTGTGCATGTGATATAACAACGCAACAAACCCACATCAAATTGGTACTTCTTTATGGCTGCTTCAGCTGGGAAAGAGAATAAGCCAAGAAATCCAAAGAAAAGAAAGGCGACCCCAGAAAACTCTAGCCATTTTTGTCTTTGAAAAAGGCTTCTGGGGTTTAGTGTTTGTAGGGATCGATGTGCAATGGAGGTACAGATTTGAGGTATATATTAATGTCTCGAGATAATGATTGGGTATCCACAAGCTCTCTCTCTTGAAGGGTTTAAGGCTGCCTGATTAGGTAGGAATTGTGAAGGAGTTGTACATCAAAGCTTGTAAGCAAAATACTGATAGAGACTTGCAACGATTGACTGACGTAGAGGCTGAGATTGCTAAGCCAAAGAAGTTCTCACAAACGTGAGGGTAATTTATATTATTATTTTTTTTTTACTTAAAATATATGATGATTTTGGTCATGAGAGGTACATACAGCCAACCCATCCCCACAGGATGCACAAACTAAGCTTTATCGTCAAGGAAAAGGAATGCGCTTTTGGATGAAGATACTGTCGAGGATGATCTTTTTAGCATCCAACCGAAATATTCCTCCCAAATTACTGTCTTAACGGTGATAAGTACTGTAAAACAGTTGAAATTTAGGGTTTTGCATACCATGTACGTATAGTAAATTTTATTTGGATGGTACGTTCATTTGAAATGACTAGCTCAAACAATTTTTTAGAACCAGACCAACATATTACCTAATTCTTGTGAAAGATTAGTTTTACACGTGTACGAAGTTTACCCAACAAAATAAGCCAGTATACAAAATAGCACTAACTTAGAGGGATTCCTCATCATAAAAAAAAATAAATAAATAAAGAATGATCGAATGGTGTGAAATGGTTGTTGTCGGTAACGGCAAAGAGATGGTTAGTTTGGAGATGATTCGGCGACCAACAGCCACCCCTTAGCATCTTATCATCGATCAACAACATTTTTTCTTATTTTTATTTACTGTTATGATTTGAAGTTTGAACCGTTTATTTTTAAAAGAACTACTCAGATAAAATAGATAGTTGCAGTAATTGGGTTGATGGAATCCTTGGCAATATCGATCAGAATCATGCCTTCTACGATCTCTATACAAAATTAATTCAGAAGCCTTCCTCTCCATACGCTTAAAGTAGTTGTGGTTGTTTTTGCTTGGTAAAGAGCTCATTCTTCTTACTATTTAAGCCGCTTCGTCGAGGAATTTCATATTGCTTCCCACCATCCCATTAAAGGTAAAGGAACTGAAATCTTAAAGCAAAGGAATGAGCTGAGAGATCAACCATTATATATTTTTCCGAGGGTCCCGTGCATATATATATTATTTATATTTTGCGTGCGTGTACATGCATGTGTTTTTATATATATATTTGTCTGTGTTGACGTATCATGGTGGGTTTGATTTTTTAACGATGGTGTAAATAGTTGATTTTAGAAAAAATAATAAAAATAATAATCCATTAATTACTGAAAAAGATCATTCAATGTCTCGTTAACGAAGACCTTTTTTCTAGTACCTTGGACAAAGTCGTTGAGGAAGACACGGATTAGAGGATGCATGCTCTCTTCATGCTACTGTAGAAGGCGTCCATTCCCTGTATTCAGAAACATGTTTGTAGCGTGTATATGTGCATGGGTCATCGTGTTTAAATATTATAAATTTAATCATTTAATTAATAATTTTATTATAATTAAATAAATGGTAGAGTTGAAGTTTAAACTCCAAATCTCAATTATGATATTATATTAAAGTACATATTATCTCAAAAGCTTAGACAATAATTTTTTTTTTTTTAATCGACTCAACAGTCTCAACAAGTTGGGACTACATAGGTGATGCAAGAAAGAACTTGTGAATTTGCGAATGGAGAGGGGTTCGTACCCCTAGTGTTCCTATCAATAATTCCGTTTTCTAGACGGACTCTTTTAACCGCATAGCCCAAACAAAGATGTCTAAATAAGAACATTTATGTTCAGATTGACAAACTATTTATACCAAAAAGATTATATCTATTAATAAAAATAATAAATTTAATAATTTAATTAATAAGTCATCAAAGTGAAAACAAAACTCATTTTAATAGAAGTTAAAAAGGGTTAAAGAAAAAAGAAATTCGTTGGATTATTAGATTCGGCCAACAGGTCCCTAAGTTGAACCTAAGCTTGAGAGGACGGCATGCATTAGTCAGGGCCAAAATTTCTGGGCCACAAATTCTGGCCCAAAGGCCAGAATATGAACATGGATGGACTATAATTAATGGAGTAGTGATAGATATAAGATTAGCTTGAGTGAATATTACTTAAAATTAAAATATTATTTTTTAAAAAAATTGGAGTAGTGATAGATATAAGGCCAGTGGGTGAACAGTATTCATGCTGGCCTTATTTTAATATTAAAATATTAAAAATAATATTTTAATATTAAAATATTAAAAATAATATTTTAATATTAAAATAAGGTCTGCATGAATACTGTTCACTCACTCTAACCTTATATATATCACTACTCTAATTAATGTGGTTTACACACCCACACACCCCAAAAAAAAAAAAAAAAAAGGAAAAAAAAAGTTTAATATTCTTAATAATGATTCATGCAATTGTTAAAAGAATAGCAAGCCAAAGACAAGAACAGTACACTAAAGGGTGCACCAAAACACCCTTAATTAACAAGAAAACCAGCAAAATCACTTGTTCTTAATTAGAAGAGACAAAGAGGAGGAAAGTAATACTATATATCATATAGATGTTTTGTGTAATTAATTACTCTGCCTTATAAGATGGTCCATGTTACGTGGAGAGCCACATATGCTTCAAAGTTATCCATTAGTTTTGGGATTAAGAGATGATGTGGATATGCTTGTTGCACCTGTCAAATTAATGCAACGATTTTATTTTATTTTATTGTGGTTTATGCATGCATATCTAAAATTAGCAATTGGAAAATGGAAAAAAATATATATATATATATATATATAAGAAAAAATGGGTACTAGAAAGTGGTGATATACAGTCGGTCCATATATATATATATATATATAAGTAAAGCATTTTGGCCATGACTATTTATTTAGTCTAAAGTCGTCACATCTACAACTGTTACAAATTGAGTGCCGAACAACCAATAACCAGTTATAGCTTTGAAATTACTGCCCACCAAGAAAGCAACTTTCCCAAGCGCCGACGACCTTTTGTTTTTCTTATTGGTTTTATAATTATTCTATTTGTCAACGGTTTAATAGAATGATTAACATTGATCAAGTGAGATTGATTCAATTTGATATACTGATTAGCCAAGCTTGGGCCGGGAGATCGTGCAGGGCTAGATGTTCAGGCCTACCTAATATAACGCTACCCCAGTAGCTCAATATGTTTATCTTGCAAACGAGCACAAGAGAGCCGGAAGCTTCTGTTTATATTTGATTGTAAAATACTTTTTAACATTTTGCGATTTTAAAATGTAGTAATTTCAAAAATACAATTTTTAAAATTGTATTTATTAAAATTACAATATTAAATGAATCTTTAAACCAACATAAAGGCTCCAAAAAGTATTAGGATCCTCTCCATTTTAAAATCCATTTATTTTCTTTATTTAGTCTATTTTGAAATATAGTATTGTCAAAAAATTTTAATGAGGATAGTACATTAAATGTATTACCCTTCAAAATGCACTAAATGAAAGAAATTGAGAAATTTTGAAATGAAGAGAATCCTTTTCCCAATTTTTGCATACCAAAGTTTAGCCAATAGCATTTAATACCACTTGAGTCATGCACGTCCACGAGTGATGTCGATTGACACAGCCGACTTATGTGTTGCCCAACCATGAAGCGACACTTGACATAGACCATTTAGGGGAGGATTCTCATGAGCATAAAAACACAAACCCAAAGGTTAAGGTTAAGGTTAAGGTAGACATAATCCTTCTTCTTTAAGCGTTACCTCTTTTTTTTTTTTTGTTTCACGGAGATCTAGAGCTTTTTGGCCATCACCTTTGACTTAAGCATCTGGGGTATCTCATGTCGTAAGCCTTTGAGGTAAAACCTTATTATTTTATAAGTAATTCCGCTTGATTTGGAATTTAATTTGGAGATTTTCAACACTATCTCAATTTATCACGTGTAAGAAAAATCGTGATATTTGAATTATTCAATTGCTTGTAGAATAATTATATATATTGTAAGAATGAGTTGCTAAACTATATATTTTTTATAGTAAAATTAATTGTAAAAAGAAGAAAATGTATGTGACCCCATTAACTTCTACACGCTTAATATAATTATTCACCTTTATATGCATGCATTTCCGTGTGCAGCATCATGAATCCTCTGGCAAAAGAATTGATTGGGCCATGTATATAGTCGGATTAAGGCCCCCTGCAAATTGTAGGTAATGAGATCCCTGCAATTCCTTGGAATTATGCTTGCAATTGCAAGAGTCCAAGCATTTTATTTTAAAAATAAACGGTCTAATTAAATGAAGCTATTAATAAGAAAATAATAATAAAAATCACCCTTTAAGATGGCCGACTACTCATTGACGAAGTATCCGATCACTCTCTTCACCTTCAAGGAGTTCTAAGACTATGTTTGGAGTAAGTTAACTACTTCATGGGTGTAATGTGACCACTTCTAAGGATTCAAGAGCAGTTCCCAATAACACATAAGGAATGTATTGACCGCCACTCTCAAAGACGAAGGGGTAGTCAGTCTACTCAAACAATCATACCCTTAGAGTACTCAATAAATGATGAAGTGGTCCAACTATCTATTAATTTCTTTTGATATTTTTTAACACTAGTACACCCACATCTAGTTTTGGTTGAGTCGACATTATTATTTTGCTAATAAGAGTTAATAAACATTTTCACGTTAGCTTATAATGAAATATAAATATAGCATATGACATTGCTTGCGACACAATTTAAAGCCACGCGTGCACGGTGAAAAACCGCTTAAATCCACATAATTACAAGTAACCCAATCCATCCATAGCTTCATATATGGGACATGTCAATTGTCCATTGTCCATTGTCAGCTGGCAATCAAGGGGATGGAAATCAAAGACTTTTTACTGTAATGAGTACCCAACTTGATGGAATATGCCATGGCTGTCAACTTTCAAACACAGAGGATGATCGAGGAGCCTGATCAGTGTCATCCAATCCTCCAACTAATACCAGCCCGGCACTTGTAAAATTCAAAGACAATAAGAGCAACCATTGTAAAAGTGGATCTACGTGGGCCTCCACAACCTCAACCAACCAGACAACTAAGCCTCGACAATAATCATCAACTCCTTAGCTTTTAACGTGCACCAACATCTTTTTATTTATTTATTTATTTTATTTTTTCATTGTTGTTATCTTCTTCTTGGTCTCCATTCCAAATGGAAGGAATATATGCTAGTCGTTGTTCTTTGATAACTGTAAACAGCAAAGCCAAAAATGCCCAGCCAAGCTTCAACTACTCATGTACTTGGAGTCTACAAAGTCTACGCCCCTTAAATTCGATTAAGATCTTCGCATGTCGGTTTTATAGAGATTCTTTTATATTTGTTGTTCGGATTGTGATTATTTAAACAATAAAATTGTCAAAAATCTATATATTCTCTTAAAATTATATGGCTCAAATGAATTTTCTTATGCACCGATCGATATTTAGTTTTATAATTCGTAATAAATTTAATAGTATATGGACCGTATAAATTCTAATTAATTACTTAATCTCCAATAGGATAAGATGTTATTATTTATTTATTTTTGACATATCCACAGAAGAGAGAGAAAAGCGTTCGAACTAATAATCTCCATTTTATTAAGTATGATCTCAACCAATTGAATTGTCCATTGAGAACAATAAGATACTATTATATATATATATATATATATATATATATATTGATGCTTATAAGTTATAAATGAAGCGTCGCCATCCAACCTTCCCTTAAAAAATAAAAATAAAAATTGATACAATTGTCTCTTAAATCCTGCATTTAGATTTTGCCATGCAATATTGTCACCTTTCTCGAATGGATACGTACATCACAACGCAAAAGTGTTTGACTACGAGTCTATTTTCTCTTCACATATCCCTAGATTTACCTTTCCAAATTGTCGAACTCCATCGGGCTCAATCATTACGCTTAATTTTAAATTTTTAAAAAGATATATTACAAATTTATAAATATTAAAATTCAAATTAAAAAATATTTCAAACTTTAAGACATAAAATGAATTTTATAATTTTATTGTTTGACTTGATAATAATTTAGACCCCAAATATAAAATTTATTTATCTAAATAAATGAATAAATAACTCAAAACTTATTCTAATATAATAGAAGTTTTCGTTTTATATTGATTGTCCAGTGCTTATTTGAAGTGAACAAATATGTACTAGTCAGTAGTCATAGATATAAGTTATAGATATGGTGATACGGATGTCAACAATTTATTGTCCAAATGGATAGACATTTCAAAATTAATTAACTAAAAATAAATAAATTTTGTATTAATTTTCAATAGTGTACTTTCAACATGATACGCAGTGATGACTAATCCAGTACATCCTTCCACGCCTCTCGGGAGTCGGGAGTAGAGAGAGAGAGAGAGAGGAGATTGGGCCGGGAGCACGTGAAGGTGTGGGCCCAGCTGGGGTCCAATCTGACATGGGTTAACTCCCCCATTAAATTAGTGTGCCGCTTCACATGGCTTACTTTGACCCACTCTTGGGGCTTCGGGCTCTTGTTTTTATTTTGGCTTTTTCAATTTTAATTTCCTCTACCAAAACTTTCGGTTTTTATTTTAATTCCAAATTCAGTAGAAAGATGCCTACTAATCAATTTGTCTTAACTTATTATTAATAATAAGAATAAAAAAAAATTCTCAGCTATCACTAGTGAATTGTACCCTTAATTAGATTTTAAGTTTGAAATCATAATCTCAGCATCTTTTAAAATACCGATCAAGTTTAAGCTCAGTACATGTTTAATTGATGTTAATAATTTATTTTTAAGTGTGCCTTATATAAATTTTAACTAGGAAAATTAGAAGCTTTAATTAAATATTATTACATAAAAGGAGGCAAGAGCTGACCACTTCTGTCGTCTCCTATTTGTCACATAAAATCTCTAATTTTTTTCCCAGGAAAATCTGTGATTGGTAAAGCGTATTATATTTTTATATATTTGTACATAAATATAGAGGATGTAAGGATGTTGATGATCCATATAAATTATAATTCCAATCAAATCCCAAATCCAAACTGCTTGATCGCAACACGTGTTTAAGTTGAAACAGTATGATCAAATCAGACCCCAGATTGGGCTCAAAGAATTTAATAATCCAACGGGATATATTACAGTAAGAAAAGCGAAAAAAGTGAGCCTTGGTCCTTGGATCCGGTTTTTAAGGTGAGAGAGCAAATCCATGGCCTTGGGGGTCCTCTAATCCACAGAACGAAAGCTGTGGCCTTGCGGTGGTAGTGGTACTGGTGGCGTTAGTTGTCGTCGTCTTAGCGGTGGTTCTGGAGTTTCGGCGCCGGAGGTGGTGGTGGTGCCGGCGGCGACTCAAAAGCCATGATTCGTCGGCGATCTCCGAGCCCTCCATTTCCGGAGTTATAGGTTTGCTCGGCGATCACAAGAGATCCTCTCAACCAATGATATCTTTGGAAAGAAGGTTCTGGATCTTTTGAGCTTGGTTCGGTCCGATCCGTGTGTTTTTGTTGGTGCGGTGTAGCTGGACAGGTTGGTTGTTCTTGGATCCACATTTTTTATTCTTCGTTTGGGTTTGGAATGGTTGTCTTTTTCAGGTTCTTCATTCGGTATCTTCAGGAAAGTTACTGTTTGTTGTTGTTGTGCTGAAGATTGTAATGGGTTTTTGGAGGTTATGGTTGGATTCGCATGGATTGTGGGTAATTAGCTATGATTTTGATGGAAGATTGGGAAGAAGAAAAGAAAGCTTTGATTTTTGGGTGTTGAATTAAATTGAGAAGAAATTGCAGTTTCCATCATCTTTTCCTCAGTGATTACTAGCCTAACCTTGTAAATGCTTATAGAAGTGATAGCTATGACTTTTATGCAAGATTTTTGGGTGCTGAGTTAAATTTAGAAGAAATTGCATTTTTCCTATTTTCCGCAGTGATTTCTAGCTTAACTTTGTAAATGCATTGTGTTTATTTAGGCGTAACATGTTTGCCGAGGATAAATATCGAAAATATTTATAGTGAAAAATCGGAACCTGAAAATGCTGTTGAAAAGGTTTTCAGGTGTTTCGTTGGTTTATCCATTGCCTCACTGGAAACAACCCATAACCGAAGACCGAGTCTCTCTCACCACCGCACCCACAACAGAAAGTCAGAAACCATCACAAACAAAAATAATATCACAAAACCACTTTTTTCCCAGGTTGGTGTTATATTTGGGTTGACTCTGAAATCATTTCTGCCTGCATCAAACGTAGAAAATGTAAAAAACAAAACAAAACAAAAAATAAAAAGAAAAAGAAAAGAAAGGGGAAAACATATTATACCTAAACAAACAGTCTAATTCTAACGTGAGTATTTGAAGAGTTCTCTTTTCAAAATTTCCAGAATGGGTTCAACCGGTTTGTAAGTTTTTGTTGCATCTTAAGTGAATTTTCTTGGTTTGCAGTTGGATATTGAAGGAGAGGATTGATGTGATACATTAAAATGTCCCTTAAAAGCATTGTCGCGAGCTGCGGGAGATGAAGGATGGAATGGGGAGCATGTCAAGGCGGGAGGGATAGAAAGTATTGGCATAGAAAGACAAGGTCGCATATTGCTCCTGATCAAACGCCACTACCCTTATTGGAACCAATTCAGCAGGGTCGGTGGTCCAATTTACCACCCGAATTGCTCTTGGACATAATCCGGAGGGTAGAAGAGAGTGAGACCTTGTGGCCTGCGCGGAAAGCTGTTGTCTATTGTGCTTCAGTTTGTAGGTCATGGAGGGTAATCACTAGGGAGATTGTCAAAACTCCTGAGCAATGTGGAAGGCTCACGTTTCCTATCTCACTGAAGCAGGTAATGCTCTTTTCTTGTTCTTCTGCTCTTTCAACCCCAACACCCCTTTTTTTTTTCATTTTTTTGTGGAGTTTGCGTTTTGTCATCCTCATTTACTCTTTCTATGCTTATGAATAGCCGGGCCCTCGAGAGTCCCCAATACAGTGCTTTATCAGAAGGGACAGAGCCAGTTCTACATATTTTCTATTCTGCGGTCTGGTGCCTTGTGAGTAATTCTCTTTTTTGTCTCATTTTTGAATAAATTTAAAGCTTATGAACCCTGACATTATTGCTTGAGAATGCTGAACTGCTGCTCTTGATATCTGGAATTTTGAGTTTTACGATGCTGGACTGAAGAATTCAGTAAAAGGAACTTAATATAGATGCGACAGATTTCCTAATATAGATTTAAATAATTGTATGGGAGGAAACTAGTGATAACGCCCAGGATACCTATTTGATGAAAGGAATCAATTGAATAGTTTGGTGGGACAAAAATATATCATTTCCCACGTGGTTCTCACTTGTAAGCTTATTAAATTGACAGCCGAAGATGAGAGTGAAAAATTGTTGTTAGCAGCCAAAAAGATCAGAAGGGCAACAAGCACAGACTTTGTTATATCTTTGGTTGGGGATGATTTTTCTCGGGCCAGCAGCGCATATGTTGGTAAATTGAGGCAAGTCTTGTCCGATGTAGTTGCTACCTACCCTTTTGCATCACTTCTTCATTCATATCCCCCAACATTTATTGACAAATTTTTTACAGGTCTAATTTTTTGGGTACGAAGTTCACCATATATGATAGCCAACCTCCATGTGAAGCCACCGTTCAATTAAATAGTCGGTCCAGTCGAAGATTTCATTCTAAGCAAGTATCTCCAAGAGTACCAGCGTGTAACTATAGTGTAGGGACCGTCTCCTACGAAGTCAATGTGCTTCGCACCAGAGGGCCGAGGAGAATGAATTGCGCCATGCACACTATACTCATGTCTTCTATTGAGGAGGGTGGAACTGCTCCAACACCAACATCATTCCCCCACTCTTTTGATGAGCAGTTCTCTTCTCCCTTACCAGTTCCGAAAGGAAAGGATTCAATCATAGATTTCAGCTCCACAAGCCTCTCAGAGCCACCGGTGGTGTCAGTCCGGGGCTCAGGAGAGCCACTTGTTCTTAAAAACAAGGCTCCTAGATGGCATGAGCAGCTGCAGTGCTGGTGCTTAAATTTCAGAGGACGGGTTACAGTTGCTTCTGTTAAGAATTTCCAGCTTGTGGCAGCTGTTGGTCCATCCCATAATGTTTCAGCTGCAGAGCAAGAAAAGGTAATCCTACAGTTCGGGAAAATTGGAAAAGACATCTTCACCATGGATTATCGCTACCCACTCTCTGCCTTCCAAGCCTTTGCTATCTGCCTGAGCAGCTTTGATACTAAACCCGTCTGTGAATGAAAATCCATGTTGGTTGGAGATCTTGATCTCCATTTGATGAATTCCCCTTCAAATTTTGGGAATAGAAGATAATGCTCTTCCTAAAAGTTCATTATGCATGCAGAACACTGCTGAGGATCTTGTGCATCCAGTAGTTTTTTCTTTCCCCTGCGGGATTTGACTTTGTATGTTGTTCCACTTCTTGGCACTACTGAAATTAAATTAAAAATAATTTAAGTGAATTGTGTCTATATAGTTGAGTGGTGGTAGTAATATATTTTTGGGGCTGTGTCTGCTTCTCATCCTGGTGGATTTTATGGCTCTTTCGGAGTCAGCTGGAGCTTAAGTTAACTCGTGGTTGTGCCTCTATTTTTTAACATTTTTAAATCGCTATTTTTAAAAAATGTATTTCAAAATGACACTTTTTATGATTTTATCAAATGCACTTTTGACTCTGAGCCAAATTGACTCTTATTATAGTTTTGCCTGTGCGTTTCTTTCCCAATCATGGGTTTTTTCTAAAAATAAAGAGGAAGGAAAATATGGTGGTAAGAGCTATTTGGCTTGATGGTTGAGAGTACTTGACAGATGAATTTTTTCAGCAATTTGTTGCCTTAGGTTGTAATTATGAGTAGTTTTTAAGGAGTAATTCAATTGGTTGTGGACTATACCTCATGAAATGGAGGTCATTAGTTTGAATCATATTGAGAGAACTTGATGGATATGAATTTTCAGCAATTTGTTGTCTTAGGTTGTAATTATGAGAGTAGTTTAAGTAGTTCAATTGGTTGTAAACTATGCCTCATAAAGTGGAAGTCATTAATTTGAATCCTCACTCTTTCTTTTCTTGCGTGGACATGTCAAAAAATAATAATAATTATTATTATTATTATTATTTAAGAGAGTTCATAGGAGATTTACTTGTCTGAATAGGTAAATGGGCAATTCAAAATTTATGTGGTCAAATTGCTGCTCATTTGGACAGCAAATTGTTAAGGGATTTCAATCGGTGCTTCATTCTTAATTTCAGCCTCAAATTGCCGCGTGATATTACTAAAAAAATTGGTCCCGTCATATTTATAAATTGGTGTAACAGTAAAGAATTGTAATAAAAGATATAATTTGAATACTTGAAAATTTTTCAAGAGATTGCTACACAGGAGAGCGTAAAACTGTAACTAGATTGCCGTAAAAAAAAATAATAATAATAAATCCATCCACTCCCGAAAGAGGGCAATTAAATATTGAAAGTTTTAATTAGATTTTAGCATAAAGTCTAAAATGTTAGTAGGTTGATATGCAGGGCTGAAATCTAGTTAATGGAGTATCAAATCCTATAAGAACTCAATTAGGAAAAATTAAAAATCCTATACGAACTCTATGAATTGAAAGATATGAATATTATCTTACTTGCTTTGATTGGCGATACGTGGTGCCTTTTTGGGTGACATAATCTTTGCTTGGAAAACAACTTAGATTCTTTACTTTATTTGCTGGCAAGCAAATAGAGAATCTCTCTGTACTTTATTATTTATTGTTATTTTATTTCTGCGTGGAATCTTGTCTCTAATAATGGCAAAAGAGTTTGAGCGGGATTCAGGCACAGTGCATCTAACTGAGAGTTTAGTCGGCTCAATCAAAGAATTTTTTAAAGCCAAATTAGTTCCTAATAAGCCCCTTGAAAATTCATTAGAAAAAGAAATTTCGTCATTTGAGGATGGGATCCCAAATTTGAGAAGAGAATGAAAGGGTGTAGGGCCCAACAGATGAAACCCGCACTTTGGGAGTTGACATTTTTCAATACAACCTATGACCTATGAGCTCAACGTGTTAGGACCGAGAAGTCTGAGTTGTTTGATTCATTTAATTAAATAAGTCAATATATGATTGACGACTTATATTATTTTATATCTATATAAGCTACAACCAAGGTGTTCCCCTTTAGAATCCTACTGATATAAGCTACAACTCATCTGATTTAAAAAACATGCAACAAACACTATCAAGGGAATGAGCACGAAATTTGTAAACGACCTCATTAGGCAAAGCAAGACCCCGCCAGTGGAGTATTTTTTAGTGCAAAGTAACAAAACCAAGTTCCCATTGCCTTTCCCGAAGATGTCAGAGATGTCGTGAGGATTAAGAAATAAGCTATATCACTAGAAAAACCAAACAAACTATTGACACTTCTTGTAACAAGGAACCAAATAACATTGTTCTAAATCTTTGGTATTCAAAAAAAATAGAACGTACTGATTATACATGGCTAGAGATACATACTCGTGGTTCTTAATATGATCCGGCTACTCTTAGATGCTTGCTTCACTCCTGCTCGGTTCAACACAGTTTTGCTCGGTAACCTTTCTCATCTCACGCAAGAGTAGGTGATGAACTCCCGTGAAGTAAAGTGAAATGGTTGATGCGGAATAGGGTTCCTGCAATGAAAATTTAAATAATCTATATGGTTATGTTGTTAATGATCCGTAATTGATGAATCAAAAGTATAAAGGAGACGCACGGTCGAGGCCCATAAAGTTTGATCTGGCGCACATGAGTATCCCTCCCATTCAGATGGTTTGACAACACAGCAATTTGCAACATAAAAGTGTTGACAAAAGTTTCCCTGCCAAACATGTTGGAAGTAAAAAGTTTACACTAAGAAAATCAGTGCAGATAAGTACAAATAAACCACACAAGATCAACACATCCCAATCACTTTCAAGGACGAGAAATATAAGCACTCTCATGGTTCAGTCACATAGTAATCAACTTTCACTTAGCAACCCCACTGCAGCAATGAAACTACAAATTCCAGCACAAGTGCAGACTATCAAATGTTATCCGAAAAATATATAAAAGGAATTGCCTCACAGTTACGTTTGTTAATTCTTAATTTCTTAAGTTAGTAAAATAGAATATCAGTAACCACAGTCAACAGGTTGTGAAAGGATAGCTAATGGGTCTTGAATATTTCCACAATCTCATATGAAGAAGATGAGTGTCTCATATAGATGGGTGATTTATAAAGACACTCACGGGTGTTAATTCTCCTATTGGCTCCTTATTAGTTTAGACTGAAGTTTATAAGTGATTATAAAGAATATCCAAATTAAATAGTCATTTTAGAGTGACAATGTAGGTGTGACTAGCACTTCCCCTGGATTGTTACAAATGGTATTAGAACAACTTAGTAACACCATATGCTATTGAAGAACTGCATGACGTAACCCTAACGAGGACATTAGAGATTTAAAAACACATAAAGGAGTGGTTTAAAAAGACATGTCATACATTAGTTAGTAAGATTGCGTTTTATAAGTGATTTTAGAAAAAAACTCCAAATTGACTAATACTTTTATAGAGTGGCAGCGCAAATGTGACTAAAGCTTTGCCTAGTACTTACAACATGCTTTGAAATGAATCTCCCCTACCCTTTTCTGCATGTGAGTTAAATTTGTGCATAGTTGCAAATGATACCAAAAAAAAAAAAAAAGGCATCGAAATAAGATGTATTACCCACTTGTAACTCAAAACTATTTGAAACCGACAAAAGAAACAGGAAAACAATTTGCTAGTGTTGGAAGAATAAGGGCAAAAGCAGTACATGTAAATATGGCTTCAACCACTTACCTAGGATCATTTCCAGACAAGGACACATAAACCCAACCGCTAGGCTTGATAAGTTCCATAGTTTTTATCTCCTAAAACCATTTGCAGAGAGCACAACCAGATTAACCAAATTGACTCTTAATGAACAAATTAAACACAAAACCAAAAATATTGATTACTGTTACTGCTTCTGTCAATATGTTCCAATTCAAAGATTATTAACATAATCCAAAACAAGAGAACTTACTTTCAAGTTGTGGAACCCATCACCGGAGCGAATGGAGATCTTACTCGGTGTGTAGCTCTCATCAAGCTTGAAATCCACATAAAGAACGACTAACTTCAAAAACAAAGACAATCCCATTAATTTCCCTTAATCCACAAAAACAATTTGGGAAGAAGGCAAAAATTTGAGATCATAATCTGCATCTCACATACTTGAAGCTTAACTTTCTTTTGGAACTGAATATTAACCAAATGAGGCTGCGCACCATCTGATCTGAAACCCAAAAACAAAACACTAATTAGGGTCTCAATAATAGAGAAATCAGAGAGATTAATCCTGTTGGGTGGGTGTGTGTGATCAATTACTGCCAATAGGTTTCGAGGTTGTCGTCGCGGAGAGAACCAACGCCATTGCCGGGCTTGCAAGAGCTGACACTCCAAGCAGCCTTCTTTCCCAGTTCTCGAAGGTCATCTTCCACTATCAGCACATGATTCCCCCCAGTGATCTTCCCTTCTTCTTCTCCCTCCGATGACTCCGTTGCCATAGCCTAACAGTTACCTACGCTCCAGAGTCTGGACCCTAATTTTGACAAAGAAACTAATTGGAACTGAAAACCTTTCAACATTCAAAAGACTAAAATTAATGAGTAATGATATGTTGTAGCACAAAGTGCAGAACCCATCCCCAAAAAGGCTGGTTAATCCAATCTGGGTTAACCAGCCTTTTAATATTAAAATAATAATAATAATAATTTTTCACACACATTAGTGTTTCACCTTTCACTTTCACCCCCATATCTCTCTCTCTCAATTTCTCCCACCCCTCCCACCCACCACCATAACCAACTGCTACCCCCATCCACCACCACCGGAAACGCCGACCACCACGAAGTAGGAGCGCTGGCCACCATGAAGCAGAAGCAGCTCAGACCCAAACCCTTCTCTCTCTCCCAAACCGTCGGCCACCACGAAGCAGCAGCAGCAGTGCTGTCCACCACAGCCTTCTCCCATATAAGAAACTCTTCTAAAACTTAAAAGACTTTTCCCTTTATCTTACAATAAAAAATTTTGTGTTTGGATCAAGAAATCGCAAAAATGTGAGGGATTCAGGGCAAATTGTTAATGAGTGCACATCATTAATGGGCATTTATGCGTTTTTTGCAGTGGGTAATCGTCATTTGTCCTATACTTTTATGCAGCCTTAAAGTCATCCAGAAATTTAGTTTATGATTTCTTTTCTTTCAGGATTAGTTTATGCGAGATATGAATGTGATTCATTGATAAATTTAGCTTATGTTTTGGGTATTTAGAATTGTGAATTTCAATTTCAACACATGCTTAAATACCCACGAACATGTATATTTCTAATTTAAGTTTAAATTCTTGTTCTGTTTGTTGCTTCAAGCAAGAGTTCTAATATTTTGACGGAATTTCAAATTGGTTAATAAGTATAATGGCAACAATCATGACATCCAATTCCAACACATGGTTAATAGCACCTTTGATTCTCCATAATGGCCATTATATTTTAGTTTGTGGTGATGAGAGTTTGACGCGAATTGGATGAGAGATTTTTGAGAACTATAGTTATGTCATAAATATTGGGACATATATTGTGTGAATTGGAATTCCTAGGGACAGAGAATGACATGGAACCTTATAAGCCTCGCATGTGCATGAAATGATTCTTGAAGGATACTTTTTTTTTTTTGATAGGTATTGATTCTTGCAGGATACTAAATATTGGACTTCTAATGTCTTGTAATTTGTTTGAGTTGTTTGTAAGATATGAGTTAAGCTTATTAAGAAAAACTTTTTTCATTTTTTTTGAAAGTACATAATGTTCTGCCACATTTTCTTTGTCAGGTTGCCTTATGAGAGACCTGCATTAAGCAAAGGTTTTTCACTTCTTGAAGGTATAACTGGGCATGGTCTTGAATTTCAATTTTGGAGGTGAAAGTGTAAATTTTTCTATCAAGGTATAACTGTAGATTGCAAATCCTATTTTATGAATGGGTCTACTATTTTAAGTTCCTAAAAATGATTAATTCACATGGGTGGGACATGGTTTCAAAGAAGCTTGTATCTTTTGTGTAGGCACAGAAAAGTAATGTCTACAAATAGCGATGCGTCCAGTGGACATTTGCTATGTTATTGTGGAATTCTTGCTTATGTAAGGACCTCCTGGACAAAAAAAAAAAAAACTTTGCTAGAAAGTGGTACGAGTGTCTAAACTATAAGGTAATTGTTTTAATTTATGAGATTTATTATTTTTTTTTATCATGCAGAAACCTGCAGATTGTGACGAGTTAATTCTCTGCAAGGATCTGCTTTTAACAATGTAATACTGTAAATGAGTTTTGTTGCCTACGTGAGGTGATTTTTTTGTCTAATTTCTGTTAACTTACTGTAATAGATAGGAAAAGAAAAGACAAAAAGGGACAGATTTCTCTTTATTGAAATATAAAGAAAAATGCTAGAACTACAATTCTTGCATTGACATTCATCAGTTGGGGGCATGTCATATTTCAAATTTCAATATGACATCGAAACTCAGATTATTTCCAACTCAAATGAACAAAAAAAAAAAAAGAAAGAAGAAAGCAATAAAAATATAGAAACAAAATAATACTAGTTGAAAAAAAATTAAGACCCTAATCAAAATTTCAATAAACCGTGCATTCTATATATGCAGGGAGAGAACGAGAGAGGGGTACCCAGTCACTGGTGGTCTGTGAATCCGTTGGCTGGAGGTCCGAGGTCGGCAGCAAAGCGAGCGACGGAGATGGAAGGAAGCGGTTCTGCGACGGAGATGGGTTCTGCGAACGACGGAGATGGGGGAGAAAGGCAGAAATTGGATTCAAACCCTAAATGAAACAAACTTGTCGCGGGGGTGGGGTGTGGGGTGGAGATTGCAGAAAGAACACGGGGGTGGGTGGGGAAGAAAGGCCTTTGTCGAATTATACTGAAACGACGCCGTTTCAGTTTCTTTTTCATCGGGCAGGGACATTTTCGTAACTCTACATATTCAAAACGACGTCATTTTTGATATTTCACCAATTTTGACAGTTTAAATTAAAAGAGCCATTTTCTAAGAAGTTGATGGTTTAAAAAACTACTATATACTAATTAAAACTTTAAAAAGCTAAACTACCAAAGACTAATAATTTGAGAGACATTTTATTCTCTTTTTTTTCAAATAAAAACCTTCATTCAAATCTTTTTGTTTTTGATTTATTTATTTATTTTTCAACCGTGGTTAAGTTTACCACGCCAGCTCAGCAAGTGCGGTGCGGACGAGTCGCTGATTGAATGAATGCTTCTCCGTACCAATTGCATTACTTAAAGTTAATTATTTTGGCAGTTAAAATTAATTATTTTTATTAAACTAATTTCTAATCTTTTTATTGCTTAATTGGACTACCAAAATAATCTTGAAGACAATTTTTATTGTTTAGCATCCAGTCAAACTGATTAATAGAAAATTCACTAAAAGGAAATCTTTTTCTAGAAAATTAAAATTTGGATGGGCAATACTTGTTCATGTGTTTGGTTTATGTTGTTGTATCGCATTGAGTCATTGATATAAAATTATATTAATTATCTATAATTTAATCAATTTAAATTTAATTATGGAAAAGTATAAAAAAGCCCTCTAAACTATCGGTTATTTGTAATATAGTCTCTTAATGTTCAAAATGTAATAAAGTAACCCCAAACTACCAAAATCTATAAAAAATATCACTTATTTTTTTATATGCCTATAATACCTATATTCTTTTAACAAATAAAATAATTGTAAAAAATACAAAATAATTTTTTAAAATACACAAATTATTTATTTAATCCAAAAAACTTTTTTTTTTTTGTATTTATTCGCCCATTGGTTTTTTTGTATTTTTTTTACAATTATTTTATTATTTTATTTGTTAAAAGAATATGGGTATTATAGGAATACCAACACACGTACTTAATTAGAGGATGTCATTGGATAATCTTGTTAGGGTGAATTAGTCAGCAGCACCTTCCCTTTTCAATTTTCATCAGCCCCTCCCCTCCTTCCTTGCCCCTACAATGCTTTCCTGTCTCTAACCATTGTTCTTGAGTCTTATCTTCTTTCATTATCCAGCTTCTGTGATACCTCTGGTGTGGTCCTTCTTCCCCACCCTCTATTCATTTGGTCACAAGAGAAAATCTTTTGTCATTGTCATGCAAGGGTATAATATCTTATGCTTACTCCATAAGGATAACTGCATTACCATAAAGCAACCATACATGTAACCAAAAAATACATATTTGCTGAGATATTATCAGATAATATCCTCTGATATGGTCATTATTAGGGTCGACAATTACATCTTCAGCTTGAGACTGATACGTTCAAGGTTGCGTTGGAGTATGGATATAAGACTATGTAGCTGATTAAGCCAAGTTTGCCAATGTACGTGAGCCATAATAGAGTTTGTTAATGGTCTCTATCATCTCGTGATTCTATTTGCCCCCATCAAGATCATTTTCCCCTTTACCTATGTTGTATAACATTGACCTGAAGAAGCAAAATACAGAGAGAGAAAACAAAACTCATGTGAAATACTACCTGTGCATGAAGGGGCTGCTGATATTCCTTAATGAAACCCCACATTATAAGGCCTTGGCCCAAGTTGGAAAGGATTGAACTTTCTGCAATGAAATTAAAAGCACATGGATATGACAGCATGATATAAAGCAAAGAGAGGGTAGTTGAATGGTAAAAGCCATAGAATCTAGAAGCAATTACAGAGAAGGAGGATGAATCTGGATATAGTTCTGGGACAGTTGCAGAAGAGCTTATCAGCAAATCTCACAGCTTGTGTTTCCTTGTTGAACTGGATTAAGCTGAAGGGATGGCAAATTGGTGACTGCTGATGGCCTAGTGGCTGTTGGAAAACTGGATTAAGCAGGAAACTTAGTTGCATAATTATTTAAGCACAGAGTCAGTTACAGAAGAAATGACATTTGAGTATATTCAATTTTCCCATTTAACAAAACCATCATGGTGGTGGCTCAATAAGCAAATGAGATCACAAAAGCGATTTCGTCCTTACCTCTTTCTCAAAGAAATTATCTGTGTTGAACTCTAGCTGCGGATTTAAAGCAGCAAGCTTCATTGACAAGAACTGCAGGTAATCCAATCCCACTTAATAAAGTATATATCAAACACAAAAATCGCTAGAGTAACAAAGAGTGCATATGGTTTTGCGATTTCACAAAAAATGTATAGTTTGAGAGTTTGTTTTAGAGAACTGCGATTTGAAAATGTGAAAAAAATCAGCATTTTTAAATTGCAGGCGAAAGATTACGTTCAATTACCTCGACTTGTCTGTGGAGAGATTGAACATAGTTGATGATTTCATCAAGCATACCAGCCCTGCCCAGGATTCTGCTGCAACCAGGAACCATATCTTGCAAATATTTCATCTTCTTGCTGATCTTTTCCCTTCTTGCCTGTAGACCATAGACACAATATAACTCTGAAGTTTTCAATAGGTGATTCGCCTTAATCAACAAAATTGATCTTTTCCAACATACCCTTTCTGATAAACTATGGCTGTCAGTGGCCTGCCCTCGTCGCGCCCGCACATGAATGTAATCGGGATTCTGAACCTCTAGAGCCATGGAATTATCCTTTGAAGTTTCTCCAAAAGCTTTTCTCACTGGCTGCAGATTCCACTCCTTCTGCATCTCCTTTGATCCTCTTCTCTTTACATTCCTCTGCTACAACAAACTGTACACCAAAAGTAGTCAGAAGCGTTTATGTCCATTATAGGTGCTTTTTAACATCATCAACTTCAATCAAAATCATATAGTAGTAACAACTAACAACCCTGTGTACGAAGCAAGTGCTTTTCCGAAGTTCGGCATAAAGGGAATGAAAGAAACAGAGAAACGCACCTCTGTTTTTCTCTTATTCAACCTTTGTCAAATACATATTCCATTTCCTCCACCACCGTCACCATTTCATTCACCTTATCCGCCTCTACCGCCACTGGCAGGCGGCTACAAGTCCTCAGAAGAGACTGCTCCTGATGAAAATTTAAAGCGCTACTCCTACACTCCGGCGACACAAAACCAAACTCTTTTCCAAAATTTGCAATACCGGGAAAACTATCACCACCCAAATGCACATCAGCCTTAGCTGACGGATCGTCTTGGTGCTCCGGCTCCCCATGCAACAAGTTGTCACTGATCAGACTCCGATGCCGAGGGGTTACGTGGGATTCAATGGAATTGTCTGAGACGTTGGTAACATAGTGTTGTTGAGGCTGCTGAAGATTGTCTAGCCATTCCAACCTTGCTCGCTGTCTGTCCAGCAAACTCACTTCCGTACCATTCCCGACAACGTTTTCCGGCGAGTTTAACAAACAATTTAACATCTTTGGTAAACCTCCGGTCTCGTATATTGCCCACGACAGAACCGAAAGTGGGTCGGTGTTCTTTGTGGAGTTGCTGTACTTGTGTGTATATATATATATATATACATTTAACCTTCTAAACAAAACTTAATCCTTGCATTTGTGCCTTTACAAGGTCACTTCTTTTCTCACTTTTATTATTTTTTAGATAATTAATCACCTTGTGTTTCAAACTTATTTTCCATGATCAGTTAACAGTCATTGTCACTATGATTTTTTTGTCCCCCATATTATATGATATTTTCGATGAGAATAATAAAGTTAGATCTCAAACACCAAAATTACATCTGTGACTTAATGCCTGCATCATACATAATTTGCTCCAGCTAAAATATATATATTAATATATTTATAGTTAAAAAGAATTTCTTAAAATATTTATATATAGATAAATATTTGTATTTTTTTGGTATAAAAATTAGACTTGGCCTCTCAAGAATGTAAAGTTACATCATTTGCATTCCATTAAAATAGAGTAATCATGTAAGCCTCTTGCTTGTCAAAGGAGATTGTTTGAACAAAGTTGGTGATAATACCAAACCGCAATAATATTTGGATGGACAAGGTCACATTAGATTTGATGGGGACGTAGTTTGAAGATACAAGCTCCCATATATTCTTTGGTCAATGAAATTGCATTTGTGATAAGAAACAGGCTAATAAGAGAAGGGTGGGAAACCATGAGCTGGGGAGTGTTGGGAGAATCTCCACCCACTTCATTTGGGTGTGTCCCCCATTTGCTGTTGCCTTCGGGTCTTTGGCCATTGAGGCTCCACGGTACTCTCCCTACCAACAGCATCTCGAAATAGGATCCTTTCCGTTTCATGGTTTAGATCATATTTCTTAGCATCTAACGATGTATGTATTACCTATATTACCATGTCATTTAAAAAAAAATTAAATGATGTAGTACCATTAACATTGTTAGATGCTATAAAATCTAATAAGGATAATGAAATAGTTTCTCCTCGTTTCACTTAAAGTTGAGAGAATCATATTCCCAAGATGTTAGTTGGCGATGTCTTCTGCCAACATCAATTTAAACACCAATAAATGACATTTAACCAAGATTGTCCTCCAAATTGGCAGTTGGAACCAGCTATTTCTGAAGCCAATGAATTTTTAAGGCTTATTCTTGTGTAGTCTATATAAAGTCTATCTCAGAGCAAATTAGCCTACGCAAAATTTACCTAAATGAGCCATCTCTACTAATCTAGTTCCCTCTTTTAATTTGTCCTTTTTTTTGTTTGTCTTTTGTATTCGTTGCGTGTTGAATTTGCCCAAGAAAAAACAAACAAAAAACTGATGGTAACCACTTCTCATGTTAATATAATTGATTTGTTAATGTATGTGTATCAAATCAGGCGTGTAAGATAAGTATACAACAAATCGAACTACACAAATCTGTACATTCTTGACAAGCTATTATCTAGAAAATGGCAGCAAATACATCGTGAAGTAATAATTAAAGCTAACAAAAACTACATGTTGAGAATCATCACTACTAGAGCCTAAAACCCCATCAACCCACTATACATGATGAAATCATTGCTCCATTCCCTAAAAACAGAAAAAAAAAAAAAAAAAAACTCTACAGGCTAGCAGAGAGAGAATCTTACCAAGCAGATTCTACTTCATTTGCCATAACATGATGATGACATATCTTCAGCTACCGCTAGGTTAAAAATGAGCTGAAGACAAAGTTTCATTTCTTCTTTTTTGTGAACGCCGATATCACTGCACGAAATGCAGAAGCCTTTGTTGATTTCGTTTCTTTAGAGGGATCTGTACAGTCTCTAGAGGCATCAATATAAGGTCCAGGTCCAGGGCACTCTCGATCATTATCATATTTGACATCTCTTAAGCACCGGAGCAATTCCAACGCACTTACCTTGCCCTTGTCATTACCATTGATAGATATATTAACAAGAGCAGGAATGACACCCTCATCCATGACCAACTGACAATACTGAACACGTTGAGAGCACAGTGAAAGGAGAACAGCCACTGCATTTTCTTGATCCTCGTGACTGCCGGTCGCAAGTAGTCCAGCAACCGAACTAATGCATCCATTAGTTTCAGCGACAGAAACCCTAGCCTCTTCCATATTGCATAAGTTTTTCAATACATGAGCACAATTGCCCGCAAGAGTGCTATCAGCTAATAAAGGAACCAATTTTGGGATGCATTCCAAAGATACAATGTGGGAACAGATGTCACCATTTGAGGACAAATTGCACAGAATTTTAATGGCCAATTCCTGGAAATCTCTGTTATTAGAGTCGAGCATCTTCAGGATGGACGTCAAAGCACCAGATGCTTCAATTTTAGCTCTACAATACGAATGGCCAGACAACACTTCCAATATCTCTAGAGCTTCTTTTGTTATTTCTGAATTGATAAAAGTGGCCAAGAGACTAAAAGCTTCTTCACGTAAGTATGAGATACCACTTCTGCATGAAGAAAGACAGAGCAATGATGGTATTATACAGGAGCCCCATGCATGAAGAAACATGTTCACAGATTGAAGTCAACGAGAAATCAATTATAGAAGAAACAACAATTTTATGGTTCAAATTGTCAAATGTTATGCAATTCCATGTGGAAAAAGCTAGGGATGTAAACAACTCGGACAAGGATCCTCTCTATTTCAAATAAAATAGATCAATTTCATGGTCAAGATTTAAAGTTGGTACATCTAATAGTGTACATAATGTGAATGTTGGCATGTCTTTTAAAAAATTTAAATAATGTAGTTTTAAATCTTAGCCATAAAATAGATACTATCTCATTTGAAATAGAGAGGATCCTTGTCCAACCAATTCCAAGGTCTTAAAAAAAATAGAATTACATAAAATGGCTAAATATATTGAATAATGACTCTTCTCTGCTTAGTCAAAACACGATAATTCTAAATTTAGAAGGAACCAGGTGATTGAACTTGCCATACCAGTTAATGCATATTAACACAATTAGAACCGCCTTAAACTAAAAGGTAGCAGTTGCACCTAACTAGAAGCCATTGCAACTAGTACCAATCAACAGAGAGTAAATTACCTGTCTTTGGTCACAAATGCCAACAACAACTGAGATCCAGCTTTTTGAGCTTTTACATCATGCAGGTCACGTGCATCCTTCAAAAATCTAACAAGTGGTTCAACAAAATTTTCATATGATGTATATTGACAAGCTTCTTCGCTGTAATCCAGATGCTTTTTGACATTGTCAACAACTTCGCATTGGGATTCCCACTGAAGTCCTGCTAGTTTAGATAGAGATTCCAAATCTTCCTCATCAATATTTCCATAAGATTGACATATGTGCTCATGTTTTGTCTGCATAGGAATCAAGTTTAAGCCATCTGCTATCCCAGTGCGTGGTGAATCCGAACTATAACTAGAGTCTAAAGATTCAAGCGACATACTGCTGAGACATCGACCATTCATAGAACTGAAAAGGCTATCAATGGAACTGGAGGAAGTTTCCCTAAAGTGATGTACCACCATAGTTGGCTCAGGAATGGTGACTCCTGAGTTAAGTACTTGTGCAATCGAAGTGGAGGAAGTTTCCCAAGAGTTAAGTACTTGTAGTGGCATAGTTGGCTCAGGAATGGTGACTCCATGCCTCATGCACCACTTTGATATTAAATCCTTCATGGCTGTGTTTGGAATCAATGACAGACGGGCCAGTTTCATTTTTGTCAACGGACATGTGTCATTACCCTCATCAAACCACTTCTGTATACACATCCTCTCAAATGTTTGTCCAGATGCAATGACAACAGGATCATACATCAATCTTGAAGATATATGACACTTAAATTCATCAGGAGGTATAACTCTCCTTAGGATGTCAACTTGAGCCTCTTGATGCCCATATCCTATACGTGATTCCACATCAACAGACTGGCTATATGCGGAGCCATTTCCGACATTCTCAAAAGCAAATGCTCCTTCATTCTGAACACGGTCATTACTTGATTGCTCTTGCAGGATTAAGTTTCCATATTTCTTCAATAGATACAAAAGATACTTTAAAATCTTCGTTTTTCTTGGATCACTATTAGCATTATCAAGCTGCTTCTTGATAGATCGTTTCTCTATCAAGATAGCCTTCGAGGATGTAATATGAAGTGTTGAAGCTACCAATTGAAGAACTCTAACTTGAGAATTTTCCATTGAATCTGATTCAAAATCGACCTGCTGGAGCAATCCTCGCACAGCCTTACCAGCCTCTTCTTCAGATGAGCTCGGGGTAAATGTTGCTCTTCTAAGATCATCCATGATGTGAGAGATCTGTAAATGACATTTCTTCATTAGCTCCATGAAGTAACACAGGGTCCCGGGGAGGGGGGTGGTGGGGGCGGGTTTGGGGAGTGTTGTGAAATGGAATTGCATCCCTTTAAATAGTTCCAATTGGGCATACAAGCATCAGAAACCAAAGAATCGCCTTATGGGACCAGATACACCCATATAGCTAGCACTTTCAAAATCAAGCGAAGTGGCTGGGATAATAGTACACAATGATACTATTGGCAAGTTTTGAAATATATATATAACTGAGGAACTGCTCTGATAACATTATCATGTGACAATTTCTTCTTGTATCAATATATAAGCATCCACTACCTCATCTTTCTTTTTGTTTCTATTTTTCTCGGTTGAGTGTGGTGAGAACTGAAAAAGAAAAAATAAACAAAGCTCTAAAGGGTGTGCAATTTGACGAACCTCGACAGCCAACTCAGGTTGAACCATAGTTTTAATTTGGCCTAAACGTTGCTCAAACAAGATCTTTAATTTTTGAGACCGCGAGACTACTGCATCCCCTGTTACTGCCTGAAAGAAAATTGCAGGCCTTATCAGCTATGGTTTGAGATTTAACTATTAAAGCAATATTGAAACAACAATACCGATTATCAATGAAGAAAAAAGGCTTGTTAATTCCTTCAGTTTGAGACAGGTACTACATGTGACAAGAGATTGCACATATGGCGGAGCAAGCTTATTGAATTACTCAGCAACATCAACAGCAACAATCTAGATCATGTTTTACTGCAGGTAAAGTTCATTTGCTAACAGGGGAAGCCGCCGGAAGATAAGATTAAGCAATGGAAAAAAAAAAAAAGTTCACCAAGGATTGTTGGCAGTAGGGCTAGAGTAAAACTACTTCACTTCGCATAAGCAGATTATCCTACTCCAGTAAACCTTAAACAGGTTTTGTTCTTTAACAGCAGAAATTTTTTCAATTTTCCTTCTCTTCTCGTTTCCACAGTATAGGCAGATGGACCAATCAGAAATTGCTATCCTTAAGATCAAATGAATAGATTTTGTTTCCATCATTTTCCCTTTAATTGTTTATGATGTTTATCACTTTGGTGAAATACACCAGAAAGTTTTCACGTTAACCTACTTTTTTTATCCTTAATCATTGAATAAGTTACAAACCAGGTAAAGTTTACTAGAGTCGCAGCACTTCTGAAGATGTAGCTTGGCTTTGTCAATTGCAGTGTTTAACAGGCATAGTTCTTGTAACCCTGATGGGAATCGACGGCAAGCTGCTTCTATAGCTGAAAATATTCTTGATATCCGATCAACCAATTTCAGAAGTTCAGTACACACTAAAGAATGCACCTGCAATCATGATCAGATACACAGAATGAGATGACCTGACAAAAACATAATAGTTGAGTAAACGCAAAAATAATATTCAAAGACACAAAATGATCTCATATTTAAACATTACGAGCTTATAGCCCGTGTAATGCGCGGAATTCTTTATTATAATTTAATTTTAAAATTTAAACACATCATTTTTTATTATAAATTAAAAAGACATATAAAAATATATCTCACTTAAATAAAAAATAAATAAATATTTATTCCTATAAACATATATGATTTAATTGGTGTTTTTTTAAAAATAAAAACTGCATTTTTCTTTTAAAAAAAAAACCCAACTAAAAGAATGACCAAAAAAAAAAAAATTATTACTTCAAACACTTTTTTTATTTATTTTTTTTTTCTTAAAAAAAAAAAAAAGGCAAAAGTTGGGCAAAAAAGTTAGGCCTTTAACATTTTGCTTAAGACAATTAAACATAAAGTAAGAGAAGATGAAAAGGTCCCCAAGAGTTAGCTCAATCACATAATACGCATAATGATCCTTCCTCCCTCTCTTGTATGGACATATCAAAAAAAAAAAAAAGATGAAAAGAAAATTAGATAAAGAGAGAGAAAGAGACAATTTGAAATTTTTTTATTTTTTTTCATTAAGACAATTCAATGCATCATAAATAAAACCCTTATGTTTTAATTGTCTCACTAAAAGTCTATCTAAACATACATAAATGTTTTACACATGTTGCAATTCTAAGACTTCACGCCAAAATTATATATATATATATATATATGATAATATAAAGAGAAAGCAAGAGAAGATTAAAAGAAAAATAAAGAGAGGGAGATAATTTGTGAACCTTTTGTTTTATTCATTAAGACAATTCAATACATTACAAATAAAACCCCTATGTTTTAATTGTCTCACTAAAGGGCTATCTAAACATACATTTCATACATTTATATTAAAAACATAAACATGTGTCGCAATTCTAAGCACTCTCTACGTCAAAACTTTATATATATATATATATATATATATATATGATTCCATAAGATTCCACAGGGCAACCACAGTGCTTGTCGTTCTTGAGAAACAACATCCTCTCCATAAGAATAAGAAGAAACTCTATTGTAAATTTGATCAACCTAGGCCTTCTGAGAAACAGCATATTGGTGGCGAGTTTACGATCTCGGTTCAAATAATAGTAAAAGAAGGTTTTTCAGTTCCTATTTCACTTCAGCAACTTGGATATTTAAATCTCTGTGAAACCATAAAGGAAACACAATATTTTTCAAAGTATTTTTCTTTCAAAAGAATTAGAAATTAGGCGTACCCAGGACATATTATCTTACCCTTGTTATAGACGTATGAATTTTACAAACAAACTTATAGAGACAGGCACCAAGAAGACAAAAAAAGTGATTAACCCTATTAATTCTGACAGATAATTATCCTCTTTTATGCACGGGTGAAGTCATCAAAACGCATATATCCTGCAAATACAATATGATTCCGCATTATGAAAAGACCCTTAGGATAAAGGTACCTACCGTACCTTAAAGGGAGAAGGATCTGGCAGTTTTTCAAATGCAAATGCTACTTCATTCTGAACACAGTCATGATTCAATTGTTCCTTAGGGACAATCGCACTTTTTAGGATGTCGTCGACTTGAGCCTGATGATGCCCACATCTTGGACGCGATTCCATATCAACAGACTGGCTAAATGCAGAATTATTTCTACCCTTCTCAAATGCGAATTCTCCTTCGTTCTGAACACATTCATTACTCAATTGTTCCTTGGGGACTATAGCTCTTGTTAGGATGTCGTCGACTTGAGCCTCATGATGCCCACATCCTGTACACGATTCCACATCAACAGACTGGCTATATGCAGAATTATTTCTGCCATTCTCAAATGCAAATTCTCCTTCGTTCTGAACACAGTCATTACTCAATTGTTCCTCAGGGAGTACAACTCTTCTTACTATGTCTTTGACTTGAGCCTCATGATGCCCACATCCTGTATGCGATTCCACATCAACTGACTGACTATATGCAGAATTATTTCTGCCATTCTCAAATGTAAATGCTCCTTCATTCTGTACACAGTCATTACTCAATTGTTCTTGCAGGATTAAATTTTCATACTTGTTTAATAGATACAACAGACGTCTTAAAATCTCTGTTTCTCTCGGATCACTATCACCAACTTTATCAACCTGCTTGTTGATAGTTTGTCTCTCTATCGAGACAGCCTTCAGGGATGTTATATCAAGTGTTGAAGCTGCCAACTGAAAAGATCTAACTTGAGAGTTTTCAATTGAATCAGATTCAGAATTGGCCTGCTGGAGCAATCTTTGCACGGCTTCACCAGCCTCTTCTTCAGATGAGTCCACAGTAAACGTTGCTCTCCCATGATAATCCATGATGTGAGAGATCTGTAAATGACAATTCATCATTAGCAGCACTAAGTAACTGAGGCTCAGAAAATACTTTTATTTGGAAGAAAGAAAGAAAGAAACTATGCACCAAATGTAGGATGGGATTGAGACAGGTTGATACCACCGATTTTGAAACATGAAAACCTCCATTAGAAGAATACTGCTCCAAAAGACACCAAGGAGAGAAGTAGGCTTTATAGCTGCCCTGCGAGATGCTTTTTAGGATTTTGTATACGTGAAGATGGGGGAGAGGAGAGATAATTACCAACTCGATTGAAAGCAGGCAAATTGGGAAATGGGACTACATCCTCTTTAAATAGTTCCAATTTGGGATACAGGCATCAGGAACCAAAGAATCACTCTATGGGACTAGATACATCCATATAACTAGCACTTTCAAAATACAGTGAAGTGGCTGGCTTAATATACAATGATATTATTAGCATGTTCCATAGACCAGGGAACATAAAAATTGTACATTTTGAAACAAAATATAACTAAGATACCACTCTGATAACATTATCACATTTTCTTGTATCAATGAATATGAATCCACTACCTCCCCCACCCCGTTCTTTCTTGGTTGGGTTTGGGTGTAATTGAAGGGGAAAAAGGATAAAAATAAAGATCAAAACGGCATATAATTTGACGAACCTCTGTAGCCAACTCAGGTTGAACCATGGTTTGAATTTGGCCCAAACATTGCTCCAACAAGTTCTTTAATCTTTGACATTGTGAGACTACTACATCCCCTGTTACTGCCTGAAAGTAAATTGCATGCCTTATCAGCTATGGATTGAGATTTAGCCATACAAACAATATTGAAAAAAAAAATAGAAGAGATAATCAATGAACAAAAAATACTTGTTAATTCCATCATTTTCTACAAAACTACATGTGACAATAAAGGAGCAACCAGTCTAACACACACATAGGAATACACTAGTAAAACAAAGGGTAGAGGAGCTGCTAATTTTTGTAGGATAAATGCAAAATTAGTCCATGTAATTGGCCTAAATTATAAATCGCTCCCTTCGGTATGAAAAATAATTCAGAAGTTCTCGGGATAGGCCAAACTAATAATTTAGTCCCTGGAGTCAAATTCTGTCATAAGACTCATAACACTTGATGAATTTTATTAGAGCGCCACATCAGTATCAATAAAATGATGACACACCTCTTAATAAAAAAATATATTAAACTTAAAACTTAAAAAAATAATTTATAAATAAATAATTAAGGGGTGGTTGCCAATTCCCCTTGGCAAAGGGGGGTGACTATGGAGGTAGCCAGTGGCCGAGGGTGGCACCAACCACCCTCCTCCTTTGCAGCCACTCTTTTTTTTTTTTTGTCTTAAAAAAAATTAAATAATTTTTTAAGTTTTTAATTTAGGCCACAAAATGACTCTCTGTGGTGTCTAGCAACCACGAAACACTAACCTTCCCCAGTGATATTGATCGAACAAGCCCTCTAGAGCTTAACCCAATTGGCTGTGGCCCACCATCTCCCATTTGTTGCACGTGTTGGCTTGGATGTCCTCCCGCTACACATGAGGGGGCATGTTGGAAGTCCCATATTGCTTGGGTATTAAGAAGATAGGCCATTTATAAGGGTGAGAAGAAACCTCAACTCTTGAGCTAGCTTTTGGGTTGAGTTAAGGCCAAACCCATTTCTAACATAGTATCAGAGCCAAGCCCAATTGGCCATGGCCCACCGTCTTCCATTTGTTACACGTGTTGGCTTGGATGTCCTCCCGCCACACGTGAGAGGGTGTGTTGGAAGTCCCACATTGTTTGGGTATTAAGGAGATGGGCCATTTATAAGGTTGAGGGTAAACCTCAACTCTTGAGTTAGCTTTTGGGTTGAGTTAGGCCCAAACTCATTTCTAACAATTCTTTCATACATCCGTAATCCGAGACTCCCTCCTCACATACAAATTCAAAGGACTTAGATTTGACGAGGAACCAACTTGAAGAAACCATCTCAACCAGCCAAAAATCAAAGATGCCAAAAACGAAGAAAAAACCTAACACCAAAGTTGGGAAACCAACCAGTGAGACAAGACATGGCAAGACGTGACCACATGCTCCTTCGTGAGTGAGAGAGGGAGAGGGAGATTCCCCCTTGCTCAACTCAATAACTGTTTAGCACAGAAAGTTTCAATCCATGTTTTGAAGCAAGCTTATTAGAGCAACTTATTGAAGCGCTTATCCTGCTCCTCCATAAACCTTAACAGCAGCATTTTTTTTTTTTTTCAATTTTCATTATCTTATGAGTCCACCAACAGGCAATATGGACCAATCAGAAATTGCTATTCTCAAGATCAAATGACTAAATTTTGTTTCCATCATTTTCCTTTTAGTTGTTTATGATGATTACCACTTTATTGAAAGACAGCAGAAAGTTTTCACATTAACCTACTTTCTTTATCCTTAATCATTGAATAAGTTCCTTACCAGGTACAATATACTAGACTCGCTGCACTTCTGAAGATGTTGCTGGGTTTGCTTAATTGCATGGTTTAACAACGATAGTTCCTGTATTCCTGGTAAACGCTGAGGGCAAGCTGCTGCTATAGCCGGAAATATTCTTGATATTCTATTAACAAATTTCAGAACTCTTGTGCAGATTAAAAAATGCACCTGCAATCATGATCAGATGCACAGAATGATATGATGTGATATAACCATAATAGTTGAGTAAAAGCAAGGAAAACATTCAAAGACACAAAATGAGCTCAGATTACAATTTCATTCCATAAGATTTGACTGGGAACCGTGCTTGTCATTCTTGAGAAATAACGTCCTCTCCATCAGAAATAGAAAAATATCAATTCTCAATTTGATCAAACCTAGGCCTTCAGAGAAACAGCATTTTGGTACAATATTTTTCTTTCAAAAGAATTAAAAATTAGGTGTAACCTGGGCATATTATCGTACCCATGTGATAAATGTATGAATTACAAACTTATTAAGACATGCACCAAAAAAAGAAAAGAAAAAAAAAAGTAATTAAACCCATCATTTATGAAGAAAAAAAAAAGTTAAACCTATTTTATGCGTGGGTGTAGCCATCAAATGCTGCAAATACAATATGACTCCACATTCATACCAATACATTCCAACTGAATAATAATAGACGACCCTCTTGGCAATGGTACCTTAAAGGAACTTGGATCTGGCAGTTTTTCAAATAGTTCAGCAGCATCGGACTCCATTCAAATGGCTTATCTTAGATCTGCATGTTCAATAACAATAAAAAGCATCACTTATATGTGTTTCTTACAAAAATGTCCATCCACAGTATATAATAACATAATGCATCAAATCAAGATACTTAATACATAACCATTCCACATGCAAAGTGAGAATTCGAGTAATAGAATAACATCCAAAACAAAAACGGCAGAGCTTCACACTTGAAAGATAACAACCTTAGTTTCACAAATGCAACATACAGCATTTCCACATGCAGTGCGATATATGCATGGTCTACCAGAGTGGTTCATCAAACTCACATGTGCAATATACTAGAATTGCTTGTCTCTTGATTTCAAAAAATAATAATAAAAAGGAAAATGCTTCTCTTTTTCTTGGAAACAATAACCACTGTCAAAAAATGGCAAAAATGAAGCACAAAAACTCGCAAAACAGTGGTACCTCTATCTAAACTTTTATTAGAGTCGAAACTGACCAAATCCCAAACCATGTTACAATTACAATTGACCAAATATTCGATGGGCAATTTGGCAATTTCCCTTCTAGTGATCACGTTGAAGTTTCACCCGAAAGCTTTATTTACACGCCAGAATTAGTGACTAATATACGCACAAATTTCATATGCAAGCATTTCTGGTCTGCTCACCTTCCTTTCTAAGCCTACACTTTCATCGAGGTTTTACTATATATTGCCAACTATACTAGGTATCAATTTCAAAATTTTATGGGTCATAGGTTGCTTTATTATCCTTAGGAAGGAAGCCTGGATCAATGGCTTGAGGGATGAACACTGGAGACTATGAAACGTAATAAAGGATCCATATCAGTTACAATCTCCAAGAGAGGAAATTAGGCTATCCTTAGAAACAAAAATAAAATAAATAAATCGAATCTGAAATTATTAAGTAAGAAATAAATCATAAATAAACAACCATGCAAGTTTTGAGTTAAGTTTGAAGCTTAAATAAGAAGAAGAATAATAAAGCCTTACCCCGTGCCGTGAAAACCAGAACGATGATCAGAAAGCTCTATCCCCTCTTTACTCGGAAGCAATTAGACTCTGACTCTGAGACTTGCAGTCGAACTACCAGAGACATCATACAATCAAAAAGAGCGTAACCCAATTCTTAAACCACAGAATTCCACTCAAATATCCCCTGTTTAGAGAACAAAAGTTTAAACCACTCCTAGTATCTCGCAAACCACAATAGGCTCTAACTACGGAAAATAGCCATAACCCAGCTATTAACCACAATAGTTCCTTCTAATCTATCCATAAACCAAGCAGACACTATTTATATAACCAATTTTTATTAATATAGACGTATATATTAATGGACAAATGTATATTTGTATATATATACAAAGATACGTGAACAAGTTAACAAGTCGAGGCAACGGGTTGAGGCGACTTTTACATTTGCTATGTTTACGAGAGTTAGCCGAGTCAAGCCAAAATTTGTGCGAGTTAAGTTTATAAACCTTAACAAGCCGAATTTATACAAATATATTTTATTTAATAATTGGGCAAATTTTTGCTTTCACAAGTGAATTTCTATTTTTACGAGCCGAATTCAAAGTTGAGTTTATTCAAAAGTGAAGATAATGGGAAAGGAGCAGGACAAATGATTAACGACAAACATAGCCTTCTTTTCTTTTTCTTTTGAAAAGAGCCTTATCTCATTAGCTTTTACGCACAGCTGCTCGTGTAGATCAGTGACTACTCCAGCAGGCTGTTTTGCATATCATCAGTGCACACCCAATTATTTGGTGTAAAAGCAAAAGATAGCTTGCAATCGCCTTCCTTCGTTTCATTTGATTTCTTCCTTTGCACAGAAAAAAACATGGCTGTGGCCTTGGTGGGAGAAGCACTTCTCTCTGCCTTCCTTCAATCGTTATTTGATAGACTGTCATCTCAGGAGATTGTTGACTTCTTTCGGGGACAAAAACTCACCGATGGACTCCTCAGGAAGTTAAAGATAGCATTGATGTCCGTAAATGCAGTACTCGAAGACGCGGAGGACAAGCAACTTACGAATCCTATTGTGAAAGAGTGGCTTGATGAGCTGAAAGATGCTGTCTATGATGCAGAGGACATCTTGGATGAGATTGCTACTAAAAGCTTGCGACGCAAGTTAGATGCTGAATTTCAAATCACTGTAAGCCAGGTACGAAACTCAACCTTTACTCGTTTCGCCAATAAGATAGACGAAAAGATAAACGACGTACTTGACAGGCTAGAATTTCTAGCAAACCAAAAGGATCTTATAGGTCTAAGAGAAGATGTTGGAGGGAGACCATCAGAAAGATTGCCCACGACTTCTTTGGTTGAAGAATCTGGTATTTTTGGTAGGGATGATGATAAGGAGGAAGTCATTAATTTGTTGCTCTCAGATGATCATGCAAGTGGCCATGGGAATATGTGTGTTATTGCCATAGTAGGGATGGGGGGGATTGGCAAGACCACCCTAGCTCAGCTTTTATACAACGACAATAGGGTGAAAGAGCATTTTAACCTTGAAGCATGGGTTTGTGTTTCGGAAGAATTTGACGTGTTCAAGATAACTAAAACACTTATGGAGACAGTAACTTCATCAACTTGTGATATTAAAGATCTAAATCGGCTTCAAGTTACACTAAAGGAGAAATTGATGGGGAAGAAATTCCTTTTTGTTTTAGATGATGTTTGGAATAAGAAGTTTACTGATTGGGAGGTCTTAAGTTATCCCTTTAAATTTGGGGCCCAAGGAAGTAAAATCATTGTAACAACACGCGATGACGGTGTTGCATCAACTATGCGGTCCATTGTAACTCATCGTCCGAAGAAGTTATTAGAAGAAGATTGTTGGTCACTATTTGCAAAACATGCATTCCACAATGTCAACTATAATCCACATCCCAAGCTAGAAGTAATAGGTAGACAAATTGTGAAAAAGTGTGAAGGTCTACCTTTGGCTGTGAAGACAATTGGGGCTCTCTTGTGGTCTAAACTAGATGTTGGCATCTGGGATAAGATATTGAAAAGCGAATTGTGGGATTTGTCAGTTAATGAGACAGACATTCTTCCTGCATTAAGATTAAGCTATAAATATCTTCCCTCGTATCTAAAAAGGTGCTTTGCTTACTTTTCAATATTTCCAAAGAATTATGTTTTTGAAAAAGAGCATCTAGTTTTATTATGGATGGCAGAAGGTTTCATACAGCAATCTAAATACAAAACATTGGAAGAAATTGGTGATGATTACTTCATGGCTCTTGTGTCAAGATCGTTATTACAACAGTCAAGTGGTGATAAGTCACAATTTTTAATGCATGATCTTGTCAATGACTTAGCAAAATTTGTGTCGGGGCAATTTACTTTAAGGTTGGATGGTAACTGTTCTCATGAAGTTATGCATAAAACTCGTCATTTATCTTATTTCAAAACACCAGTTGATAGCTCTAAGAAGTTTGGGGCCCTTCAAGAGGCTAAGAAGTTGCGCACTTTCTTGCAATTAAGTTTGTCATGGGATCCTATGTGCTACTTAGCCACTAAGGTACCACAAGATCTATTGTCAATGCTTGGATGCTTACGAGTACTCTCTCTATCTTTCTATGAGAATATGATTGAGTTACCTAATTCAATTGGAAAAATCAAACATCTGCGTTATTTAGACCTCTCTTTCACTGGAGTTAGAAGATTGCCTGATTCTTTATGTGACATGTACAATCTACAAACGTTGAAGTTATCAAACTGTTACTCTCTTACTACCTTGCCAAGGGATATGTGCAAACTCATCAATTTACGTCATCTTGATATTACTAAAACCAAGATAAAGAAGATGCCAATACATTTGGGTAGATTAAATTGTCTTCAAACCTTGACTAAATTTGTCATCAGGAAAGGTAGTGGATTTTGCATTGGAGAGTTGGGGAAACTTGTAAATCTTCGGGGAAAGCTTTCTATAATTGATATCCAAAATGTTGAATCTCCTATGACTGCTCTAGATGCAAACTTGAAGGATAGGAGCTGCCTTGAGGAGTTGGTGTTGAAATGGAATGCTAATACTAATAATTTAGAAAGTCACGTTACTATACTTGACAGTCTACGTCCCCATGGAAACTTGAAAAGTCTCACTATCAACTCTTATGGTGGTAAAAGTTTTCCAGAGTGGGTAGGGCATCATTCATTCTCTAACATAACAGCTCTTCATCTAAAAGAGTGTAAAAATTGCTGCAGCTTGCCACCACTTGGGCAACTACCCTCTTTACATGAACTCTTTGTTATTGGGTTTGATGAAGTTGTTACAGTGGCTCGTGAGTTTTATGGCAGAGATTCTTCATCGATTAAGCCATTTGGAGCTCTAAAAGTTCTAAAGTTGAAGCGCATGCTGAAGTGGGAGAAATGGTCTTCTTTTGGTGCTGAAAATGGAGATAGAGCTTTTCCTCATCTTGGAGAGCTTTATATTGATAACTGTCCCAAGCTTACAGGAGGGCTGCCTATCCATCTCCCTTCTTTAGTCAAAGTTGAGATCACTGACTGTCCGCAGCTGCTGGCTTCCCTCCCTAGGGCTCCTGCTCTATGTGAACTGATTTTAAGAAATTGTAATGAGGTTCAGTTAAAGGAATTGCCAAATGGATTGCAGAAGCTCAAAATTATTGGATTGGACGCGCTGAAGTCTTTACCGGAAGGAGTGATGGACTCCAACAGCTGTCTTCAAGAGTTAGAAATCTATCATTGTTCCTCACTTGAGTCCCTTCCCATGGGCAGCCGACCCTCTATATTAAAAAATCTTAACATCTCAGGTTGTATGAAGTTAGAGCTTCCAACACACCTAGACTATTCGTCCCTTGAAAAATTGTCGTTGTGTGATTGTGATTCTCTCAAGTCCTTTCCGATAGATTCATTCCCAAAGCTTTACCATATCCGCTTATGGGATTGTATGAATCTAAAATCTCTCACAGTTTCAAACCAGCATGAACATGATCTGGTCACCTTGCAACTAGAAATCGAAGATTGCCCCAGTTTTGTATCTTTTCCAAAAGGAGGATTGCGTGCCCCCAACCTTGCATCGTTTTCAATCATGAAATGTGGGAATCTGAGGTCATTGCCCGATAAGATGCACATACTCCTTTCATCTGTGAAGGATTTGCGTATAGAAGATTGTCCAAAAGTTGAGTCATTTCCTGAAGGGGGCCTGCCTTCCAAGCTGGAATCAATTTCCATCTTCAATTGTGACAAACTCTTTGCAAGTCGGATGGGTTGGGGTTTACAAAAACTCCCATCTGTAAGAATGTTATCAATTCGTTGCCAATCTGAAGATATGGAGTCTTTTCCTGAGGCAGGGTTGCTTCCCACTAATCTGCCCTCTCTTTACATCTCTAGATCTGCAAATTTGAAATATTTGAACAATGAGGGGGTTCGACACCTCACCTCTCTTGAAACATTGTCCATCAGGGATTGCCCTATGCTCAAGTGTATGCCAGAAGACGGCCTGCCAGCCTCTGTTTCTCTTCTCAAGATCTCCGGTTGTCCTTTGTTGAAAAAAGAATGGCAAAGGAAAAAAGGAAAAGAGTGGCCAAAGATTGCTCATGTCTCCCGCATATTGATTGATGACCAATTATTTGGTTGAATGAGCAAAAACTCCCACTTTTCTGTTATAATATCAACCTTTACGATCAGGTATTCTCTCTTTTCAACTTTCTATTTATTTATTTTTAATTTTCTGTTTTTATATCTATTTACCAATCAATTTCCATTAGTGAAGTCTTGAATTTCATTGGAATTGCTAAAGAAATTAGTCAATAATTGATTATAAAGTTGATGAACGATGAGTTCATAGAGGGAATAATTAAGAAGTAATTTAGGAATTGATGCATGCAATAAGAACTTATATCTACTCCCACCCACCCGTCATATTTCTGTTGTTGAGTCTATTGCTTGTGAAATTCAGTATCCTAATGGCTCTTTTTGTGACCATCTCTTCTATGCAGCTCCTAAGAGAGCTCCAAAATGGTGTAAACACCCTGTTGGGGTGTCTTTATGCGTTGGTGGCAAACTCCTACTGCAGGTGTATATTTATTGTTCAGTCTCTCTGCGCTCTTGTGATCAATTTGTGTGATCGTTTTTTCTTCTTCATCCAGTTTTTTGTGCACCACTTAGTTACTAAAGACAGTTTGTTCAGCCAATTGGCAAAATTGACTGATACACCTTTGTTAAACTGTGAAGGCTTTGGACAATGCTCTTCTAATCCGGGTACATTTCTTTATAATTCATAATCTTGATTTAGGTTACAAAACAGGAAACGGTAATTAAGTACTTGTTGTTTTCTTTCGTTTCTACCTGCTTTAGATACTGCATACGATGAGCAAGTGGGATAAGTGCAACTTCTAGTTGGCAACACTAAAGCAAATCACCAAGACAAGGCAGAATGAGATGTTGAATTAAAGAAGGTGCAAATTCTTGGATTGGGAACTTTTTATGTGAGTGGCTATCTTCTTGGAGAAATGATCAATTCTTTAGTGTACACAACAATGGCTTCTTTAGAGTGCAGATACTAGAATTTGTTTCTTCTATATGTTCTTTTATAACTCTGCATAGTTGAGCATAGCCTTTTTTTTCTTCCTATTTTTTGTACTAAAGATACGTATTACACCTTCATCTCATTCTCGTCCCATTGAGCTGATATGGCAATGGACATTGACACATCATCTCAATGAGATGGAGATAGGATGTTAGTACACTATGTAGCATTTTCTTCTTCTTTTTTTTTGTTCTTTTTTTAAGTTAAGGTCCTTTGGAAGGCGTGGACTTAGTAGGTCATTTGAGAAGATTATGTGTAGCATTACTCCTGATAAATGAGCTTATTCTTTCATTCGAAAAATAATATTTATGAAAAAAAATACTTACCTGCTCAAATAATATCTCATTTGCACTTACCAACTAAATTACCATTTATGACACTTCACCCTCTCCAAAAACAATTTTCTTGCCATTGATGAAAAATGTTGCACGATGACTCACATGTGCAAATTTTTTTATTTGAAACATCTAAAATACCCTGATATTTGAGGGTAGAATGTCGCATTTGTCCTAAAAAAAATATTTTGAAAAATAGAAGAAAAAAAATTGATTAAAAAAGGAGGGAGTTTGGATGGTGGAACCACTTCTCATATGGGGGGAGGTGTTTGGCCACCCTTAAAAAAAGACTTTGGAGCAAATAAGCTAATTTTATATTCGGGATGGTTTAACACTCTTGAGGTGACAGAACCACTCCTTTAATATGAAGTTGTTGCGGAAGGGGGGTCCTTTGTAACCTACTATTTCCTGCTTTGGAGGGTCACATGAGAACAAGCTATCAAAACCATCAACCAGGTCCCATCGGCCAATTCTAGCCTTCAGCCAAGCGTGGTTGAAATCCAAGTTCTCCAGACTCCAACCGATTCTCCACCATTGTGAGTCTTGCCACCACCTCTTCATCACCGCCCTTTTCTTTTTTTGTTTTGGATTTTTTGTTTTAGAAAATATCTTTTTTTTTGATAAAGTTTTAAGGAATATCTTGATATGACAAAGATGTAAAAGTGACAAATCGTACAAGTCTTGAGTGGCACTTTTTTTTTTTTTAAATTTTTACAAGTAACGATGGGTTTACTAAAAAGGTTTGTTAGATCTTTTTCTCGTAGTGTTCTTCTGAGTTCTCTTAAACTTACGTAAAACATGATTTAAGAAAAAATAAAATTGTAATATCTTTTTTTGTCAACAATTTAATTTTTATGAGTTAATATTTAGGTTCTAATACTTTAAAACTTGTTTTTAGATTCAAAACTAAGCCCTAAAAATGGAAGGTTAACCTTTTAAGGATTTATCACCCAAAATGAATTTGATCATCTTAAATTTAGTGCTAATACCTTAATTTTGGTACTAATACCTAAAAAATCTGGTGATAGAGGTCATTATAATTTTATTTTTTTTAAAATTATGTTTTACGTAAGTCTGAAATAACCCAGAAAAACACTATAAGAAAAATTTTTAGCATTTTCCTTGACTAAATGACAATAGACAAAATGAGTAATTTTATACCGCCGTAAAGGCCAAGGACAAATTGGACCATTTTTGTTACTTTCGAGAACCCAATGAGGGATTTGATAAACCTCAAAACCACGAGTACTTAAAAAAATAAAAAAAAATAAAACCACAATTACTAATTTTGAATTTAGCCCTATATTATTATATTTTAGGGTTAAATGCATTTTCAGTACCTGTGCTTTGAGCTAAAATCAAATAACCACCTTAGTTTTCAAAAATATCACAAATGGTACCTGTGGTTATTAAATAAACCCACTTTGTACTTTTGTCAGGATTCCGTTAGTTTTTTTAACGAAATGCCACATCACCCTTACACATGGCGTAGTACTTGTGGTTTCAAGGTACCACGTGACGTGGTACCTGAGTTTTTAGATACCACGTCAGATTAAATAATATTAAAATTATGTAAAAAAAATTAAAAGAACTTGTGTACTTCCTAAGAAAAAAAAGAAAAGAAAAGAAAATCCATCGTCCTCTCCATTCTCCTCTCCCCAACCACTTAGGTTTTTGTAAACCCAAATCTATTTTTGCAAATAAACCTTATCAAAACAAATTGTAAAAACAGTGGGAAACAGACTTACCTCAGATGAAGGGTAATGGGGGAAAATATTTTCTCTGAAGAAGGGTGACATGGTATTTGGGTCAGAGACAAGGGCTTTCATAGAGCTTCGATTGAAGATGATTTCCTTTATGCTCCATAGTTCAAAGTCGATGATGCCTTGGACCTACTCTTAGCCTTCAAATAAGAACTCCTACTGGCATTTGGAGAAAATGTTTTTGTCCGTTGAGACAATCTGATAATTGTACGAGCATTGCCGATGGAACCTTGTTTGGGAAGATCTTCCTCAGAATCGCTAGGGTCTGCAACAAAGTTTGTAATTGGGACCCTTGGGCTTGAATTTTTATTTAATTTAGTGTCTGCTTTCTGATTGTGCGTCTGTCGACTATTGTTAATAGTCTATTGTGAGAGTTCCTTTGAATCATCATTGAGGGAGGGATGACAAAGATGGTATTTGGGTTTGCAAAAACCTAAGTGGTTGGAGGAGAAGAGAATGAAGAGGACGATGGATTTTTTTTTTAAGAAGTACACAGGTTCTTTTAATTTTTTTTTTTACATAATTTTAATATTATTTAATCTGATGTGGCTTCCAAAAACTCAAGTACCACACCACGTGGCGCCTTGAAACCACAGGTACCACCACTCTATTTGTAAAGGTGACGTGGCACTCCATTAAAAAAACTAACGGAATCCTGACAGAAGTACCAAGTGAGTTTATTTGATAACCACATGTACCATTTGTGATATTTTTGAAAACCGAGATGGCTATTTGATTTTGGCTCAAAGCACAAGTACTGAAAATGCATTTAACCCTATATTTTAAAACTCTTTTGTCACAAGTGGCTGGCTAGCTTCTTTTTTTTTTTTTTTGAAAAATATGAAACTTTCATTAATAAAATTTCACAAGTATAAAGCTCTTATATCACTGAACGTACAACTCTAAAAATTCATAACCAAAAGTTATGAAAATTACAAAGTCATAAAAATGACTTCAAGCTTCTGCTAATCCGTGTACAATTACATTTAAGGAACAAATCTGCTTCGTGTAGACTAGATCTAAAATATGGGTAGCCAAAATATAAAAACAAAAATAAAAACAACTAAAAACTAAAAATCCGGCCATGAGAGTTAAGACCCCACACGATCTATTCGATCCTCAACCCAAAGGCTAGGACATCAAATCCTTCCTCAACCTGAGGGCCAAGACAAACAAAAAATAAAAAACAAAACAAAAACCCCACAAGTAGCAGCAGATGAGCACGACATCGTAGACACTCATTGGCCAAAGAAAACGATCAAATCTAAGGTTGAAGAGACTAGATCTAGATCTGGATCTAGATCTAGATTTACAAAATAAATCTAAACCAACCTGTCAGAAACGGAGGCCGGATGACCCTTCAAAGAAGACACCGAGAGCTGCTATATACCATGAAAGGGCTTAAAATTTTTCTTGGTGTTGTGTAAAAGAAAGAAATGAATTCTAGAAGAAAGGTGACTAGCACTTTTTACTAGATCATTCATTGTCTTATTTCATTAAAATCTTTATTTTATATTGATAATTACTTTAAAAAAAAATTTGTCTAGTCTATATGATAGATATAGGGATCTCCTATTCTTTTCTTTCGATTATGATTTATCAAAAATAATAACAACCCTAATCCTTCCTTACAATCAGTCTTTATTCAAGAACTTCCTTCCGATCTTCGACACAAGAAATGTCAGACGGCAAATCATGTAAGCCTCTTGCTTGTCAAAGGAGATTGTGTGTAAGCCTCTTGCTTGTCAAAGGAGATTGTTCGAACGAAGTTGGTGATACTACCAAACCATACATACATTTGGAGGGACAAGATCACATTAGGTTTGATGGGGACGTAGGTTGAAGACACATGGGCCCATACTGTGGTCAAAGAAATTGCATATGTGATAAGAAACACAATGATAAGAGAAAGGTGGGAAACCATGAGCTGGGGAGTATTGGGAGGATCTCCACCCACTTCATATGGGTGTGTCCCCCATTTGCCGTTGGCTTTGGCCATTAAGGCTCCACCCTCCCCACCGACAGCAATTCAAAACAGGATCCTCTTCATTTTATGGTTTAGATCATATTTCATGGCATTAGCATTTAACGATGTACCTATTACTTATGTTATCACGTCATTTAAAATTTTTTAAATAATGTGACACTATTAGATCCTATAAAATCTAATCGGAACCTTAAAATAATTTTGAATCCTATTCCAAAGATGTCAATTGGCCGGTGTATTCTGCCAACATCAATTTAATATAATTCATTTGTTAATGTATGTGTATCAAATCAGGCGTGTAAGATAAGTATACAACAAATCGAACAACACAAATCTGTACATTCTTGGCAAGCTATTATCTAGAAAATGGCAGCAAATACATCATGAAGTAATAATTAAAGCTAACAAAAACTACATGTTGAGAATCATCACTACTAGAGCCTAAAACCCCATCAACCCACTAACTATACATGATGAAATCATTGCTCCATTCCCTAAAAACAGAAAAAACTCTACAGGCTAGCGGAGAAAGAGAATCTTACCAAGCAGATTCTACTTCATTTGCCATAATATGATGATAAGATATCTTCAGCTACCGCTAGGTTAAAAATGAGCTGAAGACAAATTTTCATTTCTTCTTTTTTGTGAACGCTGATATCACTCCACGAAATGCAGAAGCCTTTGTTGATTTCCTTTCTTTAGAGGGATCTGTACAGTCTCTAGAGGCATCAATATAAGGTCCAGGTTTAGGGCACTGTCGATCATTATCATATTCGACATCTCTTAAGCACCGGAGCAATTCCAATGCACTTACCCTGCCCTTATCATTACCATTGATAGATATATCAACAAGATCAGGAATGACACCCTCATCCATGACCAACTGACAATACTGAACACGTTGAGAGCACAGTGAAAGGAGAACAGCCACTGCATGTTCTTGATCCTCGTGACTGCTGGTTGCAAGTAGTCCAGCAACCGAACTAATGCATCCATTAGTTTCAGCAACAGAAACCCTAGCCTCTTCCATATTGCATAAGTTTTTCAATACATGAGCACAATTGCCCGCAAGAGTGCTATCAGCTAATAAAGGAACCAATTTTGGGATGCATTCCAAAGATACAATGTGGGAACAGATGTCACTATTTGAGGACAAATTGCACAGAATTTTAATGGCCAATTCCTGGAAATCTCTGTTATTAGAGTCAAGCATCTTCAGGATGGACGTCAAAGCACCAGATGCTTCAATTTTAGCTCTACAATACGAATGGCCAGACAACACTTCCAATATCTCTAGAGCTTCTTTTGTTATTTCTGAATTGATAAAAGTGGCCAAGAGACTAAAAGCTTCTTCACGTAAGTATGAGATACCACTTCTGCATGAAGAAAGACAGAGCAATGATGGTATTATACAGGAGCCCCATGCATGAAGAAACATGTTCGCAGATTGAAGTCAACGAGAAATCAATTATAGAAGAAACAACAATTTTATGGTTCAAATTGTCAAATGTTATGCAATTCCATGTGGAAAAAGCTAGGGATGTAAACAACTCGGACAAGGATCCTCTCTATTTCAAATAAAATAGATCAATTTCATGGTCAAGATTTAAAGTTGGTACATCTAATAGTGTACATAATGTGAATGTTGGCATGTCTTTTAAAAAATTTAAATAATGCAGTTTTAAATCTTAGCCATAAAATAGATACTATCTCATTTGAAATAGAGAGGATCCTTGTCCAACCAATTCCAAGGTCTTAAAAAAAATAGAATTACATAAAATGGCTAAATATATTGAATAATGACTCTTCTCTACTTAGTCAAAACACGATAATTCTAAATTTACAAGGAACCAGGTCATTGAACTTGCCATACCAGTTAATGCATATTAACACAATTAGAACCGCCTTAAACTAAAAGGTAGCAGTTGCACCTAACTAGAAGCCATTTCAACTAGTACCAATCAACAGAGAGTAAATTACCTGTCTTTGGTCACAAATGCCAACAACAACTGAGATCCAGCTTTTTGAGCTTTTACATCATGCAGGTCACGTGCATCCTTCAAAAATCTAACAAGTGGTTCAACAAAATTTTCATATGATGTATATTGACAAGCTTCTTCGCTGTAATCCAGATGCTTTTTGACATTGTCAACAACTTCGCATTGGGATTCCCACTGAAGTCCAGCTAGTTTAGATAGAAATTCCAAATCTTCCTCATCAATATTTCCATAAGATTGACATTTGTGCTCATATTTTGTCTGCATAGGAATCAAGTTTAAGCCATCTGCTATCCTAGTGCGTGATGAATCCGAAGTGTAACTAGAATCTAAAGACCCAAGTGACATATTGCTGATATCCATCGGAAGACGTAGATCATTCATAGAACTGCCAAAGCTAGCAATTGAAGTGGAGGAAGTTTCCCAAGAGTTAAGTACTTGTAGTGGCATAGTTGGCTCAGGAATGGTGACTCCATGCCTCATGCACCACTTTGATATTAAATCCTTCATGGCTGTGTTTGGAGTCAATGACGGATGGGCCAGTTTCATTTTTGTCACCGGACATGTGTCATTACCCTCATCAAACCACTTCTGTATACACATCCTCTCAAATGTTTGTCCAGATGCAATGACAACAGGATCATACATCAATCTTGAAGATATATGACACTTAAATTCATCAGGAGGTATAACTCTCCTTAGGATGTCAACTTGAGCCTCTTGATGCCCATTTCCTATACGTGATTCCACATCAACAGACTGGCTATATGCAGAGCCATTTCTGCCATTCTCAAAAGCAAATGCTCCTTCATTCTGAGCATGGTCATTACTTGATTGCTCTTGCAGGATTAAGTTTCCATATTTCTTCAATAGATACAAAAGATACTTTAAAATCTTTGTTTTTCTTTGATCACTATTAGCTTTATCAAGCTGCTTCTTGATAGATCGTTTCTCTATCAAGATAGCCTTCGAGGATGTAATATGAAGTGTTGAAGCTGCCAATTGAAGAACTCTAACTTGAGAATTTTCCATTGAATCTGATTCAGAATCGACCTGCTGGAGCAATCCTCGCACAGCCTTACCAGCCTCTTCTTCAGATGAGCTCAGGGTAAATGTTGCTCTTCTAAGATCATCCATGATGTGAGAGATCTGTAAATGACATTTCATCATTAGCTCCATGAAGTAACTCAGGGTCCGCGGCGGAGGGGGGGGGGGTTGTGTTTGGGGAGTGTTGGGAAATGGAATTGCATCCCTTTAAATAGTTCCAATTGGGCATACAAGCATCAGAAACCAAAGAATCACCTTGGGACCAGATACACCCATATAACTAGCACTTTCAAAATCAAGCAAAGTGGCTGGGATAATACACAATGATACTATTGGCAAGTTTTGAAATATATATATATATATATATATAACTGAGGAACTGCTCTGATTACATTTCTTTATCTTTCTATTTTTCTCGGTTGAGTGTGGTGAGAACTGAAAAAGAAAAAATAAATAAATAAATAAAGCTCTAAAGGGTGTGCAATTTGACGAACCTCGACAGCCAACTCAGGTTGAACCATAGTTTTAATTTGGCCTAAACGTTGCTCCAACAAGATCTTTAATTTTTGAGACCGCGAGACTACTGCATCCCCTGTTACTGCCTGAAAGAAAATTGCAGGCCTTATCAGCTATGGTTTGAGATTTAACTATTAAAGCAAATTGAAACAACAATACTGATTATCAACGAAAAAAAAAGAAAAGAAAAAGGCTTGTTAATTCCATCAGTTTGAGACAGGTACTACATAACAGACGAGAAAGCAGTCTAACACATGCGCATGCACTTTAGACCAAAAAAAAAAAAAATGGCGGAGCAAGCTTATTGAAGTGCTCATCAGCAGCAACACTCTAGATCATGTTTTACTGCAGCTAAAGTTCCATTTGCAAACAGAGGATGCCGCTGGAACATATGATTAAGTAATGCAAAAAGAAATGTTTGTTTCCATCATTTTCCTTTTAGTTGTTTATGATGATTATCACTTTGGTGAAATACACCAGAAAGTTTTCACATTAACCTACTTTTTTATCCTTAATCATTGAATAAGTTACAAACCAGGTAAAGTTTACTAGAGTTGCTGCACTTCTGAAGATGTAGCTTGGCTTTGTCAATTGCAGTGTTTAACGAGCATAGTTCTTGTATCCCTGATGCGCATCGAGGGCGAGCTGCTTCTATAGCTGGAAATATTCTTGATATCCGATCAACCAATTTCAGAAGTTCAGTACACACTAAAGAATGCACCTGCAATCATGATCAGATACACAGAATGAGATGACCTGACAAAAACATAATAGTTGAGTAAAAGCAAAAATAATATTCAGAGACACAAAATGATCTCATATTTAAACATTATTCCATAAGATTCCACAGGGCAACCACAGTGCTTGTCATTCCAGAGAAACAACATCCTCTCAATAAGAATAAGAAAAAACTCCATTGTAACTTTGATCAACCTAGGCCTTATGAGAAACAGCATTTTGGCGGCGAGTTTACCATCTTGATTCAAAAAATGGTAAAAGCTGGTTTCCCAGTTCCTATTTCACTTCAACAACTTGGATATTTAAATCTCCGTGAAACCATAAAGGAAACACAATATTTTTCTTTCAACAGAATTAGAAATTTGGCATACCCAAGACTTGTAATTCTATAAGTCCCTCAAAAAATGAGATGGCTTTTAAATCACAATTTTATCAAAATTCAATGGTGATCAATCAAAAGACAAATAGTAATTTTAAATGTCACGTTATTCTTGGAGGGACTTCTAGCATTATGCACCCAGGACATATTATTATCTTACCCTTGTGATATATGTATGAATTTTACCAACAAACTTATCAAGACACGCACCAAGAAGGAAAAAAAATGAATGAAGTGATCAACCTTATTATTTATGATAAATTGTTAAACCTCTTTTATGCATGGGTGAAGTCCTCAAAACGCATTAATCCTGAAAATACAATATGACTCCGCATTATGAAAAGACCCTCAGGATAAAGGTACCTTAAAGGAAGAAGGATCTGGCAGTTTATCAACTGCTTCAGCAACATCAGACCCCATTCAAAAGGGGATTGGCTTAGATCTGCATGTTCAAAAACAATGAAAAGTATTACTCACATGCGTTTTTACAAAAAAGTCTATCAAAGTATCTAACATAATGCATCAAATCAAGATACCGTATGCATCAAATCAACAGCAGAGCTTCACACTTTCACATGCAGCACGACATATGCATGTTCTACTAGAGTTGTTCGTCGAACTCACATATGTAATATACTAGAATTGCTTCTCTCTTTTCCTTGGAGAGAGGGAAAAAATATTGTCAACCAAATGGCAAAATGATGTAAGAAAACTCGCAAAACAGCAGTGACTCCACCATCTTAATTTTTATTAGAGTTGAGATAGAACAAATCTCAAAACATCTTTTGATGGACCAACTTGAATATGCGACAGCTAATTTCCCTTCTAGTGATCGTATAGAAATTCCACCCAAAACATATATATGCCAGAATTAGGTAACATACGCAAAATTTTATATGCCTGCAATTCTGCTCTGCCCACCTTTCTCTCTCTTTAAACCTAAACTTTCTTCAAAGTTTTACTGTTGCCAACTACACTTGAGTATCAATTTCAAAATTTTTAGGGGTCATAGGTTACTTTACTGTCGTTAGGACAGAACCCCTATATCAAAGGATTCATTTCGTTTACAATCTCCGAAGGTAAAAATTTGGGTATCCGTAGGAAAAAAAAAATTAACTTTGAAATTGTTAAGTAAGAAAATAAATAAAGAAACCTTATTAGTTAAGTTTGAAGCTTAAATAAGAGCAACAATAACAAAGCCTTACCCCTCGCAGTGAAAACCAGAACGATGATCAGAAAGCTCTATCCCCTCTTTACTCGGAAGCAATTAGACTCTGAGACTTTTCTTCAACTAAATAGATAGCGGTTGGACTACCGAAGACAATCAGAACGAGATCAACCCAATTCTTAAACCACAGAATTCCACACAAATAAACCCTATGTCCCAATATCTTGCAAACAACAAAAGACTCTTTAACTACGGAAAATAGCCACAACCCAGTTCTAAAACCACAACAATTCCTTCAAATTCATCCATACATCAAGCAGGCTCTAACTTTCAAAGTATCTTCCACGCGGCTCTCCCATATACAAGCAAGAAAAACTCTGCAGAACAGTACAAAGAGTGCATAATCTTCCTGCTCATGAAAAACCCAAATCCTCACTACCGATAGTCCTTCATGGAGAAACCCGAGAACCGATTTTAAAAAAGAATCAGGAAAAGATCACCGGTCCAGGCACCTTCGCTCTCAACCAAAGGATTTCCAAGAAAACTCAAAAAGCGCGCAACAAAAGATAGAAAGAGAGAGAGAAAAAATAAAAAGACCGAAAAGCCTATCTAAAACTGGTTGGTCTAAGACTAAAAAGAGAGAGAAGAATAAGACCCGTCAACGAGCTGATTTTCCTGTGAAACTACCGCGCTACAGTTTCAGGTATAGAACGAGACACACAGTAGTGGACATACGGCCAGGGTCAGAGAGAAGGAGCACATTAATTACCACCAAGCAAGAAAGCCAGAAATTGCCAGCATGCAGTTAACGGAACCTCCGTGACAGCACTGCGTTAGCTGAGACAAGTTGTGATAAAAGTAACGATGGCGCGAGTAAACAGTATTTACATCAGTCTTATTTTAATGGTAAGAGATTATTAAAAAAAATTAATAATATTTTATCATTAAAATGAGCTGAGACAGTATCTACACCGTCCATCTACGCAAAGCTTTGTTGCCGCGTAGACCCATTAATATGATGACTGAGACGCCTGTCGTGGAGGGTACCCTTTGACGCTTGACAGGAAAAATCTCTGACGTATGATTGCACAGCCGCAGACACAATTGAATCCAACGGGGTATCGAAAGGTCAACACTAGTTTTCAAACGAAAGCCGAAGGGGTAGTATCCTAATAGTGAAGTCAATGGAAAAACCCTTTTTTTATTATTATTATTATTCAATGCGGAAAAAAGGTGAAGGGAAATGGAAATCCGATTCTTGCTGCTTCCACTTGTTGAAATGGGAGTGAACTTATTACCCATTTTTTGTCAATTGTCATGATAAATCTAGTATGAATATGGCATACATGCTTTTATAAATGGGGTTTGTTAGGGATTTTTTTTTGTAGTATTCTCATAGTTTTACGTAAAATATGATTTAAGAAAAAATAAAATTGTAGTACTATTTTTTTGTCAACATATTAATTTTATGAGTTAATATTTAGGTTCCAATACTTAAAAACTTGTTTTTAGATTCAAAACTAAAATCTAATGATGAAAGATTAACTTTTTAGGGATGGTATCACCCAAAATGGATTTGATCATCCTAATTTTTTTTTTTTCTAAGCAAAAAGGCGAGAATGGATAACCAGTGTAATTTTTCCCCTTGGACGTGACCATCGGGGTTCCCATCCGCTATAAAATTTTCGGTTTGAGTTATAACTACTGCCTGGGAAAGCGAGTCTATCACCACAATCCCACCAAAGTGCAAGTTTGTGAATTTGATCATCTTAAATTTAGTGCTAATACCTTAATTTTAATGTTAATGCCTCAAATTTGGTACTGATTTCTACAAAATTAGGTTATTATGACACATTTGAACCATTCAATTACTTTAATGAAATCTTAATCATGAGAAATTCGAGAGAAATAATCACCACTTCATTAAGATAATCAACGATTTAACTACCTCTTAAAAACATGTATGTTGTACAAGCCAAATCCATTAAGTATAACATAGAAAGGCTCAAAGGGAATATAAAAACATATAATAGAGGTGGCTATTGGATCGATCACTACAACCATGGTCCATCTTCATGGTCGTTGTTGAGATCCAATAGCAATCACGAAGGTCCAACCTTCACAATCATGAAGGTAATTTAATTTTAATTATTTTTCTATTTGAACTAGCGTTTGGCTCGTTTCGAAAATTATAAAATATTTGTTTATATATTTTCATATCATTTGAAAAGTTGTGATGACTAGAGAGAAAATGAAGAGGAGCAATAGGAAGGAAAGAACATGTAAGAATAAAATATTTTTAAGGGTTGAATTGAGATCCAATACCATTGCATGGCCATCTTGCTTATAATTTGTTTAATATCAATATTTTATGTATACTAAAAAAAAATCTCCATAAAATATTTTGCCCAAAAACAAATTAATAGTTAAGTTTTTTTGTTTTTTTTTTAAAAAGTATATTTGGTTGAACATATTATTGACATATGTGAATCATGATAGGACAGTACTCTACAAATTAGATTGGAATGATTCTCTCCAATCTAATCTCTAATAATAATATATGTTTCTTTAACATGTAAAAAACTTATAATTTTTTATTAACATGTGAGATTGATATTTTTTTAATAAATTTTATTACAAATTTGTTTCAAATATTAAAAATAATGTGCTCAAATGAGAAAATTTATTAAATCCAATTCGAAAAAGGAAAAAATAAAATAAAATCCTATTGTATAATATATGGCGGCCAGATGCCACTAAACAAAAAGTAAAAAAACTGTAGGAAAAGCGATAGGCCACGTGATACACGTAAGGCCAAAATCTCTAAATGTGCGTAGGCTGCGTGTGCAAGAGGATGTTATGCGGGCAAGAGAGGCGGCCGCTCTTTATGCTCTGTTCAGAGGACGTGGAAAACGTGTTTTGGCAGAGAAGGTTGAGAAAAATTAAGATAATAAATATAATTGAAAAATTAATTAATTAATTAATTATTTTTTGTAAATACTTCTATACATCACACATTAAATAGTTACAAGAAACAAAAATTTCTAGAGGGATACTTTTCAACAATAAACCTATAGTGAACACAGCAGCATGAAAATGAAAAAAAAAAAACCAAACATCATCAAACAAAAAATAGGTAGGTTTACTGATTTTTTTGGAGTCAATAATTTTCTAGTCCTTTATTTCTTGAACAAAAGTTGAGGATCGGACCGCATAAAAGCGGTATAGGCAACATATCAGAAGAGGGTGAGTGCAACCCTATCAAACTAAGATCAGTTTATTCAAACTAAATAATATTGAGTTAGTTATAGTAAAAAGCAGGGACGGAGGGAGGGAACCTTGGTCACCCCCAACTCTGAAAAAAAAAAAAAAAAAGTATATTGGTCCCCCCTAAAAAAATACAAAGGTTAATCCCTCTCCATTTGTTTTACTAGCTCTGTCCCTGAAAAGGGTATTGTTGTCTCATCAAAAAGTGAAAATATAAAAATATCCCTCAAATATTACAAAAATCCTATTCCAACCCTATCCTAGTCTCTGTTAAATTAAAGTAGTTTCCGTGAGGAAGTTAAAGGAGTAGGTGCACTGCTCTGATCCAAAAAATAGATAAATCAATTGAAAAATGAAGGAATAGATGCACTGAATTAAGGAGTGGATATACTGTTCTGATCCTAAAAATAGATAAGTCAATTGGAAAATTAATTGTGTTTTGTTCCCCGAATGACAAAAATAATGCAATTAAAAAGCATAGTCTTCTTAAAAAGAAAGAAAAATGGGTTGGTGGACATATTCAATTCCGTTTGCAAGAGGGTACTATAAGAATCATTAATTGCTTTATGGTTTTTATTTTTATTTTTAACATATATATTTTTCTCTCTCTGTCTTCTTCACAAGAAAGAGGCAGCAAACATTGACCTGAATAAATGGAAATCTGATTTGACATGTAGTGGCGCTAGCACTTATGTGATGGCTCGAGCCATACGGCCCATACATATCTAAAGCCTTATTTGGCTCACCATAACGGATCTGACTTGTATGTTTGCTGTAATTTTAATTAATTATAAATTAAATAATAAATATTTTATTAAATTAATTAAAGGATTCTTGAAGGGTGGAGATTTATCGTAATAAATACTAACAAATAGATGAAGTAATAAATGAAACAGAAATCTTGTATTTACTATGACACATTTGAACAATTTAATTACTTTAATGAAATCCTCACCATTTAATTTTTTAACAATGTATGTTGTAGTTTTGGCTACAGCATGCAACATCAGAGAATCGCCAATCAATTTGTATACGCATAATAACGCGGAGTCGTAAGTTAATCCTCTCCTCTTCCCTTGTGTAGACATGTAAAAAAAAAAAAAAAAACTACAGCATGCAAGCCGGATCCTAGCACAACAACATCTGGTTAAGGTATACATCACACATAAGACTATTCATAATTAATTTTCTATATTTTTATTTAAAATATATATATAGGTAATGACTTATTAAATGATTTTTATGTCCAATTATTGATTAGATTAATGTTAGAAATCAAAATTTTATTTTATAATGTTGATGTAATAGTCTCAACAAACCTTTAATTAGATTATTAGCCTTTGTTAAAAAAAAAATTATAAAATAAAAATCCAATAATTAGTTAGGATTATCACATCAATATTGTCAAATAATTGTGAATAGTTTTTATTATTATAAATATTCTTTCTTATATTTAATAAACTAAGAAATAAAGAAAGGTGGAGAAAACATATTAAAATAACAAAAACAAAAAAAAACTGATGTAAAATGCAATTTGGTTTAGAAAATCGGATGGGGAGAGTTTGGTAATAAACCATTGTGGATGACGTACGGTTTGAAAAAAAAAAAAAACAAGCAATTTGTTTCAAAAGGGTTGAGCAAAGAAAATTTAATATTGAAAACGTTGGGGGCATAGGTTGATGGAAAAATAAATAAGAATAGGTCAGAGAAATTAATGGACTGTTTCAAAAGCCCAACTGCCCAATTGAGAAATAAATCCATAATTGCCAAAACCCATGGAAGACTAATTCCATTAATATTTAATTGCAAATGTGTATGGTTTGATTTTGAGTTGGAGTGAGCAAGTTGAGGTAGAAAAGAAAAAGGAAGTGTTCACTCTTTCTTCCTTTAGGCAATTAGGCCCATTGGCTCTCGCAAGCGTACACCCGTGGGTGATCTTATTGTAATGTTGTTTGTTTTTGACTTGAAAAGCTCAACACATCCAGACGCATATAAAATTTTAGGTGAAATTAATGTTGTTTTATTATTTGACTCGGGAGTAATGTTATAAGTTTCTTTTGTGTTTATCTTAAGTCAATTTAAAAATGATGTGGCAATTAAAATCATCATTAGGTTTGTGATTGATTATTCTTAAATTTTGATCAAATAGTCACATCATTTTTAAAAATAGACTTAAGATGGACATAAGAAATGACTTATAAAATTATTATTTGACTTGGGTTTTTTCTTTTCTTTTTCTTTTTTTTTTTAAAGAGGGGATTCACTTATTTGAATCGAGAAATATCCAGTTAATTATAAAATATAGATATTTTTATCTATTTAAAATGTAAAAAGACAAAAATACCATTCAAATATAACTAACTGAATATTCTCCAGTGGAGATGATCCTGTTATGTAATTTTAGAAGCCTATCTTATGTCACTTTAAAATTATCATTTTATTAAAATTCAATAGGATTAATTATACAGTTAATGATAATTTTAAGAGTCACATTATTTTTAAAAAGGAACACAAGATTGACATAATAAGAACTTGTAGTCGTAGCATTGCTCTATCAAACATTAAAAAAAAAAAAAAAAAACAAACTTCTAACTTTGATAAGATATGCAAGTGATCACAGAAAATAAAAATAATAAAGTGAATAATTAAAATAAAAGGTGAGATAAAGATGCTTTGAAAAAGTTTATATTTAAAATAATAATAATTAAAATGGAGAACCGTCCACTTTCACCTATTGGATTGTGTATGGAAATAGGAGAAAACGCGGGCCTACAACGTGACGTAATGTAGATGTAGGCTATTTACGTAAACACATATCAATCAATCAATTGGAGAGACTTTGTTGAAGATGTGCTATTGGTAGTTGACCTTAAAATATCTCACTTTCTATTTTTTTTTCCTCACTTTCTATTTAATACCATCCCTCAATTATGGGACTTTATTTAATATCACCCCTCAATTATGGGATTGAGACGAGTGAGTTTTTTTCTTATTGTTATGTTTAAAGACATGCGGGACATGATAAAAGACACAAAAACATACATATTATTCTCGGTAGCTCAATTAACTATGAATCACACTTCATACTATAGAATTAGTTAGTTCATACAGAACTTAGTCTAGAAAATCAAAGCAACAATAAAGAAGGAAAAAACAAACCAAACAAATATTGAATTGTCAAGGCTTTTTACAATTTGTTGTATACACGTACCATTAAATCATATTTCAAGACATTTGGGATTGCAAAGTAACAAGAATCTATCACAACAAATTACAAACCAAATACAGAAGTCAAGCCAACAACTATTTTCAAACATTGCAATCAACTAAGGTAACTACTCAAAGACAGATCTTCCTTCACACCTACAGAAACAACTCCTCTCAATTTACCCACCAGGTAAACTGGGCTGAAGACACGAGTTTCATTTCTTCTTTCCTGTGGCAGAGGAGGGTTTTGATGACATCCATCCAAAAAATCTGGACCCCTTTGATGACTTCCTTTCTTTAGAGAGATCTGGGGAGCCTCTAGAGGCATCAAAAGGGCACTGTTGTTGATCTTTCAAGAGTCGTAGCAATTCCAAAGCACTCGCCTTCCCCTTCTCATTACCATTGACAGATATGATATCAAGAGCAGCAGTGAAGCGCTCATCCATGAGCAGCTGACAACATTGAGCACGTTGAGAGCAGAGCAAAAGGAGAACAGCCACTGCATTTTCCTGATCCACATGAGTGCCAGTCGCAAGTAGTTCAGCAACAGCGGCAATGCATCCATTAGTTTCAGCAGCAGAAATCCTAGCCTCTTCAACACAGCATAAATTCTTCAATAAATATACACAATTTCCTGCAAGGGCGCTATCAGCTAAAAAAGGAACCAACTTTGGGATGCATTGCAAAGATACTATGTGGGGACAAACTTCATTTGTTGAGGACAAATTGCACAGAATTTTGATGGCCAGTTTCTGGAAAATTTTGTTACTGGAGTCGAGAATCTTTAATATGGAAGTCAAAGCACCGGATGCTGCAATTTTAGCTCTACAATACCGCTGGCCAGACAACACTTCCACTATGTCTAGAGCTTCTTCTGCTGCTTCTGAATCAATATATGTGGCCAGGAGACTATATGCTTCTTCACGTAAGTACGAGATCCCAGTTCTGCATGAAGCAACAGAGAGTAATGGTAGTATCATACATGAGCCAGGCACAAAAGAAATGTTATCAAAGTTAAAAGCCAAAAACTTACAAAGGAACCAACAATACTATTGTTTGAATCGTGAAATTTTATACAATTCTATTTAGGAAAAAAAAATCTAGTGCGCAGAACATGTTAGGGACCTAAGCCAACTCAAGGTCTTATGGTTAATCAAACTGTATCAACTGGCTAAGATTTAATAGTGACTCTTCCCTACTTATTAAAATCCCATAGTTCTCAATTTACAAGGAAGCAGATGATGAACTGAACTTGCCACACAAGTTTGATACATATTAACACAATAATAATCTTTCTAAATTAAAAGATATCGCTTAGCATCTGGAGACAAGCCTTTGTAACTAGTACCCATCAAGAAAGAGTAAATTACCTATTTTTTCTCAAAAATGCCAACAACAACTGAGATCCAGCTTTTTGAGCTTTCACGTCATGCAGGCCATGTGCATCCTTCAAAAATTTAACAAGCGGTTCAACAAAATTGGCAGATGACATATGATGACAAGCTTTTTCGCCGCAAGTTAGATGCTTTCTGATATCTTCAACAACTTTGCATTGGGATTCCCATTGACGTTCGGCGAGTTTAGATAAAAATTCCGAATCCATCTCACGTGTGTTTTCATAAGATTGCAATTTGTGGCCCTCTTTTGTCTGCATAGAAGTCAAATTTAAGCCATCTGCTATCTTAGTCTGTGATGGACTAGAAGTGTAACTAGTGTCTAAAGATCCAAGGGACCCGTTACTGAGATCCGTCTGAAGACATAAACCATTCATAGAACTGCCAGAAGTAGCTAAGGAAGTGAAAGAAGTTTCCCAAGAGGGAAGGGCTTCTGCAGGTAGCATAGTTGGGTCAGTAACGGTGACTCCATATTTCATGCACCAGTTTGATATTGAATCCTTCATGTCCGTGTTTGGAGTCAATGATCGATGAGCCAGTTTCATTTTAGTCTTTGGACATGTATCATTACCCTCTTCAAACCACTTCCGTATGAACATCCTCTCATATGTTTGTCCAGATGCTATGACAACAGGATCATACATCAGTCTTGACGATATAGGACACTTAAAGTCCTCAGGGGGTGTAGCTCTACTTAGGATGTCGACTCTATATGCAGAACTACTTCTGCCATTCTCAAATGCAAATTCTCCTTCATTTTGAACACTGTCATTATGTGATTCCTCTTGCTGGATCAAGTTTTCATTCTTCTTCAATATATCCAAAAGATACCTTAAAATCTTCTTTTTTGGATCACTATCACCAACTTCATCAAGCTTCTTCTTGATAGATTCTTTCTCTATCCAGATAGCCTTTGGGGATGTAACATGAAGTGTTGAAGCTGCCAATTGAAGAGCTTTATAAACTTCAGATTTGTCCATTGAACCTGATGCAGGTTTCTGGAAGATCAATCCTTCCATAGCCTTAGCAGCTGCTTCTTCAGATGAGTCCAGGGTAAACGTGGCACTCCTAAGATCATCCATGATGCAAGAGATCTGAAGATAACATATGTTGTGACAAAATAATTTTGGGATTCCAAAGAAGCAGATGAGAACAGAATAAAAATAACCTTATCACATAGAATAGTAGAACACCAAGATTTATGTGGTTTGTCTTAACAAGCCTATATCCACATACAGAAACGACCATGAAAAATTTCACTATCAAAAGATAGAGTACAAAGAGTAGCAGGAAGAAAACCACTTGAAACATATAGTATTAATATACTCAAATCTCACTCACACAAAAGAAAATTAATGACAAAAGAGAAAATAATTTCTCTAATTCTCTAAGCCTTGCGGCTTTGCAAAACGTAAGAAAACTAAAGCTAAGGTGAGGTAGTTTCTCACCCTCTTTCCACACTTCACAAAAGACTGAATAGAGGCACCTTTTGTAGGAGATAAATTCGGCGCTTCTTTTTAGTGTCATGCCAGCTAAAACTCCAAAACCAAATAGGAGAGAAAAAGAGAAGCAACTTGAGATGGATTTGACTTACATGTTATTTGAATCTCTTAAAATCTCTTTTAATTTTCTCTCTCCTATTAAAAGCTTTTAAAAGCAAGTCAACTTTGAGATTCAATTTCAACCGTTGCTTTTACTACAGCATATATGCTGTTATTAAAATAACATGTAAGTCAGATCCACTTGAGATAGTGCTAGGCCCACATATCCATCTTTAGCTGCACCAAGTAACTGAGGTTCATTATTTTTCTTTTTCTTTTTGGTGAAGAAAAATGGAAGAAACTATGGAACAAGTACTGGTGGGACTGAGACAGGTTGATACCCATAGTTTCTGAATCATGAAAATCCCCTTAGAAGAATCTTGCTGCATAACGCACCATGGAGCAAAGCAGGTTTTATAGTTTGTCTGCCAGAAGTTTTTGAGGTTTTTGTATATGTGAATAGGAGGAGGAAGAGTAATTAATAACTAGATTGAAGACAGGTAAACTGGGAAATGCAACTACATCCTCTTTAAATAGTTCCAATTTGGGATACAAGCATCAGAAACCAGAGTATCACTTCATGGAACCGGTTACACCCATAGAACTAGCACTTTCAAAATACAGTAAAGTGGCTGGCTTAATACACGATATTACTGGCAAGTTCGATAGATCAGGGAACAACAGTTTGTACATTTACCAAATATCAGTTTCCTCTTGTATAAATATTAATATATATGCATCAACTACCTTATGTTGTTTTCTTTCTTGGTTGGGTTTTGGGGACAGGGATGGGGGGATTGAAAAATGAAAAACGAAAAAAGAAAGCACAAAAGAGTTGAATTTCACGAACCTCTTGTGCCAACTCTGGTTGAACCATAGTGTGAAGTTCGCCTAAACTTTGCTCCAAAAAGTTCTTCACTTTTTGACATCTTGAGACTCTGTCCTTCACTGTTACTATCTGAAAGTAAATTGCAAGCCTTATCAGCTAGAGATTTAAGCATAAAAACAACAAATGAGCAAAAACAACTACTGGATGTAATAATAGATGAGCAAGCAGCCCAACAAACCAGGTAAAGTTTACTAGACTCTGTGCAGGACTTGAGAAATTGCTTGGCTTTCTCAATTGCCTCATTTAACAAGCATAGTGCTTTTTTTCCTGATGTGCCTTGAGGGCGAGCTGCTTCTATTTCAGGTAATATTTTTGATATTTTATTAACCGATTTCAGAAGTTCTCTGCACATTAAAAATGGCACCTGCAATCATGAATAAATATACAGGATGAGACAAGATTTGCTATAACAGAATAGTAGAGTAAAAGCAACATAATATTCGAAGTTGCAAAATGAACTCGGATCAGAACTTCATTCCATTAGATTCTGCAGCAAAACCACAGTGCTTGTCGTTTCTTGAGAAAAAAAAAAAAAACACCTTCTCCATCGCCAGAAAGAAAAAAATATGTCCATTCTCAAATTGATCAAAGATACTAAAGGCTGGTTTTCCAGTTACTAGTTTCACTTCCAGTGACACTAAAGGAAACACAATATTCTTCTTTTCTAAAGAAATAGAAATTAAGTGTACTATATAGTCTTACCCATGTGATAAATGTATAGAATTTTACCAGCAAACTAACAAGACAAACACACACACACACAAAAAAAAGTGATTAACCCCATTATTTATGATAAATATATAAACCTCTTGTATGCAAGGGTGAAGTCAATAACACGCATTTATGCTACAAACCCACTGTAAATACAATAGGACTGCATAATTAATTCCAACTGAAGAGGAATAAAAGACCACCATGACAATACCTGATGATAAAAAGTATCTGGCCGTTGTCCCACTATTTCAACAACATCAGGCCCCATTAAAATGAGGATTATCTTAGACCTGCATGTCCAATAACAATAAAAAGAATTACTTGTTCATGTTTCTCTCAAAAAACCAATCGATAGTATCTAACATAATTCATTAATCAAGGCACCGTATACATGACCATTGAGTCAGAGAAAGACATCCAAAATAAAAACAGCAGAGCTTCACACTTGAAACATAGCAACCTCAGTTTCGCAAATGCAATATACATTGGAAACAACCAAGTGGCAAAATGATGTCAGAAAACAAGCAAAATAGCATTAACTTCACCCTCTTAAGTTATTAGTGTTGGGACGAACCAACTCTTAAACCATCATTATAATTGACTAACTTGAAATACCTTATGGAAATTTCACTCTTAATTTCACTAACTTGAAATTATACACGGAAGTGTTTCATAAACGTGCGAATCTGTTCTGCCAACAGTCTTTCTAAACCATTAAATCACCAATTATAACAAAATTTTCTAATAACAATTATGCTGGGTATCGATTACCAAACAAAGTTTCCACTTCAGTTACAATCTCCGAATGTGGAAATTAGGCTTGTTGAAAAAAAAAAAATTAAATAAGAAAATAATAGATAAAGTAAGCATCTAAGTTATAATTTGAGTTGCAACTCAAATAACAACAACCAAAACAAAGCCTTACCCCGTGCAGTGAAAAACAGAACAATGATCAGAAAGTTCTCTGCCTGTTTGAGAAAAAGCAGTTACACTCTGAGACTTTTCTTCAAGTAGATACAGAGTAGTTCAACCGCAACCAAATTCTTAAACCACAGATTTCCCCACAAATACACAGTTTACAACCCAGCTCTTAAACTACAAAATCCCTTCAAATATTAACTCCAAACACACTTCTTCAACTTTTCAGAGCATCTTCCACGCGGCTCTCCCAAACATAAGAAAGGGAAACTCAGTAGGAGAAGAGTACAAAGAGCACATAATCTTCTTGCCCATAAAGAGGCCAGAATCCTTACAACAGATGTTCCTTCATGGATAAAAGCACAGAAAAGAAGAAGAAGAAGAAGAAGAAGAAGAAAAAGTATCACACAATCAAAACCAGGAAGCAAGAGAGCCCAGGAGTTGATTCTCCAGAAAGAGCATCAAAAACAACTGCTGTACTGTTCACATTCAGCGAAAGAAGGTAGTAAATAAATTTTGGATAAAGCACGTGCCAATAAAGTTGACGATCGAACAACTGTGGTTCTCGCGGACAAGAAAGACTTTGCACGATCTTCAAAAAAAATAATAATAATAATAAGGAAGACTTCGCGCGGTAAGAAAAGAAAGAGAGAGGAAGAGCGCGAAAAGTTTATCAGATTATAATGCTAGAGAGATAAACAAGTCTGACGTCCGCAAGCACGCTCCAATTTGAATACTATATATTTCTTGGTTTGGCTGCTTCTTCTAAATTACAGCAAGATTTTGAGAAAGATAATACCCAGGAATCTCCATTTGTGTACTACTTCATCAGCTCCCCAAAAAGTAAAAACATATTTCTTTTCTTTTCGGAAATAATAAGGAAGAGATCGATGTCCATGGAATGGACTCTAATGGTGTCGGTTGTTTAATTAGGACTTATTCACGATATAATACACAAATTGAATAATAATAAAAATAGAGAGATAGAGAGAGAATATAAATTTCTTCTAACCCTCTGAAAATATTTTTTAATCTATTTAAAATAGTGTTAAATGTCTATAATTATTTAAAATGCACATTAAATATTATTAATGGTGCTAGAGTTTATGTAGTATTGTCCTACTAGTATTTGTGTTCTATATAGTGTTTATATTATTAGTCTATATATAAACTCCTTTATACATTATTCAGTATGATTTAATATATATATTTATTCTCAACATGGTATTAGTGCATAGGTTCTGAGAATCACCTTTAAATTTTTTTTTTCCACATCTTAATTTATTTTTTTTCTTCTGGTGCTGCTAGTGTTTTCTAGCAAATATCTCACTGTCCTTTTCGATTCTTTCTCTTCCTCTTATATTTTCAGCAGATCAATATACCACTAGAAACCTCGAAAGATGACCGTTCCAATACTGCCAAACACATCCCCATCTAAGTTCTCATGCTGCTCGAAGTTTCGGCTGCTCCGCCACTTCTGCCACAGCCACAAGCCACCACAGTGGTCCATTCTGTTTGATCTTTGTAACGACTCAAATTTTATTAATAGAATTTATGATGTATTGATTTAATTAGTTAGATTCAGATTATTAAATGTAAGTTAGGAGGTGATAATGATATTTTGGAGATATTATAGATTATTATGATATTTTATATAATATATTATATTAAATATATTTTATAATATATTATAATATAAGATATTATATTAAATATCTTTTCTATATATTTTATACTTTATAGAAAATTCTGAATATATCATCAAATATCGCTTATAAATAGGTCGAAGCTTCCAAATGTCTTTCATTAAAAAATTCTTATCTTTCTCACATATTAGAGTTTGGGAGAGAGAGAAAGTCAGTAATTAGGGAAATTTATGGGTAATGATCAATTGCAGCATAATGAGTGTTGACAAGTAATTACCTTTGATGATTCATTCCTATAAGCCACAATAAGTATTACGAATTCTTGTGGTTTTATAACTTGTACAACCTTTTGATATGTATATATGATTTAACAATGATTTATATTATCGGGGATCAATTGACTCACTACTTCACAGTTTTTGTAGTGCTTACAAGAATGAAAATCAAGATAATTCATATTGAAATGTACAGAGATTCCATGTTGGTGAAGTTTGTTTAGAGTTTAGATAGTCCATTAAATTTGTATAAATGTCTTGTATGACATAGTTTTGGGTGTTTTTGTATAAAGAAAAGTATTTTAACGATATTATTTGTATTAATAATTGTACTTTTTCACTGTATGAGATTATTTCAGCGTAACACTCGAATTTATTTACAAGATTAAAATTGGGATGTTACAATATTCGCCCCATTAGATAGATCTCATTTCATTGATTCTAGGACAGGCACCAAATCCTCCATACACCACAACATGCGCCCTCATGCGCTGCCCCAAGTTCCACACATTAAATCCACGTGCCAAGCACTGCCCCTCCTTTTGCACGTGCACCACACGTGCCAGCTGTCGTGTCAGCCCTACTGGCATGTCACCAAAGACACATCATCAGTCTCATCAGCCTTGCGTTGACTTTGACCATTGACCTTGGCCGTTGACCATTTACCATTGATCGTTGACCATTCATTGTTGACCGTTGACCATTTATCATTGACCATTAACTTTGACTTTCAAAGGTTTTACTTAGGAATATGGTATGGATTATGAGGAGACTTTTGCTCTAGTTGCTTGCCTCACTTCTATGCGTGCTCTAGTAGCTATTGCAGTTTCTTTACATTGGTCACTTTGTTAAATTGATGTAAAAAATGTCTTCATTAATGGTGATTTAAGTAAATAAGTCTATATGCAGCTACCTCCTCGATTATCTCATCTTACAAACAAGATTTGTCGTCTCTGTTGAGCTCTGTATGGACTTAAGCAGGCTTCTTGAGCATGGTTTACTAAGTTTAGCACCACTATCTCGCCTTGGCTATTCCATCAACTCTTATGATTCAACATTGTTTATTTACCACAAAGACCGTGGTACCATACATCTTCTACTATATGTTGATGACATGATCATCACTAGAGATGATATCAATAGTATTCAGGAACTTAAATAGTTTATGAGTCAACACTTTGAGATGAAAGATCTTGGTCCTCTCAGCTATTTTATTGGCCTTGAGATCTCCTCTTCTTCTGATAGTTATTATTTGACACATGCCAAGTATATTTATGATTTGCTTTCTTGGGCCAATCTTATATATAGTAGGATTGTCGACATACCGACTGAGCTTAATAATTGTCTCACTCCTCATAATGGTGAGCTTCTTCGCGATTTTACCTTATATCGGCATTTAGTCGGTAATCTTGTCTACCTTACTGTCACTCGACCTGATATCTTGTATGTTATCCATCAGATGAGTCAGTTTATGGCGGCTCCTCGCTTCATTCATTTCTCAGTCGTCCTCCGCATCCTTTGGTACTTGAAGGGGACATTATTTCAATGGCTCTATTTTTCCTCTCAGTCTCCTCTTTAACAGCGTGCTTAGATCGATGCTAATTGGACGGGTGATCCTACAGATCGTCGCTCTACCATTGGTTACTGTTTCTTAATTGGCACCTCACTTATCTATTGGCGATGTAAAAAACAAACTGTTGTTGCTCGATCTAGCACTGAAGCAAAATATCGTGTTTTAGCTGACACTACCGCTGAGCTTCTTTAGTTGCGATGGCTGTTACAAGATATAGGTGTATCTTTTTCTTCTGCTACTCCTATATATTGTGACAACAAGAGTGCTATTTAGATTGCTCATAATTATGTTTTTCATGAACGAACCAAACATATTGAGATTGATTGTCATTTGATTCGTCATCATCTTCTTCATGGCTCACTACAGCTTCATTCTGTCACGTCCCATGATCAGTTTGCGGACATCTTTACAAAATCACATCCTTTAAGGCATTTTGTGATCTTATGTCCAAACTCAAGTTAGTCTCTAGAACTTCGCCTTGAGCTTCAGGGGGACTGTTAGAATTTATGTAGTATTGTCCTACTAGTGTTTGTATTCTATATGGTGTATATACTATTACCCTATATATAGGCCCATTTTGTATATTATTCGGTGTAATTCAATATATATCTTTATTCTCAATAAATGGGTAATAATAAGTTTTCATTAATAGCTAAGTGTGTAGTCGCATATGTGAATAGTTGGTTTTTTCCAACTAATTGTGTACGGTGGTGCAGTTAGCAATAGTAAAATAGGCAAAGACAATAAAAAATCGTCACAAGCTCAAAATAATCACAAATTTGTATAAAACTGGCCTTAAAAAGAAAGGCTTATACTTGGCGGACGGTTATCATGGTACAGTTTGAGCATAAAGAACCGCTAATAGGTAAATAAGATGTTTGGTAACTGCACACTTCCTACTCAAAACTATTTACAACCTAAGGCAACATTGTGAATATCGGTCGAACACAATAATTATCACCATATATATCATATGTACGCCTTATAAATCACCTTCATGTCCCAAAGAGTGATTTAACATGAAATTTAACTGTCCTGAAAAATTTGAAAAAACTGAAGCAGAGAGAATTAGTTCCAATCATCCTAATGATTGAGGTGTGGCCGTCCTTATAACTTACACGGAAGTCACTTATATATTTTTATTTTTATGTGCTAAAATTATTAAACGTCCAAAACCATGATTTGCTCCCCACTTCTTGATATATATATATATATTGATCTCATTATATTAAATATTAGAAAGGATCCTATAATCTTCTCTTCCTTTCTCTTCTACTTAAAAAAATAAATAAATTAGGGTGGGGGAAATTATGTTCCACTTTAGTATTTGTTTAATATTTTTGTTTGCTAATGGAGATTTGGTAGCGTGGGTTGGTTGGTTAGCAAACAGAACACGAATAAAGAGGTCTAGGGAAAGGAACCTGATGTGACATGTGGGGGCCTACTTGACAGCCTGTCCATACAAAAGCCGAGGCTCAAGCCAGAAATATCTAAAGCCCATTAAGGCCCAGTACGCCAACAACTTTATAGATAGGGTGTAGAAAGAGCTACGATGGATTGATTGTATGGGCTCACGTAAGTCAGGGCTTTTTTTTAATAATTTATTATTATTATTAAAGAAAAGTAATATATAGTCGAGAATTTGTAGGTCTTTCCACTTTTATTCCCGAATGAGGATATGCTACAATTCAAGTCAATTTGGGCAGCCCTCTGCCCTCATTTGTGCGGATAGAGCTTATTTGCTTAGAGTTACATTACGATAATTTTTTATATACATAAAATTACGCTTCTACAACCAACATTCACAGTAGTCTACTTTAACGACATTAACACCTTTCTTTTCATATCTTCTACCCAAATTACCGTCAATTTAGACAAAGGATAGGAATCCCATTTCCCATCATGCCATGCCAACCTCAATTACCTTATGCTATTTTGGCTTTGGTGTAATTGTAGTTAGAATCTAAAAGCATCATTTCACTATCTCAAATGTGGGATTTGACTTTAGAGTTGAGTGCATCAAATGGTGGAGAAGAAAAGGAGTGGGGGGTTATGGGGGGGCTGAATTGAAGAACATTATGCTCGATTGCTTTCTTCTTAGGCAGGCGACACACATGGCTCATCTAGTTTGACGGGAAATAGAGAGAAGCATATTGCTTTTCTCTGGTGAAAAAGGTGAAAGAGTGGACCTATAGAAAGTCCCATATGAGCCCTAAATTCCACGAAAACAACCTTTCAAGTTTCAACTTTCAACCAATCGATCATAGCATCTCTATTTAAAAATTAATTAAAAAAGAAAAAAAGAAAAGCTATCACCTATCAGCAATTGACTAGATGGGACAAGTTAAATGAAAAGTCCAAGGACTTTATGTAACTTGGCGAAATAGGCCAATTGCCATACATACACGATGGGTGAATTTATTCATTATGTGTACTTTTAGGTCTATTTGGGTTTGTAATTGTAATTAGGGTTAAATATTTAATACTCTTTGGAGTTTTATAATTTTTGTTTTTCTTTAGGATTTGATTTTGATCACAAGAGGTCATGTGATTTTGATAAATGACCAAATTAGTCATTTCCTCAATTAAAAGTTGACATTTCACACAAGTGGTCATCATTACTACAATCTAATTAATTAAAAAAAAGAAAAAACATATTTTTTCAAAAAAAGAAGAAGAAAAAAATCATTGGCCATTTGAGACCCCCTTTGGCTATGGGGGTGGCCAGATCTAGCCGGCTTGGCTCTAAGGGCGTGGCTCTCGACCACCCCCTTTGGTGCCCAAAGGGGTGGCAACCACCCCCAGTACCCATTGGGGGTGGTTTCGACCAACCCCAAATGGCCAATGATTTTTTTTTTTTTTTGAAAAGGAATATATTTTTTTAATTTTTAATTTTGTTTTAATAAAATAATTATTTAGGTGGCAGTGATGATGTGGCCACTTGTGCCAAATGTCATCTTTTAATTGACGAAATGATTAATTTAGTCATTTATCAAAATCACATAGACTTCCTGTGATCAAAATCAAAGCTAAGGAAAAAAGAAGTAAAGTCCATAACTCCCTCAAACTACTTATCGTAATGACATATTTCCCAAACATTAATTCGACAATTTACCTCAACTACCAAAACAATGACAATGAAAATGAAATTACCCTTACTAAAATAAAAACATAAATACTAAAATATAATTTTCTTTTCAAATCTTTAAGGGTATTTGGGTCTTATTAAAAATTTTATAAGGGTAATTTTGTCATTTTGCTAGCATTGGGGGGTACATTGTCATTGTTTTGGTAGTTTGTGGGATCAATTGTCATAATTAATAGTTTGGAGGGTAGATTGTAATTGGGGTGGTAGTTTGAGGGGGTTAAGTGGACTTTACCAAAAAAATAAAAAATAAAGTTATGAAACCCCAAAAAATATTAAGTATTTACCTTTTAATTATTTTGTAAAATCGTAATTTAACCTTTAAAATAACATAATATTTCATTTGCTAAGCATCGTTAAATCATAAATTATTACAACCCATGTCCCTTAAGTTGCCCTAACGGAAAAAAGATTGTTAAATATTAAGTTGGGCCGTGTGACCTAATGTAAACGATGGTCCCCGGTATTACTCGCCCACAAGAAACCAACCACTAAGAGATGCATATTCAGTTCTTGTAAATTTGTAGTCAATTCAATTGTTATTGTTTTCGAAGATTCCCTCAGAAAGTGATTCCAATGCTTATGCCAGCAGATATGGACAAATCTTAAAGTTGTGCTTCTTGCAAATCCTGAATATGCTTGCTTAAATTCACTGGTCCTCTAATCCCTAAACAAGAGGGATTTATAAGAAAAACATTTCAAGTACGAATTTTTGTGTCGGATCTAAGAATAAAGTTTTCTTCACACTGAATAGAATTTTTTTTTTTTTCTCAATCTTGTGAAGCGAAAGAAATTTTTTCAACCCAATTTAAAAAGAAAACTTTTTTCCCGACCTGTCAAATTGTATGAAGGAAATAAAAAAGATGGAATTAAAACAGACCCTACAAGAGGAAAAGAAATGGAATCGATTGGCATTTCTTGGAAAGAGGTTGACGGTTCATATGAGATGATAAGGATTCCAAATATCAGCAAGATTATGTCCTTCAAGGAGGGCCACTACCACCTCAGATTCTCAGCTCTTTCCAAAAAGTCACTCTCAGCCAATAATATGAGCCTCCCCAACCCCAACCCCAACCGTTCAATCTAATTCAACCAAGCCAACTAAACAGCTGATCAACTATACTTTTCTAAACCACCTCAAAAGACCATTTTTCGTTTGCTTAAGCGCTCGTAATAAGTTTTGATTTAACGTGATATTTTTTGAGTAAATGTGATGCAAGAAGGAAGAACGATAATAGAGGAAGGGGGATGAGAGAAGAGATTGAATCACGCAATCAAAAAGAAGGAGAATTTGATGGCGTCAAAAGATGAGTCACAAAAACAGATTACTTAAGATTGTGTCAAGCCTAGACCCACATATATAACATATGATAATTGGGCTTAAAGAGAGTGGGAATTCCCTTTTCCAAACCAACTAATTGCTTGGTAGATAAACGATGTTTTGGGTATCTTCTAATATATATATTATCTAGTAAAGAAATATACCTCATATTCTAGCTGCTATATTCCTTATAGACAATAAATTTGTCCATATCTTGGTTGGAATATAGCAAGTGGAAGAATCAAGAGGCACAATATGTGCACCAAAGAAATTTAAATTGGAAAAAGAAGAGTCATAATAAGATCCAGAACATTCGAAGAACTGGAAGTCCAATTGGATGAGCAGTACTAACTTGAGTAGAGTCCATAGACTTAAACTTTAGGATTAAACTAGTTCCTATGTATTGTATTGATTCCCCAAAATGTTCCAAAACCCCAACAAGAACATAAAAATATAGAAAATGATACAGCATAAAACATTGACCAATTACATATTTCTTTTTCTTTATCGGGTGGATGACGAGGCACTTGATTGACATGGCAAGTTTGTTGACATGGCACTGACATTGTAAGAATGGCATGTCAAATGTGACACGCATGGCTGATGAAAAATCCTTAACATTGAAGGTAAAATGATAAAGGAACATATTTGAAATTTGAGGACTTGATTGTCGAGATTTGAAGGAGAGAGACTATATTGAAATCAAGCGAAAACCTAGCGAGCAAATATAATTTTTTTTTTTTTTAAGAAAAAAGAAAGATCAAAGAGAATGAGAAGAATAAATGACAAGGAGTTGAGACCACTTGCCCCTTATCCCATAGGGTTATGGCAACAACAAAAACTGTATTTGGGTGTACTAGAAATAGCACAAGACACCTTGTTGGCATGTTTGGTTGGTTTGGTAAACAATTTCGTTTCGGTTTCGGTTTGATACCGTAACAAAAATTGATTGATGTGAAAAAAAAAAGTAAGAATTTTTTTTTTTGGTGGTAAAAGTAAGAAAGTAAGAATGCTTGGTATAAAAAAATGAAAATTTTTGTTTTGTAGTGATTTTTTTTATTTAAAAAGTAACAAAAAGTGATTGATGTAATGATAAAAGTAAGAGAATGTTAGAAAAATGAAATAATTGAATTTTTTTGCCTTTGCCAAAATCGTTTAACAAACGGACACGTTGTTGGGGGTGATAATGGGAATGCCTCCACACAACCACATATCATGCCGTGTCCTGCAAAAGGAGCAACATTTGTTTGTTGTGCTGATTGTGCAACCAGAAAAGCTCTTGCACTGAGCCAGCCTAGAGCTAGAACCATGATTCTAAGCAGACAGGGGCCAGGGGCCAGGGCCGAGAAATTTCTCCTTCACAGATTCATAGATTGAATGGAATGTCTAAATGATTGTAAAGGAAATATGGCAAAGGAAAGTCCTTCCAATTGATAGCTAGGTGAGAAAGCTAACAGGGACAGGTTCTTACAGTCCTACAAATTCCTTGTCTTCCTTTATGCTATGGGTTGCTGCAATTAGCAGTGCAGCAAACAGTGATTAGCATGGCATATCTCAATTTGGTTAGATGACAAAGGGATTACACGTCTGCTCCATCCTCCAGCCTCCAGCTATTAGCATGGTACATCTGATCCTTTTTTCCACTGACTTGTAACTAATAAAGGAAATCCAACTTGCTTGTGTAATCCCTCCTTTATTACTGATTCTCCTCTTACACTTGCTGTTCCTTGTCCTGCTCTCTTGTGGTTTTCCTTTATTTTCTGCCCTTTTCCAAGATATATTCCCCCAACTGGGCTAACTTAACCCCACCAGGGCCACCACCCCTTTCCCTCCTGCTTATAAGGAGCTCATTTGGTCATCTCTTTCCCATGCCATCACTTGACTTCGAGTCTTCCTCCTTGACTGAAAACAACCATTCTTTTCTCTTCCTTCCCTTTTGTGGGATTCATTCTTCCTTGACTTTCAGCACTTCACTGGTTCTAGTAGTGCATTCAAATTTCATCTAATGGCATCCAACTCCATCACTTCTTCACGTAGCTCTAGCTCCTCATGGACCTCTCAGGAGAACAAACGGTTCGAAAAGGCCCTGGCTGTGTATGATAAGGACACCCCTGATCGCTGGCAAAAGGTTGCCAGAGCTGTGGGTGGAAAATCTGCAGAGGAGGTGAAGAGGCACTATGATATCCTCATTGAGGATGTCAGGGACATTGAGTCTGATAGAGTCCCATTTCCCATTTACAGGCAAAGTGGAAAGAAAGGCTAAAGGTAATACACTAATCCATGTATACTGCATACAGACGACACAGGTCAAAAAATAATGCTATTAGTTGCTGACACATTTGAATGATGAATGATGCTAGTTACTAGTTACTGTTAAAGTATTAATTAAATGATTAACTTTACGCTTTTTAATCAAATTAAGCTTTTAAGATAAGATAAGATTTGAGATCCTACAACTAAAGATTGAATCTATAGTTTTTATCTCCCGTTTCAAATAAAATAGTCAACCTTTTCTGCGCCATCATAGCCTTGTCCTTTGGAAGTAACTCCTGCTGTAGGGCCAGGGTATAATCCTGGAAAGTGAAGGTATTGAACTCTGAAGTGCTGGTTCTACGTAGTCCATGAATTTGTTCATCTGATCATTACGCCAACATGCATCCTTCTCATCTAACTTGTTATTATCACTTTTATTTAATCAAAATAGCCAATGCCTGACCAGTCATGCAACTCCTTATCCTGTCCCTGAGTCAAAGAAATCCCACATGAGATCTAATCCTACCACTTCTGGATAACATATCACTGGTCCTATGCTACTACTACTTCACACAATTGCCTGCCATTACCCTCTCCTTTCTGATTTCGGAGATGATTCTCCTGCACTCTGCAGACACAACTCAATATATATATATATATATATATATATTTTTTCTTTCTTGCTCATCCAAAAAAAAAAAATTATAAAATATGTATTTTATTCTCTCTTTTCCCTTCCTCAGCAACCTCTTGTCGTTTTCCCTATCCATTGTCATCATTCAGATCCTGAGATCCAGTTCTTTCCCAACCCATCTGAAACTTTTGGCTGCATGCATTAAATGATAGCTTTTTCTCAGTTTTGGATGTTTTCAACTTTGCATGCTGATCACAATAGCAATTGTTTTTTTCTTCGGACGAATCAGACTAAATCTACTTTTCATGTCTTTATGCTTGGCAGATCTTGAAGTTTCAAAGGTTCCCAAATTCAAGACGATCTTGTTGGATATCATAACCTCAGACCATAAACAATAGCATATTGCATGGAAGTATCGAATTAAATCAAGCTCCTCTGTTGTTGTTTTGTTTTTCTTTTCTTTTTTTCCCCCACGCTTATGTATACATTTTGTTGCCGTCTTTCTTGTCCAGTTGTCTAAATATCTAGTTTAGTGTTATGATGTTTCCCCCGTATGAAGCAAATATCAATAAATAAAAATTTGATCCCATGGCTTACCACTTTGTCAAAAATCTCTATGAATTTTAAAAGTAATAAATTTGGTCAATGTGGTTTTTACCTTTATCAAAATTATCCTTTTCTATAACCATTTATTTATTTACTTATTATAGATTCCTTCCGTCTATCTACCATTAAAAAAAAAACCTAACATAATTTTTAAAACGTATACAAGAAGTCACCTAAAACGTTGTCATGTGTACATTCTTGCCTTATCGGCATATCTGTTAAAAAAAAGAAAGAGAGAAAAAAATTAAAATATAAAAAAAGAAAGAGAAATGAAAAGAAATAAGGAAATGGATGAAAAAATTATAACACACTAATTCCACGTTAAGAAGATGAATAGTCCATATTGAGTGATGCGTGATAAGTTCCAAACTGGTTTCTTGCTAAAAGAGAGAATACGCTTCATAGGGAATTACGGAGAGCGTCAATTGTGACAAACTCTTTTCAAATGATAAAAAAGATGTGACTATCACTTTCCTTGAAACCTTACAATATTGGAGCCCTATACGAAGAGAACGACAGGGATTGAAGAGAGAATACAGAGAGAATAATACCACATCCGCATATTAAAAAGATGAATAATTTATATAGAGTGAATGGATAATAAAATTACTTACGAGTGTTGGTCTTACATTGATTGCTTAGATTGAGTTTTATTATCTATTCTAGGGAGCTATAATTGTGAGAGTCGTTACAAAAATCCTTTTCGAGCGTTCTTCGAGTATTCACCCCAGTGGTGGCTAAGCTTACAGTGGTCCTGTGAATGAATGCTTTGCTTTTTCAGTTTTTTGGTATGTTTAGTTCGCAGTGTGATATGTTGATGTTGTAAAAATGTGTATGTGACAACATTTTTTAGGTCTTACGAGGCAAAAAAAAATTAGTTTTTTAATGGTAGATGAACGAAAGGATCATTTTGATAACTAAAAGCTGTGTGAACCAAGCTAAACCCAATCATCATCCGAGGGAGAGTTTTCTTACAGTCACCTCTTTCTTACTTTTTTTAAAAAATAAAATAAAAACAGAGATATCAGAAACGCTCAACTGAGTCCTATCCTATGATCTAAGACCCAACTTTTGTGAACATATGTTTTGATTTTTGTCTCTTTTTTAAAATTTCAATTTTAAACCTGACACAACTTTTATGTGACTTTGTGCCACAACTTTTATGTGACTTTATGCCATGCAAGTAAAAATTAAACCTTAGATGAGGCTGTCATATCACTGAAACAAATTAGGAATATGTTGACATGGCAGAGATGCACTTGTGGTAATGTTTAATAGGTCAAATGAGGGTTTTTCTTATTGCACAAGTAGAAAACAAGCATGACACCATAGGTTTACCGTTTTAAAATGTGTGATTTAAAATCTAGTGAAATTATAGTGATTTCAAAACATGTAATTTGATGAAAAAGAAAAAAAATTCTTAAAATGAAATTAAATGTTTGGTAAAATTATAGTTTGACCTTTGAAATCGTGTGCTTTTTTTAAATGTAAATCTCATCATCTTTCTTGCGATTTAAAATATATATATTTTACGTTTTTAAACTATCAATTTTTAAGAATGAACTTTCAAACAAGACATTTTATACAAATTTATTTAAAAATACACACTTTTAACTTGCAAAATTTCAAAGCCAAACAACTCTAAAGAAACAACCCACCCCAACCCTGCCCCTCGGGCCGTGTGGCCCATGTTTTGGGCCCCTGTTAGATTACGCTACACGCAAGCGGTCCCATCTAGCGAGCCCGGGTCTCTTTTCAATATTTTTCGGTTCCGTTTAAACCCTAGCAAAGTGAAAAAGAGGGGTTTATGGCTCGCGCCAGACGCTAAACCCTTGAAGCTTCTCGCAAACCCATTCTCAAATGACCTGAAAAAATCAGATCAGTGCTCGGAATCTCAGTCCTATGGCTGCTTCAAAATTATCGTGCGTGGCAATGGCTGCGGCGGTCGCCTCCATGTCCACGCTCTCCGGCCGCGCGTACGCTGACGGTCCCTTTCGTTTCTTTCCTTTCTCTTCTTCGACTCCTCAGGGGGACCAGAGCTCTGATGCGAAGTCGGAAGCGAAACCTGAGGGCGAAGAGTCCAGAGGCTCGGGTTTCGATCCCGAGTCGTTGGAACGAGGCGCCAAAGCTCTTCGTGAAATCAACAGCTCCCCCTTCGCAAAACAGGTTTCGTTTCGGATTTCGTTGGTGAATTTCTTTTGCGATTGTGTTCAGTAGCTGAGAAAAGACGAGGAAAGGAAAGAGAAGAGTATAAATTTTGACGAATTGAGATTTTGAGTCGGGAAATGTGGCAAAAGGAGACTAATCTTTTTTTTTTTTGGTTGGAATTTGTTCATCAGTTGGTGTTAATAAAATGAAATATTCGATGAAAATTTCGTTCTCTATTATCTTCTCAAATCAAATACAGTAATGCGATTTTTTAGAATGTTAAGAAATCTTCTCTTCTTTTATATTTGCTTCAACAGTTTGATAGGTGACCAGAATGTGGACTAGAGGCTTTGCTTTTATATGGCTTTGTGGTTTTTCGCTAGGTTTTTCAAGTAATGAGGAAGCAAGAAGACACTCGTCTTGCGGAGTTGACCGCTGAGAAGTCTCATTTTGAAGCAGCTCAAGCTCAAGCTGATATCGTGAGTGATTATGCTTTTCAGTCACGCTATTAGTTTAAGTTATACGATGCGGACCATGCGCTTGTCATAGCAAACCCGATACGAGCTTTATGTTCATTCTACTGAATGCAATAATGTTTGACACCCAATTTATAGCGCATTTATGTTGTATGGGTTCTTTTCTGTATATGCTTTACCCTTGAATGCTTGTGTTTTAGTAGTTCCTTATGGTAGGAGGAATGGTCCTACATTAAACTTAACACCCATTCTAGCTTTGAACTTTTCAGGCGTAAAAAATCCTCTAATTGTAAAAGCAGCATGTCTGATCAATCTTCTTACGGAATTGTTATGGTATTCCCCCCATCTACTGGAAATTGTTATAGCATATTTATTTTTTCTGACAGGAAAGGCAGCGGAAATTGCATGAAGAGCAAAGAGATCTAATGCAACAACAAGCCCAAGCAAAGGCACAAATGCTGCGATATGATGATGAGCTGACTAGAAAAAGAATGCAGGTGCCAACTTTGAAAAAGATTATATGTTCTTTTATAATCTGTTGTAATCTATTGGAGATAAAACCTGGCTATAGCATGTTAAACACCTAATTCAGTTTTGAAAAAAGCTTCTTCGCACTAAAAGGATCAGTAATAGGTGGGACAGTGGTGGAAACACGCGTGTACACACACACATCAAATCTTTCATTTGCTAGTTTAGCTTGTGCATTCCTTTTATCCTTCCCCTTTTGGGACTGGAATGTTCCTTTCTGCTTGAGACTTTGTTCAAGTCAGTAGATGGCTGCACAATTCTGGACCTTTATTATTCCTATGTATTGAAATTGAGTACAAGAGTGAGTAGGCTTTGTTTTTAACTCCTATTTTACATTTCTCTCTCTCTCTCTCTGCCCTGGTCCTCTCCTTCTCTCTCACTGGATCTATTCACTTTAAAAATCAAATGGTAGGACTTTTGCTGTTAAACAGTCAACTATACTTTATTTTCTTGTTGTTTGCAGACGGATCATGAAGTTCAGAGGAAACATAATGTTGATTTGGTTAGGATGCAAGAGGAGTCCTCTTTACGGAAAGAACAAGCCAGACGAGCTACTGAGGAACAGATCCAAGCTCAGCAGCGTGAAACTGAGAAAGAGAGAGCTGAAATAGAGCGTGAAACCATAAGAGTTAAGGCCATGGCAGAGGCTGAAGGTCGAGCCCATGAAGCAAAACTGACGGAGGAACATAACAGGCGAATGCTTATAGAACGGATTAATGGTGAAAGAGAGAAATGGCTTGCTGCAATCAATACAACTTTTAGCCACATTGAAGGTATACACAATCAACAAGCATGTTTTTGTATTCATGTTGTTTAATTGCAAGGGTGACAGTTCAATCCAAATATAACTGGTTTCTTGGATGAAGATTCCTGCCATGTGCTCTGGGCCTCTGGCTGATTTTGCATCTTTTATGCTTCGTACTTATACTTGTCAATAGTTCATTTCAAGTAATACTTGTAAAGTTAAACTGAATTCAGCGAACATCAGTAAAAGTGACTTAGTCATACTTGTTACTTTGTACCATGTGTAGCATGAGTATTAGTTGCCTTACAATTTTACGTATATGCTGAATCCTGTTTAGGAAAAACAATGGATATTCCTTGCTCGATATGAAACAATCACTTATTCATGAATCTCGTATGGGGCTAATAGTTTTCATTTCTCTTCTTATGAAAAACCCTTTTCACTTTGCTTAGCCCTATCCTTTTCTAGGGGTATTTTGGTTATAGATTCTAAAGAAAATTCTCCATATATTTTTTATTCCTCTCATTAGTTCTTAAAATTGTATTATTGTAGTTTAGGATACGAGATGCAATACAGTACACAATAATGAAAGTGAAGAAATTGATGCTCATGTTATGGTACATGAATTGATAACCTTGGCATCTGCTATTCCATTTCATAAAATAGTGTGTTATTGGTCTTAGCTTAATGTATTTTGCATATCTGCTGTATCAAATTATTGATTGGACTTTAAATTGTTGTTGATATTATGGTTGCCGTTTGGTGGAATGCAGGATGACATCATAATGACTTTGACCATTTATCAATTCTAATCTGCAGGGGGTTTTAGGGTCCTACTGACCGATAGGAACAAGTTGCTTATGACTGTTGGAGGAGCCACAGCATTAGCTGCAGGAGTTTATACAACTAGGTTTGTATGCTTGTAGTCTCATTGCCTTCCCTTTTGTCACTTCAGTAAAAAGTATATTGCAGTATTTTCTCTGCCATGTTTATCTTTTTGTTGGCAACTTTCAACGTAAAAAGGATAACCAATGGATTTATGTGGCTCTTGTTATGTGCATCCGGTATATATTTATCTATCATAAAAAGAAAAAGTTGCTGTTGCTTGGTCCATTCATTATCAAAGATCTAGTTAGAAATCATGGAGGAATGACATAATTTGACATAAAGAGAGGTTGGATGTCGATATAACTTGGACTTACCTAAACAACATTTGTTTATCACACAAGGCATGTATGAAACAAGGAAAGTAGAGGATATGGGACAGACACTACTATCGATTCCACATCCACCATCTTTCACACCACTACATGGCCCCCTCCCCTGCCTGGGCCAATTGCTACCATTGTGTCATGGGGCTCATCAAGTGTGCCTATATACCCATTTAATTGGATATGTCGTTTCATTCTCTTTGATGATCTTTAATGTGTTTTCAGAGAAGGAGCTAGAGTTATGTGGGGATATGTTAATCGGATTCTAGGGCAGCCATCTCTTATTCGAGAATCATCGATTGCAAGGTTTCCAGGGTCAGAAGTGATTTCTCGAGCAAAAAATAAAGTTTTGGAATATGGTACATCAGCTGGGGCAGCAGGGTCTGTGGGAAGTAAAAAAAGTCTTGGAAATATTGTTCTCCATCCTTCGTTGCAAAAGAGAATAGAGCAACTTGCTCGAGCTACAGCAAACACCAAGACACATCAGGCACCTTTTCGTAATATGCTGTTTTATGGGCCTCCTGGCACCGGTAAAACCTTGGTTGCAAGAGAGATAGCCCGGAAATCGGTATGCTCTTAACTTTTGACTTCTATTTTATTGCTCTTACCTGACATATATGACCTTTATCGGATTTTTATTAGTCTATTAAGTTTTCTTTACTTTATAGATGTATGTCTCAAGGGGGACGTTATATAAATTGGATATGTACAGATGAACCTGAGTTAATAAATAAGGAGCCTTGAGAAGTTGTTGATGCATAGATGAAGATGACAATTTCTTTTTCTTTTTTGTACCATTTTAGAATTGAGAAGGTGACAATGAATAATGAATAAAAAGAAAAAGAAATTAGCATGTATAATGAATATGAGTAGTAGATATTCCATAGAAGGCGACAATGTGACTTTCAACTTCAGTAGATTTGATGGCATCTTCTGCTTAGACAAGCAGTGATGGGTAGATTTTTTTATACAATTTTATTTTCGGGACACGTCCAAGATATGGGAATAGCTTCAGAGATAGATTTTATTTTTTCGTCTTGTTGCTCCCGCTTACCCTTGAGTCTTCCTATACAGGGTTTGGATTATGCCTTGATGACAGGAGGAGATGTTGCGCCCCTTGGTGCGCAGGCTGTTACCAAAATCCATCAGATATTTGATTGGGCTAAAAAATCGAATAAAGGTTTACTGCTTTTTATTGATGAGGCAGATGCTTTCTTATGCGAGTAAGTGCCTTTTCTTTTTCCTTTTTCAAGGTGCTTTTGTTAGTTTAGAACACTTTATGTGCCCTAGTATATATTTTGGGAGTATTCTTGCACTTTTGTGAATCATGGTTGTGAGTTTCTTCTGGCAACAGATTTTTAGTAATTATACTATGGATCCAATGCAGACGCAACAGTACATATATGAGTGAAGCTCAACGAAGTGCTCTAAATGCATTGCTCTTCCGGACTGGTGATCAGTCTAGAGACGTAGTGCTCGTTCTTGCCACAAACAGGCCAGGTGATCTTGACAGTGCCGTCACCGACCGCATTGATGAAGTGATTGAGTTTCCACTTCCAGGGGAGGAGGAACGTTTTAAACTGCTGAAGCTCTATTTGAACAAGTACCTATCCGATGAAGGTGACAGCACATCTAAATGGGGTCTTTGGTTGAAGAAAAAGGCACAAAAGATAACCATAAGAGACGTATCGGACGACGTGATCCGAGAGGCTGCCCGTAAGACAGAAGGGTTCTCCGGGCGTGAGATAGCAAAACTAGTGGCCAGTGTCCAAGCAGCTGTTTATGGGCGCCCGGATTGCGTGTTGGATGCCCAGCTGTTTAAGGAAATTGTAGATTACAAGGTTGCGGAGCATCACCAACGACTAAAACTGGCAGCTGAAGGTGGGCTGCCGGCTTAGGTAGAGAATGAGACTTCACTTACAGAGTAGAGAAAGAGAGAGAGAAAGCAGGCTTCTTTTTCAAAGCCCAAATATTGGAAAATTTTCCTTTACAGTATTTTATCTATTAGAATTTGTCATTCTTTTCTTCCCCCGTGTTTTTTTTTTAAAGGAAAAATCATTCTAGAAGGAACAAAAAGTACTGAAAAAATCATAGCCGAGCTTCCCCGTATGACAATGTGTTTTAGATGGTATTTGTTTGTCTTTCTTTTTCTTTTTAATTGATAGGGATCAGACATACCTGAAAGATGGAAAACATAATAATAATAATAATAATAATAATAAAAGAAAAGAAAGAACGTACCAATTCCATCGCTGTTGAGATTTATGATTTAGTTGAGTAATGCTATGGACGCTCGACATTTTAACTCTCTTCTCTACTCTCTGACGTGGCAATACCATTTTCCAACCCAAAAAAAAAAAAAGTTTTTTTTTTAATTTTCAGCTCCTTTTGAGATAAACTCCTTTATTTGGTAAAAAAAGTCTACCCAATACTGAGAGTGAGAGCCATCGTGTGGGCCTTGTGTCTCTGGACCACAAAAGCTTTTCCTATTGCATGGAGCCCAAAGAGCGGAAAGGGATACAGGACGTGGTCAAACTCAACCAACACGTGTCGCAAAGGCAGCATTCCTCTTTCTTGAACCTTCCCAGTTAATTGCCACGTACGCCTATTATTCCACGTAAAGACCCACCCCCCCCGCCTGAGCCACCAACGGTCTCTCCGGATTTTGACGCACTAAAAGGCGCTTCGCTCACCACTTCTTCTTACCTTATACTCACAGAGAGAGAGAGAGAGAGAGAGAGAGAGAGCGAGAGAGCGAGAGAGAAAGAGATGGGAAACAGAAGTGCTTTGTTGTTGGTATTGGGGTTTGCAGTGTGGGTGGGGGTGTGTGAGTGTTGGGCAGAAAATGGGAAGGACGGCGCGTGGGAGAACATGAATGTGGCGGCTAGGAATGCGAAGGTGAAAGCAGAGGAGGCTATGCAAGGAGCTGCGGAAACCATGCAAGATGCCAAGGACAAGACTGAGTCCTGGGCCGATTGGGCTTTTGACACATTCGCAGAGTATCCTTCACACTTCCCAAACCCATTTAATATGTTCTTTTTTAATTAGTTTCATTTTTTTACTTTTTTTTTTTTTTGATAAATCAAATCATGCATACATATATCATATGTTTTAAGAATCCTGTACGTACACTTCTTTTTTAAGTTTTTATCTCCCAAAAAATAAAACTAGCAAAACCAAAGTGCTACTTATTTATGAGCCATTAAGTCATCTAAGAGCTTATTCCCTAATAGCTAGGATCCTCTCCATTTGATCAAGGGGAACCTTTTTATGGCCCAGATAGTTAGATTCCACAGTATTACATTATTTGAAAATTTAGACAAATTACAGAGAGATCTCACCGATGATCATGATATCTATGTTAAGATTTTTTTTCCACCTCTCCTGAGAAAATTTTGTAGAATGTGATAAGATCAATATCTAATCTTTTCAAGTGGGACTTTGGAAGATCTCTTCATGTTGTCAGCTCTAAGCATCAGTTTATGGTATTTAGAAGTTAATTACCATATAATTTCGCATGTGTTTTCTGCTAGTTTGACATAAAACAAACACATTCCAATGGCCTATTGGGCAGACTTCATAGTCCATAACTCTTCTCAAAGGAGAGATCGGTCATTGTAATGTTGTTTTGGTTCAACGTAACCAAAACAGAGCCCCTGTATTGCTATTTACATTTTCTGAAGATGAGCCACACTGGCTGAACTGTACATTTGAAATACAAAGCCTAAATGTTATTTCAAATCTCTACATAGCAGATATGGTTGCCCAATAGATATGGTTGGGTTGGCCCGACCACCCTAAGGGGGTCATTGACTGCCTTCTTGAGGGTGAGATGGGGTCCCCCTAGCCTTCGGGGTGATCACACCACTCTTGAGCCACAAGGTGGCCGGCCCCAAGTCCTTCAAGGAGCCCTCATGTTGTGCCATTGTTGCACCACCCTTGGTTACCCCCTTAGGGTGGGTTGACCTACCTCAACCATACCATTTGGTCGCCGACCACCCCCTTGATGGTAAGGGGATAGTTTGGCCACCCACGAGTTTCTTATATTTTTTTTATTTTTATTATTATTTTTAGCTGTGGGAGGATGTGTATCAACTTTTTAACTAGGCCATGGTTTTTAATATGTCTATGTTGCACAAAATATGATTATCTTTTACGCTCCGAGAGGTTTTTGATTAATATGCTGTAATGGTATATTAGGGGATTTGGAATTGGAAAAGAGAATCCAAGAGAGGCAGCCCGAGATATGATGGGTAATGCTGGGGATGCTGCATCCATGGCCACAGAGACAATGGGATCTGCTGCATCTGGTATTGGTTTGTGATAATTAACATCAACTATTTTTATTAACAAGTAAATATTTTCTTTATCCTTTTCTTGTTTGTTCTCCAGATACATCGAAGCTTGCTTCTCAGAAGGCTGGGGAAGCCGTCAACATGGCTTATGGAAAGATGGGCGATGCAAAGAACTTTGCTTCTGAGAAAGAGGATCAAACTATAAGAATGGCTACAGATAAGGCTGGCGATGCCAAAGAGACAATGGACATGGCTGGAGAAACGGCCTCCAATAGGGCTGCTGATGCTCAAGAGATGATGGCGGGGGCAATGGGGTATGGAAAAGATAAAGCGGCCAATGCCCATGATGAAGCCGAACAAAAAATGAACATGGCTTCAGAGAAGGCTAATGATGCCAAAGAAGGCATGGCAGGATCGATGGGGTATGAAAAAGATAAAGCGAAGAATGCCTATGATGAAGCTAAGGAGAAAATAAATGTGGGTTCAAATTATGCCGCGGATAAGGCCTATGATGCCAAAGAGAAGATGGCTGGAGCAATGCCTTACGGAAAAGATAAAGCAACTGATGTCTATGAGGAAGTTAAGCAGAAATTAAACATGGGTTCAGATGATGCCAAAGAGAAAACGGTAGGAGCAATGTCATGTGGAGAAGATAAAGCAGCCAATGCATATGGCAGAGCTAAGCATCAAGTGGAGGACTCATACAACTCAGCCAAGGAGACCATGACCGAGCAGGCCAAGATTAATTATGAGGCTGCCAAGGAAAAGGCTTCGCAGGCCACTGGTGATCTTGGTGCTAAGATGAGGCAGCATAGTACAGAGCTATGAAGCGAATCACCAGTTTTTTCATTGTCTCCATGAAGTGATCATCTGTGAGTTCATGTTTACTATTATCTTCCTTCTGCTATGATAATATGTTTTCCGAAACATGTTTAGGATAATGAATTTTCTGTCCGAATAACTTTTTCTTGTACTAATCTTTTGCAATCTAAAAATGAGATTTATTTGTGAAATGTTTACAATTTTCTATCAGTTTAAGCTTAAGACAAGTGGTGATATATATATAACATGATGCTATATTGTAGATGCATTAATTAGTTTAAATCCTAACATTTCACGTATTGGGTCTCATTAACATGAGGGCAAGTTTGTGATTCTATGTATTGGACTTCATGGAGGTGGAGTTCACACCAAAGAAGTGGTAGTAGAATTTTAATTAAATGATTAAATTTTTTACTTTACAATCAATAATAATATTTTAGTAGCTACGCACGCACACTTTTTTTTTTTTCCTCTCTCTCTAAGCCATTCCATTAAAATAGAAAAATAACTACAAAAGATGGGGGTGAAAGAAGATAAAAGTACAAATAAAACAGGAAATGAATCCAAATAGATCTCATTCCATAGTTCTTTGACCAAAAGGCTGAGAAGAGGGGTCGCCATGGATGCAATGTGATGAATGGATCATTGAAAAGAGGTGTACTAATGATGAGTGCGATGAGGCGGTTGATGGACAAAAAAGAAAATCATTCCCGCTTCATTGAAGGTGGTGGGGATGGGCTCTACACATGTTGTAGAGAGTGGCTGAAGGCAGCTTGTGGTAGCTAGCTTTGGGCACAGGAAAGCAGGCGGAGGGGTGCATACGTGGCAAAAGTGAATTGGTGACGATACATTTTGAAAAAAGAGGAAAAGAAAAGAGGGACGACCTCCTCCATTTGGTTCATTGAAGTAGAGCACAGAAGAGGGTATATTTGACCATGATCTTAAATGCATCTCACTAATTTTAGAAATGAGGTCAAACCAGGGATTAATTCAACTAGTGGCACTAGCTAATTAAGCTAGGAGAAACTTAACAATATTAATGGATCTTAATGCTTGACAGGATCGGAGAGGAAACAATAATTATAGAATGATACATAAAAGGAGAACAGAAACATGCAAGTAGCAAGAAGTAAATTATTAATCTGATTAGCAGACAGTTTATATTAGAATTCTTAATTGGATTATAGTTGAGATGACTATAAATTAAAATGTTGTGGGATCTACCACAATTATTTATTTCTGCATGGATATAAACCTTCGTGCTAAGTTGGTGCATGGCCGGGATTGCATTTAAGGACAAAATAATTGAAGGGACAATAGCCTCTGAATTCTATTACATATAATTTAAAGATATTAAAGATAGGCTATCAGCAGAATATTGACATTTTCACTTGTCTCAGAGATTTTTATGAAATTATAATGCTTTAATATATACATTTTCCCTTATGGAGTGCATTTATTAGGTTGATAATTAAGTTCATCTGTCCTTTATGTCCATGACTTTCCAGCGTTTGTCTTTGACTCTTGGATTGATCTCGTCGAAGTAGCTGAACTAACTTTGTTATATTGTCTTTGCTCCTGTCCTTCTCCGTTATAATCCAACTACTCAAACCCAGACAAATGTGGAATATGATCATTTGTCCTTGAGAAACAGTAATTCATGTTTTTTTTTTTTATCCTCTAGATCAATCATCGACTGCGTTAAAATTAGACAGGGTTCAGCAGAAACTTTTTGTCTTCTTCGTAGATATCCATTGGAGGGCTCTCCTTGATTATGACCCATCATTAAGATACAGCACATGGATTCCTCTATTTGTCGCAGCCAAGATTGACTTCTTTCAATTTCCTTCCTTCCTGCAAAGCATGAATCTTTCCATCTTCTCTCTAAGACGATGGAACTTATATCTTACATGATCTCTTGTATTCTTTCAAGCTAATCGATGTTTCAGAAAGCTCCTGCTGCTATTTTTCATAGTACCAATATTCCTGGTAATATTATAACTCAACTCTCTTTCCCTAGCCTCCATCCGTGTGTGTGTCTGTGTTTAAGCAACAACACATGGCTCATATTTTGTGATGAGCTCTACAACTATATTGGCATGCATCGATCACATCTATTTTTTCACAATAAATTGGAAAGATGGTGAGTAGAATTTTCTAAGGTTTCTTCATGTTTTTTCCCAAAAGGATCGTTAAATTTATATGGAAAACCAACCACATTTTTCGATTAATGTGATCAACCAATTTACTCCACAAATAAAATGCAGGTCAAGAAGCTGGATATATATATATATATATAGTAGGCTCAAATTCTCGAACAAGCTATGAATGCCTGCCTGTTTCTTTTTGTGTTAGTGACCAAAAGAGCAGAGGCTCCTTCAGTCCCGTTTAATGCCTGAGAAAAAATAGAAGAAACCAGCGTAGGGTTTCATAAGGAAATATACAAATTCTATTTTACAGGAAGAGACATGCACTAGCATATGAAACATAAACCTTAATTGGTGAAACAAGAACATGTGGAACATAAAGTCACCTTTCTTGCTTATTAACTAAGATAGAGCAAAAGCTGTATTCTCTCCTAGCTAAAGCTTTATCTTTTCCCTTTTTTGCTTTATTTTCCCCTGCTGAAAATTTGTTCTAGGTTTAATTGGAATAAACAAAAGGTGAGATACGACTAAGAACCCAACAACATGTTTTCAGACATGATTTTACCAATTAATGTTTCTGAGAGATTAACAATTAATGATATATTACTCAGAATCACCAAAGAAGTAGATTACAGATAAAATTTAGGTTTAGCGTCACTGATGAGAAATTGCTAAAAAAAAAAAAAATTAAATTGTAAAGTGATATCAGTATATCGCTGTGCACATGATTTAATCTAATAATTCACTTAATTAAATTTGCTTGTTCTTCATGGCTTGTTTATTGTTGTGCATCCATACCTTGAAAACCTGCTTCTTTACGCCCACTTCTGAGCAGAAGTGGTGGACTTGTTGCTCATCATGCTTCTGGATCTTCCACCCTAACTTGTCAGCAAATTCCATCATCTTATCTTTCTGTTCCCGACTAAATCTCGTCCGAAACCTCTTCTTCGATTCCGGTGCTTGTGCTGAAGTTTGCACACCAACATCAGATCGAAACATATTGAGATCTTCGCTCGAAGAGTACTCCGCCGCCGCCGCTCCGAAGGCCATCATCATCGGCACAACATGCCCGGCTGAGGGGTTCGCAGATACACCATGTGGGAATTTGTGGTGGTGGTGGTGGTGGAGATGGGGCTGCGGGGGAGGATGTTGAGGAGGTACTATTTGATCTCCTCGACCACTATTATTGTTATTTCTGTTGGAAACGTAGTGATCACCCTCCACTTCTTTCCGATGAAAATTCCGGTGGCATTCGCAAGCTGCACATTTTAAGGCCTCCAGCGTACCCTCCTCTCCACTTGACATGAATTCTCCGCAACCATCCACAACATGCCCGCCCATGCTGGCAGCATGATTCTTCAAACACTCTCTATATCTAACCTTTGGTGCAGCGGCAGCCCTATTAATGATTGTTGCACCGGAGGCTGCAATTGGAGCTGGAACCGGATCTGGATTCGGGTCTGGATCTCTTCTGGGTTTGTCTGTAGTTTGGTGTGTTTCTGGATTTGATTGTTGATCATACAGATGACGATGATGATGATGATGGTGGTGGTGGTCTAGGGCTGGAGATGGGTTGAAGATTGTTTTACCATGACCACTTTGATCCCTTCTTTCTCCGACAGCGATTGAAGAAACTTTATGAGAAATATTATCTTGGCCTCTGAGTTCCATTAAATCTGATTTATGATGTAAAGCCATGATCTTAGCCTCCCCTTTTTTTCCTTTATGATCTTCTCTGTTAGTTATTGATGATCTTCCCTGTATTCTTGTCAACCCTAATTCATGCTCCAACAACATAATATAAACTTAATCAAAGTGATAATCACTAAGCAGACCCAAAATTATTCTCTTTCTTTCTTATTCTGATCTTGACGTTTTGGGTGCTAAACCCACCAACCCATGCCACTAATTTGAATCCTACCTCCAAAGACGTAAGCAAGTGATTGAACAGTAAATTGACTGATGATGGAATTGATGATTTAATAGAAACAGAATCTCAGACTAACTAAGAAGAGAAAAGGCGGAAGTAAAAGTAAAAGGCGAAAAAAAAAAAAAAATCTCTGAGATGAAACTCAGATGGGCCCCAAACCAGAGTACTCTTACCGTTAATGTAACAAATTAAGCTGTAAATATTGCACCAGCTACCCCAGCAGTACTAGCGATATATATATATATATTATATATACTCATGAATTCTGTGAGATCGATCTTCTAAAAAATCTCAGAAAAATGAGCAAAAAAAGAAGAAGAAGAAGTGTTGTGTTTCCTACCACCCATCCAATGTAATAAAGGAAGAGGTGTAGTGATGAAACGGAGTAATGAAAAGACTAGTTTTTGAGGGAGTGGAGTCTTGCAGAACAACCGACAAAGTCATGTTAGTCCTCTCCCAGAGCCTGCACCCCTCGTCCACTTGCTAATAATTGCCCTTCTCCTGATCTCTCTGAAACCCTAAAACCAACACAAATGAAATGTTGCTATATATGTGCGGCAGACAGCAAGAGAGAGAGAGAGAGAGAGAAATATGACTCTGACATGACGTAGCCGGCCAGCCACTGCTTGCTTTGCCAGGAATCTTCCTGCAATGTACCTCAAAATACTTAAGGGGCCTGATTAGAAAGGGGTAGCTCTTAAACAAGGCGTTTATGCAAAAGATTAGAGGGAGACAGCGAATGAAGACTTTTTGGTTTTTTCTTGAAATCTTTTCAGGCCAGGTTGAGTGGAGACTGGAGAATGCGCTTCCTGGTCCACGCCACAGCTGACAGCACTTGTCCAGTTAGTGTGTGTCAGATTCTCTCTCTCTTTCGATGCTGTTTTTGTGTTTATGCGCCTGCGCTGCAAATCTCAACCTTAATCTCTACCTTAATTGCTCGATCCATCCCTTTGTTGTGTACGTGTGGTTTTAAATCCTGGCAAGAGCCAACGAGATCGATCTTGTCTCATGGTCACTACCATCGATAACAATTTCAAAATGCATTTTGATTAATATATTTTGTAATATTTTTATAGGAAGACTTTCCTTATCCGGTTACCCTCGTGAACTTGCATGCTTTTCTTAAACTCTTTATTGTTCAAAATCTCTTATTTTGATGTATTAAACTTTAATTTTCTTCTACTTTCCACATTTCATTAGGATTTTTTATTAAATCTTATTGAAAATGTGTGAAATTACTAAAATATCTTTAGTCATTTTTCATTTTTTGTTTAATTTAACTACAATATTTAACGGTGGATAAATATTTTAAACGAAACAAAAGTTTAATACAAAATAAGAGATTTTAAACAATAAAAAAGTGTCTGCGAAAAACGAGTAAGTTCGTTGAGGATAAATTTCTCCATTTTTATAATACTTTATTAATTTTATTGTATTAAAAATTATAGCATTGATATAAACATATATTTTCAGCTCCTTAATTAGTTTCTCCCTCACTGTCTCTCTCTATGTTCTTTAGTTTCTATATGTTGTAAGATAAGCCAAGGATGTGACTCGCTAAAGGATAAGGATTGGACATCATGCCTGACCAGGGTCGAACTCTATCAACGGGTCATGATGCCTAGTCAATGCCGTATCCTATTCGTAGACACTCTGCATAAGGGAAAACATGGAATGGATTCAAGTAAAATGGTGCATTACCATTTACATTATAATCTTTTTGGCTCTCATAATGTAAAGAATTCACCTTTTAATTGCATGCATTGTCATATGATTAACTGTTTGCATTGTCATTTAGTGTCAATATGGAATAGCTAAGCAAAGATTCATGGGATGGTCAAATAAATGTGAGAAATTACCTGCCGTAGCAGAAGCACCGTCGATGCTACACGGTCTGTAGCTTATCATTGAGTTGGGCTTTGCAAAAAGTGGTGGTTGAAGGAGATGCATAGAGAGTCCTGACGGCACTAAATGAAAGTCAGCCTATAGGGGCTCATTTTGGACACATAGTTGCAAATATGAGGATGATGTTACGGAATGTCTCTAGTTGGCGAGCAGTTCATGTACGCATGAGTGCTAATGGGGCTGCCCATGGCCTTGCGAAACTTACTACTAGGAACGTTATAGATAGAATTTGGACTTCTTCCATTCCAAATTGTATTTGTGACATTGTGTTACAGGACCAAATTGGTTCTATGTAACGGATTTCAGATTATTAATGAGATTTCTGTTTTGCCAAAAAGTACACGCTAATTATTATAAAATAAATATGATAAATGTGTCAAGAACAAATATTACTCTATATAAAAGCCTTGACCGTGCTATATGTTAAAGGAAAACCAATATGAAAAGTTTCTTGAGGTATCCAAGAAGAAAATATTCATATGAGTGTGCAACAAGGAAGAGCAACATATTAGTGTATAGCAAGGAAGAGTGTGTAGCAAGGAAGACCAAGATCTTGTGCATGATTTGTAGATTCTACTTGTATAAGTTGTAAACTAGATTTTCCTTGTTGTTCAAGTATTAGGTCAAGCTTTTACTGTGTATATAAACAGCTTATTGTTTCATTGTAAATTTATCACTTTGAATACAAACCTTATCAAAGTTTTCATGGTATCAAAATCAAAGATCCTGAGATTGAACCTTGACTCCGTCTAATTCACCCTCATTTAAATTAAATATTTCATGTGTTAGGCTTCACCTATTAAAATGGAATTTGAGCCTACACATGAGGAGGAACATTAAGTGGGTGTTTAAGATCAAGAGAAAGGCTAATGGAAGTATCAAGAGGTTCAAGGCTAGACTAGTAGTTAAGGGCTTTGACCAACAAAGTGGCATAGATTACACTGAGACTTTTAGTCCAGTGATCAAGGCTTCTACCATTAGAGTCATTCTAGCTCTTGTTGTTCATTTTGATTGGCCCATTCGACAGCTTGATGTGTCCAATGCATTTCTGCAAGGTTCTTTGGGAGAAGAGGTCTATATGGAGCAACCACCTGGTTTTGTTCAGACTACACCCCCTGATCAAGTATGTAAACTTCATAAAGCCATCTATGGTCTCAAGCAAGCTCCTCGAGCATGATTCACTCAACTATCTAATTTTCTGTTGGAACTTGGATTCAGGGGGTCTTTGGTGGATACTTCTCTGTTTATTTACTTACATGGATCTGTCCAAGTGGTCATGCTTGTTTATGTTGATGATATAATTATCACTGGTACTCACATTGCTGTCATCTCTACTTTATTCTCAAACTGCAGCAAGAATTTTCACTCAAGGACTTGGGACCCTTGAATTTCTTTCTTGGCATTCAAGTTACTCAGACTACCTCTGGTCTTCATCTCTGCCAAACCAAGTACATTCTCGAGATACTTCGAAAAGCACACATGGCTGACTCCAAACCATCCAAATCTCCTTGTGTGTCTGGTTCAAAATTATCTAGATATGCAAGTGATCCTTTGACTGATCCCACAACTTATAGGCAGGTTATAGGTGCTCTACAATATTGTACCCTTACTCGTCCAGAAATTGCTTATTTTGTTAATCAGCTGTGTTAACACATGCATGCACCTACCTCAACTCACTAGGTTGCAGCCAAGCGAGTGTTAAGATATCTCAATGGTTCCCCAAATCATGGTTTGTATTACACCAAGAGCAACCTACAAATCAATGCTTTTTGTGACTCAGTTAGGCGGTGCCTGATGACATGAGTCCACCAGTGGTTCTTTGTATTTCTTGGTGATTGTCTTATTGCTTTGAGTGCAAAGAAACAAGCTGTGATATCTCGCTCGAGTACCGAAGCTGAATATCGAGCTCTTTCCCTAACCACGGTTGAACTCTTCTGGATTAGAATGCTATTTAAAGAGATTGGCATCTTTCTCCAAGTACCCTAGTTCTATGGTGTGACAATCTGAATGCTTTAACCTTTGCATGCCAATCCAGTGTTTCATGCTCGGACAAAACACATAGAGGTGGACTATCATTTTGTTCGAGAAAAGGTAATGAATCATGATGTTCTTATCAAATTTATTTCCACCAATGATCAAGTTGCAGATGTGTTTACTAAGGGTCATACATCTTCACGGTTCCTATCTCTTAAGTCCAAGATGAGAGTGGTTCCTCCACCCTTCAGCTTGGGAGGGGGTGTTAAAGGAAAACCAATATGGAAAGTTTCTTGAGGTATCCAAGAAGGAAATATTCATATGAGTGTGCAGTAAGGAAGAACAAGATCTTGTGCATGATTTGTAGATTCTCCTAGTATGAGTTGTAAACTAGGTTTTCCTTGTTGTTCAAGTATTAGGTCAAGCTTCTACTGTGTATATAAACAGCTTATTGTTTCATTGTAAATTTATCACTTTGAATACAAACCTTATCAAAGTTTTCACTATAAGGGTCATTTAATTAGAAACCTAATTCAGTCGCCGTTGGATTTGGGTCAATTAGAAACCCTAATTCCATTGTAGTCTTTGTGGATGGTTAAATTGTCCATATTAAAAATAAAATAAAAATAAAATAAAATAAAAAAATTTGACCGTGGTAATTTTGGGGTCATATCATATATAATGAAAGAAAAACCTTGAGTTGAGTGTGGCATTTGGGTAATTTTGGGGTACAATGTAAGTGTAGCATTCTTACTTTAGCGAGTAGGTCAAAAGAAAGCATGACTTCTTTTTTCTGATGATTTTGGCGGACACTGGCCCGGCATTTGCATCTTTCCCTTTCAACATAAGGTCCACAGGTATATATATATATATATAAGATATGGTTATAACTTATAAGAAAAATGAAAGATATATATATATATATATATATATGCATGGCTCTAATTCTTTTGTATTAAGAATGTTTTACTGTAGTAAAAATATTGAAATTTATATCATGGGTGACGATCAATTATGTCGTATTCAAATAAAAAGATGCATGGTACAACCCATGCACTATTTAACACATCAAAATTACATTATGGATGATCGAGGGTGATGATAAGTTCCCATTAATTATGCGCATGCCACTTATTAATTAAAGAAGAGTCAACATGCATATCCATATATGGGTCCCCAAAATTCGAATTGAATTAATCTTCGTATTTGAATCAATTAATTAAACTCCGCCAATATCATATTTAATTACTAATTAATCCAAAAAAAAAAAAGAGAAGGAAAAAAGCATTTAGCTGGAGCAAGTTAATTGGGTGCACCTTTGGCTCCCTCGATGATTTTCTGACATAATTTGGTTTATTAAATTTGTGCATGCATTGTTTATTTTTCCTAAGTAACGCATGGGCTTTAGTGTAAAAGGAATATTAATCTTTCCAAATGAATTATTAATGTTATCTAATTAATTCATTGATTAAGCCACTCCAGCACCATCTTGATTCTTTTGTGTGTCGGAGGAACAATTTCCGAGTAATTAATCATTACATTAATTATAAATAATACTGATATATATATATATATATAGGGCCAATTAACAACGAGGCCCATTCCATAGAAAACCCCCACGAAAATCTAGGGTACTTTGCATAAGAAATATTGTGGCATACCGTATACTGTATGTAAAAGAGGTGTATGGCTATGGCTTTCTCACCTAGATAATGCCCTCTCTCACTCTCTTTAAGTCCCTTTCTCACTATTGACTTAAGCATCGAATACTCCTCAATTAACTTCCGGTTAGTGCCACTCCAGTGGTTCTCTCTTTCTCTTGCTTAATTTACAAGTTCTCACAACCAAATATCATTTCAATTATTGACGAGATTAAACCAACATGTTTGGTTATAAGGGTAATTTGGCAATCCACAAATTAGCTTTTAAGGTAGGGCCACAAGAGATGATTCGGTCACTTCCAATGATCAAATATTGCACATCAAATGCAATACCCTAAATAGTACGCCCAAGATTTCAATCCTAAGCAGGGACAAACCCACATAGAGGTCTGGGGGGATTATGGACACCCCAAATTTTTTTAAAACTTTTACAAATTTGCTATTTTATATATTATAGTCTTAGGAGGGTCCCTACAAAAATTATTATACAAACCCTCCAACAAAATTTTGCTCTTAAAATTCTCTCCTAAAGGCTAAAAGATGGTTTTTCACCTCAAAAAAATTAAAATAATGTCTAGTTCTCTCTCCTATGTCCAATTCTTTTACTCAAAAATGATTAAAAAAAAAGTTGTCTCTCTCCCATGTAGCATGTTCCACTTCCCACCCAACTTCATTCTCAATTTTTGTCCTTTTAATGCATATAATACTAATTTTTTGAAAAATATAATAATAATAATATTTAAATAAAATTATTTAATTAATATTTAAATATTAAAAAATATAAATTTCCATTTTACCCTAAATTACATTTGATCAAGATCCAAGAACCAATTCTTAGTTTCACCACTGATCTTAAGAATCGTATAGAGTATTAGTATCCCTAACATTTGTATTACCGAAACCTGCTGGCTTCCCTCCCATTGAAGTGCATTTAATCAGCTCCACTAGTAAGTAGAAAGATAGTGAAAGCCCACTACTTCTCGTTCATTAAATCATGCCCTATTTTTTCTCGTTTCATTGATCTCCTAGCTAGACCAATGACTTTTTTAATTCTTATTTTTGATTTTTGATTTTTGATTTTGGCTAGACTTGCCGACAAGGAAGTAAAGAAGCGGTATTTCTCACGTGTGGGACCGCATATTTAAATCTTTATTTAAAAGCTTTATTTTTTGCATTTTGTTTTTGGTGAAGGTAATATCCACCACAAGTTAAAAAGAGAGATGGCCCGCCTATTTCTCACCATAATTATTTATAATTATAACCTCAAACACCTTAATTTTTTTTTTTTTGAAAGACTCAAACACCTTAATTAATCCTTTTACATTTTCAGCTTTTCTTTTTATTTTATTTTTTAAAACGGAATCTATATCAGTCTTATTCATAAAAATTATGAGTATAAAATTGTTACAAGCAATTATAGTCAAAGTTACAAAGTGACAAACATCATAGATGACGTATTATATTCTAGACCCAAAACTAATCCACTAACTCATGACTAATATACATATTAAAAAACAGATACATGCCAAACAAATTCAAACTACTACGTATGTAGTGCTTATTTCTCGGAATTGAGGATAAATAAACCCCTAACCAAAACTCTTCCTCCTTGACCTGAAAGTTAAGATAACGTTTACATCCACAACCCAAATGTCTTGACCATAGCAAATAACCCAGAGGGCATCATGCATACAGATCGAGAGGGGACATAGCCTTATTACAAGCAAAAAAAAATGAAATAAAAACGTACAGGGAAATAAAGGGACTAAAAAAGAAATACAAACAAAATAAAAACCGAAGAATCACACTAAGCGGGTAACGGCAGCCGGAAGGAAGCCAATCATGTGTTGGCTGAAAATCAACGCGGAAGGTGGCGTTGGAGCTCATCTCGGGCGGACACGAGGAAATACCCGACAGAGGACGGTGGGCAGCAAAGTGAGCGTAGAGGAGATCGGCGTCGCACACAAAACAAACTGGGGGGAAGTATGAGTGAATCCCCCTAGAGCATCACCAACAAAATGTGACAAACATGTAAGGCAACAAAAACAACACACTAAAATACATGCCAAAAGACAGACATAAAGGAAAGAAAATAAAACAACCAGAAACGAAATAAAAAAAAAAGAAAGAAAAAAAGTCGAAGAGAATTGAAATCCAACCACATCTGGAGAGACGAGTCCAGTGCAAAAGGTGTGATGGGCACTGGCGAATCTAGGTAGCAAGGTGATGGAGCACGCGTCGAGGTTGACCAAGCAACGGGCGGTTGATCGGGCAAGGACGACGCAAACCAGAGCCAAACCCAACCCAGCAACAGGTGCGGCGGATGGAGAAAGGCGTTAGATTGGCCTCCAAAATCAAAAAAGAGGCGGAGAGTGAGGGAGAGGAAGAAAATGCCCAAAGAGCAGAGGACATCAAGTAAATGGGCTAGCTCTAGGGTGGGGGGGGAGAAGGATGAGGGGGAAAACCTTGTTCTCCACCTTCGACAACAGTCTTTGCTTCAGCTTTTCTTTCTTGAATGAGAAATTATTTCAGTTTCATTAATTGATGAAGGATTACGACCATATAGCCATGGCTAATTTTCATAGAGCAAAAGTTCTGAGAAAATCATAACCGAAACTACAAGATTAAAAGTTATAGATATATACATAACAATTTCACATTCAAAACCTCTCTATGACATCAAAATTCGTCAACCCATGACTAATTTTCAGTTGTAACAACAGGTTTGCTCCAGACATACTCAATTTGATGCATAGGTAGCAACATCCTCCTATCAAAACTCATCCTCCTCGACTTGTAAGCCAGAAAATTATTCACATTCTCAACCCAACATGACCACAAATATAGGAAAAACGAAAAATATAGAAAAAATAAAGAAAAGGCACAAAAGTCCACAAAACTCTACTGGAGGGATGATTCTGGCCAAAGCGCAAAAAAACCACTCATAGGCGCGTGCAAGTCATGATTGTTGTGGGGTTGCCAAAATTAGAAGCGTCAGGTGCCGTTGGAAGCGGGCGTGGGTTAAGGTGGGTTTGATGGAGAGACGTAAATCGAGTTTTGAACAATCCAATTTAAGAGTCCTATCAATCAAAAATAAATGAATAAAGATATGACAGAAATGGTGGACGTCATACCCGATGCGGTGACGCTTGATCATGTAACAAAGTAAAAGTAAGTAAAAAGAAAGGAGAGTAAAAGTTGGGGAAGGGAGGGGGAGAACTTCTCCTCTGCTGTGCGGCCAGGGTTTTTCTACCTAAAGAATCCAAATGTTAATGACATTTTCGGCCTTTTCTTTTCTGTCACAAAAGATATTTATATCAATTGACTCAATGAATTGAAAGGAACACATTTTATTTATTTATTTATATACATATAAACCCTAAACCCTAAGAAAAGAGAAAATTTCCCTATTTGTTTGTGTAATAATTTAAAAAATTTACTATGATTTAAAAAGGAATTTTGAGTACCCAAATCCATCGTTAAATTAAATGAGGGGACACCGAAAGTCAGAGATTGGGCCCCATGGGGCATCGGCCCATCCCTTGTAAGGTGCAAGGGTGTCTCATGAACTGGTTAAGGTTGGGGCCCCTACCCTACACTTTAAGACATAATAGAAGCGTGGCTCAAGCAAGAGATTGAGATAGAGACGAGATGAAGACAAGCAAATCTAATTTTGATTACAGCCTCCTTCACTCGCTCGTCGGTCACATCACAAACTGCACGCGGGGGGAATCTTAGGAAAAGTTCTTTCCCATGCTAAGTGGCTAACCCACCACTTGATAATTACCTTTGGACCTCACTTTCTTCTACTTTCTAGGTTTTGCTCGCTTGCTCACTTTTCTGGCTTCCTTCCCCTCCATCAAATCCATTGCATTTCCTCCCTTTTTTTACGTTGTAATTCTCATTTTCTGTAACATGTTTCTTATATTTTAAAATATTATTAGGTAAAACTACACTTTGCTTTCCCAAAATTTATGATTACTTTCAATTTAACCTTTAAAAGTTTTAATTTCTACCATTTATTCCTCAAAGTTCTAATTTTTTTACAACTCGATCATTTCGTCAATTAAAGCCATTTTAATTAACAAAACAATGTTCACTGCTAACCTTTTTTTACCCAAAATGTCCCATCCCTTCCAACTCACTAAAAAAAAAAAAAACTGGGTTACTTCCAAATTCTCGTGGTACAAAAAAGGTCAGATTTTTTCTTTTCAGTGTAGTTTTCCCGTGTTATTATATAAAACAAACCAAACTCCAAGTACTACACCTCAAATTTTTTACCTGGAAATAGAATTCGCATGATTTGTGCTTTTCAATTAAACTTTTTGGAATTGGATTTGTACTATTTACCTAAACAGTTAAATTTTATTTCTAGCCAATAATGATTGCTTACTTTTTACTCGTCATTTCCATTATACAGTCGTTTGTCCCCTTCCCTTCCCTGCCCTACCTAGGACTCAAAAACATACCACGTTTTCTTCTGTGCCTAATGAACTGCGTGCCAGTTCAATAAAATAACTGCAATTATCATATATATATATATATATATATATATATATATACAATATGTGATTTTTGCATGCACTTTTAAAATCACATATATTTTGAACATATGTTACTTTAATATCTTATATTGAAATTTTTTTCTCAAACTCAATTTAACACGTCAATTTAATAGTGTAATTGAAAGAATAGTCACACCAACGGCAACCCAATCTAAAAGAAAACATTGTCCATTAGTCCATTACTATCACTCTTTTATGGGTTCACATATGTGGGCATGATTTACCAACTTTATATGAATTAATCATTTTTTCAATATATAGCTAAAGTATTACAATCTCATTCCTTTCTTTAAACTACACACATTATCATCAGTGTTACGTTATACAATGTTTTAGAATATTATTAGATAATTACTTTGATACCATTTGTAACAACTTAAAATAAAAATAAAAAATGTTTGTCATAATTGTGTGATTAATCTAAAATGACAAATAAAATTGCAATTGGAGCTCAATAAAATTGCTCACTTATTGAGACAATATAAAATTTCATGCTCACTCTACATATGTTAATTATCTTCTCAATATACAACATGGGTTTTTTTTTTTTGTCCTAAGCAAATAAGAAAAATGTTACAATGATTAAAATACTGAAAAAATAGATATATATAGTAAGCTCCTTGACAACATACCAAAAAAAAGAAATTTCAGTGCAAGAAATACAAAATGTCCTGATCTCTCAATAATGGCCAACGCCCGATACTTATTGTACTTTGTCCGGTTCTATGGTTTTAATGGTGTGTCATACAACAAGGGTGTGTGTCAGGTTCTTTGCTGATAATGTCGAGTCAAAGAATGGGTTCATGAGACGAGGGAATGGGAGTGACAGGGAGAAAACGTGGACGTTGGGAGTGTTGCTAGCCAATTAGCGATGGGTAGGTGAGGCTCGAGGCTATCAGAAGTGCTGGCTACCATGATAAAATGAGCCATCGTCACATACAATGAAACTGCAAATCAACACTCCAAAAACAGGAAAGAAGGAAATGGATTCCAAGACAGTTGTAGCTGATAAGCCTCATGCAGTTTGTGTTCCGGTCCCAGTTCAAAGCCACATAAAGGCTATGCTAAAATTTTCAAAGCTTCTCCATCATAAAGGTTTTCACGTAACCTTTGTGAACACCGAGTTCAATCATCAACGTTTTTTGAAATCTGGAGGTCCCAACTCCTTAGATGGCTTGCCTGACTTTCAATTCAAAACCATTCCAGACAGTCTGCCCCCATCGGATTCCAATGCCACCCAAGACCTCCCATCTCTAGCGGATTCCATTATGAAAAACTTCTTGGCCCCATTTTCTGATTTTCTTGTGAAACTCAACACTACAACTTCCAACAATCCTCCATAACTTGCATTGTCTCAGATGGTTTCATGGCATTCACTGTCACAGCTGCTCAACAACTTAAAATTCCTACTGTAATGCTCTTCACTGTCCCTGCTTGTAGTTTAATGGGTTTTATGCAGTTTCGTCCTCTAAGGGACAGAGGCCTCACGCCACTTAAAGGTGAAGCATAAAAGGCAACACCCTACATAAACCTTGCATTGTTTTATTATGATTATTTGCAAAGTTTCAACACTTGTTTTTTATTTTTTTTTGCAGATGAGTGCTATCTAACAAATGGGTATCTGGACACAGTTATAGACTGGATTCCAGGTATGAGACATCCGCCTAAGGGATCTCCCAAGCTATGTTCGAACTACAGATCCAAATGATGTTATTTTCAAGTTTGCCATTGATGGGGTGGAGAGTGCTCTTAAAGCGTCAGCAATCGTTATTCACACATTTGACGCATTAGAGCAAGAGGTTTTGGATGCTCTCTCTCCCATGTTCCCTCGAGTATATGCCATTGGCCCTCTCCAACTACTTCTCGATCACTTGCCCAATGACCCTATGACATCAACTAGGTATAGTTTATGGGAAGAAGAAACTGAGTGCCTCCTTTGGCTTAACACTAAGGCACCCAACTCAGTAGTGTATGTGAACTTCGGTAGCATAGCTGTCATGACACCGCTGCAGCTGATTGAGTTTGGCTGGGGACTTGCAAATAGCAAGCACCCATTTTTGTGGATAATTAGGCCAGATTTAGTTGAGGGTGAATCATCAATTTTGCCACCGGAGTTCATGGTAGAAATAAAGGAAAGAGGTCTAATCGCAAGTTGGTGCCCTCAAGAGGAAGTGCTAAATCACCCCTCAATTGGAGGGTTCTTAACACACTGTGGGTGGAATTCAATCTTTGAAAGTATGTGCGGAGGAGTGCCTATGCTTTGTTGGCCATTCTTTGCTGATCAGACAACAAATTGCAAGTACACTTGTAATGAATGGGGCATTGGCAAGGAGATTAATAATGGTGACAACAGAGAGGAAGTAGGAAAGCTTGTAAGAGAATTGATGAAGGGAGACAGGGGTAAGAAAATGAAGAAAAAGGTCATGGAGTGGAAAATATTGGCTGAAGAGGCCACTGGTCCGCATGGTTCTTCATCCATCAACTTCAATAATTTGGTGAATGAAGTGCTTCTACCAAAAGTCTAGATGAATTTGAAGCAAGTGATAATTACCCCAAAAAAAATTGTTGTAATAAATGCATGTTGTTATTTTGTTCAATTTGCTTCTATTAATAAACTTTGATTGTGACTATATATTGCTCCACTTCCATTTAAAAATAAAAATATATATATATATAAATTAAGGATTGATTTTATTGTCATGTTATTCCGTATAACAGTCTAATAAATGAAATTACTATAGAATGAATCTCTAAAATTTCAAAAAAAAAAAAATCTCTTCTCAAAGATTCTCAATTTTTCTCAATATTTTTTTGAGAAAATTTGAGAAAAAGAAAGACTCAAGTAGATCGGTTCAAGCTTAAATTGATGGGTCTACAATTGGTAGTCCAGGGCTCACTGGGGTGAAGGTCTCATTCAAGGAGATTGGTTCATACGTTATCCTAGACTTGTCGGGACCAGTGTCCAAGCCCAACTGGATTTGGACTCAGGAATCCAAATCACATATATATATGTATGTATGTGTGTGTGGAAGTTGGTTTATTAGGCTTGCCATCCACCAACGGCGATGTGATTGTGATCCCATACAAAAGCTGCACGCCTTTCCTCACGCCAAGGTCTCCCACTTGAAGAACATCCGACCCAGCCCCAATTATAAAATCACAAGCTCTTAATGTGTTAGTGTTCTATAACCTCATAAACAATAAAGATACTAAAGCAAACTTCGAAATCATACAACCTTAAAACTTCAAAACAATAAATACTATAATTCTTTCCTTACAACTCACAAACTACAAGATCTTAATCTTTAAGTTATAGTAAATATCATATTATCCTTGCTGAAAATATGAGCCACAAATCAAATGGGTGAAAGCTTTACATGGATATATGCACCTATAACTTTAGTTGTAAATGGATACATACACTTCATGTCCCATACCATCAAATGTATACATACAAGTACATCAGAAGCAATGATTTTGTAAAAAAAAATTATTAACTTATTTTTCCTCCCCGTGGATATATACACCATCCTTAGCTTAACCCACTTACCTGACGTCACATGCTCTTATTTGGAATCCATATCCAACATATAATTCCATACAATGGAGATAGAAAGTCTTTAGTCATCAGTTCACTTACAAGTTTCAGTCACATATCAATTAGTTGCTAAAGATCGATCTTATTTCTAATCTCTATTTTACCATCGTCTATCCTTAACCAAAAACATTACAGTAACATTAAACTTCACCATGCTTGATTTATATACCTCCCGTAAAATTCTAATAATCAATAAAATCCTGCACGCAAGACCATATAATACCTCCTCAATTCGATATTGGTCCTCACACTCAAACCATCAAAGAGGTTAGCAAAGTTAATAGCAAAATGAAAACCAATATTATTACTTTGCCACAACCCGTTTTACTATCCTCATTCTAGATTAACAAAAACATCATCCAAAGGACTCATTTATGATCGTAACCTGGTTGACAATATAAAATTAGAATACAAAATTAATTCACCTACCAATTCCCTCATGGAATAACGAAACCCATAACAATTACTCGATTAGTTAACAACCCAAATCAGTATTACCGATAATTTGAAATCAGCATATGTTACCTATAAATCAACAAAATCAACTAAGCTCATCCGAAATTTCTTCAAACTTAATCACAAGGCATGAGATTAAGAAATTACCTTGCAAAACCTTATGGGTTTCTCTATCCCTCTTCTTTCTCTTCCTTTTTTTTTCCCCCTCTCTTTTCTTTCTCTTCTTTGTCTCTTCTCTCCTTCTTTTCTCCAGCAGACCCTCTCAGATCTTTCCCTCATCTCACGCTCACTTGAGCTATGAGCAATTGAGGGAAATGGCTCCCCTCAAGAGTTGCCGCATGTGGGACAAATGGAAATGGCTCCCATCAAGAGTTTGCCGCATGTGGGGCATTTGTCCCACATGCACTTAACTCCTGCTATACAACAATATGTCTTGAGAAAATGACACCTTAGGCTCAAGCGTCCACCAAGAAAGCAAGAGAAACATGCTGTGTAACATCTGTAACTTTAGGTGTCAATCAAATGGGTTTATTAGGCGTATGCATAGCTTACATCTTATTTGGGTGTCTTGGCATAAACCTATCAAGATGTAGTCATAAAACTTTATAATTAATTCTCAATAAACATAAATTTTATGACTATCATGTACCTAAAAATTGTAGGCTATTAGAATCATTAACCCATCCAATTAATTTTCCAAATCGCAGGTACTTTAACTGCTTGACAGCTTAATCTATTAAACTTGAAAAAATCATAACTCTTTGAATTAAACTCCGAATGACACAAAATTTGACTTAAAATTTTCTCATTCAAAAGGCTCACAATATATTCAAAAATCATAGCAACATATAACTTTTTGGTACCTCGAAAGTCCTTTGAAATTTTGTCGCTCTGTTTGACTAGAATATCTCTTTTGACATTGCACCTTCTAAAAATCATAATTCATTCCACAAATGTCCAAAAATTATGAAATCACTTTTAAAATTTTCAATTTTCATTATTCTATAAGGTCTTAAAATAGTTTTATTTATGGTTGTTTATCCAATTTTCAGCACCAAAACAATGTGACTTCTTTTTTTAACTCGCTATACTTTTAACTAGTCATTTCCATCATTTACCATAGTAAGTCCATTTATCCAACTCCATGACTTGAACAAAATTGAAGATCATTCTTATCTTTGATATTAAGATGACTTGTATTTTAGGGGATAAATTTCGGGGCATTACATTGAACGAGCATGATGTCAGAGACTACATCGGACTCACTGCCACAATGGCATTGGTCTCCAGTTGCTGGTAGATGATGGTTTCTGCGAGGGCTAAGGTGGGCTTTGAGACTCGAAAGCCGGAGGCCAATACGAGTTGATAAGGGTGTGGTGAGGAGTGGATTGAAGCATCATAAATGGGTAAGAGCAGCCTCAATTTCGCCTTCAAATGTTAGTGCCTTCACGGCTAATTCTAGCTTTAGGGGTTTTCGGGTGTTGGAGGTAGTGTTCAGATTTTTCGAGGTGAGAATTGGATTTTAGAGGACGAGGAGGGATTTTTGAATTTGGGTTTGCTTTTGCTTAATCATTGTGACAGATAGAGGCTGGTTGTTAATTAAGGTGTGAGTAAGTGGAATTTGAGAAATGTTTATCGGGGTGATCATGACCACAAAACGTTATCATATTTGCTTGTGCTAATGGCTTTCTCCGTTTGAAAAGCTATTTGCTTGTTCAACAAGATAGACGCATCACGCATGGGTTGAGTTCGGATTCCGAGTCAAATAGATATCGTTGCTTTATAACATTTTTCTCGTAATAAACGCATTTTTAGTACTCCAGTTTGAGTCTTTGACAAATAACTTCTCATATGTGATTCGAATGTTACACCGACCCTATACTTATTGTACTGTGTCATGTTCTTTGCTTTAAATGGCGAGTCATAAAATGGGTCCGACTGGGAGAAGATGTGGTCCTAGCCTCCTTGGGAGTGTAAAGGCATTAAAAGTGAATAGCCAATTTGCGATGGGTAGGTGAGGCTCGAGGCTATCAGAAATGATCGGCATTATAGAATGAGTCATTTTATAAGATACAGTGAAACAAGCAAAACAGAAAGAGAAGGAAATGGATTCCAAGATAGTAGTAGCTGACAAGCCTCATGCAGTTTGTATTCCCTCCCCACCTAAAATTTTCAAAGCTTCTCCATCATAAAGGTTTTCAAACAATGAGTTCAACCACCAACGTTTTCTAAAATCTGGAGGTCCCAACTCATTAGATGGCTTGCCCGACTTCCAATTCAAATCCATTCCAGATGGTCTCCCTCCATCGAATTCCAACGCCACCCAAGACCTCCCTTCTCTTGCCAATTCCATTATGAAAAACTTCTTGGCACCATTTTCAGACTTGCTTGTGAAACTCCACACTGCAACTCCCAACAATCCTCCGGTGACTTGCATTATCTCGGATGGTCTCATGCCATTCACCGTCACAGCTGCTCAAGCACTTAATATCCCTATTGTAATGTTCTTCACTATCCTTGCTTGCAGTGTTATGGGTTTGATGCAGATTCATCCTCTCAAGCAGTGGCGGAGCCAGGTGATTCATATTAGGGGTGTTGCTAAAAATTTTTTTGGCGTCTTACAAATTTTCTCCACCCTAAAAATTTGATAATATATATGTATATATATCTATAAAAGTTAATAAATATGTGTTCAAAAAATTCAAATACAGAAAAATCAACTCGGACAATATAACACAGCCTATCCTGAATAGTCAAATCTCGCTTAGTAGTTAGTTCCTATAGGTTTTTTTCATTTCTAGAGAACCAGACTCCATAGATACGTACATATAGGTTGCCTAACTTATTCAATTTTCTAGGTAACCAAACAGAAAATAATTAAATGAAAACAACAAAAAATTACAAATAAAAAAGATAAAAATGTGGAAATTAATAATCAAAAAGATAAAATCAAGACCTAATTTGACAGCTGCATCATTGAGTTCGATCATTCCCACGCTAAGTGCACCATATAACCTCAAGAAACTGATAAAATAAATCAAAAAATCTAAAATTAAAACTAGGTAAAAGAAAGACATTAATTAGAACAAAAATCTAACACAAAAGCAACCGAGAGTAAAAAAAAAAAAAAAAGAGGGGGAGTTACTTTGCTTGGTAATGATGATGGCAGTGTCTAGACACGATATGGGACAAAAGATCCTCAACCCACTTTGCTTGACAACCTTATTAAATACTGCAAGGTAGAAACTGTGTGTTGAGAAGTAATGGTAGTACTAGTAATATTGAGGGTGCCATGAGATGGTTAGGTAAAAAGATTTTTTTTTTTTCTGGTTTAAATCACGGCACCCCCCAAAGTCTGCTGTGGCTCTGCCACTGCTCTCAAGGACAAAGGCCTCATACCACTTAAAGGTATGGTATAACAGGCAACAACCTACTGAAGTCATGCATTGTGATTAATTGCAAAGTTTCATCCAACAAAAATTATTTCTTTTTGATGATAAGTGCTATCTAACAAATGGGTATCTAGACATAGTGATAGATTGGATTCCAGGTATGAGAGACATCCATCTAAAAGATCTCCCAAGCTATGTTTGAACTACAGATCCAAATGATGTTATCGTCAAGTTTGCCATTGACACGCTAGAGAGTGCTCCTAAAGCTTCAGGAATCGTTATTCACACATTTGATGTGTTAGAGCAAGAGGTTTTGGATGCTCTCTCTCCCATGTTTCCTTGCGTATATGCCATTGGCCCTCTCCAACTACTTCTCGATTACTTACCCCATGACCCTCTAAAATCAATTGGGTATAGTCTATGGGAAGAAGAAACTGAGTGCTTCCGTTGGCTTAGCACCAAGGCACCTAACTCAGTGGTGTATGTGAAATTTGGCAGCATAGCTGTCATGACACCGCTGTAGCTGATAGAGTTTGGCTAGGGACTTGCAAATAGCAAGCACCCGTTTTTGTGGATAATTAGGCCGGATTTAGTTGAGGGTGAATCATCGATTTTGCCACCGGAGTTCATTTTGAAATAAAGAAAGAGGTCTAATCGCAGGTTGGTGCCCTCAAGAGGAAGTGCAAAACCATCCCTCAATTGGAGGGTTCTTAACGCATTGTGGGTGGAATTCAATCATTGAAAGTGTGTGTGGAGTGTCTATGCTTTGTTGGCCATTCTTAGGGGATCAACAAATGAATTGCAAGTATACTTGCAATGAATGGGGCATTGGCATGGAGATTAATAATGGCGCCAATAGAGAGGAAGTAGGAAAGATAGTGAAAGAATCGATGGAGGGAGACATGGGTAAGAAAATGAAGAAAAAGAGCAGGGAGTGGAAAAAATTGGCTGAAGAGGCCACTGATCCGCATGGTTCAACAATTTGGAGAATGAAGTGCTTTTATCAAAATCCTAGATGAATTTGTAGCACGTGACAATTTCAAAAAAAGTGTTGTGATAAATGTATGCTGTCATTTTTGTTCAATTTGTTCATCTTAATAAACTCCAAATTGGACCTGTTGTTACTATTGCTCCACCATACTGTGGGCGCTGATGATCAAATGGAGTATTTCCTATGACTATTAACAATGCTAGATTGCCCCATTAATTATATTTCTGAAGGTTCTACATCTAAGAGTATTTCTAACGGTTTCTTCGTTATTTTTCTTACATTTAAAAATTCAAACTACTTTTTGCTTTCTTATTTTAATATATTTCAAGATAGCTTCTTTTTCTAATTCTCTAAATCATTAATTTTTTTTTTTATTACATTTTAATTTTTTCTCTCCATATTTTCTTCTTCTTCCCCGATGCACTATGCTGTCTTCGTCCCTCACTGTGCGAGCTCCAATAACATTTCTTTCTTCCTTCCTTGCCGATGGGTTGCCCAACTCAAGTAGACCGAACAACATTTTAACGTTTCTTCATTTCTCTCTAAGCATTCCTAATAGACCAAACTTCTTTCTCCACCAACATTTCTTTCTTTCTTCCTTGCTGATGGGTTGCCTAGCTCCAGTAGACCCAACAATTGTTGTTGGGGCAGAGAGTTTTGGGGTTTTTAGGTTTCTCCGATTTCTTCCGTCAACTCCTCCGGTGAGCTCTCCGCTCCCGCCTCGCCTCCTCCGGCGCTCTCTCTTTCTCTGCAAGAACTAAAGGGAAAGAGAGAAATACTTGAACAAAGAAAAAGAAGGGTAGGAGAAGATGTACTGTAGGTGCGTGAAAGAAGAACATAGGTGAGAGGAGAGAAAATATCAAATTTAGTTTTATGATAATATTAAGGCAACGGATTGCTACAATGGAACCCTATACATTGGGTTCTATTGTAACATCTTATGGTTTAAGAAGCCATTTAGGAAATCTATTGTGAGATATTTTTTGCAATTTTTTGAATATATTCTTTGCACATCAGGAGCAAACTCCCTTATAGGAGTCTACTGAGAATACTCTTTAAGCCGGTGGTAGAAGAGGGTGGGTGTACTATGTTCCTTTATCAAGTCCAAAATCTTTTCTTCGTATGTGAGAGGACTGAATGAAGTGAATAGACGTATGCATACATGGTTTCCAATCTTCTGGATGGTTCATAGGCGAGGGGGAGGAGCCCACAACATTGGGGAATTAATTGGAAGGAGGTGAATGAGCCATAGGGAGACCCTACAGAGAGAGTGGGAACTTATTGGTTCAATGATGAAAAGGGTATGTGGACCGTGGTCGATTAGAATATCTCCCCAACTACCCTTCATGCAACATCATCAAGTAAATACTACCTTGAGTCTATACACCACCTCCATGGGAATTGTTCTGTACTCGTACTATTTCACTATTTTCTAAATGGTACAACTAAATACTACCTTTCAACAATATAAAGTAAGAAACACAAATTCCCATTCAGCAAAAGGACATACCATAGAAGAAACACATGCAAATGGCATATTATTTATGATAGGGATGCTCAAGATTTTCTAGAATAAATTCACGGTTGATTTTACTTATCGTGTCACGCTAACAGTCAATGCTGTTTATTAGGCTTACCATCCACCAACGGCGATGTGATTGTGAGTCGTGACCCCTTTGGTTCCATAAACCTCCACATATACCACGACCCAACTGACCGATAGCTTCCGCTTCTCACAAATCTCCCCCATCTCCGTAGGCCGTGGCAATACCTTTAGTCCATTCAAAAGCTGCACGCCTTTCCTCACGCCAAGGTCTCCCACCCGGAAGAACATCCGCCCTGCGCGGCGAGAACATTTGCACCGACCAAGCCACAATTCCCTTAACCAACGTGAGCTTCATGACCAGGGACTCATCGTTCCTTTCTAGAATCGAGGAGTCCGATAAAACTCCACTCCCACTCTTGTCTTGTAGTACTTGTCCGCCAAGTCGTGGAGGTAACTCGCCTTCCGACCCATTCTAAAACCTATAGCCCATTCCAGTCCTAAAAAAAACCAAATTAATCAAACATTGAAACTAAGTGAGAAAGAGGAAAAAAAAAATTAGGCCCAAAGGACTGGGGAAAAGGCCCATGGTCTTTAAAAATGACAGGCCCAAAGTCCATTAATTGTGGTAGGTGAAAGATTCCGTTTTGTCTGACCCCCACCCGTAAAAGATTGGTAGCTGAATAAAAAGCTTTATTTATTTATTTTTTATTATTATAGGATTAAATACTTAATACCTCTACGAGGTTTTACAACTTTATTTTTTTCATTTTAGGGTTTGATTTTTATTACAGGAAGTTCCTGTGATTTTGATAAATGACCAAATTAATCATTTTGTCAATTGACTGTTAGTTAACTTAACAAAAGTCCATGTGGACGAATGCAAATTTGACAATTGGCATAAGTGATCACATCTTAAATTTTTTATTTTTAAAAAAAATTCCAAAAAAAAATTGGGCACCCCTATCTAGGCCGGATGGGCCACCCCTAAGGTGCCAAGAGGGTGGCTCCTTGGTGCCTAAGGGGGTGGCCGAAACTACCCCAACCCCAAACCATTGGGGGTGGCCGAGCCACCCTCCACTCCCTTTTCTTCTTTGTCTTTTTTTTTAAATAAAAAAAATTAATTATGTGGTCATGTCATCATTGATGACGTGACTACTTGTACCAAGTGTCAAATTTTTATTCATCCACATATTAATTCATTAAATCAACTAATAATTAACTGACAGAAGAATCAATTTGATCTTTTGTTAAAATGATAAGGACCTCCTGTTATAAAAATTAAACCATAAAAAAAAATTGTGAAAGCCCAAATAGGTATTAGTTATTTAACCCTTTATTATATATATATATATATATATATATAATATTTGGCACATGACTAGCGATTTTGAATGGGGAAATGGGAATCACGTTTGAGTGGGCATCATTTTCGCTGGAGAGTAGTTGTCGTATCACGATCATTGATCGACCATAACCATAATAAATAACTTTAATAATAATATAACACCAACTTTTTCTTGTCAAGGGGCCTAAAAGACCACAGCAATCCTGTGACTGTCTTTTGTCGAGTTGCATGCATTAGTACGCATGCTTTCTTAAAAGCCACGTGAATTCAACACATTGCACATGCTTATCAATCAATCTTACCCGGAAAGCAAGCATAACCATCGTCTTACTTTTTAGGTCTCATGGAAGAACCAAATCTCCCTTATATACTTGCCAGCCTGTTGGAGGGATACAGGATCCATGGTAATGTTTTTTTTGTTTTTTGTTTTTACATGTCCGTATAAGGGGAAAATAAATTCTAATTAGTGATCTGCTTTCATGGATAAAATTTTTCTCCAAATTGGATTAGATAAATTTTCTTCAACTTAGTATGTAAAAGTGACATGAGTGTCCCTTAACATGTAAGATACACATATTTTTTTAATAATAGGGATAAAGTTAAAATATATTTTATTAAAAATATATGTACATTTCACATATTATTAAAAAAAGATACATATGTCATTTTTATAGATTAAGTTAAAGAAAGTTTAGAGGAAAACTTTGTCTCCGTTTTATTATAGATGTTTCCAATCAATTGAACTACCTGCTAAGGATCATAGTAGTATTGTACTTCCATTGAACTTACCAAAATAGATGTTTTAAAGAAAATAAATGCTTTAAAGAGAGCTAACATATTATTATTTATTAATTTTTTTAGGATGAAAAATGTAATTATAAATAGTTAAGTAATGTCAGGGAATGTACTTGCAAAGGATCCTATGGCCTGAGCTCTGGAGAAGGAAAGCGGAAGGGAAGCAAGAGCGAGAGAATATATGGGTAGATTGGATGTTACGATACCAGTATTTCACATGGCTTATTTCGACAGCTCTTTATAATTTATACCGTGTGTACATAAGTTTTTGGAACCATTTTCTTGTAAACCACTTTTAAGAGTGAGTTGCACTTAAAGTGTGTAACAGTAGAGCTTCAACAAAAAATATGGACAGATTCACCGTTGTAGCAAATTTTGGCCTTGAGCGATGGACTTGCTTTTCTACAAGAATTTGACCTTGTTTGGCAAAGGCCATTAATTAAGGCGGTACTATTTTTCAAAAAAATTAATTTTTAAATATTTTTACTTTTTATATTACATATATTTATTATTATTATTATTATTATTATTTAAATAAATAAAAAATCACACCAAACTAATATCAATCATTCATATTTTTTTTCACATGAATCATGCCGTTGGAAATTTAGGAATGGAGTCACGTCTGTGTGTAAAATCATGTGTATTGTTGACATATTAATGATTATAGTACGAAATTGAAGAGGGCAGGTGTGAAGTGTGTACTAAAAGTCCCCACCGGAAACAGGAGTGGCTTGATCGTCTATGATATGCTATAACAGAGATAAATGTTAGGTATATGTTTGACTAGACGCTTATGATCCTAAATGTAAAATTAATCCTTTTTGAATTATTTAATTTATATTTAGTTTAATGTGGTATCAAAATAAATTAAAAGATCTTTGAGGTATGTAAAAATTTATTTAGTCTTTACAGTCAAATTTTATCTATTAATTTAACATATTCTGTTAGTGTGATATTAACTTAAATAAGACAATTATCACAATTTTATTGGTTCAAATGTTTTATATTGTTAGAATCTGTTAAGTCACTGAATGGAATTTGACTCTTAGGACTTTTTTTTTTTTTTATACCTCAATGACCTTTGAATTCATTTTAATATTTCAATTTTCAATAAGTTAATTGCAAATATGGTAAACTATAGAGGAACTGGTTTTACTTTTTTTTTTTCCTAAAAATTATCATTAAATTAAAAAAATTTAATAGCAATATTCATTGCAATACGAAGTGTGTACTTAAAAATATGAGAATGAGAAGCTGTAACATTTCTAAAATTTTTTAAAAAATGCATTATCATACTTTATTTATGAATAATATTATATAATAAACTACTATACATATAATTGTTATATAATTAGGATGTATGATTGTTATATAATTGAAGATCAACATTTTTTTTATAAGTTCTATTTTTTAAAAATTAATTTTCACTATGACAAGTGATTTCAATTGTATGACAATTCTATTAAATAATAGTATTGTGCAGTTGTATACTGTGCCCATGCAGGCAGTGGCGGATCCAGGAATTTCATTCATAGGGGGCATAATTTTTTTTTAATGAATACAAAAAATAAAATTGAACGAAAATATAACTAACGGAACAAGTGAATAAATTCAACAAAAATATAATTATGTTCTAAAACATATAAATATAACATACAATTTGTTTTGTAACGACTAGCGCTAATTCAATTATCTTCGACAAGTCTTCATACCTTGGAATCGCTGCATAATTTAGTCTTGAATATGTCTTTTTTAATGTAAGTAATCAGACAATCATACATTCATCCATTGATCTTTCATTCAACAAGCTTATAATGAGATTCTAGCTCAATAGAATCGTTATTTTTATTTATAATCTTAGATAATTAAAAATTATATATTTATACAATTAAAATATGAAACAAAACTATATAAATTTGTAAATAATTAAATATAAAAAAAATCAAGAATAGGCTGAATTAATAGCAATATAAATTTAATTACATATTTACAATTTTACATACCTCAATTTTTCGTTGAAATTATTATTAAGAATAGCTAAATAGTCTTAATCCTGATTCTTGAATAGCAAATTAGCAATATAAATATTAAAACAATTAAATTTAAATATAAAAATTTAATTACATATATATATATATACCTCAATTTTTCTTTGAAATTGAAAAGTAAAAGAAAATTGAGATTTAGTTTCGTTGAAGTTGAAAAATAAGAAAGCTAGAAGCCTAGAAAAATAAAAATTTAATCACTATTTTATTTTTTAGTTGCATTCTGATAGCGGCTCAAAGCCTTTTTTTTCTTCCTTCTAGAGTTTACTGACGGTAAAAATTGGAATAACATATTTTTTAAGTTTTTTTTTAGTTAAAAAGTTGGCTGGAGGCAGCTCAAAGCCCCCCTTATTAGGGTTTATGGGGTGAAAATTGGAATAATATATTTTTAAAAGCTTTTTTTTTAGTTGAAAGGCAGCTGTTAATAAAAACAAAAAAACAAAAAAAAAAAACAAGCTAGCGGCAGCATTTTTCTTCATGCACTGTCCCACGGACCCCACCCCACAAGGCCATTTAAGTCTCAAGTCTCAACTTTTCAAAGGCAGCTGTTACACACACAAAAACAATAAAAAAATAAAATAAAATTGCGGCAGCATCTCCCATGGATCCCACCCCCACTAGGCCATTTAAGTCTCAACCCTCAATTAAAACGCAACGCACCGTTTGGATGATGAATCCTATTCATCATCTTCTTTCTTGGTTCTTCTGAAGATGTAAGTATGGAAGTGAGGTTTTTAAATTTTTTTCAAATTTCAATTTATTAAAGGGCATAATATAGCTTAAGTATGAGGATAGAGGGTATAATCATGGTTGAGAGAGGGCATATTAAAGGCAAAAAAAAAAAAAAATTACAATGGTGAAGGAAATTTTTAGGAGTTGAGGGTGGACATATGCCCACCCTCGACCCCCCCAGATCCGTCCCTGCATGCAGGAAATTTGATGAAACCCTAGTCCCCACCTCTTAATACGGCCTGAAAATGGAGCCCAATCGACCTTTGATTAAAGCCTAACTAGTTCCACCTACCGCCACAACATTTTGCTCCCATTTTAGACCGCTTTGAAGGAATTATTTGTGCAATAATATATAATTTGAATGCATAGCCCGACACAATGAATGTGCGAGTCGTACGTGAGTGAGACACATTGCAAATTTACAAGTTTTTGATCGGAGTAACGGATACGCCAGAACTTCTAGAACACAAATTTAAAGTACTCTTGAAGACTTAAACATAGAGATTGTGTTTGGGAATGAATTGGATTGGAAGAAGTAGATTGATATTGTAGATTTGATTGATATGAAGAAAAAAGTAAGAATATTTTGTATAAAAAAGTAAAATTTTTGTTTTATAATAATTTTTTTATTTAAAAAATGATTGATGTGATATAAAAAATAAGAATATTAAGATTAGTTTTAAGAAATTTTTTTTAAAAAATTTTACAAATCCAATTCAATCCTTGACAAACAAGGCCAGAGATACACCTGAATTTCTATGTTATTTAGTTTGTGTACGCTAAATTCTTTTTCTTGGATACCGTAACTGATCTGAAAAAAATAAAAGCACAGTTCCTGACCCTACTTGTCATAGGTACTAGGTAGGTGACCCCAATTCCCTGCTTTTGAATGAAACAACACGTTTTCCTGTGTCTATGGCTAACACCACCGTACTGTTCACGTTGTGTAACCATAGTTAGTTTAAATGAAACGGTAGGTTTGCGTTTTATGACGGCCATGTTTGGGAAAGGGACGTGTTCGAAGACAGTGGCAGAGTCAGAAATCTCGTTGACGGGTTAGGATTTTTTGTTTATGAACATAAAAAAAATAATAATAATAATAATAATTAATTAAAATTGTTGTAAAAAATAACTAACACAATAACTATGTTCTTTGAATTTGATCATTAGCACTAGAATGGTACATTGTTAAATCTACCGACACAAGATTGTTTAGAATTTAATTGAAATTCAATAGAATCTATAATCTTAAGTAACTACAATTATATTTTATAAATAATTAATTTAAAAATCAGTGATGATGTGGCCATTTAATTAATTTTTTTTTTTAAAAAAAAAACAATTTTGGGTGGCCCTTGGCACCAAAGGGTGGCTAAAACCACCCCCAAACCACCATTGGGGGTGGCTTGGTACCCACTCGTAGCCACCCCAAATTTTGTCTCTTTTTAAAAAAAAAAAAATTGATTTTTTTTAATAAAAAATTTAATTAGATGGCCACATCTAGTGGCGGAGGGAGGGTTGAAGGGGCCCCCCTTCAACCCCTAAAAATTTTATTATGGCCTTTGTAAAAAAGTTATGCCCCTTTTCAGCCATGAATGATGCCCCCTAGACCTTGATTCCTTGACCCTCAGCCATGAATTTGACAGATTTTTTCTTTTTTCTTTTTTTTTCATGAGCTATGGTTGACGTTGAAACAGTTCGTGGAAGGAGTAAGATGAGGAGGAAGATGAACAGTTGAGTTACTTGAGTTACTGATGCACACCGTTTCATTAAAGAGAAAAGGAAAAAAAAAAAGTACATGTGTACAAAGAAGATATAGGCAGACAAAGATGCCAAAATGAACTAAAAAAAGGTACACGCGGCAAGGTCTGACAGATGCCAAAAAAAAAGGAGGATACGCCCCATGGGCCAAAAAGAATAAAGAAAAAAAAAAATGGGCCTAATGGGATACATTTTAACCTAAAAAAAGTTTTGTTTTGTTTTGTTTATTCGGTGCGTTGTTCCACTCTTTCTCCTTAGGCCCATTTGGTTCGCGGATTAGGCCTTTGGATTGGATTAGCTCTAATCCTTTGTTTGATAACATTCTATTCCAGGGAGTAGTCTATTCCCATAGGACTACTAATCTCATACACACAGGGTTAATTAAGCCATTAAAAAATGAGTGGCTTAGCTAATCCTTTCTCAGGATTAAAATATCTGTAAAATTGCCCAAAAAACCTCGCTTCACACCTCTCACGATATCCATCTTTCAAAACAACATTCTCCATCTCTTAAAGCAATGATCTCCATCTCTCAAAACAAGGTATCTCTCTCCCCTCTCTTATTTTCGATCTTTATTTTCTTGATTATTTCATTATTTCATTCTCTGTGTTTATTGGATTTTTTTTTTTTTTCGTTCTTCGTTCTCTCTCAAATTTTTTTTTTTCATTCTCTCTCAATTTTTTTCGTTCTCTTCTCCCTCAGAGTTTTTTTTTTCAAATCGCACACAATTTTTTTCCTTGAAACGATTTGAGATTTAACATAAAATTGCAAGGATTTTATGATAATTGTGTGCAATTTTATGTGTGCCATCACAAAAATCGCACATAATTTTCAATTTTTTGTGGCGATTTCAATTGTTTTTTGAAAAATTGTGTGCGATTTTTTTTTTGTGACGATTTCAATTTTTTTCAATGATTTCAACTTTTGACGGCACATTTATTTATTTTTCCTTGCAACGATTTGAGATTTCACACAATCTTGAAACGATTTGAGATTTCATGATTTTTTTATGATTTTGGATTCTCAAGATTTATTTTTTTCATGATTTTTATTTTATTTTTTTTTCATGATTTTCTATCAATAATACCCTTTATTTTTTTCATGATTTTTTTTTTTTTTTTTTTTTCTTGAACATGTTGCAATTGATATATAAATTGTATTTGTATTATAAGGGTATTTTAGGAAATAAGATCACAATACAATTTCATTCATCAACATATTGTATTGTACTAAACGAAGGAATAAGATTAAGTAGTCTATTCTAACGCTACAACCAAACAAAGGAATAGGAGTAACTTATCTATTCCTAGTATTAGCTAATCCCAGTGGCAGCTAATCCTTTTCCAATAGACTAGACAATCCGCAAACCAAACGATGCCTTAATCTTTTTTTTTTTTTATTTTCTTCTAGTTCTTATCTTCTTGAGGATTCCAATATCCTGCATTTTTTCTTAATTCTTGAGGACTTATCATTAGGCAATTTTATGTTTTATTTATTTTTTTTTCACTTTTCAATTTCAAACTTCAACAAGGTATATAATTTTTTATATTTAAATTTAAATTGTTCTTGTAAATTAATTTTTTTCATGAAGTTGTTTCTAACTTTCTAAACCATATTTTGTTTCTATCTTTCTAATCCAAAAATACTGAAAATCAATTGAAGACTTGAAGTAGCATTAATTGTGACAAAATAAATTGTAAGTTATATTTATATGTTTTATAACATAATTGAAAATTTTATTGAATTATTCAATTATTTCATTAGTTGTATTTTGTGTTCAATTTTATTTATTTTATTATCAAAATTTTTATGCCCCCTATGAATGAATATCCTGGCTCCGCCACTGGCCACGTCATTGTCAAATTTTCATTTGTCCACATGTCACTCTGTTCAGTTAACTAATGATCAACTGACAAAAGAACTAATTTGGTCCTTTATCAAAACCACTAAGACCTTCTATGATAAAAATCAAACCCTAAGAGAAAAAAATAAAGTTGTTAAAATCTCAATGGGGTATTAGATATTTAACCCCCCCTTTTTTTTTAAGAACTCCAAAAATGGTGCGCTTTCTAGTCATTTAAGTAAGTATATTTTTTAGTCATCTTCAACCTTGTTTTTGCCTTTCTGTATCCCTAAATGTAAACCTAATTTTGAAAAAACTATTGAAACTATGGTACAGCTTCCATGTGAGTTATGGAAGCTAATTCTTATGAAAAATAACTTGCCCATGATGTGTTTTTGAGGGAAGGCATCCAAAAATTTTGAAAAAAAAAAAAAATCAAGAGAACAATATTATTTTGGGAGGTGAGGGGGGCATCTGACCCCTCTCGACCCCCTCCCTCCGCCTCTGCTTGAAAAAGGAGAACGGTACTGTAACAGATTTAATTAATGTGAGAAAAAAATTAAGAATGTTTTGTATAAAAAAAATGAAAATTTTGTTTTATAGTGATTTTTTTTATTTGAATAGTAATAAAAAGTTAGTGATGTGATATAAAAAGTAAAAATATTTGAGTTAATTTTTTGGGTCCGACTCGGTCTACCCCTTTGTCAAACACACCCGATATATTATCTCGGTTGAAATTTTGTTTTGACACCATCATAACTGTAAGTTTTGGCAACCTTTGGGGTTTTATTTTGAAACCCCCAAATCAAAAGAAAGGTTCATGATTCAGGTCGTTTTGTTTTTGGGCAAAGAAGCAATGGGAGTCCATGACACGTCACATGGCAGTGGATTTAGTCAAAAAAATTGAGGAGTTCTCACCAGCGGCATCATGCAAGTTCTCATTGGAGGAGTTTGAAGAATTGAAATTAGAGAAAGATAACATGGCCGGCTGTGGATCTAGCAATATTTAAGCAATTAATTGACACTAAATTTCAAGTAAGAAAAAAACAAAGATTGAAACTTGATCTGGGTTTTACAACTAGAGACTGCATCAAATTTTTGACACTAGATTTCAATTATTCGATTTGGCTTTTGGTGATTGATTTTTTTTTTTCTCCTTTCTAGTTTGTGAGAGAGAAAGGAGAGAGAGAGGGGGGGGCACGGCATCTTAGCTTTGGTTCTTTGCTACCGCTGGTGAGAGAGAGAGAGGGAGCACCAGAGAGGTCTGGGTTGGGATCTGGCAAGGTCTCTACTACCGCCAAAGAGAGAGAGGGGCACCGGGGCTGGGCTGGGCTAGGCCCCGTCAAACTCTTGAGATGAATTGTGACCTCTCTTTCCATTTGGGGGTTTCAAAATAAAACCCCTAAGTCAGCCAAAACCCATCATCCCCATCTTTTTGGATGGTGTTAAAACAGTGAGTTTTGATTTTATGTGTCCACAGTGGACACATATGATTAAAAATTTCGATCAATATGGTATATTGTAAAATGCACAGTTACATTTAGACTAATGGCGGATACATAATTTTGATGGTAGAAATTTTATTGACATTTCGATTGATTTAGAAAGTAAAAATAAAAATAAATAAAAAATAAAAAACTTTATAACTTTTTAGTGTTGGCAGGTTGACTTAGAAAATTATAATATAACAGTAAAAAATAAATAATGTGATATAAAAATTAAAATGTTTTAATGATGATTTTTTTTAACAACAAAGTGAATAGCATTTAAGTGCAGGGGGTGTTGTTTGCCAATCAACCCCATTATCGCGTGCAAGTTCTCTCAATATTATATGTAGTTTTTTCCTTTGGTTTTACGGGCTAGCTTCTCCACATTAATCCCAATACGTGTGAAGAGGAGTAGCCAAAGGGGGAGACGGCGGGGAGATATTATGAATTAAAAAAATAAAAAATAAGAATGGTTAGTAATAAAAAGACAGTAAGGGAAAGAAAAGTGGTTGAGGCTCTCAAGTGACAGATTGAGATGGCCGGTGTAATAATTTGAACATGTGAGCATAACCACAATGATACGGACCGTGACACGACACGAGTCATTGACAAAACGAGACCCATTGTTGAAGGACCTTTCCACGAACAGACACTTTCCTGTCTCTCTCTCATTTATGATTCACCAAAAAGCTCAGGAAATTTTTTTTAAAAAAAATTTTCTTATTCATCACCACCAACGTCCCGCCTGGATCGAGATATACTGCAATTGGCTGTCAGAATTTGAAAGGGATCGGCAGATGTACCTGCCGAACCCAATCAAGTCCAACAACCTGCTCTCTTTACTTGAATTTCATTAAAATTCCGACAACCTATACATATTTTGTTATTAGATATTTAGGTGAGATGGGGAATACTTGAGAATTTGGATGTGGTGGGAGTGGAGGGGAGCCGACTGGGGAGAAAATTGGGTCGCTGGGAGTGTAAGGCTGCCATTAAAGGTAAGCACCAAGACAAAGACAGTTGCAGTAGTTGAGAAGCCTCACGTAGTTTGTGTTGCAACCACCTTTCAAAGCCCCGGCCACCACACATAGTTTCACTTTCACAGCTCAAATACTAGCGGATGGTCCTTGATTGTTCTACTTCCTTTCTCTTTCTCTGAGATATTTCAACAGACCAGCACGGCGGCTCAGGGACGAATCCGAGGACTCTCTGGATTTTGCGTAGAAAGGTGGCAATGAGCTTCAGGGACGAATCCGAGGACCTCAAGAAGCCGCTCCTGCATTCGGGGAGCTGGTATAAAATGGGCTCAAGGCAGTCCAGCACCGTGGACTCGAGGCAGTCCAGCCCCATAGGCTCGAGGCAGTCCAGCACCGTGGACTCGAGGCAGTCCAGCATCACGAGCCCCACCGCCCAGGTCGCTCGCGATGGCTACATCGCCGTCATGCTCAGCGTCCTCATCGTCGCCATGGGCCCCATTCAATTCGGCTTCACCGTAACACCACCGTTTCCTGTTCATCTCAATCACCATTTTCCCTTCACAAAAAACCATTTTAATTTGCTCACTCAAATTTCTTTGATTTTTCAAATTTACAGTGTGGGTATACGTCCCCTACGCAAGCTGACATGATCGAGGACTTGGACCTTTCACTCTCAGAGGTGTGAATTTTGATTATGATTGTTCTACTATACTTGCTTTTCTCAGTCTTTAATTTTGTACTTTTTTTTTTTTTTTATTAACGCTACTTGTTCGGAAAACAGTTCTCTCTCTTTGGGTCCATAGTAAACGTCGGTGCAATGGTTGGGGCAATTTCGAGCGGCCACATCGCGGATTACTTCGGGCGCAAAGGGGTATAAATGGGTTTCATTCAATTCATCTTCTTTTGCGTTCACACTGCACTTTATGGAGTGGAAAACACAAACACAAACCAAACCAAACCAAACCAAACCAAACAAACATCCAAACGCAGCATTTGATTATTTCGGGGAAAATTCTAAAATAAGTTAACGTGGTTTACTTGATTTACAATTAGCTAATTAATGTTGCTTTGTTTTGCTGAATTGCAGTCACTTGTGGTTGCCGGAATTCCTAATATACTTGGATGGCTCACAATATCGCTTGCTAGTGTGAGTGTGGGCTCAGATGATTTGATGCTCTTCTTTGTAATTGCATTTCTTTGTAAATTTTAGTTTATGATGCTCTTGTAGGATACCTCATTCTTATACGTTGGAAGGTTGTTGGAAGGATTTGGCGTTGGTATAATATCTTACACGGTAACATAACATTGAAGCACCTCATTTCTTTCTTTTATGTCACTCAGGCATCAAATGGAATTAATTTGTATATGATTTTTAAGTTTAGGTACCAATATATATAGCTGAGATTTCGCCTCAAAACATGAGGGGAAGCCTCGGTCTGTCAACCAGGTTCGTTGTCTAGTCTTCCTTCTCTATTAACTCGAAAATCAATTAATGAATCTCCCATTCTCTCTTTATCTGGATCAAGAGTCGGAAGATTCTTTTTGTAACTTATATCCTTATTTAATGATATAACAAAGTAAATCAATTTGGTTTTTGTATAGCTCTCGGTGACAATTGGAGTATTGTTTGCTTATTTTTTGGGGATGTTTGTCAGCTGGAGAGTGCTTGCAATTATAGGTAAGCCCTTAGATGCCAAATTGTTGGCATTTTCTAAAAATTGAAAGAGACGTATCAACTTTTTTCTTTTTCTTTTTCTTTTTTTTTCTAAGAAAAAAGGCATAAGGGGCAATTAGTGTAGTTTCTCCCCTTAGGCGTGACCATTGAAATTTTCACCCGTTGTGAAATGTTCGGTTTAGCCAATCTTATTTGGCCAAGAAGATTATTAACCCCCAACTTTAATCGCTCTTTTAAGTTTCTTTTTAAAAAAATTTTTAAAAAAATCAATTTAGTGTATCTAATTTTTAGAAGTTCGCAATATCACAATTTTCGTTAGGATTTGGGTTAAATCGAATGGTAAATGGGTGAAATATTAACCTCTATACTCCTGTAAAATTGATAAAATTACAAAATTACCTTCTTTCTTTTCTTCTTTTTTTTTTTTGAAAATTTTCAAGGCCTCTTTTGTTAAATCCTAATGGATGGGTAATTGGTGACATTACAAACTTTTTACCGTTGGATATACTAAGTTTAGAGTTTATGAACTTTAAGCGGGTGATTGCAAAAATGATGAAAGTTGAAAGGGGTTAAAAGTGAAGTTTCTCTATATTATTTTATAACCTCTGAATACTTGAACAAGCTTGAAAATTTTATTTCCAAGATTGAGTGCTCATAAAGTAGTTCACCCAAAATGGACTACGTTGATCAACTGAGGGATCATTTACACATTATTGCAGGAATTTTGCCATGTGCAATATTGATACCTGGCTTGCTTTTCATTCCAGAATCTCCTCGATGGCTGGTAAGAAATTCGCATATCATATATATATATATATATATATATATATTGTATTGATTGGATTTTGATTTTCTTTTGTTTTATTTCTTTGGGGGTGGGGGGTGTTAGGCCAAAATGGGGAGGACAGAAGATTTTGAATCCTCATTGCAAGTGTTACGGGGTTTCGGTACAGACATTTCAATTGAAGCGAACGAAATCAAGGTATTGAATGTTCTACCAGTCCATTTCTTGCACTTCAATCAAATTCATATCATTCAGAAACTTATGGTGAACCAAGTTGTGCACTTCTTTTTTTTTTTTTTTATTCTTCTTCTTTTTTAAGAAAATAATAGAGCCCTTAAAGATCTGATTTGAATTTAGTTATCAAGTTTTCAATTTCAATAATAAAGCTCTTAGGTTTTGTTCATGTTTTAAATTAAGATTAAGATGACGAAAAAAGATGGTTTTTGTTTATGTAGTTGGATCTTTTTTTTTTTTATTCCCTTCTTTGATGCCTTAGCACTTAATGATATGGATGCTTTTCTAACACACCCGTGACCAGGGATGGAGCTGGCCAAAATTTTTGTTGGTTCTTTAGAATTTTTTATTAAAAAAATTATTTGGATTGTTTTTTATGAACTAAAGGCTATGGCAAAAAAAAGTGAGCATTTGAAAGTAAAAAAAAAGTGAACATTTGAAAGTATTAAAAAAAAAAATTAATGGGTATGGCTCAAAAAAAGTAAAAACAAGGCCAATTTTCTTTTGGAGGGAGCCAAATGACTAAAATTAAAACTTTACTTTTTTTATTTTATTTTTTATTTATAATTTTTTTTTCCTTATTTTGGGAGGGACCTAGGCCTACCCCAATCCTCCCTCACTCCATCTCTACCCGTGACATATGACACTATTAATTTGGAAGAAAAAAGTGCAGAATGACCTATTTAATATTTGAGCAAAACCTAAGAACCATATTATTGAAATTAGAAACCCGTGGACTAAATTCAAATTAGACAAAAATCTAAGGGCTAAATATGATTTTTCTAAAAAAAAAAAAAAAAAAAAAAGAAGGGCCCGCACCATAAAGTTCAGGATGATAAGTTGCACTGCATTATTATTTTACTGTTTTCTTAACATTAACATCATTCAATTATTGATGTAATTTTGACAGACTAGTGTAGCATTAGCAAGCAAAAAAAGTACAGTAACATTTTCAGATCTCCAGAGAAAGAGATATTGGTTTCCTTTAACGGTACAATGGTTTTGAAATTTCAGATTTTCTATACCCTGTGAATTTTGTCTCCTTCTGATAGCTAGGTTGCTGCCATATGCTTGCAGATTGGGATTGGATTACTTATTCTCCGGCAATTCACCGGTATCAATGGGGTTTTATTCTATTCAAGTAACATCTTTGAAAATGCAGGTTAGACCAACATCGATCTCTTTGGGCTATCAACTCTTTTCTATATTAATTAGTAGATCAATGGTAGAAATCAAATCATAATCATGCCTAGAATATTTGATTAATTAGTTTCCCATGAATATGAGCAGGGGTATCATCAAGTAACCTTGCAACTTTTATACTTGGTGTTATTCAGGTAAAAGATGCCCTGATACGTACAATTTTATGCTGCTTAATTGATGTAGATATCACAATTGTGTTATTTTCAACAGGTTATTGCTACAGGAGTCTCTACTTGGTTGGCAGACAGAGCTGGGCGCAGGCTGCTTCTCATTGTGCGTCGACAGAACCTTTATTTTTTGGTCTTAAAATGTCTATTTGTGGACATACATATTGAACAAAAACTGAAATGACTTATATATGTAGATATCGTCGACTGGAATGACTCTTAGCCTCATCCTTGTTGCGGTTGCTTTTTATCTAGAGGTAGGTAATATTTTATTTAGTATAATAATGTAAAATCTTCTCATTCGATTGAGTCTTAATTAATTAATGCTTTCTCTTCTATCTTTACCAGGGCGTTGTATCAGAGGATTCCAGTTTATATACCATGTTTGGTATAGTGTCAGTCGTGGGACTTGTGGTATGCTTTCTTGTATGCATTTGTTGTGTGTAGTTTGAACTCATGTCTTAATTGATTTTCCAAGTCCTGACCAATTTTCCATACAGTTGTTAGTGATTACATTCTCTCTGGGAATTGGATCTCTTCCTTGGGTTATAATGTCAGAGGTATCTTTCCCTCAATGTCTGGGAATTGGATCTCTTCCTTGGGTTATAATGAGTTTTTATTTTATTTTATTTTTGGCACACAAATTGCACATATACAGATACTTCCGGCGAATATTAAGGTTCTTGCCGGCAGCATAGCAACAATGGCAAATTGGCTGACAACCTGGGTGGTCACATTGACTGCAAACTTACTGTTGAGTTGGAGCAGCGGAGGTATATACATCTACCTCTGTGCGTGTTTTCCAGCATGCATATATCTGTCATGGTGACTCTTGACTCATATAGTTCCGTCATTGCAATAGGTACCTTCACAATTTACGCCACGGTCTCTGCTTTTACTCTTGTCTTCGTGGCACTTTGGGTTCCTGAAACTAAAGGCAAAACTCTAGAAGAGATGCAGCGGTCAAGCATGTATTTATCTGGGCACAATATCTAAAGTGAATAGCATGCAGGAGGAAGCATTTGCCCAAATCGTGTCCATAATTACACAATAGCCTGCCTCTGAATTATGTAGAGGGTGTGTTCGTGGTCTTTCCAACACAATATATTAAATTATGTTGAGTGAGTCCATAAATGATTTAGTCCGATTGATTCTATTATTTATTATTTAAGCATGCATTGTATTCCAATGCAGACTTTGTTAGAGCGAAAATTTTGAAAAAGTGATTTTTTTTTTTCCCTCTTCTCTCTCTTTCTTGGCTTTTTCTCTTTCTTATTTATCTCTCCTCTTTTAACTTCTTTCTTTTTTGGGAGGTGATGGGTTGGTGAGGTGGTTTGAATGTCGGTTGTCTAGTAAAATCTTAGGTAGGTCGATTGTCGTTCATATATCCCTCGTGTTCTCTCCCGTGAAGTGGTCCATGTCTAAAATGGGCATACAATCCCTACGGAAAAAAGCAAGTATTCCGATTGGAGGAAATTTTCACCCCCACTTGTTTGGCTCTTCTTACAACACTGGGGAATGGGAAGGAGGTGAACAAGTCATAGAAGAGAGACTCTAGAGTCTAGAGAGAGAGAGAGAGTGGGGACTTATTGGTCCAAGGATGATAAGGGTATTTGTAATCTCTCCCCAACTGCTCTTGATTTGTGCAACATCATCTTGAGTCTATCCACCACCTCCTTTGAGAGTGTTCTTTCGCTAGTAATTCCCGGCCAATGCATTTGATGGGTCTTCAACTGGTAATCCGGGGCTCACAAGTCACAAGGGAAAGAAGATTGGTTCATAAAAAAAAAAAATTAAGTTCAAAACACTAAGCCTTGTTATTTTTTCTTAATTTTTAAATGACACAGTCTATATTGTAACTTTAACATTATTCTTTTCTAAATACTACCTTCCAACAATATATGAAGCAAGAAACACAAAATTCACGTTCATTAAAAGAACATACGATAGATGAGAGATATACATGTATAAATACGTGCAAATGCCATAATGTTATGATAGGGATGCTCAATAAATTCACGTTAGATTTTGTCCAGTTGTGTCATTGTCACAGTGAATGCGGTCCATTAGGACAACGGTGCTGATGCTACTGTAGACATATGTGATTGTGACATTATGCCTCCTTCGGCTTCCATAAACCTCCGCATATACCACTTCTGACCTATAAGGCTTCCACTTCTGACAAATCTCCTCCATCTCCAAAGGCCGTGGCAATTCCTTTTGCCCATACAATTGCTGCACGCCTTTCCTCACCCCAAGGTCTCCCACCGCTAGAACATCTGGCCTGCGCAGCGAGAACATCATGAACATGTGCACCGAACGGATTCACCAGAACTTCTCGAACATACAAATTTAAACTACTCTTAAAGACTTAAATATATCCCATAATATGAAATTATAAACATAGTTTGTGTTTGTTAAATCCTTTTTTCTGAGATATTGTAATTGATGCGAAAAAAACAAATTTTAAAATTTTTGTATAAAAAAGTACATAAAAATTGTTTTATAATAATTTTTTTATTTAAATAGTAGTAAAAAGTAAATGACATAATATAAAAAATAAATAAAAATAATAATGTTTCTATGTTATCTCTATTTAAGAAATGAAATAAATAGTGTCAAGGGAGGAAAAAGAGTTTAACAAAGACATAACGATTTGGGTTACGTGGCACAGTTCGGTTGGAGAATATGATGTGGATATCAACTATCTGTCCCTAAGCATTTGATTTTTGAAGTAACCAACTAGTCATCTTTTGGGGTTTATTCCATCAAAATATTCCCCTGTTCAAGTCACAGTTTAAGCACGTACAGTTCCTTAATCCAATTTCTCATAGGTATTTGATAGGTGACCCTAATTCCCTGATTGGGAATAAAACAACACGTTGTCCTGTGTCTACGGCTAATATTATTGTGTGCAAGTTCTCTCAACATTATATAGTTTTTTCCTTTTGTTTTATGGGTCTCTCAATATTTGGATAGGGTATGTTTTTCACACACTTATCACATATGATATGCTGCTCAAAAATTAATCCCAATACGTGCGAGGAGGAGTTGCCTAGAAGGGGGAGCCTGGAGAGAAGATTAGTTGAGGCTCGAGGCAATAAAAAATGTCAGAATGACAGATTGATATGATCGGCGCAATAATTTGTGCATTGTGGGGCATCACTACAACGATACGAAAGGTGACATGGTCATGCAGGTCAATGTTATTTTAGACAAACTTGGCCTCTAGAAAGCTTATTCATGTGGCTAAAAATGGTCATCAACAAATGAGGCCCACTTAATTAAGGACCTGTGGCTGTGGCCATTATTTCTTTCCACATACGACTTTCAATGTCTCATTCATGGTTCACCCAAAAGCTCAGGAAACAAAAAATAAAAATTCTTAGAAAAAACTTCAGTTTGATTTGTTTTCATTTTGCCCTTATGTTAGTTTTCACCGTTAAAATCAAATCCGTTTGATTTTTATGCCTATTATATACTCATTTCAAAATTACACTATTTTGGACTCTAAAACTATAATACTCACATAGTCCAAAACAACGTTGTTTTGGCCATTAAAATTATTTATTTTTTAATAAAAAAGAAAAAAAAAATATTAAAAAAATAAATAAGAAAATCGGAGTGACTGGATCCACACCCATGGCCAGTCTGGGGTGGTCTGACTACCCTCAAAAGGCCAAAAAAATTTTCCAACAGGAATTGGTTTGGGCTTTTCAGGGTGGCCGAATCACCCGGGGTGGTTTCGGCCAACCCTTGCCGGCCTTATGGGGTGGCCAAAACCACCCCCAGGCTCTTAGGGGTGGTCCGGCCACCCCAAACCTATTCCCCGTGCAAATTTTTTTAGCCTTTTGGGGGTGGTCAAACCACCCCTTGGCCAGTAACCACCCCAGATTGCCACCGTGGCCAAAATGGGGTGGCCCACCCCTATATTCTTCTTTCTTATTTTTATCTTGATTTTACTTTTCTTTTTTTAAAAAATAAAATAAAATTTTTTTAATGCCAAAACAACTTTATCTTGGGCTGAGTGGGTGTTGAGATTTGAAGTCTAAAACGATGTAATTTTGAGGTAAGAGTATAATGGACATAAAAATCAAACGAATTTGATTTTAACGGAGAAAACTAATAGAGGAAGTATAGTTAGAGAAATTGGAAAGCTTGGAGGGTAAATGAGAGTTTTTAAAGTTCCGGGTTTGTATAAATGACTGGAAGTTAGAAGGGGGCAAATTGAAGTTTCCCGAATTCTTATTCATCACCACCGACGTTCCACCTGGATCAAGATATACTACAATTGGCCGTCAGAATTTGAAAGCGATCGGCAGATCTACTTGCCGAACCCAATCAAGTCCAACAACCTGATCTGTTTACTTGAATTTCTATAAAATTCCGACAACCTATACATATTTTGTTATTAGATGAGATGGGGAATACTTGAATTTGGATGTGGTGGGAATGAAGGGGAATTGAGTGCAGAGTGGGGAGAAAATTGGGTCGTTGGGAGTTTAAGGCTGCCATTAAAGGTAAGCATCAAGACAAAATCCAGTAGGCAGTACTTGATAAGCCTCATGCAGTTTGTGTTGCAACCACCTTTCAAAGCCCCTGCCACCACACATAATTTCACAGCTCAAGTACTAGTGGATGGTCCTTGATTGTTCTACTTCCTTTCTCTTAGACATTTCAACAAACAAGTACAGCCGCTCAGGGACGAATCCGACGACTATCTGGATTTTGCATAGAAAGGTGGCAATGAGTTTCAGGGACGCATCCGAGGACCTCAAAAAGCCGCTCCTGCATTCGGGGAGCTGGTATAAAATGGGCTCAAGGCAGTCCAGCATCATGGAGTCAAGGCAGTCCAGCTCTATAGGCTCGAGGCAGTCCAGCACCATAGGCTCGACACAGTCCAGCATCACAAGCCCCACGGCCCAGGTCTCTCGCGACGGCTACATCTCCGTCGTGCTCAGCGTCCTCATCGTCGCCATGGGCCCCTTTCAATTCGGCTACACCGTAACACCACCGTTTCCTATTCATCTCAATCACCATTTCCCTTCACAAAAACCATTTTAATTTGCTCACTCAAATTTCTTTGATTTTTCAAATTTACAGACTGCGTATACGTCCCCTACGCAAGCTGACATGATGGAGGACTTGGACCTTTCACTCTCAGAGGTGGGAATTTTGATTCTGATTGTTGTACAATATTTGTTTTCTCAAATTTTTAATTTTGGGCAAATGCTTTTTTGCATTCTTCCACCCATCTCCCCCAACATCTCTCCTCTCTTGTATTCTTTATTTTTATGAAAAAACTTTACTTGAACTTTTGATCACTTTTGCAAATACGCTTAACTTTCAAAACCGAACTTTAACCTCACTTAGGTGTATCAAAGTTCGATTTTCTCACTTTGCTTATTTTGTATAAAAAATATTAATAAAATACCAATTTTACCTCTAATTTTAAAATTAAAACCGCTGTTTTAAATTGTAGCTGAAGCAGTGATAAAATTTGATTATGAATTTTCTGCAGAAAAGTAGGAAGTAGAAACCAAAGCTGATATACCCAAGTAAGAGTTTTGAAACATCGAAGGTGTCACAAAACCAAAGTTTTGTAGAGTAAGAAGTTTCTATTTTATTTTTAAAAATCAAGATGTTAAAAGAGGGAAGATGGTTGAGAGATGGGTGGGAGAACGTAATGTAGCAAATCTCTTAATTTTGTACTTTTTATTGACGATACTTTTTTGGAAAACAGTTCTCTCTATTTGGGTCCATAGTAAACGTCGGTGCTATGGTTGGGGCAATTTCGAGTGGCCACATTGCGGATTACTTCGGACGCAAAGGGGTATGTATAATGAGTTTCATTCAATTTTTCTTCTTTTGGGTTCATAATGCACTTTATGGATGGAAATGGAAATGATTTGAAATGGAGTTGATCATTTTTCTTTCTTTATTTATTTTTTAATATGTCCACTCAAGGGTAGGGAGAGGGGGGATTCGAACTTGGTTTTGGGTGATCGGAGAATCTTCCAACTATGAATAACTAATTAATGTTGCTTTGTTTTGCTGAATTGCAGTCACTTGTGGTCGCTGGAATTCCTAATATAATTGGATGGCTCACAATATCGCTTGCTAGTGTGAGTGGGCACAGATGATTTGATGCTCTTCTTTGCATTTGCATTCTTTGTAAATTTTAGTTGATGATGCTCTTGTAGGATACCTCACTTTTATACGTGGGAAGGTTGTTGGAAGGATTTGGCGTTGGTATAATATCTTACACGGTAACATAACATTGAAGCACTTCGTTGTAGGACAGAAATTTTATTCATATTAGTCTGAAAAAAATATCTTTTAACTCATTTAAAATAGTGTTAAGTGTCTATTAACATTTAAAAGGCACATTAAATTTGGAATAGATCCTGTTTTCAAATGAATGACAATATCCATTTAGTGTAAAATGATGGGTAATATTGTAAAATTAGTTCTTCAACTTTAACGTTAACAATATTACCCATCATTTTACACTAAATTCATTTGAAATGGTTTAAATATTTATATCAAATGACATTAATTTGTATATGATTTTTAAGTTTAGGTACCGATATATATAGCTGAGATTTCGCCTCAAAGCATGAGGGGAAGCCTTGGGTCCGTCAACCAGGTTTGTTGTCTTAGTTAAATTGGAAATCAATTAATGAATCTCTCATTCTCTCTTCTATCTGGAGTAAGAGTCTGAAAAATTCTTCTTGTAACTTTTTTCCTCTCATCAATTGGGGAAAAAAAAAAAACTCTGTCATCGTTAGCACTTTTGTTACTAGTATATATCCTTATTTAATGATATAACAAAGTAAATCAATTTTGGTTTTTTTATAGCTCTCAGTGACAATTGGATCATTGTTTGCTTATCTTTTGGGGATGTTTGTCAGCTGGAGAGTGCTTGCAATTATAGGTAAGCCCTTAGGATGCTGAATTGTTGGCATTTCCGCAATTGAAAGATACGCATCAACTGTTATTTGGCCAACAAGATTATTAACCCCCTCAACTTTAATCGCTCTTACAATCACCCTCATTAAGGTTTTTTCTTTTTTAAAAAAAATCAATTTTGTGTATCCAATTTTTAGAAGTTTGCAAATTGCAATATCAACTTCCCTGTTAGTGTTCGAGTTAAATTAGATGGTAAATAGGTGAAATAAACTCTATACTCTTGTAAAATTGATAAAATTACAAAATTACCCTTAATATATATATATATATATATTCTGAAAATTTTCAAGGCCTCTTTTATTAAATCCTAATGGATGGGTGACATTACAAACTTTTATTACCGTTGAATACGCTAAATTTAGAGTTTATAAACTTTAAGCGGGTGATTGCAAAAATGATGAAAGTTTACGGAGGTTAAAATGAAATAATACTTGAACAAGCTTGAAAAATGTATTTTCAAGATTGAGTGCACATAAGTTCACCCAAAATGAACTGTGTACATGTAAAAAAAAAAAGGACTGCGTAGATCAACTGAGGTATCATTTACACATTATTGCAGGAATGTTGCCATGTGCTGTATTGATACCTGGTTTGCTTTTCATTCCAGAATCTCCTCGATGGCTGGTAACTTAGTGGTAAGAAATTCGCATATATATATATATTGATTGGATTTTGATTTTCTCTTCTCTTTTATTTCTTTGGGGGTGGGGGTTGTTAGGCCAAAATGGGGAGGACAGAAGATTTTGAATCCTCATTGCAAGTGTTACGGGGTTTCGGTACAGACATTTCAATTGAAGCGAATGAAATCAAGGTATTGAATGTTCTACCAGTCCATTTCTTGCACTTCAATCAAATCTTCATGTCATCCAGAACTTCTAGTGAACCAAGTTGTGCACTTTTCTTCTTCTTCTTTTTAAAGAAAATAATAGGGAAAAATTCACATTTAGCCCTTGAGTTTTCATTTGATTTGAATTTAGTCATTAAGTTTTCAATTTTAATAATAAAGTTCTTAGGTTTTGTTCATGTTTTAAATTAAGGTTAGGATGGAGAAGAAAATGGTTTTTGTTTATGTAGTTGGGTCTTCTTTTTTCTTTTTCTTTTTTTTTTTTTCTTCTATGGATGACTTAGCACTTAATGATATGGACACCCGTGACATATGACACCATTAATGTGGACGAAAAAGTGCAGAATGACCTATTTAATATTTGGACAAAACCTAAGGACCATATTATTGAAATTAATAACCCATGGACTAAATTCAAATCAGATAAAAATAAGGGCTAAATATGATTTTTCTCAAAAAAAAAAGGTCCGCACCAAAAAGTTCAGTATGATAAGTTGCACTACATTATTATTTACTGTTTTCTTAACATTAACATCATTCAATTATTGATGTAATTTTGACAGACTACCGTAGCATTAGCAAGCAAAAAAAGTACAATAACATTTTCAGATCTCCAGAGAAAGAGATATTGGTTTCCTTTAACGGTACAATGGTTTTGAAATTTCAGATTTTCGATACCCTGTGAATTTTTGTCTCCTTCTGATAGCTAGGTTGCTACCATATGCTTGCAGATTGGGATTGGATTACTTATTCTCCGGCAATTCACCGGTATCAATGGTGTTTTATTCTATTCAAGTAACATCTTAGAAACTGCAGGTTAGCCCAACATCGATCTCTTTGGGCTTTCAACTCTTTTCTATATTAGTAGATCAATGGTAGAAATCAAATCATAATCATGCCTACAATATTTGATTAATTAGTTTCCCATGAATATGAGCAGGGGTATCAGCAAGTAACTTTGCAACATTTATACTTGGTCTTGTTCAGGTAAAAGTTTCCCTGATACATACAATTTTGTGCTGCAATTCATGTAGATATCACAAATTCTTATCAGTGTCATTTCCAACAGGTTATTGCTACAGGAGTCTCAGCTTGGTTGGCAGACAGAGCTGGGCGCAGGCTGCTTCTTATTGTGCGTCGACAGAACCTTTTTTTTTTGGGACTTAAAATGTTTATTTGTGGACATACATGCATATTGAACAAAATCCGAAATCACTCGTGTAGATATCATCGTCTGGAATGACTCTTAGCCTCATCCTTGTTGCAGCTACTTTTTATCTAGAGGTAGGTGATATTTTATTTTAGTACGTATAATAATGTAAAATCTTCTCATTTGTTCCGAGTCTTAATTAATTAATGCTTTCTCTTCCATCTCGTTCTCATTCACCTTTCCCAGGGGGTTGTATCAGAGGATTCTAGTTTATATACCATGTTTGGTATACTGTCAGTCGTGGGGCTTGTGGTATGCTTTCTCGTATACATTTTGTTGTGTGTAGTTTGCAGTTTGAACTCTTGTTTTAATTTAATTGATTTTCCATACAGTTTTTAGTGATTACATTCGCTCTGGGACTTGGATCTGTTCCTTGGGTTATAATGTCAGAGGTATGCACTATGCAATAATATTACCTGTATTCTTTCCCTCCATGTCTGGGAATTGGATCTCTTCCTTGGGTTATAATTAATGAGTTAATTTGTTTTCTTCTTGCACACAAATTGGACATTTCCAGATACTTCCGGAGAATATTAAGGTCCTTGCTGGCAGCATAGCAATAATGGCAAATTGGCTGACAACCTGGGTGGTCACATTGACTGCAAACTTACTGTTGAGTTGGAGCAGCGGAGGTATATACATCTACCTCTGTGCGTGTTTTCCGGCATGCATATATCTGTCATGGTGACTCTTGACTCATATAGTTCCGTCATTGCAATAGGTACCTTCACAATTTACGCCACGGTCTCTGCTTTTACTCTTGTCTTCGTGGCACTTTGGGTTCCTGAAACTAAAGGCAAAACTCTGGAAGAGATGCAGCATTCAAGCATGTATTTATCCGGGCACAGTTTCTGAAGTCAATATCATGCAAGAGGAAGCAATTGCACAAATCGTGTCCATAATTACTCCATAGCCTGCCTCTGAATTATATAGAGGGTGTGTTTGCGGTCTTTCCATCACAATATATTAAATTTTGTTGAGTGAGTCCATAAATAAATGATCGTTGCCCTAAGGTTTAGTCTGAGTGTATTATTTGAGGTGTGATATAGACACAACTTAAGTCTAACTTTACCCCAACTTCTAAGCTAAATTTCTCCTTTTTTTTTTTTTTTCTAATTTAAGGTTTTCTTCCCTCCACATCAGTTTTTATAAAAAAAACTTAATAAAAAAGTTAGACTTAAGTTGTGCCTTTATCATTTCCGTATTATTTATTATTTAAGCATGCATTGTATTCCAATGCAGACTTTGATAGAGTGAAATTTTGAAAATGTGATTTTTTTATTATTAATTTTTTCTCACCTCTTTTCTCTCTTTCTAGGCTTTTTATCCATCTTATTTATCTCTTCTCTTTTAACTTCTTTCTTTTTTGGGAGGCGATATGTTGGGGAGGTGGTTTGAATGTCGGTTATCTAGTATAATCAATCAGCTATGGAGGGAGGTTTTGGCGAAAGGGTAAACAGATGGTGACTAGTAAAATCTTAGGCAGGTCGATTGTCATTCATCTTTCGTGTTCTCTCCCGCAAAGTGATCAATCCCTAAAATGGGCATACAATCCCTATGGAGAAAAGCAAGTATTCCGATTGAAGGAAATTTCCACCCCACCTGTTTGGTTCATGGGAAGGGGGTGAACGAGTCATATATAGAAGAGAGACTCTAGAGAGAGAGTGGGAATTAACTTATTGGTCCAATGATGATAAGGGTATTTGTGGTCTATTATAATACCTCCCCAAGGACTGCTCTTTGTGCAATATCATCTTGAGTGTATCCCCCACCTCCTTTGAGAGTGTTCTTTCGCTAGTAATTCCCGGCCAACGCGTTTGGTCTTGTTCTCCTCTCCTTATTGAATGGTTGTCAAATAGCTGTTCATGTCTGCAGCTTTCATAAACTTAGCATTCCTTAGAAAACTGTTTTCCCAAGGGTATTTGGTTTATTGGGGCTATTAAGAAACAGAACAGCCTATCAAGGTTCTGCAAACTTTAAACCTGGCTATTAGCTCGCAACTCTGTTTGGTTCAAGCTTAAATTGGATGGGTCTTAAACTAGTAATCCGGGGCTCACAAGTCACAAGGGAGAAATATTCAAGGAGATTGGTTCATAGGTTACTCTACACTTGTCGGGCCAGTTTCCTAGAGCTGGCTCCCCAACTGGCTTTGGACTCAGGAATCCGAATCACGTATGTGGAAGTTGAGTTAAATGCGACTTTATCATTCCAAAGGATTTCTATTATTTCTACCATTTTCTAAAGGAAATACTACCTTCCAACAATATATGAAGCAAGAAACACAAATTCCCATTCATTGAAAGAACATACCATAGATGAAAGACATACATGTATAAATACATGCAAATGCCATAATGTTTTGATAGGGATGCTCAATAAATTCACGGTAGATTTTACCCAATCGTGTCATTGTCACAGTGAATGCGGTGTATTAGGCTTCATCCACCAACGGTGCTGATGCTACTGCTACTGTAGACGTAGGTGTGATTGTGACTCCTTTGGCTTCCATAAACCTCCACATATACCACGACCCAACAGACCTATAAGGCTTCCACTTCTCACAAATCTCCTCCATCTCCAAAGGCCGCGGCAATTCCTTTAGCCCATACAATTGCTGCACGCCTTTCCTCACGCCAAGGTCTCCCACCGGTAGAACATCCGGCCTGCGCAACGAGAATATCATGAACATGTGCACCGACCAAGCTCCAATTCCCTTAACCAACGTCAGCATCGTGAGCAGGGACTCATCGCTCATTTCGAGAATCGAGGAGTCCGATAGTACCCCACTCTTGTACTTGTCTGCCAAGTCGTGGAGGTAACTCGCCTTCCGACCGGAGACTCCGACTTTCCGGAGCTGCTCGGGTTTAAGAGCGAGCACGCTGTCGGGGACTACATCGGCCTCGCCGCCGCAGAGCGCGACGAAGCGCGTGTAGATTGATTTCGCGGCGTTGGCCGCGAGTTGCTGGTAAAGGATGCTTTTTGCGAGGGCTAAGAATGGTGGGCACTGAGACTCGAAAGCCGGAGGCAGATACGAGTCTATAAGGGTGGTGAGGAGTGGATCGGAGCTGCGTAAATGGGTAAGTGCAGCGTCAATTTCGCCTTCAAATGTTAGTGGCTTCACGGCTGTGGGGAAAACGATAGCGGGCTGAGATGGGTTTGCTTTGCTGGGTTTAGAGGAGGAGTCTGTATTGGGGACCACTGGCTTCAGGGGTTTTCGGATTTTCCGGGGAGGGAATGGGATTTTGGCGGAGGATGAGGGATTTTGGATCTGGGTTTTCTTTGGCTTAACCATTGTGCAGAGCTGGTTGTTAATTAGGGTAGAGCAACCGGAAATTGGGAAATGTTTATAGGGGTGGGTGATCATGACCACAAAATCTTATTATATATATCTCACGGTCTGCCATTCGTCATCTCGTTTTGAAAAACTCATTGGCTTGCTTTACAAGCTAGTCGTCTGGTTTTTAAAAAAAAAATAATATGTGAGGGGAAAAGGGGAAGAAGAAGGTAATCGCGTGGGTTGAATCCGAATGACAAGTCAAATAGATTTCGTGGTTTGATAATAATCTTCTTTCTTTCATAATTTTTTTTTTAAAAAAATATTTTATAGTTATAACTATAATTAAACCAAAAATAAAAGCGGCCATGGCCAAAAGTGGTTCAGCCACCCTCTCGAGCATATTTGAGAATGGTTGAATCACCTATAATGATCATTAATAGTTGTTCAGTCTCTCACTCTCTCCTAAAAAAATTTCATATGCATCTATAAGTAAAGCCTCGCCTACCATTTCAAGCTAGGAAGGGGTAAGAGCTTAGCCTCAACCCTTAGGTACTCCTTCCCACTATCATTTGTTTGGTTTATCTATTTCTATTTTCCTTTTTGTTTTGTTGCTTTTTTTTTTTAAAGGTTAGATTTATTGCAATCTTTCCACCACCGGATAAGGATCTTGTCCAGTTCATAATGGACTGGACAAGATTTAGTTAAAGGCTGAAATTTTTCTGTGCAGATCTAAGGGTGCAGAAAAAGACACATCATTTTCAGACCCGAATTATTGGTTTCGGTCTTCAGCACTTAAGAAGAATGTTATTTTATTAAAATAATGATGTGTCTTTTTCTGCATCCTTAAACTTGCATAGAAAAATTTCAGTCTTTAACTGAATCTTGTCCAATCCATTATGAACTGGACAGGATCCTTATCCTCCACCACCTTCATCCAACATGTCTCTCATTGCAGACTTTACAATAAGGGTTGTCATAGATCAAGGTGGTCGAACCACTACAATAGGCCAAAGATGATTATGCGGCTACCTCCTCGATATGCTAGGGTGTACCCTCTCTGCCTCAGGCATCTCCTCCATTGAGGGATTACATGTACGATCACTCCATTTTTTCTTCAATTTCTTTATGAGGAGTGAACTCTATTTATTTAGGTTTTCTCAAATTTAAGCATGTGTTCTCTCTACAAACTATTTTCTCAAATATAGATTCCGCTAAAAAAAAGATACTTTTTATATAAAATTAAATTAAATCCTGACAGTTAAAAATAACTAGAACAGTAGAACACATATATGGACCGTTTGTAAACGTGTGAAGTTAAATATGGACAGTTTCAAAGCTGCGAGATCCACATAAAAAGACAAATTCCTTGTGGAAATTATGTCGTTGTCTTCAGCGACTAGTGCAAGGCTGCGCCCGTAAAACTCGGATCAGACCAATAATTAATCTACGTATGTCCAAAGTGACACGTCTACACAAGTTGTCCGTCTCCGGCATGGCCCACCGACCTTCCCCCACCCCGCATCACTTTGACCACTCGAGCAGTGGATGCTTCTGGATTTGTTTTCTGTGTGACATTTCAACAGGGACGAGTCGGAGGACAATCCGAATTTAGCGTAGAAAGCTTCCAATGACTTCCAGTTCCAGGGATGAATCCGAGGACCTCAGTAAGCCGTTCTTGCATACGGGGAGCTGGTATAGAATGGGCTCGAGGCAGTCCGGTATCATGGACTCCTCGGCCCAGATGCTTCGCGACGGCTCCATCTCCGTCTTACTCTGCGTCCTCATCGTCGCCCTGGGCCCTATACAATTCGGCTTCACTGTAACACCACCGTTTCCTCTCTCACATTCATCTGAATCAGAATTTCCCTTAACAAAACCATTTGCCCATTCAAATTTATTTTTTGCTTTGTTTTTGGTTTGTATCTTTCAAATGTACAGTGTGGGTATTCGTCCCCTACGCAAGCTAAAATAATCGAGGACTTGGGACTTTCAGTCTCAGAGGTGTGACTTTTGATTCTAGTTTGTTTTAGTTTGAATAATTGCAGTAGCAAATAAGTGTATATTTCTCTAATGATTTACAAATAGATGGCTAAGCCATTATATACAGGTTTGTATGAATAAGAAAAGGGAATAGCTGCTAATTACAATGCATAAATCTGTGAACTTCCATGTGAGAGACATTTCCTATTAATGTGATGGTAGAGATTCCTTATGAAGAATAAAATCCCTCTCTGTTTGCTCTTTCCTTGTATGACTTGGTGCTGTACGAGAGTCAAATATTTCCTTGCTTATTTGGTTTAAAGCTTTCCTAACATGGTAGAGCTTCTTAGCCATATTTGTCAAGACTTTATGGTCTGATACGTGATCTTCATGATCTGCAGCATGATGTGCTGCATAATTGACTTGACATCCATTTTTAGTTGATGCTGCTGATGTGGAAATCATACCGTTAACAGTTTTCTCCATCTTTATTTTGTGCCTTTAATTAACACTATTTGTTTCGAAAACAGTTCTCTTTATTTGGGTCTTTATCAAATGTGGGTGCCATGGTTGGGGCAATTGCGAGTGGTCAAATTTCGGAATACATTGGGCGCAAAGGGGTATAATGGGTTTCATTCAATTTATTTTCTTTTGGTTCACATTGCTCTTTATGGAGGAAAAAAAAAAAAAAAGGCAAAATAGGAGAATCTTCCAACTATGAATATACCTGAATGTTGCTTTGTTTTGCTGAACTGCAGTCACTTATGATCGCTGCAATTCCTAATATAATTGGATGGCTCGCAATATCGTTTGCCAAAGTGAGTAAGCGCAGATAATTTGATGTTCTTCTTTGTTTCTGCATTCTTTGCAAGCTCGTCAAATTGCATTTAGTTTCTGCTGCTCTTGTAGGATGCATCATTTTTATACATGGGAAGGTTGTTGGAAGGATTTGGCGTTGGTATAATATCTTACACGGTAACATCGAAGCATCTCATTTGTTTATGTCAATCAGGCATCAATGGCATTAATTTGTAAATGGTTTAAATTTAGGTACCGGTATATATAGCTGAGATTTCGCCTCAAAACATGAGGGGAAGCCTCGGGTCTGTCAACCAGGTTGGATGTCTAGTCTTCCTTTTTAACTCTCGGTTATCATTAGCACTTTTGTTACTAGTATCCACACTTAATGATATAACAAAGTAAATCAATTTGGTTTTTGTATAGCTCGCAGTGACAACTGGAGTAATGCTGGCTTATCTTTTGGGGATGTTTGTCAACTGGAGAGTGCTTGCAGTTTTAGGTAAGCCCTTAGGATGCCAAATTGTTGGTATTTCCTCAGTTGAAAGAGTAGTATTGACTGTTATTTGGAAATTATGTATAACCCTTGAGTACTTGAACAAGTTTGAAAAATGTATTTTCAAGATTGAGTGCATGCTAGCAGATAAAATTCACCAAATACTCATCTGTTTTCTAATTGGGAAAATAAAGAAATACTACGGGAGGAGATATATCATCACTGTGTAAAGAGATTACCTGTTAAAGATGCAAATATCAAACTCTTAAGAGCGTCAGTTTCTTATCACAAGCTCATATATGACAGTTTCTGGCTGAAATTTTACAGCCTCAGTTGTATATAACATTACTTACCAATGGAATACGTGGATCAATACATGGATTGAAAAATGGGATCATTTGCACATTATTGCAGGAATTTTGCCATGTACAGTATTGATACCTGGCTTGTTTTTCATACCAGAATCTCCTCGATGGCTGGTATGAAGCACAAGATAAATATTGTATTGATTGGATTTTGATATCTTCTTATGTTTGCTGATTTTCTGCTCCATGTCTTCTCTTTTTCTTTTTTTCTTTGGGTTTGGGGGTGTTAGGCCAAAATGGGGATGACAGAAGATTTTGAAGCCTCATTGCAAGTTTTACGGGGGTTTGATACAGACATTTCAATTGAAGTGAATGAAATCAAGGTATTGAATGTTCTATGAGTCAATTTCTTGTACTTAAACCAAATTCATGTCCTCTAGAAACTTAGTTAACCAAGTTCTGCACATAAGCTTATTGCACGAGTACATTATTTTTATTATTTTCTTAACATTATAATCATTTATTATTGATGTAATTTTGACAGAGATCTGTAGCATCAACAAGCCAAAGAACTACAATAAGGTTTTCAGATCTCAAGAAAAAGAGATATTGGTTTCCTTTAATGGTAAAATGGTTTTGAAATTTCTGATTAATTTTTGTTTTCTATACTCGTGATTGTTTATTCCCTTCTGATATGTTGCTACCATATGCTGCAGATAGGGATTGGATTACTTGTGCTCCAGCAACTCAGTGGTATCAATGGTGTTTTATTCTATTCAAGTAACATCTTTGAAAGTGCCGGTTAGACCAACATCTCTTTGGGCTTTGAACTGTTATTGTATTATTAGTTAAAGCTTTAGATAAAGAGTTAGTCTGATGGCTTTCTATATTACATGGATTTCGGTATGATACATTTATATGACAAATCTGATGTTTGACATCTACTCGAAATCATTTTCTTCAAAAGAGAAAAGGAAAACATCTACTGCTTGTTTGAGATCGCCTAATTCATGTTTCACTGTGTTACATGGACACTTTAATGTGAGAGAATTACCAATCTTAAGGTCTAAAATCTACATACCCAATTTTATCTTTCAAACTGTCGGTCTCTCATCCTAACTAAATGCATCCTTAGCAGATCAATTGTAGAAATCAAATCATGGTTTTCCTTACTATAGTCATGGTTACAATATTGTAGGTGGTTTGCATTCCATTATTTGACTTTGATGGTTTAATTAGTTTCCCATGAATATAAACAGGGGTATCAGCAAGTAACTTGGCAACTTTTGGACTTGGTGTCATTCAGGTAAAAGATGCCCTGATACATTACAATTTTGTGCTGCTTCATGTTGATATCCAAACATCACAAAAGAAGTTCTCATCAGAGTTATTTAAAGTAGGCCTGTTATTTTCAATAGGTTCTTGCTACTGGGATCACTACTTGGTTGGTGGACAAAGCTGGGCGCAGGGTGCTTCTTATTGTGCGTCAGAACAAATTTGTTCTCTTATAATGTTTATTTGTGGACATACATATTGAACAAAATCTGAAATCACTTGTGTAGGTATCATCGTCTGGAATGACTCTTAGCCTCATTCTTGTTGCAATTGCTTTTTATCTAGAGGTACACAATCATTTATTTAGTATAATATGTAAAATCTTATCATTTTGATCTGGAGCTTATAAATCAGGTATGGCATTTGCTTATCATGTTTTAATTGATTCTTAGTGCTTTCTCTTTCATCTTGTTCTCACTCACCTTTATCAGGTCTCTGTATCAGAAGATTCTCAGTTATATTCCATGTTTGGTATACTGTCACTCGTTGGGCTTGTGGTATGGTTTCTCGTATACATTGTTATGTATAGTTTGAACTAATGTTTTAATTAATTTCTGATTTTTATCAATTTTCCATACAGTTGTTAGTGATTTCATTCTCTGTTGGAATGGGAGCTATTCCTTGGCTTATAATGTCAGAGGTATGCAATATTACCTGTATTTTAACAACATCATGAAGATATATATTTTTTCTTTTCCTCATGTCTGATGCATAAGGTCTAAACAATTTGATTAAGTACTTTTAGTAGGTGAAGTTCTTACTTGTTCTTGTGATAATATCTAGTCAGCCTGATGTCAGACTGCCTATGCTCCACCGGTATGGTGTTAAAAGTTCTAAAAACTCCTTTACAAACCCACTACCACGGTACTACTTCACTATCAGTCACTACTTCAAGTAGACTAAGTAGTAGATTTGGTTACAGAAATTATTGTTGGAATCATACCACCTACTCAGCAAGGAACTCAAAATTATTGTTTTCCATATGGTTATTGTTTTCTTTGATGGTAAAGAAACCTGGAAACTGAGGGGATGGTGAACCTTGGGGATCATATTGGGACAGAATCTTAAATTCTCCCTCTGAAGGACTAAATTTAGCTTAAGCTTGGTTAAGAATATTTTTTATATGTCGGAAATTGGATACTTAACCATCTGTGAGTTTGATAGAGCTTTTATGTTTGTTGATCGTTGACTGCTAAATTATGGGTATGAGTTTTGGTATGGGATTAAGGCGCAGTTGAGTTGAATATGTGAATTATTAATAAGATATCTGAAGAGCACATTACACTGACCTTCCTATGGTTAGTTGATGATACAAGGAGTATTCTCAGAAATTTCATTGACCTTTCTTATCAGAGTAAAGTACGAGGAATGTTGTAGTTCCTGGATGTAGGGTTATAATTCTACAATGGGTACCAGGGATGGTTTGGCAGTTAGATGTAAAGGTTTCAGTTTTTCAGTAGGTCCAAGAATGTTGCATGTGGTTATCTTGATGATGTCTGTCTATTTGATGAACTTATGAAATTCAGTAATATACTAATATGGATGAGGAGTAGGGGATTGTGGCTGAAGATGAGATTAGTGGTATATGTTCACATGACAACTCTATCAGGGAGATCCTTGTATTTTCAACTAGCCCGAGGGGCGAAGGGAGATTTTCCTTAATTTAAACAATAGATCCAGATGAACTCAATACCTTAATTTTCCTGAACTGTCAGAAGGAAAAATAAGGACAGTTTTTAATATTTGTGTCCATAAGTTAAGTGGTTGAAACATGCATTGAGATTGATGAGCTCAGAATTTTCTTGAGGATAAAGCAGTCTATTCATCCATCTCCAACGTTAGGTAAATATTAATTTTGAACACAAATTGCACTTTTTTTCTCAGATACTTCCGGTGAATATTAAGAGCCTTGCTGGCAGCATAGCAACGTTTGGAAATTGGCTGACATCCTTTTTGATCACATTGACTGCAAACTTACTCTTGAGTTGGAACAGTGGAGGTATATATACATCTACCTGTGTACGTTCGTGTGTGTGTTTTCCGACATGCATATATCTGTCATGGTATAACTCATATAGTTTCGTCATTGCAATAGGTACCTTCACAATTTATGCCACGGTCGCTGCTTTTACCGTTGTCTTGTGACACTTTGGGTTCCTGAAACTAAAGGCAGAACCCTGGAAGAGATTCAGTCGTCATTTAGATGAACTTGTTTGCTCAAGCATGCATTCATCTTAAACTGTTTCTGAAGTGAATGCCATGCAGAAAGCATCACGTGTAGGTGGTGCTCTATAGCCTGCCTGTGAGTTATGCAGAGGGTATGTTTTTCCATCACAGTTGTTTTATGTTTTTGGATTGTAAATGGGAAATTAATGAAAGTAAATACTTTTTTCAAATCTTTCAAATCCTTGAAACAAGCTTAGCTTCCCACTATATTGCTATTCGTTCTGCTTAACACTGAGCAGTGCCATGGAGTACAAGTAAACGGGAGTGCATACTTCAAATCGTGTCACTTCTTGGCTTGGTCTGCGTGCAAGGAGGCAAGGAACTGCTTCAGATACCTATTATAAACACAAGGTCGTTCCAGGTGAACCAAGTGACCGGCCTTCTTTATGCCTTGAAAGGATGCATTTTCTCCTAGTTGCCTGTATTCACATTATTCAAAATAATCTCAGTACAATTATACGTACTCAAAACTACTTCTCTTGTTTATGGTGGTTAGGGTTGGTAATTTTTTTATGAGATCCGTGAACCTGACACAAAATTAACGGGTTAGGGTTGAAAAGTTTGACTTGTTTAATTAAGTGGGTCGGGTTATGATTGACTTATATAGTCTTATATCTATTTTCTAACACAAGCCGAAGTTGACAAGTGACATTTTGAACTATCAATTTTTTTATTCGACCCACAAATCCAACACTATATTAGCGAGTTAGGGTTGATGGATCTAACCTATTGAATTAAATGGGTCATATTATAGTTGACCTCTTTACACTCATATTTGATATTTCAGCACGATTTGAATTCGACACACTAATACGAATTACCAACCCTAATGGTGGCCAAAATAGGTCCATAAAGTGTAAAATCTGTAATCAAGAGATATACCAACAAGTCTGTCATTAAATGGTTCAAATTGGTGCCACTTTGTCATGATTGACCTCATTCATAAGAATAATGTTAAAAACTATATGAATATAGGAGTTATCAAACTTACCCTTGCATGTTTGAGCAAGCTCCAGATTGAAAATCTGATCATCCTCACCCCATAAAAGATGCACTTTCTGCAATAGAAACGGGTAGACTATATATACATAAGTAGAACGAGGCAATCGACGGCCAAAATGTGTTCTAGATAAATATATTACCTGTGGAAAATTGGGAACCGTGGGATCCTTGTTGCTCACGATTAAACCTTCTAAGAGCTCACCTCTCTCCTTCCTGTTGGAGAACATCACCTATAATTCCAATGATGATTAGAGTAATATATTTTGTAAAATTACAAGAGATTTCCCTTTCAGCCTCATACTAATTGAATTAATAGTACCTTTATGTTAACCAGTTTTTAATTTTATGAGCTACAAATCCTACAAAATTTACCATGAAATTGATCCTATTTATTTCACTTGAAACTAGATATCATGATCCCGCACCAAAGTGCCGGGAGAGTAATTATATGTGAAGTGACTCACGTGTCTAGTACAATGCCTTAATTTGTACTAGTAAAATGCCAAGATATTTAGGGGTGAAAATTATGGTTCATGAATGAGGTTTGTATGATATATGATTATATGAATCAACCTTATTCTACTAGTTTAATTAAATAAGTCAAACTCATTAGTCATTAGCATGGAGACAACCCATTTCGGATAATAAGAGAGCAAAAAGTTGCCCACGGCTTAAGATGGTATTTTCTTCTTGTTCTTGATATATAGTTGAGCGAATTTAAGGCTCGTGGTCCGCCGTGGTTGACTTTCATCTTGCCAATTATTATATTGTCCAAGGGTTGTGGCACTCCACCGGCACCAAGTCTCCATGTTATTTATTTCCTCAGTTTATCTTTTAATTTGAATAGAAGTGTCAAGTTTTAAAATTGTTTTTCTTAATTTAAATTTAGATCACATTAATTGAAAATGAGTATTAATTAACTTCACTTCAAAAATGAAGTGAAAAAATAAGTTAAGAAAGTTATTGAAACTGTATTCATCTTAAGTTTTCAAAATGAAAAATATTAGTCATATTTAACAGCTAAAATATGAAAATATATTACAAATACGTATATTTTTAAAAAAAGCTATTAGGATGGCAAAATTTAATTTTTAAAGGTTTATTTTCTAAAAAAAATTATTTCCTGCAGATAATGTTATATAATAAATACATTGACATGACATTGATTATCATCATTTACACCGTTATTGCAAATGAATCACCATAACTCCATGTACCTTTTTTTCTTCCCTTTGGAGCAACCTAATTATTCTTCTATTTTAGTTCATCCACGAAAAGCGTGTGACATGCATCATCCACTAATATTGCACGTAAGAGGCAATGGAAAATGAACGTATCGGAAATTCAAACCTCAAGGAAGTCTTTGTGAAGCCGATCCGGGAACCACAGCTTCTTGTAAGCAGCAACAGAGAGAAGCGCTTTCAAGCCTTTAACGGAAGTGGGCAGCAAAAGCTCCGAAGAAGAAGAGAATCCAAGGCCTTTCAGCGTTGTTTCACTGATCGAGTCGGTCATGGCGATGATCGAGCCTGAAACCACTATTGCCTGGACCAGCTCCGGGTACAGCTCAGCCATTTTGAACGCCACCATCCCACCGTAACTGAACCCAACCACGGTGCACCTCTCCACCCCGAGCTTCCCCAAAGCTGCAGCCAAACACTCGGCCTGGAATGTCGGTGACCTGTCGGTTTTGTCGGTGGTCGAGCCTCCGAAGAAGAGGAGATCCGGCACGTAAACCGAGTATTTCTTGGCGAGAGCGCCGACCTGGAACTGCCACGTCACGATGCCCTCGGCGGCGAACCCGTGTATAAGGACCACCACGGGCTTGTTGCCGCTGGGCTTAGCCGGGGGCTGGGGCTTTTCGCCCTTTTTGTGGCTTTTGATGGTCTCCGATGGGACCCAGAAGGTCATGACCGTGCCTGGCTGGATCTCCACCGTGTAGGGTTTGATCCCTGCCATCTTCATTAGCCCATGCAACAAAGGCTTCTGTGCTTCCACGAGGTTCACCATTATCTCTCTGTTTCGCAGTGGTGAGGTGTCTGCCGTCTGGTTTTTCCTTAATTTTTCTGGCCTGTCTCCCTCCCTGGAGTTATAATAACATGTGCGAGCATAGTGTTTGGTGTCTGGTGTTTGGTGTTTGGTGTTGGGTAGTTGTTCATAAAGGCGTGAGGTTTTCCATGGAATAGAAATTTGATCAAGACAATTACGTCATGACAAGGACACTGAATAATTTTATAACTCTATTTTATTTATAAAAAAAATTAGATTTTAAAATTATAATTTGATTAAAATTTAATATCAATCAATTTACAAATTTAATTATAATTTTAAAAGTTACATCATTCTTATAGAGATACAAAAATAATATAAAAATAACTTATATTATTACTCAATAAATCATTAGTAAATTTATCATTAAATTTATGAAACTCATATGTAAGTGTGTAAATTTAATAATTAATTTGTAATAAAATAGTTGAAATAATTTAAAGAATGATACGTACTATCTCTCTTGTTATGAAATCAGGCGTACAGCTCTGAAAAGTATTCATTCATTTTTTTTTTTTTTAAGGAAAATAAGTATGAGGATATCTTCAGTTTGGTCGTGACAGAAAACGCCATCCAATAGAAATAAGACACTTCAACTAAAGTGAAAATATTGCACACAAATTTCCTATAACAAAAACACTAGATTTTTTTTTCCCAAACCCATTACCTTTCTCCCCCAGTTCTCCGTGCTCTCTCCTTCTCTACCTCTCCTCTGTCTCTCTCTCCCGCATGATGGAGCACCAGTGAGATGGAGCACCGGAGCTCCTTCTCTCCCACTTCTAATTTTTTCCCAAGCCCATTATTTTTCTCCCCCACTTCTTCATGCACTCTCCTTCTCTCCCTCTCCTTTTTTTTTTTGGCCGGTGAGATGGAAAATTTTACACAAATTTTGCTGGCCAATTCCATCTAAAAAAACAAAAATTTTGCCTCTACAAAACTAGACTTTTTTTCTTCGCTGTCGGTGAGGAGAGAGGAATTGGCGTCGAGCTAGAGAGCGAGACGGTGCACTGGAGAGGTCTGGTCTCCAGCGTCAGGCTGGGCTGGACTCCGGTGCCTTCAATCAAAAGTTGTGGGCTGGGCTCTGGCAAGATCACTGCTGCCGCCGGAGAGAGACAGAGGAGAGGGAGAGAGAGAGAGAAAAGAGCAACGGAGAAATGGGGGGAGAAAAATTATGGATATATTTTATATGGTGTTTTGATCTTATTTTAGAGAGGTATAATAAGTGAGCTAGCAGCATTTTAATAGAAGGCAGAAAACTCATGTTTTTTGCCTTGACCTTATGACAGCATCTCAAAAAGTATTCGTTCATTTATATCTGATACATGTAACTTTATACGTCCCCAAGCTTTTGATTTGTGGCTATGTTTATTCATGCATGTTGGGGAATTTTTTTGTTTTTTGATTTGACCTAAAAGTGATCATTGTTGTTAATTAGGAGTATTTTGTGTTTGAGTTATTTATTAATATTTTTATTTTTAAACCAAAGAAAAAAAATTAACAAACAGATTGAGTTAGCTCTAACTTTGTTTGATAACATTATTTTCTTTTCTTTTTTTAAAACTAAAATGTTAACAAACAAAACATAAAATACTAAAAACTACTTTATGTCATTGTCATATCAATATATTTTTTTCAAATAATATATATATATATATATATATATATGTTTATGTATGGTCTAAAAAGTATTTCGTTAAATATATGAGAGAAATAAAACGAATTTAAGAGGTGATTATCAGTTTGGTTTCTTCCCGGCCAAACTTAATGCTGAAAACATCTTCCATTGGGACTAGGCCAATTAGTGAGGCCATGGCCGCTGCAAATATCTCGACAATCATGTTTTTTTTTTTCCAACACGAATTAGAAAATATCTTCACGGTCTTTCTATTAAAAATAAAATAATAATTTTTCCCAAAAATCCGATAGCAAAATACTTATTTTTTTTAAACACAATAGTTTACCTCAGAATCTTAAAAAACTGTATGATCGAGTTTGTCAAGGGGAATTTTCTTTACTTTTATTTAAACTATATATAATGTTTAATATGGCTAAGGCTATGACAAAGTTGCTATATATATTGGATAGCAATTGAAAATATTTTTATAATTCGAATTTTTTTATTAAATAAAATAATAATAATTAATTTTCTTGGCTTTTGTTGCCGGCCGAACATGATCGAGCTTATATATGGCTCAATATACTACTACTGTACGTTTTTACCCTACGTACTGTACCTTAATGAAGACAACATATTCAAATCTTTTATATTTTGATAAATATAATTATTCGCCATATATGCTTACATTGATCTAATAAATCTAATTATAATGTGGTTGTGGTTGTGTTTGTTAAAAATTTTATTTTTCTTTCTTTTGTTTTGTTTTGTTTTGTTTTTATTTTTTATTTTTTTAAGTTCTCAAATCATATTAACAAACGAGATTTTGTTCTTTCATATATGTTCAACTTATCAAGTTTTATTCTTGTTAAAAGAGCAGAAAGATAATGTCATATCCCCTTTAATTCTCTAAGTAACAAATTCGATCTGGACAGTATATATATATATATATATATATATATATATATATATATAGTACTTCCCTAAAGTTGATTTGGAATAACTTATGCCCTTTGCTTATGTCTTGTTTTTTGTGGAAATAAAACGTAATCAGATGTGGACATATAACCATCGTGCCCTAAGACACAGAACACATTTATATCCTACGTACTCTTATTCACACAAAAGAATGGGATGCAAAACAAAAAGAAAAATTCAATTAGACAATAAATAATTATTAGGAAAAATTTAGGTAGCCTAAAGTAGAGGTAAGGGAAATCACCCACTCCAATCAGCTTGGAATATGAAATTTACTTGCCCAAGATAAATAGACCTTACAACTCTTTGTTTTATGATTGTTTGAGTTAAATCACCAATTATTTAAAAAGTTTAAATTGATAGGAAAATGTAAACTTAATCACTTAATCAACACTTTCATACTCTCTCCTGCTCACGTGTGGACTCAAATTCTCTTTTAATAAGTGTGGCTCAATACATGGGTAAAATATTTAATTTAAATAAGGGTGATTTGAAAGAGTCAATATTCGATCCTAAAACCTTTGATTTTGATACCGTGTTAAATCACTTGTTATCTTAAAAACTTAAAGCTAATTATGAGATAATTATTAATTTAATAATTAGTAATTCGAATTATAAATATAAGAGCTTTTACGAAACCCAAATATCTAAACAAAATGAGTATTATCCGAAATTTGTTTGGGCATATCAACATCATGCATATATGTTGAGTGTTGGAATGCATGGTAGCATAGGCTAACACATATTTTAGCCTCCGGGCAATAATTTCTTGCACGAAAACTCACTGAGACTTGCGGTTTTTGATTTGTTTACTCTTAAGTCACAAGGTGGGTATTGTTTTGTTTTTTATATTCTTATTTTATTTCCTATTCATGTGCAAGGTTGTTTGGTTTTGATCAACTGCACTGCCTACCAAATCCAACATTATCTTTTTGGTAGATAGATGATTAAGATTGGTGTGAAACTTGGCAGCTCTGTCGTCTAAAATGACATCATCATCGTTGGTTTGGAGTATAAGATGGATTCAGGCGACGAATGACAGCTCGCCTAACCAAGCTTTTTGCCGTGGGATCAAGTTTGTTGGGTGGGTTTGGCTAAGGTAAGCTTGCGTCCTTTCAGGTTCTTTAACTTCTAACTTTTTGAGGGCCCATGGGCTTGACCCAGTCCTCACTCTCACTCATCATTGCTATGACTTATGGGTTCAAATTCCCATACAGCTCAGGAAAAGTTGTCACTTGTCAAATATATATATATATATATATATAAAAGAGATAACTCAATCGATTTATCTCCCTTTGAACTTTCACGGTCTTTACAGATATCTTTTAATATTCAAAAATTCTTATTTAACTGTATCAATCTTTGATTTTCTCTCACTTTCCTCTTTTCATACAGAAAATACTTTTCAATGCCAATTTTACCCCTGACTTCAAAACTATGCTGTTTCCAAAACGACGCAGTTTTAGTTTTGGAGTCAAGGGTAAAATTAACATTTCGTTAGGATTTTCTATACAGAAAGGGCAAAGTGAGAGAAAACCAAACTTTAATACACCTAAGTAAGATATTTTGAACGTTGGAGAGAATATTTGTAAAAGTTGCCAAAGTTCAAGGGGGTACGTAAAGTTTTCCCTTTATTTTAATACAGTGGCATAGGGATACAACTTTTCTTATAAAAGTCATTTCATAAATTGATGTGGCAGTATTTAATTGGTGAAATAGTTAAGAAAAAAAAATATTGATAATCAATTTTTCATAATTATTTAACATATTATGAATTGTCATGTCTATTTGTATGATTGGGTTAAAAAAATTGTATTATCTCAAGCAATTTTCTTGTTAAATATTGGTTGAGATTCTCTCGAATTTTTTTTTTAAATATGAAATTATCATATTTTAAAATATGAACCCTCCATTATATCTAATGGTTCAAATAAATGTAGAAGTTTATATATATGTTACCAAGGCAAAAGTAAGTGTATTTGGCATTTTGAAAACTAAAATTACTTAATTGGGTAACATAAATCTCTACATTTATTTAGACTCTTATATGTAATAATGTGCTCAAATTTTAAAATCTAAGAGGATCTTGATCCATTGGGCAATGTGCATGGTTTAATTGTGTGATAAATAGATTATTTGGTTTTAAAATTAAAAAATAACTCTTTGTAGTATGTGTGTGGTATCATTATCATGCAAAAATAACTTGACATTGTGTAGTACTCCATCCTCAAAAACACCCTCAATTAGCTATCTCCAATATAAAATGTGTACCATTACTCTTCATCCTAGATTTTCCAACTTTAGAATAATTGTTGTTACATTTTTTAAGTGGCTTATATTGTCTGCCACTTAAAAACACGTCAAATTAATCGATGTGAAAATTTAGTATGAAGAGCAACACTATTTATAAAAAAACATATTTGAGCTGCAATGCAAATGTTTTTATTTATTTATTAATTTCTCTTTCTATTCAATAAAGTGTTTCTATCTTTTGAAAAAATAAATTAAAATAAATTTATATATATTATAGATAAATATATATGGCCTGGATTATCTATTTTAGCTATATTAAAAAAAAAAAAAAAAAACCGAAAAAAGAAGAAGAGAGAAACGGTGGGATAGCAGTAGGTGATAATACTGTTGTTTCAAAAATAAAGAATTTATTTATATGGTTATTTATTTATTTTTAATTTCCTTTTGCAAGTTTCTCATAATCAAATTTAAAAATCGCAATTATATACGGGAACTGTGATGCACAAATTACAAAACAATGCACGTTCTCTATTGTGACAAAGATTCTAAGCGAATTCATTGCACCTGTGATACTGCACAAGTTTACTGATTAAAGACCCAGCTGATCATGGCCTTCCTTTCTAATCAACATCTTCCAGGTGGCCATATCTGGAGGAATGCACCAATATAAGAACTTCAATCTAATATTTATGAAATTTCTTATAAATAGACGTGATAGTTTGAATGAGTGTCAAAAATAAAAAATTAACAAATATATATAATTATTTATGGTTTATTTGGTTTACAGATAGATTAATATTTTATTAGAAAAATGAAAAGTTATTATTAGAAATAGAGGACTAAGAGGAGAGTGGGCTGGAATAATTATTCTTATTCCTTAGTTTGGTAACAACATATGTATTCTAATTAGAGTTGAACCAAAAACCTTACCACTCTTAAAAAAAAAATAAAAAAATAAAAAATCAAATTTAAGGTTAGATTTGTTTTATAATTTTGTTTTTAATAAAAAGCAAATTTAAGGGTTAAAATAAACTTTTTGAAAAAAGAAAATGGTATTTTTGGAAAAGTTGTCCATTCCTTCATGAATATTTATCTTCTCATTTATTTAGATGAATAATTATTCCTGCGTATAAGGATTAGTGATTTCTACCGGAATAACTATTATTAGGAATAAACCATTATTAAACAAAGAGTAATGATTATTCAATAGGAATAACTATTCTATTTCGAGATCTATTCCGCAAATCAAATGGGCCATTAATGATTGACATGTTAAGTAATTATCGTGTCAATTTATAAGATATTTGTAATAAAAACTATCATGCTAGGCATGTGTTAAAAAAAAAATTGATGCATAAATTTAAGATACTTTAGTCGGTGATGTGATAAGTATGATGTTTGTAAAATATAACATTCAAAATTTGAGTCCATGAATAATGAAGTTTTAATACGAATTCTGAATACAAAATGGAGTACTTTAATTACTACTACGTTTAAGCACACTATAAGAAATGTGCTTAATATAGTAGTTTAACGGGCAGAAATCCCTCGTGGGACTCGAGAACACGACATGAAAGTTGATCTAAATAACTCTGTTTGATGTTGTTTATTAAATTCCGTGGGTCTATTAATCTTAAAGCACGTGACACATTTTTTAATGAGTGGGGCATACAAAATATTAATGCAGTAATTTATAATTGGTGAAATATTTAAGCAAAAATATGATATATTAATTCCTCGTAATTATTTTACAAATTATAAATTGTCATATCAAGCATATTGTATTAAAGTTGTAGTTCTCTCAACAGCCAAGCATTTTAATTTTTCTTTTTAAATTTTATTTTCATTTTTATTTTATTATAACATATTTTAAAGATATATGTCAATTTAATAAATTAAATTAAAAAATTTATTTCAACTCAATTTAGAAGAAATATTTATTCAACAAATTATATATACATACATATAGCATTTGCATCATTCGATTACTATATGCATCTGTGCAGTTAATGTGGATATTATCCGCTAATCGCATTTGAGATAATGAATATTTTAGACTTTGAAATTGTAGTTCACTAATTATTGATTCAAATACAAGAGTAATGTTACAAGTTTTCTTAGAATCATCCCAAATGTCATGTGGTTTTTAAAATTACCAATAGATTAAAAGTCAATAAATCATATCTCAAATTCAAAGATAATTTTAAAAGTCATATCATATTTAGGATGATTATAGGAAGCCTTATATTATTACTCCAAATACAAATACAAAAAAAAACATTATTTATAGTTAAACACTATTATTCATATCACATCTGCTAATTATTTTGCAATAAATTTAGCTTCTAGTAAATCTATAGGTGGTGAGAAGAAAATGCATTTCAATAATAATAATAATAATAATAAAGGAAGAATATATAAAGCAATTAATCGGAACAAATTAGTAGAATTTTCTAAAAATGAAATCCAACAATATTACAAATCCAACAAATCATACAAACATATATTACAACACATTAAATACAATATATGTATATATAAAAAAATATAATATATATTAAATATATAGAGGTATGTGGCTGTGGATAATATCCGCATACCATATGACTGCTATCTGCATTTACATTTGCGAATATTAGTTTTTGTTATTTACATTTCATCTGCATTTAAGGATAGCAGATGCGGACAATTATTGTCCACTCAAATATATTTTTTATTTCATAAGTATCCATTAATACAACCAACTCTTATATATATAAAATCATAGTTCTAGAAGTCAGTAACATCTACAATGATTAATTCCCTTGAACGGTCAGCCTTGATAATGCACACAAAAAAAAGACAAAATTGATTTCATTGCTCGGGACCGCACATTTTCCGGTTCAGAAAAAACACAGTGATCAAACATGGGTAATGGTACATCATATCATTTGCAATTACCCAGAATCACCTCCATCTGTGTGTGTTATGAAATTGAAGAAAAATAGAAGAAGATCCATCATAGACTAGCTGCACATTCAGGTAGGCTAAACTTGCAGTTCACACTCTATGATAAAAGCACTAAACAACAGTCTTGTGCTATTGTCAAACACCGAAAGGATCGGACGGTCCACATGTGATCATCGTAATCATATATTCGTCACGTTCAAGAACTTAGGAAACTTAGACCAACAAAAAGTGCCCAGGTAGGTTTGTAACTGAGAGGGAAAAGTTAAAGAAAGAACCTGAAAGAAAAGCAAACTAAGAACATAGAAGTATCTCACTCCATCTAACGGAGAAAAGGAAGCACCAACAAAGAGAAAAAGGACAAAAAAAGAAAAAAAAAGAGAAAAGAATTTGACGAGTCTATAAACTATCCCCATCACCAACATCTTCAACATCATCATCGTGATGCGTTGTGGTCATAAAAACTCGCAGGATCTTGACCGTCAATTATTCATCTCGTGAAGTCATGGATGAGGCCCGGCCTATCAGTGACATTGAGGCGCCAAGAAAGGAAGGGAATGCCGGTATCCGAATCTCGGTCATTGTCTTCGATGAACCGGAACTCGTTGCCAATGGCAGGAGAGTAGCACTGCATTTTCTGGCTCTGTGAATGTGCGTACCATGAAGTGTTATGGTGGCCTAGCATGTGATTCGGCTCTGTTAGCCCTCCCGAGCTCGCGCCGCTGTTGTTTGACGTTGACGCCGCGGCGCTGGCTCGCCTCTCTTCCTTCTTGAATCGAATACCACAAGCATTGCATAGCGACTGCATTTCCCAAATATATATATACATGTTACTAAAATCTAAAAAGCAAAATAAATTAAATAAGAAACAAATTAAGTGATCGATATTGTCAGTACCTTTGGGCCTCTAGGACCGTTTCTCCAGAGGGGTGTGGAAGTGGTGTCACAGTTGGCGCAGCGGCGAGCGAGGAGGGGGTCATTGGCGGCGTTGTTATTGCCGCCACTATTGCCTCCTCGGCTACTTTTGTGAGATTGAGGTGCAGAAGGTGGTTGCTTGGTCTGTAACAAGTCCCAGCAAAAGTTGGAGACGGAGGAGCCAGAGCGCCGTCGTTTTTCGTCATCTTCGGTTAGACGAGTAGATGGGGTTCCTAAAGAGAGAGTACAATCGACAGAAGATGAAGAGGATGTGAAAGAATACATATCGGATTCATCATAGGGCCTGTGGTTGGGCATGGAGAATAGCATGGAGAAGGGACTGCTTTGGCTGTGAAACATACCACACGTACATGGCCCCACCTGAGAGGTGCTGCAGCGATGCATCGTTCCCCTTCTTCTTCTTCTTTTCTCAGTCTCTTGATTTGAACGGGTACCCACTACACAGTTGTAGTCTTTGCTTGAGGAGAGATCAAATGGGGGGTTTCTTTGAAGGCAAACAGAATTGAGGAGACGGATTGAGTTTATAGTTGGAAGGGGTAAGAGTACAAGGTAAACAGTAATATGATCAGAGGGAGGGAGAGAACTGAGAAGTAATAATATTAAGTTTGAAAGGAACTTAGATGCGAGAGCTTAGTGGGTTGTACGAGAGGGGCTGAGAAGGGAGGATTGTTGTCTTGTAGCTTTATAAGCTAGTAGTAAAATGGCGAAATACCAGTCAGCACCTGCAGTCCACCTTTGTCGCCAAATGCAAATAGAGGGATCTACATACGTAATGAGTGAGAGAAAGAGTTATAAAGAAGAGACAGAGAGGGACCCGATTTGCATGTTGTGGAGAGAGAAAGACTGAGTCATCTAGTCAGTTGGTCAGTGTGTGGGGGGGAGGGGGTAGGGGATGAACAAGTGTATGTGCTCAATTTCTCTTCTGTGCCACTGTCTGTAACTCGCATAAGTATCACTTCTCGCAATTCAATTTATACCCGAGACAGCACAAGGGAGTGAGAGAGAGCAAGAGCCAAGAGGAGGGGGCGTTGGCATGGGGCGCTCTTAACAATGGGGGAGAGAGAGAGAGAGTGGTCATTGGGGTAGTCAAAAGAGCCCACGTGACTAGCGGGAACAGTCTTCCATGGATCTGCCTTCTCCGATCACGAGGCCTATTAGTCTCAAACCCAATACATCAAAACCTCTGTCCGTATCCGTATCTCTGCCACTCTGTTCTGTCACTGCCAGCCTCCCAAGGAAAATGGAATAGTCCCCATTCCCTCCTCCACGCACCTCCATCCCAAACGCGTCCCACGCACTCTCCGATCCCAATGTCGCATATACCCCTCCTGTCCACAGGATATTCATGCCTAAAGATGTGGCATCAATGTCCACACCCCAAATTAAGACAGCAGTTTATTTTTCAGTTTAAGAGATAAAACTGTGTTTTCTTATTTAAATATATTTCATAATAATTTATTTTATATTTTTTATATTATGTATTAAAAAATCATTTCTTTACAAAATACAAGTTATATATTTATCCTTAATTTTTTTTTTCAAAATTTCAACACAAATCTCAATAAAAAACAAAAAAATGAAAGACAAGAGAAGAAAAATAAATATTTATATTAAAATAATATATATAGAAGCTCTTTTAGTTCTCTACATATTAGGTAGTATGGTAGCACTCTTAATGTTTATGCCTTGCTTTATGGAGGAAGCAATATGAAAGCTGTTGCAGGTGACTTTTTGCGTTTTTTGTTTTTTGTTCTTTTTGTTTTTTGGGTTTTTCCTATATATAAGGAACGGAATGGGTTATAAGGTATCTATTATTAGTACTCTAAAAATAGCTTATACTCAAATTGAGATTTTTAGTAATTCGAGTAATAAATATGTGATATTATTTTAAAATTATATTTATTATCCAAATTATCATTCATTCAAGCAATTAATTGTTTAAAATTGGAATATATTCAAATCTTGACACTATAATTTACTTCCGTTCCATTTACCTTTCCTGTCAACTTAAATTCAAAACTATCATGGTCATGTGCAACTTATGCTTGTTGAAATTCATGGATTTGAATTGTTGCTTTTGAAATGAGGATTTTGTTGCAACTCATGTGAATTAATGTAACATGTTCATAAAAAATGATTCATGGTTTAAATCAGTAATTAATCATGGAAAAAAAAGGGAGAAGGGGGATCAGTTTGACGCGCCTTGGGGCGCTTGGAGCTGGCAATTATTTCATATATGTGACGTTGAAATATTTTTCAACAGAACAATGACCACAACTCTGTTTTGTACACAGCCCACTCCGTTGGTTGTAATAGGGAGTCCAATCCGTCAAATCTCCAAAACAACAACAACAATAACAGCCAGTTTTTGAGCTTACTACAAGCAGTAGCCGTACCGTGGGAATCACGTGAACCAAAAACAAAGCCAATTCGTCATGATAATCACCTCAAGTTCCGAATCCGAAACCCATCACGGCAATGGTAGCTTTTGGTGGGTAGTCGCAGTAGTAATAGTAGAAGATCCGGAGATTTTGATCAGAGAGAAATGAAAAAGGTAAAGAGAGAGATAAAGGTATCTAAATGTGATACTCTGCAATCATCAAAGCAACAACTGTTTCTTCTTGGCTTAGCGTGAGAGAGAGAGATCTCTCTTCTCTAGCTTGGGTCAAAGATAGAAACTCAAAAGAGAAAAGGTCAAAAAAAATATATACTAAATAAACCCAAAAATATGAACAGTTTAAAAAAAAAAAAGGGGGGGCGACCCCACATTCATCATGGCCAAGCCCGAACAAACTCCTCTGGAATATCGTCCCCATTCGATCAAAAGATTCAAAAAACATCAAGAGAGAGAGAATCAGATCGTCTAGAGATTGGTGAGCCACAGTTCGACAAACGGGACGACCACCGCTTTCCAAAAGATGCTCTCTATTCGCTTTGTGAACTACGAGCAAACTACGTTTAGCCCAAGACACAGCGTTGTTGCATTTGCCCTTCCCACATGCACTTCTCCCCCATCCCTACGCGACCTTGTTCCACGTGACTCTTACCCTCTTTAAAAACTTTTAAAATGAGTTATTAAACTACAAATATGTAGCTTTTTCTTTCTCTCATGTAGCGGCGGTGTTTGGCACGCTCGATGGAGGGATGGTGGTTGAGTTTGGGTGGTGCTCTCTAGTGCCCCATAAAATCCTTGTAATTAATGAGAATCTAATTATACTCTTTTTAATGAAACTCTGGGATTTGCTTAATCGTACAAAACCAACGAAAATAATTAAGGTTCACCGCCTCACACCCGGCCACTATAGAGACGCATTTTGAGATGCTCCCTTAATCATGATGTTATGTGGCTCGTTGGATTTGGTGGGACCCGGCCGGTTGGTTTTGGTTCCACTTTTCCAAGGTTTAAGCAGCAGGAAGGAATAGGATCGTATCTGCTGCCTAAAATAAATAAATAAAGCAATCCATTATCTCTAATCAAGGTGCCACGTGGGCTTCGTGTAGAGATTTCCTTTGCATGCATGCATGCAAATGTGTTAAACAAGCCCTAGAGTAGAGGCATGAAATTATTAACAAGCTTTGGAAGACATAAACATGCATTCCTCAAAAGCAACAAGATACAACTGGAATGTTTGTCTCTCTCTCTCTCTCTTTCTTTCTCTTCTCTTTCTTATACATTTTTTTTATTTTTATAATTTGTTAGGTGGTCTGGGATTGGTCTAGTGATTTTGTGTTGACTGAGATTTGCCTGGCAATGGTAAAGTAGTAATATTTAAGAGTGGGTGGAGAAAAGAAAAAGCGAAATGAGGAAACTAGTGGACCAGCGTTTAGAAAAGGGGTTGTAGGAGAAGCCTCTAATAAGCCGTCCTATGAAAGATAACTTATTGTCAGTGTGATGACCTAAGGAACACTGTAACCCCTAATTGTCTCCTCTAAGGAGGTCTATAACTCCTTTAGCCCTATAGCCAATGGAAATACTTCTATCTCTCTCTCTCTCTCTCTCTCTCTCTCTGGGTCAGGATTCAGGAACTTTGTTTTATTTTTTAGTACTTTTAACGTTTTCGTAATATTGTTAAAACATTAATTGTACGTTTGTACGTTGTTTATATATTTGGAGGTATTTTTTGTTTTTTTTTTAATAAAATATTTTGACAAGATGAATGATTTTATAAGTCTTTTGTATTATTTGTTTCGATTTTACAATATATATTTGTTAATATATCTTGTTTGCTGTAATTAAACTAAAAACCTAATTGAACAGCCTAATTTTAAGGGATGTGAACCGAAGTTGTCCTTTGTTTCTTCGTCAAATTATCCTCAGTTGACATGTATAGTTTGAGCTAATAAAAAAAGGTAAATTTAATTATTTAATCAATAAGCTAACACTCTTATTTGTATATGGGCTTATACTCTCTTTTAATTCATAGGCAAAAAATATATTTAATTTAAATGAATAGGTGAATTGACGAGGTCGATATTTAAACCTATGACATCTTGCTTTAATATCATATTAAATTACTACTTCCCTCAAAAGTTTGAGCTAAAATTAATGACACTTGACTCAAATCAAAGAAATAGATACTATATGAATATGGCGATGTACGTATGATGAAGTTTTACGTTCAACAAGGTACAATAATTTGTTCAAAAAGATAAGGTACAATAATTGTGTATCTTAAATAGGTGTTTCAGGAGATGTGGGCATAAGGTCCATTGCTTGTGAGTTTGTAGGTGGTAGGTAGTTTGTTGAACCACATCGTACCTGTTTCCTCCCGTAACACTACTGGCTACCTAACAGTCCATTAACCGCCCGCTAGCTAGCCACAGTGAGCTAGGGACTAATTGCTTGGACTGGTCACCCATTCTTGCCACCATTTCCAAGTGAAACTTCTCGTGAGATATATATTTTCAAAGTTCTAAGATATGAGTAATGCTATATATATATTGTTGAAAATGTTAATGGAAATGGTATATAGTATACTGCCAAGATATTCGTCCAACATTACCTTTGTCATCTTGATCGAAATCCATTTTCTTGTTGTGATCACATGTATATGATGTTTAGATTAATTAATGTATAACTTTTATATAAATTGATGTGATGATTTGTTGGTGAAATATTTAAGAGTGTATGATTAACGAGTGAGAAATTCAGCTATTCAAGATGGCCGGATATCCGAGACCTATTCAAACATGTAAATCTCGTAAGGAGTTTTTCATATTAATTTGTTGGCCACTGCCAATTTTATCGATCCCAACTGCAGTTTGTGGCCATGATCCCTGTTTAAAGGACATGATATGGGTTTCCTTTTTAAAAGAACAAGTTATATATTAAGTTTAAGTGAATTAATTTCTGAGTATGAGTAATGATGATGATTAACTAGGTAAATTAATCCACCGACATGGCAGTTTGCCCGAAATCGGGGAGTAGTATCATACTGTTGCTGGGTTGGATCTAGTCTCCTACATGTCCTTTGCCTACCCCGTGCTTTCTCCCTTATCCAAAGATCTTTCGTCGTATACTTTGAATCTCTTTTGGACCTGATGATGAGGGGAAAGAAAATAGGTTTCTTTGATTGAATTCTTTACTTCATGATGGGGGCATTGCCGCATTGGCACCTCTTTCTACTATATATTCACACAATTAATTGGTTTATGGTGCTTTATATATATATATATATATATATATATATATATATATATATATTATTTATTGTAAGGTACCATCCAAAATTGTTGTTTATTATTGAAGTGGATCCTTTAAGTAATAGTACCAGCAAAGCAGTAATTTCCCTAAAAAAAATAAAAAAAGGTAAAAATTATATTTTTATTGCAAGAGTACTAGGGGGAAGAGAAGATTTGGCAAAATGATCTCCATTTTACGAAATGCAATGCCTAAACAACTTTATTAATAAATGGTCAAAATTATAATTTTATTACACAATTATATCACAATGTTAAAGTGGAAACTATTTATTTATTTATTTTTAACTATAACTAATTCAAAAGTTAAGTTAAAATTGCCACATCAGTATTATCTGATAATTATAGATTAAAAGCTTTACAATAAAACATAAATGATCGCAATAATTTTGAAGTCATAATTTCACAAAAAGAAAAGAAAAGAAAAAAAAAAAAGAAAAGGTGGTGGCACAATTTTGACTCCTTTGTAAGCTGTAGTTGCTTTTGTTTTTGTTTTTTCTTTTTCATTTGGTCTGGGCTTGTTATTGGGACTTTTTGCCTTAGCAGGCTTTTCTGGGCCTCATGCCCTTCAATGATGAAGGCTATTGGGCCTACTTGCTCGGATGCTATTGAGGGGGTCAATTATGGCTGGATTTTATCACAACCCAATATTGAGCTTCATTACTTAATTCGGGTCGGGTGCATCGAAGTGTCCAGATCATTTCTAATTTTCTACCAACCTTCAATTTATCTTTTTAACATTAAGACCTGTTATCTCTTTATCTCTTATTCTTTTTTTTTTTCCTTTCGAAATCATGGTTGATTTTGAAAAAAAAAAAATTGGTTGGAAGATGAGAAAAAACATTTATCTTTAACTTTTACTACATTTTGAAATTATAAATTTTGATGTGATAAAATTCTAATAATTTAATTTTTAAATAAGTTAAAATTTATTGAATTATATATGGTAAAATCTCATTTTACTCATATTTCCAATAGTTCGAAATGTAGTAATGTGATGTGGCACCAACACACCAACCCTAAAAAAAAGCTGATTTCACAATGCGACAAGACATTGCTAATTTACCTAAAAAAATTTGGCCAGCCTCTCTCATGAATGACTAATCACCACCCCCTTGTTAATAGTGCAATCCCTAGAGCCATCGAGGTGGATTGTAATCATATATGACGTGTGATCTAATAACTGCGATTACAAGCTCTTTTTGATTTGGTGGTCGCGATCATCAAATCTCTCCAATTTGTGGGAGTAGAGGGTGACACCAAATATAAGATGGAGGGGATTTTATTTATTTATTTATTTATTATTATTTTTTTCCATGCATAAAAGGAGAAAGTGAAATGAGAGTACTTGTAGCATCAAGAATTATAGAGGATTTTAATAATAATAAAAAGTCTAAAAAACATGAAATGGACCATTTAAGAGGAGTAAAGTATTAATGTTCCTGGACTTAAAGCCCAGCCCAGAATTTATAATATTAGGGTGAGAAATGACTTTGGGCCTTGAACTCCCAGGCTCAGCTCCTCTCTCCCCCGCCTTGTTTCTGTTAAACCCTAAATCTTGGCAAAACCCTGATTTCCCTTGTTTCGCCCACAAAACCGTTACTACGTAGCGTAAACGAGCGAAGAGCAATGGAGCCTGATGCATTTACAAACTCCATGGACCTGAAAGTAAGGGAGTTCCTGAAGGAGGTCCGGCTCGACCACTCGCCTGCCTTCACCAAGCTTGTTGACGACACGGTTTCGGCTATCAAAGACGCCATCGATAAAATCCCCGAAGACTTGAAGGTTTCCAAAACCTTAAGCCCATCCTCTGTTTGGTTACCGAGAAAACGGAACATTTTGAATTCAGTTTTTATGTCTCTCCTTTTTTTTTTTGGGCATTTGGTTGGTACTCGTTGAACTTACTGGCAGTGATTGATTAACAATGAGCAGGTGACAGGGAATGAAGCTCCCGGGTTTGTCAGAGACATTGGTGCGGACAAAGTCGAGTTCAAGTTTAAGAAGCCAAAATCTATCAAAATTGGTGGGAGCTATGCAATACAGTGCATTGCAAAGCCTGATGTAAATGTAGATCTTTTTATTCGGTTGCCAAAGGTACTCACATAGCGAATCTATTATGTGTGTGTGTGTGTGTGTAAGTGAGTGTGTATGGTTTCGTTGTCGATGGATATGTAGGGGTTAGCATTATGCGGTGGGTGCGGTTTTTTAGTGCTAGTGACTGACGTCTGGATTTAGGGTGGTCGTCAATATTACTATAACATTAGACTTTGGGATTTAGTGAAAAAAGAAATCCTGAAGAAATTGGATGATTACGTTTGTGATTTATGTAAAACTAATTTCTGCTTTTCTTAATTTTTTTTTTCTGTGAGTTTGGTAAGTTCATCCAATTTCAGTCCATTATGCTGTAGCAATGTTAGTTGAATCAGTTTATGATTTTACTGCTCCATGTACTGTATGTGTAAGTGTAATAGTTTCTTAATTAGCTTAGACATTGTCAAATGAACATGATTCGCGTTATAATTAGGATAGATGCAATTTCATGGTGGATAGTGTTTATGTAAATATACATATTTTTATCAGCTTACGGTGGTGAAAAGAAAAGGCATTGTGTTACTAGGACCATGTTTTTATTAACTTAGACATGAATACACCCGTCATAAGATGGGTTTAGCACCAATTTGGACCAAAATGTGAGAATAAGTGCTTTTATATCATGAAGATGGGTGGAATAGCTGTAATTGATGGGTGAAGTGGCTACTCATCAAGGGTCAAAGTAGTGTACATATCTAGTGGTAATTTCCTTGAGAAGACATATAGGTTTTTGTAGAGCATCAAGCAATTGATCGTATTTGAGTACATAGATTACAATATGGTCCCTAAATTGTCTTAATGCAATGACAAAGCAGTTGTTGTGTAGGAGGGATATGTTTTTCTTTTTTTTTTTTTTTTTTTTTTCTAAGCAAAGAAGGGAAGGGGGGGTTACAAAGGGGGGTCTTTCCCACTCCTAAAATGTAAGAACATAAAATGGGGGAGTGGTTGGGAATGCTTCCAAACACTTGGTTCGAAGCGGCCCATTTGGCGATGTGGTGTGCATAGAAATTTGCACATCGAGAAGACTTCAAAGCAGTCCAACTGGGGAAGAGGCGGAGCTGCTGGTTGACGTCCGAAAGTGCTTGGGCAGAGGCCCATTCTGAGGCCATGTGAGGGGAATTTATAGCAAGGATGGTGACTAGGGAATCTCCTTCAAGGATGAGGGGGGGAAAGCCATAACCAGAGGCTAGTTGCACGGCAAGACTAGCAGCCCTTGCCTCTCCTTGATTTGCATCCAAATGGGGAAGTCTTTTGGTGTGGGCAGCAATGATCTCACCCTGGTGATCTCACAAGATTGCAGCAGCTACTGCAAAGTTGGGTCTGATAGCCACATCAAAGTTTGCTTTGAGGAAGCCTCTAGGAGGGGGGGACCAGTCATCCACGCAGTCGGTGTTTGATTTCCAAGCTGCAATGTGATGGGAAACTGAGGTTTTGATGAGCTTTATGACAGCTTGGGGATTGGATTGGAGCCTTTGTGCACTAACTTGTTCCTGGCCAGCCAGATATTGTCCATTGTGATCAATGCATGAAGCTGGAAATCAAAGACAGCTCTTCTTGGGATGCCAAGGAGAGAGTGGGGCTTTAGCAAGGCCTTTGTCCAGCAGCTGATGGGGAGAGAGGCGAATTTTTCGGTGTTGATAGGCCAGGCTGTATTCATCCAAACAGCTCTTGCAAAAGGACATGAAAGAAATATGTGGTTAATGCTCTCAGCTGGGCCTTGACAGATTGCACAAGACAATTGATCCTGGGAAATCATAGGAGAAAACTTGAAAATATTAGTTCTTAAAGGGAGAATATTCCAAGTGATCTTCCAAAGGAGGTGTTTGAGCCTATGCTGGATTTTTAAGCTCCATAATTCATTCCAATCAGCCGAGGAGAGGGGGGAGGGAGAGGGAGGAGGGTTGTCAATTACATTTTACCCCCTTGAAGTATCCACCCATTTTCACTTTTGCCTCCAAAGTTTAAAATGTGACACTTTACCCCCTAAACTTTCAAATTGTGGCAATTTAACTCATCTTGCCTATTTATTCCCAAAATGCCTCTAGCACTTTTTTTTTTTAAAAAAAAAATCCAAAAAAAAAAACAAAAAACGGGGTGGCCGGCCACCACCTATGGGGTGGTTTGGCCACCCCAGCATATATTTATATATTTTTTGGTTTTTTTTTGGAATTTTTTTAAAAAAAGTGTTGGGGGCATTTTAGAATAAATAGGCAAATGGGTTAAATTGCCACAATTTGAAAGTTTGAGAAGTGTCACATTCAAGTGAAATGGTGGATACTTTAGGGGGGTAAAGTGTAATTTCCCCTTAGTGTTGACATTAAATGATGTGAATGTATTGCAAATCAGCTTTGAGAATGAAGTATTGAAATTTCAGTGAAAATTTTCGGTTTATTTGTTTTTTCTAAGCTACTTGTTAGCTCATTACTTAGTAAAGAAGTTGTTGCTTCTATTCTTTATCTTTCTCGCTATCCACTCTATCACTAAAAGGATTAAAGCTAAGAGATGGTGAGTTAAAGAATTTCTTGGGTACTAATTAACCAGATGGTAGTTACAGAATCTGCTTATTCAACTTTAGGTATTTATATGATATAAATTGTTATATTTGTCAACATTAGCATGTTACTATTTTACTAACGAAGTTTATTTTCTTATAGGAATGTTTCCTTGAGAAAGACTATTTGAATTATCGGTACCACGCCAAAAGGTGCCTATACCTTTGTATAATCAAGAATTACTTGAAGTTTTCTTCATTAGTTCGTAAGGTTGAATGGTCTACCCTACAAAATGAGGCCCGAAAACCTGTATTGCTTATCTATCCTGGTTTGTTTTTCTGTAGTCTGAACTTTTAAGTATTGTTTTTCTTCTCTCATTTACCTGATTCAGGTTATTAGAAAATGTTTCACTGCTGCACCATTATTGGAATTTTGGGTTGAAATATTATTGGTATTGCAGCTGGGGAGTTTGCTGAAGTTCCTGCATTTTTTGTAAGGATAATCCCTACGGCAAAATCCTTGTTTACCATCAAGAAGTTGAACCTAAGGCGGAATAATGTCCGTGCTCTGAATGATGGTGGTAAGTTATATTCAATTGTATTTTATTGTCTTGGAGATGTTTGGTGATGTCTTTACCTAAACTGTTGACTATTTCTTTTTCTTTTTTTCATTTATTTATTTATTTAAGGGAGTATTCCTCAGGCTACACCAAAGTACAATACTAGTATTTTGGAAGACATGTTTTTAGAGGATAGTGCAGAACTTATTAAGAAAACTTTTCTTGGATGGAAGGGGCTAGGAGAGGCTTCAATTTTACTGAAGGTATAATTCCAGAATATCTTGGTCTTGGTCATGGTCATTTTAACAAGTTATGTAGTAGCCTTGTACTGGCTGATGGAAATAAGAGTTTGTTTTACTGATGTAGGTTTGGGCTCGGCAGAGAAGTTCAATATATGTTCATGATTGCCTAAATGGGTTCCTAATTTCTGTTATATTGGCATACCTAGCAAATCGGGGGAGGATTAACAATTCCATGAAGGCAATGGAGATATTTCGTGTTGCATTGAGCTTCATTGGTATATTTAGTTTTTCTTCTGCCCTTATAGTTAAGAAGTTTTACAGTTTTTAACTATAATTTATATTTTGAAATGGTTGTTTTGAATGCACTGTGAAATGCATTCAACAATTGAACCTGAAGTTATTAAATTAATGATCTATTTTACTTGTAGAATTTGATATCATGCATTATATGTCGTGCAATGGTCTAGCTGTAATTTCTATCAAGGGCAAGTGGTGCTTATTATTGGTGAGTATAGTGGTCCAATAAGTATCCTTGTTCGAGCAAACGGTCTTGGGCGAGTTAAATGGTAAACTATAAGGGAAAGAAGCCTTTTCTTTTGTCAATCAGGGCTAAAGAAATTTGAATTTGTTGCCATATTGGACAATTTCTTGGTCAAACTTGTTAGATTTTGTATTATATTTTCTGATTTTTTAAGAATTCTTGATAGTAATTTTTCTTTTCTGTTTCAGTTTGCAACTAGGTTGAACTCTTGTACAGGTTAATTGCTTTTCCAGGAACGCAAAATGGGGAGAAAAAAGAAGAAAGAATAAAATTCCAATAACCATAGTTGTTGAAGATGGTCAACTGGCCTATAAAGTGTTTATTTGTGTTGTACTTTAGGTGGTTCTCTTTGCAATGAAATCAAAAAAGCAATTTTGATAAAACTTTTTAGTTTTTAGAGGGTTGTTTTTGTTTTTTGGTTTAAAAAGTGTTTGTTGTGACATAAAAACAAAAGTAGTTTTGAGTGTTTGGTGAGTGTGAGTGTTTATGTTTGAAGTTGTTTGTTAATGCTTTTCCTTTTTTGCCAAAAAGCTTTCCCAAAAAGTGTTGCCAAATGAAGGTAATATCTTTTATCGTAGTTACTGCACATAGTCAATAGGAATAATACAGAAAAGATGGTTTGAAGGTGCCAATGTGCAATAAATAATCAAGTACTATAATTATGAATCTTTAGGATTGACATTATTCATCTAAAGGAAGTTCACATTGTTGGTGGTGTTGTTACCAAAAATTGGCTCTTTGGGGTGTATTTTAATGTCAGATAGTGCATTTTTGCCACAATAATGTAGGTTAATTTGTTTGCAGCCCGCCAATCAAAAAAAAGAAAAGGATTGTGGGACTATGGGCTTTACTTCCAGCAGGAAGGGCAGAATGATATTCCAAAGGAGGTTTGCTGCTTACCTATTCTATATGAATTTAATTTATGACTGTTATTTTTTTAGTTTTTTTTTTTTTCTATGCTTTGCATACCATTGTCATGCACATTATGATTTATGAATAATCTCTTGTATTTGTTGTCCAAAAATTGATCAATAAAGATAAAAATTACTATAAAAAAAAGATGCCATTATAGCAAGGGCAAACTATAGTTTAGTTTGGGCCTATTAGACTATTAGTAATTTAGTGGTACTATAAGCCAAATTATCTTCTGGCATATTGTCAACCTTGAAACTTGGAAGAAAATAGGTGTGCAGTGTAGGCTATTGATGTGTCGGATCATGTGAAAAAATTGAATATTGCCTTTTCTTTTTGTATTTTTCATTTCTGTTTTGTTTTTCTTCAATATCTTTGTTTTGAAACATGTGATATTGCTTGTATATATGTAATCATGAACCTTGGAGTTGCAGGAAAGGATGCCATACAGAGAAACGTTTCCAGTTGTTATATGTAATCCATCATTACCCTTCAATCTAGCTTTCCGTGTATCAAGGAGTGGTTTCATGGAGGTATTTTTTACCAGGACACTAATTTCTGGCCCATTACGTTAAAGACTTGAATTTATTTTTAACATCTTCTTTTTGAACCACATCAGACTTATTTGACAAAACATATACTTTTTTTTTCCCACCATTTCAGCTCCAAGATGAAGCTGCGTTGGCACTTAAATGCATAGAGCAATGCAAAGATGGGGGATTTGAGGAGATTTTTATGACCAAGGTTGACTTTGCTGCTAAATATGACTATTGCATAAGGTAAAATTGTACAACTAATATCTGTAATGGTTGTCATTTATTGCTTCATAGAAGACTTGTTTGATGGAATATAGAAATGAACTATTCTTTCTAGACGTTTCATTTTGTGAGTGAATTGTTCAATTAAATCTTGTGCTTGATTTTTTTTTTTCTTTTAATTTTTTTAATTATTTATAAGTAATTCAATCTCATTATAAAGCATAGAGGGGCACAACCATATTATACAGGAAGTATACAAGAGAAACCCCATATTAAGGAGAAAAAGAGGATCAAAAGTCCAAAAAGTAAGAAAACTAGAAAAATGCATACTATTATTATATGCCGCTATCCATGTTTAAAGGGATTTGAATGTAACATTTTTTAGCTGTATCACCAATTTTTTTAATTAATTAATTAATTATTTTTAAGTAATTTCATATCATTAATAAAGCTCTACCACCAAAATCTTACAATCTTCAAAGCTCTTTCCATTCCGCTCACTCTAAATACTCCACATTAAGCACAAATGTGCTATCTTCCAGACTTCCAAAATGTTACGGCTTCCCAACTAACCTCTTCATGTAACCAACAACTCTCTTACCCTTCTAAGTATGACCCAATCAACACAAAATACTGAAACGCGAACTCCATAATTCTCTTGCCAGTTCAGTGAAGAAAAATGTAATCAATGGACTTTCCACTCTTGCACATGTAACACCAATTTACCGCCATGACGTTCATCTTCCTCAGGTTATTCAAGGTCAAAATTTTCCCTAATGTTGCCACCTACACAAATAATGCAACTCTCGAAGGAGCCTTAACTCTTCAAATACTCTTTTAGGGAAATGAGGAACTAGTAAGAATGGACAACACACAATAAAAGGACCTCACTTCAATCTTTTGCTTTTGGAGGGGATCTAAAATATTTTATCCTCAGTGTCTTGCCTCAATCTGATAGAATACAACATCTCAAAGAAAGGAGAGACCAAATCTACCTCCCATTCATGCACTGGCCTAGTAAAAGATATATTCCACTGAAGACTGCATTTTTTTTTTTTTTGGCTACAAGTTTTACTTGTTAATACTTAAAGAGATATATAATTGCATGACAATTATGATGTGGTGGATTTACACTAATTTTTATGTAATTGACTAACTCGTAGCACCTTAATCAAGTTGAAAGTAACTGTCCCTCAATATTTTTTTTTCCAAAAAAGGAAAGCAGATTTTACTGTAGGAGTAAGTAATTATTGCAATGAACTCTAACTCAAATACCACCTCATCTTCTAGTGACAATTGGGTGGGGGGCGCGGTCTTGGGTTCAAGATATTGTATGCACGTTTAACTTTCTTTTTTTTCTTTTTCTTTTTTTTCATTTAAATTGATAAGCACAGACATGTGCAACCCTAGTACACAGACGGTATAGAATGAGAATCCCCTTTAAATGCTACCAAGACAACAAATTTATTTTCCCTATTTTCGTTAAATGAACAAGAGCCACCCTCGATCCATACCACCATCTTTGCTTTCTGAATCTCCTCACTGCCTTCCCCTAAATCTTTTCTCAAGAAAACATCAGAATTCTTAGAACCACACCCCAACAACTGCACCCTCTCACCTTCTTCGGAATGCATTATTATTCTGTCTAAATGCATTGTTTGAAGCTAGAATTTTGATTCAAGGATACAAAATAAGCTCATGGTCAAGTTTTTTAACATGATTAGCATTGTTCTAGATAGCATGCTTTAGTTACAGTCAATTATCTTGGTATTGCAATTAAAAAAAAAAAATCCTCAATTGAAAGCTTGGAAGTCGGATGGCCATCATCCTGAGAAATTGTCGCTCATGATTTGAACTTTAAACATATTGTCAGTGTTTTGCTAGAGTGATGTCAAATAGGATCCTGCGTTTTGTCATAGCTTAAGGTTGTGCACATTTATTTGTTCTATGCAAGTTATGGCCTTAAATTGAGAAAAAAAAAATTAAAATAGGAAAATCATGGTTTATTTCCCCCTCAAAGTGTAGTGAAGCAATGGAAATGATTCTTAGGCCTTCCACATTTATTTGTTCTATGCAGGTTATGGCCTTAAATTGAGGAAAAAAAATTAAAATAGGAAAATCATGGTTTATTTCCCCCTCAAAGTTTAGTGAAGCAATGGAAATGATTCTTAGGCCTTCCACTTGTTTCTTTCTTTAACGCATTTTCTATTAATTTCCAATTTTCTAGTGTAAAGCTTGGACATAAGTCCACAACGCCTGCATGCTTGCATTCCTGTTGGACATAAGTGGACATAAATCATGGTGGACATAAGTCAATTTTCTGGTTCCCATCTGTACAATTTTTATGTTTTGCACATTGCATTCCTTTTACTAGCTGTTGCATTCATTGAATTATTGTGGTGATCACTTGCTTGGAATTGTTTAAGCTGCAAGATATCTTTGTTGCCGTTTCTTTTACATTTTTGCTTTTTTAGATTGAACTTGAAGGGAACAAATGAGGTTCATACATCAGGATTTTGCTTGGATGATGAATGTTGGAGACTATATGAGCAGAAGGTACATGATGTTCTGAATCAGGGGTTGAGCAATAGAGCAACGTTGATTCGTGTTACCTGGAGAAACACATTGTCAGAAGGCAATATAGAAAATGTATGGAATCAAGTATTAAACTTAAATATCTCGTTCCATTGATCAGTTATGTTTAGGATCAACATATCCTAATGAGCTTGCAATTGCAGGGCTTGTCAATATTTGATAGAGAGCCAATGTTTGTTGGAGTTTCAGTGAGTTCTTTGGAGAAAGCTTTTAGGGTTGTTGATATTGGTCCCAATCCTGAAAATAAGGAGGAGGTATTTCAGTTTTATTTTTTGGTGGGGTGGGGGATATGTTTGTGATATATGCACTAATTCTAATCGTGTTTGCACTAGGCTCTCAAATTCCGAAGGTTTTGGGGGGACAAGGCTGAGCTTAGGAGATTTAAGGACGGTACAATTGCAGAAAGCACAGGTGAGGCATTTATTATGCTACTATTGGCTACTGTTAATGAAGTTTTGTTTCTTCTGGATGATTTTCATGCATTTTTTAAAGATTTTTGGCTTAGATCAAGTGTCAAGATGATAAACCTGATGATTTTCCCAATTTCATAGTTTGGGAAAGTGAGCAGTGGACGAAACATCTCATTTTGAAAAGAATTGCTGAATATGTACTTCTGCGGCATCTTTCTTTGTCAAAGGAGAATATTGTGCATATTGTGGATCAGCTTGATTTCTGTCTGCTTCATGGTGTTGGTGGTATGATATTGGGCAAGTACTTTTAGTTTTTGTGAATTATTTTTCTTTTCTCTTACAACTAATCAATCCCTTGTGTGTGTGTATATATATATATATTTTGTCAGATCCTATATCATTTTCAGGAAGTTTGCTTCGAGCACTTGAAGTTTTATCAAAGCGCCTGCGTCTTATAGAAGATATTCCTTTGAAGGTATCTAGTGTGCAGCCTATAGACCCAGGTACCTTTTCGCAGCTGGGATAACAATCATTCTTCATGTTTATTGTCTTTATTTTAAAGATTTCGTTTTTAAAAAAAGTTATAAAGGTAGCTTGGCTCATCAAAATTCTATCAAGAATAATGGTTCCCATTGTTTTTATTCATACTTTATTTTGTAATCAAGGTAACATCTTGATTGGGCATATCTTTTATCGCCAGTTGCCCTCCCTCTGCCAAGCAATACTATGTGCTTATCATAAATTACTGCAATTACAGCTTTCAGGTTTACCTCTGTCTTCCCTCCTGAACCTCACCCGCTAGCTAATGACAAGGATAATGTTCCAAGGCTACATAAACTGATGCCATCCTGCACTCAGCCTCTGGAAGTTATGATTCAGGCATGATTTCTTGTTGATCAGTTATGCTTTTTTATGTATTCTTATTATTTAATTTCTGAAAGTTATTATTTGCTTTTATCTAGTTGGAAGGCTCTGGGAATTGGCCGATGGATGACTTTGCAGTTGAGAAAACTAAAACTGCTTTCCTTCTTAAAATTGGAGAAAGGTGGGTTGGGTCAGCCATGGGTTCCTTTTTTTTTTTTTTTGGATAAAGTAATTTTTTGGCTCCCATGGGATGGAGAAAATAGAAATTCGAACTAGTGATCTCAGCTTAATGAGACATGATCTCTAGCCCCCTTGGGGTCATATCAGGCATGGGTTCTTTTTCACAACAATCACTATATTCTTTTAAAAAGGTTATCTAATTATACTGCTATGGCAGTCTCCAGAATACTTGGGGGATGAAATGTACTGCTACTGAGGATGATGTGGATGTTTTTACGTCTGGATATGTATTTCGTCTTAAAATTTTGCATGAGAGAGGCCTGAGTTTGGTGAGAAAGGAAGGTAAGAACTCTGAGTCTGACATACATATATACAGGTGTGCTTGTGAGACTACTGGATGTTGTCTAATGAAACCAATGAATTTGCAGTTGGAAGTGACCAAGTTAAGCGGGTCACTTCTGTAGACAAGAAACTTTTTTTTCGCAGTCAGCATTCGAGCATGATTAATGGATTACAGGGTTGTTATCCGATATATGTGCCAGTTGTTAGGTGAGCATTTGATTTTGCAAGCTGAATTATCTTTCTAGTTTAATCCCTAACTGCACATAACTTGTTTAGTTATTTTGTAGGCTTGCAAAACGATGGGTTGCTTCACATCTATTTTCAACTTCCTTGGTAGAAGAGGCAGTTGAGCTATTGGTTGCGTACATCTTTTTAAAGTCTTTACCATTTAATGCTCCTTGCTCACGCATAGCTGGATTTCTAAGGTTGGGTATTTGTTCCTGCTTATAAGGCATCTTAAATGTTAGGAATTGTGTAAATGCTTTCATGCTTGGTTTTGCATATTAAATAAATCATGGAGATTAAGTTAAAAAATTATGATGAAATGGATTTTCAGGGAACCTTTCTTCCATTGCTTTCTAATATATAACTCTCTGTTGTTGATTGGATTAGAAACAAGTAAAACTATTACCATTGAATTTAATGTTGGTTAATATGAATTAAGGTGGCTCCATATGTGGTTGTTTAATAAATGGGTCAGCTTATTGTATCTATGCACTATTACAGTCTTCTTGGGCCTCACGCTGTTCTGTCATATGCATGCCAACTTTATTAACAGGTTCCTGCGATTACTATCAGAGTATGACTGGACCTTTTCTGCTTTGGTTGTTGACATAAACAATGATCTGGGCCCAAATGATGAGAAAGAGATAAGTGTAAGTTCTGTAGCTGAGTGAATTAACACCAAAAATTTTATGATAATTTTGGTACATTTCTACTTAAATTTGTGATCTTATTTTTCACTTAACAGCCATTAAACATATCATTTTTTTAGGATAACTTCATGTTGAGTAGGAAAGCTTACGAAGAAAACAAACAAAATGTAAGCGCGGCAATGTTCCTTGGTACAGCTTATGACAAGGCGTCTGAGGCTTGGACCAGATTTTCACCAAACGTATCGGTTAGTAGTTCTTTTGGATAGAATTTAGTTGCACAATTGTTGGAAAGATGAAGCTTCCTCAAACATATTCATGCTTGCTATTGGGTCTGTTTTCCCTACACTCATCTGTTTATTGATAATATTGTTTACTTTCTGGTGGTTCTTCCTCTTCCGTTAAGACATGGTTTCTGATTTTCTTTTGTATTCTGAAAGAATCTGCTGGTTTTCTGCAAATTTTAATTTAACCATAGAGGACATTCTTTTGTACTATCTAGTAGATTATTATATGTTAATGATAGACAAAGTGGATCTGCTGCATTATGCAACAGGCCAAAAATTAACTTGAACTTGCGCAATGGTGACACTTTGTGCCTAGGGGCACTCTCAAAACCTATATTCCTGCATCTAGTTCTTGTTTTTTAATGTGCTAAATAGAGTTAGATTTATTATGTGTGGTGTTCCTGTCATATTCCCTATTGACATATGGAAATTGTTTATTCAAAAGGAACTTAAAAGGTTGGTGGCTTATGCTCGAAGCAGTGCAAACTTGTTGACCAAACTCATATTGCAGGACCAGATTGATTTTTATAAGTGGGAGGTGAGTCTGAAACATATCTTGCGTTTCATTGGCTTAGGGCTCTTGGATTTTTTATTTTTTTATTTTTTGTGTATATGAGTTAGAGCAGGACTTTTTTATTTGCAGTGCCTTTTCCGAACTCCTTTGAACAACTATGATGCCATAATTCTTCTCCACATGGACAAATTACCTTATCCCCAACGTCTTCTCTTTCCTTCTGAACTAAACCTAGGTACATTTCTGCAGCCTTTTTCACTAGCAGCGCTGAATCTTTTGGATAGTAATTTCCATAACATGTACATCCTGGGCAGGGAAGCTTGTTGCTCGTGGGAATGGTAGCAAGTTTTTCAATCCCTTCATGTTGCCTGGAGACTTGAAGGGGAGCTCCGAGGAAGTGAAAAATAAGCTATTGGTGAACTTTGATCCATTGAGGTGCTTTGTTGGGGATTTAGAGGCAAGTTTCTTCAATGATATGACAATAACCTTCGAAGAATGGATCTCCTTTTTATTTACATTTTCTTTGGACATGTGCAGAAAGAGTTCTCCGACATGTTCAAGCTTTGGTATGATTCTCTGGGAGGTGATGCTATTGGCATAACGTGGGATAAATTTTCTTCCAAGGTATACTTGAATACGTCTCCTGAGTAAGAACATTATGCGTTGTTTACAGTTTACATCCTTATGAACTTTAATTCCCTGACCACTGAATTTATTTTCTGCTTCCAGAAACGGAGCCGAGAGGAACTAGGTGAGGAAGGAAACGATCCAGTTGATGTATTAAAAGCTGTTGGTGAAGTTGGTAAAGGATTTGTGAGGAGTGTTTATTTTCTGAAGGCCCCAAGGCTGAATTAACCCTCTACTTAAAGGCATAATAGTCCAGAAATTACATAAATATGTTGTTGTAAACTTCTTGTTCTTTTTAAATTTATCGGTGGCGTCCCATTTTCCTAATGTCACCTCAGTTTTGATTTTTGATTTTTCCCTTTCTGTTTTGGGTTGGGGAGTGAGGCGAATATTGCAATGAAACCCCATTTGGCGAGCTTGAGAAGAATGTTTTAGAGGTAAATTTGTGTGTTAGATATACTGGCGACTGCAACACACGAGTTGAGAAAGTAACCCTTTGTAATATTGGCGGATGTTGCTTTTGTAAAATAAATTAATCATTTGGAATGGTACTAGGTTGTTCGGGTCTTGGCACAAACTAAGTATTTTTGTGCCATGTCAACCTAAAAAAACAAAAAGTGAATTTTATAGAAACACTTTACGCCACCTCTATCACTCAAGACTCCCCATCATCTCCCACTTCTCTTGAGACAAAAATCTCACCACAACCGGCCAGGTCTACAGTGCCCTCCCCGCTGAACGCCACCCTACAACACTGCCCACACCAAATGAAAAACTCACATATAGCTTACCTGGTTGGTGCAAAACCCATTAGTTCGAATCTTAGTTTGATGCGGCCAAGTTCAACAGTTTTGACCTTTATTGGTTTTCTAGAGGAAAATCTAGATTTTTTTTTTTTTTGGTAAACAGGAAAATCCAGATTTTATTCAACCTCTGATTCATCCTCGGAAAATGAGAAAAACCAAAATCCTAGTCGTTACCTCAAGTCCAAACCCTGATTTCAAGCACCAAGAATTGAGGGAACAACAGTAGCCCGTGACCTCTCGGCAATGGCCAATGAGACCAGAGAAGTTTTTGAAGGGAGATGAAGCCCATCTATGGTGAAGTAAAGATATGACGCACTATATCTGCTGCAATATTTAGACAAACTGGTACTGATGTAGGAGTCATCATCATCATGAATATGGTGAGCAATCGTGATCATTGGAATGGGTTTAAAATGAGGCAGTAATAAAGCCAAGTGAGTTCAAATTGGAAAAAAATAAATATAACTTTGGCAAAAAAATTGATAAGCAGCAATCAGTTGTTAAAAGTCCACAGCTTTGAAATAATGGATGAAAAACAGATTCAGCTCGTGTGAGGGAGGGTTTTGAATAGAGCCACGTTGATATGACCACAGCTTCTATAGGGCTTCCCGTATGAATTTTTCTGTGAGTGCTATAGGAAGTCCCATCACGGTATCAGTAGTCCCTACCTGCCAACATCAAACCCGAGCTTATCTCAGAAGACTTGGGGAAGATAAGTATCAACTATGTGACAAGGGACAATGATTGAAGTTATTCAAATAAATCCCCTTAAGTAAACCATATCAATAATTAGACAGTTTTTGTGGGTGTGTGTGTGTACATCAATAACATACCAGAAAGGGAAAACAACTAAACCGTGGCCAGCATTTTTGGCTGCAGCCAATTGTGCTGCATGATGGGCACAAAAGTTTGTATTTTTATTGACATTCCTAGCTTCCCAAGAGAAGGAGGCCGGCATAGTGTCAATGATGTCTGAGATTGTTGGAGAGATCCTCCAGTCTTGGATAAAACTGGGATTTTATATAGCTAGTGCTACAACAAGGGAGTCTCCTTCCAAGATGAAGTGATAAAGTTGGAGAGAGACTGCCGATGCTCGTGCTTGATAAATGAGAGAAGTGATGTGATCAAGATAGAGGTAATCTTAATCATCCAACATGCCAACGCTTGATAAATGAGAGAATGTGGCAAGAACTGCATTTTTGTTTGCGGAGAGCATAAAAAATAGAAAAGAAACTTTAAGAACTCATCGACAGAGCATATGATAGGTTTTAACTGGGGATATGGACCCACTGTTCTGGTAAGGTTTTTGGAGTGGCTTAGGGTGCCAGAAAGAATTGAGTGCCGAGTGGCCTGGTTTCATGAGTCACTCATCATCCATGGTGGTTGTATGGTGCTCTGAACCAGATCCTCCAAAACGAGTGCATGTGTATGTTTTTATGTGTGTGTGAAGGAGAGATAGAGAGAGCTCAGCTGACCACTGCTTCCACAAAAGGCAATGTCATTGGATGTTCCAGCATCAAACCCCCAGCAACATTGAGTGTAATTCCCTCGTGGATCTGAGTACAGCTCATCCATCAAGAAAGTTCATGAACAATATCAGCAAAGCAAGTTGCCTGGAAAAATAACATCTGACAGCACAGAGAATATGGATGTTAAGAATTTTACCAGGCTATCAATGGCCTCATCTGGTATTTTATAAAAATAAACCTGTACACCACACCGATGAATATTAGTCTCTTCCAAAGCTAATTATAGAGGTATCTTCTGAAGAAGGTAACAAGATACCCAACTCAGAACCTCTAATTGCAAAACTAAACAGAAGTTATTGCAAACAAAAAGTGAACATTGAAAGTATTATGATGTTAGAACTTCTATAGCAAAATTTTTTATTTTTATTATTATTATTATTATTTTGTGTTACATGAAACTAGGTATTAAAATAACTTATTTCAAACCATAAAGATTGATCATATGTGCTCAACCCATGTTAGTTTTGAACAAGTATCTAACTAGATAGGCTGAAAAGAATGGGAATAAAATATAATAAAAGAGCACCAGTAGTTTTTTCATATTGAGATAAATGCAATTTTAACTTGTCCTTATAATAGGTTGGCTTAAAATCATTTAATTGTCACTAATCACAAAGAGCACAGCCAAAATAAAAGTGCTAGCAAGCTGTACCTCTGCTCTGTCCCATCCACCTTTTCTTTTTCCAGTCTTAAGATTGGTTACAAGAACAGATCCTACCACAGCTGCTTGACCGCCAGAATATCCTGCAACCCACAAGGATGTAACCATCAATTCCAGCTTAACTTATTAACGTAATAAGGTGAGAGTGAAGCTCATTAAGCAAACCTTTGATAAATTCCCGTGCTTCTTCCTTGCTTGATGGTTTTTCCCTGATTATCCCTTCATACACCACTACCTCAAAATCAATTAGATGGAGCAGTAAGAAATAACCTTGAATAAGCTTTACATGCCAACAATACAAAAGACAAAGATGCTCCATTAATAGTAGCCCACAACTTTGGGGAAATTACATTTTACCCTCCTGAAGTATCCATCGATTTTCACTTTTGCCTCCAAAGTTTAAAAAGTGACACTTAACCCCCCCAAAGTTTCAAATTGTGGCAATTTGACCCATTTGGCCTTATTATTCCCAAAATGCCCCCATCACATTTTTTCTTAAAAAACAAAAAAAATCCTAAAAAATAAGAAAAAGCCAAAAAAAATATATAAATATATGCTGGGGTGGTTTGGTGGTGGCTGGCCACCCCGTTTGGATTTTTTTTTTTTAAAAAAAATGTGATGAGGGCATTTTGGGAATAAAAATGTCAAATGGGTTAAATTGCCACAATTTGGGGGTTAAGTGTCACTTTTAAACTTTGAAAAAAGTAATCGGTAGATACTTCGATAAAAATAATTCCCCTAACTTTAAAAGCATAAATGCGAAAGGATGTATAAGCTGTGAGGAATGAGATGAACACACCAGCCCAAAGCCGAGCAAGGCCATGCCTATATCAGTTACAAAAAATTTATACAAAAGGAGGGCTACTCGTGCATGCTATCCGGGTACAATATAGTTCCTGAATTGTTATAAATGCTCATAGTTTCGAAGTCATTACTCAATAGACTTCGAGAAGATAGTCCACTGCATAAATTTTTTTTGTAAGGAGATTATAACCACTACAAAAAGTCACTATGTGTGACTATAAGTAAACTGGGCACATAGCAAGCAGGATTATATGATTGTCAAATATTTACCAAGATGATCTTTGATGAAGAACCTATAAATTAGCAATTTGGACAAACTGCATGAATACCACAGAGAGAACAGGCTGCAAACATATCTCCCTTTCTTAATAGTCATCTCCCAGAGCCATCTCACTTTATAGGTTTGGGGATTTTAAAAATGGTTTATCAAAGCATACTCGCACAACTGCATTAGCAAAGTAAGGTAAGTAGATAGGTATCTGAAGACATAGTCCTCATTCAGCTTTAAAAACAGATGTAGATTCATGACCAGAGATGTAGCTTATGGGCTATATTTTAGAGGTCAGAATCAATGCCAAAAAAAAATAAAAAATAAACAGGTTATTCAGGCATTGCCTAAGAGAGAGTCAAAGGATCTAGTTTATGCAACAATAAGGTACATTATCAATCAGGCAGTAACTAAAGAGGAATTGAAGCATACTGTATCTGCAGTAATTAACAGTGTTGCGTGAACATCCTCCTTAAATTGACCAGTACTTCGGAGCCTCGATACAATGGCATCTGCCTAGTAAGAAAATCAAGATAAGAAGGTTTAGTGAAACTTCTCGTCAACAAACGAGTCCAAAAGACAAACCAGGTACTCAAAATCGAAGAAATATAGGGAACAGATGATATTCACAAGATGAAAACAAGGTGCTGAAAACATTTTAACACATGTAAACAGAATTATAGAGTTTAGCTACAAAGACACGATTTAGTGAAGAATGAGGTGTACTAACCCATGCCCCAACACCAATGAAGTTTTTCTCCAATGTTCTGTACTGGCAGTACTGCCCAGTGCCCAACAGAATTTGTTCCAATTACTATTTGAAGTCATTCTTCATTCAAGTTGCTTCCAATGCAAATGCTTGACTTTATTATACCAGTATTCCACCTTGTATCTCTCAGTTAATATCATCTTTCCTCACAGCATGTCTCTTTTTTTCCCCTTCATATCATTTAAAAACCTTGACATTGTCTGAGGAGAATAATTCAAAGGCCATTTTTGACATATAAAAATTCCCATGAATGAAAATGACCAAGGTCGTGTCTCCTAGACGAAGTTTTCCTTCAAATTGAACTATTTATTTGACATTTGTCCTTAAACATCTGATTCTCACATGCTCTGTTATTCCTATTAAAAATGTGAAAATCACATCATCTAAAGACAAATATTAGTTTAATGCTTCCAACTTAGTTTGGATGAAAATTTTGAGTGCATCTCACTCGAATTTACCATAAAATATACAAACATATGCACAATATTAACACCAAGTTTTAAATGTTTGCAACACGTTGAGCTCCGATTCCTAGTTATTATAAGTTATAAATATTATACTAGTGAAGCATGTATTACTAGCCGTGCATCCTTTAGATATTCGTCAGCGAAAGATAGCAAACAATTAAGTCATACCTTTGCTTCGGCTAAAGCCATTACCAAATCTTCTGGCTTTTCCTTCCTAATAACTTTCTCATCTATGTCTGCAGTCTAATTCATAAGCCAAGTTAATCCTCTATAGCTCCACCATAAACAAAGAAAAAAAAAAAAAAAAGGGTTTACTATAAACCATACCATTATGACGAACTCATACCCCATCTCGGCTAAAATTTGTCGGCGAGCCATCGATGACGAACCCAAGATTATCTGCCATTAAAAATCAATTTCATGCTAATCCAACTCTTTTGGACCCGTTTGTTTCAGTGAAAACTAAAAATCAGGAAAAGAGAAGACAAAGAGATAGGCCAAATTTGGCTACAGTGCATGTAATTTAATTACCTTAAATGCGGATCTGTTCACAGCCATCTCTCTCACACGCTCCGCTTGTAGATGAGATTTGTGTAGTGCTCGAAGAGCTCAAATACTTTTTTCCTAAAATATGCTATTTTTTACCCTCATTTATTACATTTATGTCATTATATGTGACACAGTGAATATTATCTGTCTTATAATGTCAACCACTTAAAAAAAAATACAAATTATTTAAAATACCGGTGTGATATAAATATAATAAATAAATGTGAAAAGTAACATTACTCTATCATCTTCGTAACTACGATAGAGAAAATGACATCAATCATTTTTGCTAGATGACATGTCATTCTTTTTTAATTTTTGCATATGTATCCATGCTCTTGTGGATGAGCACAAAGCTTTGCCTTAAAATTATGGCTAATAATTTTTTACATGATTCTTGAATTTGATATAATCCAACATGAAATTAATAATAAGGTTTAGGATTATGACAATCTCATCTATTTAATTAAATAGATCAGATTATGATTAACTTATAGAGTTTTACATTAATGTCTTTTTTCTTTCTAATTTTATACATATCCGAGACATAAAAAAAAAAATTGCCATCCCCACTCAAAGTAATCAGAAAAAGGTAAGTTTTTAAAGTATATAATTGTTGGATTTAGATGCCTTGGAATATACTGCCTAAGGCATTGAACAGGATGCAATAGTTCTAATAAAATGAAGGACTTAAAACGGGACAGCCCCATAAGAGATAAAAGGCCCATCGACATTAGTCACATTATACACAAAACTACGGTAGCCTGCTGTTTTATGTAAACCATAGACTACAAAATATTATCGTAATATTTTAACACTACGGGTTGCTTGAGAAAAAAAGATTAATTTGGTGAAGTAATAATAATAATGTTTGCTTTAATTTGACGAATAATTTTATAAGAAAGAGAAAGCACAACCAGTTACTACGATTGGTCATCCTTGGTACACATGTAGGACAGAAGAAAAGCCTATTACATTCAGCAACGTAAAATAGTAGGAAAAATGATAACCAAATGCTAGATACTTTTAGAGGAAAAATGTAACTTTGTTTCTAGCGTTGGGAATTGTTCCTCATTTGAGCTTTAGGTTCTTCAACCTGCAGCTAAACAACAAAAAATCAGAGCTTTAGGTAATTAGGTCCTTACTCAAAATTACAGGCAAAACACTTATCAGTCCATGTTAAGATTCATGGAGTAAAAAGGTAAAAACTTCAGAGCATTATATAATCTATTTGTGATTTCCATAAGGGACAGGACTTATTCAAGCGAGGATCGAGTTCGAATCATATTAAGTTCCTAATCGGTGATTTAAAAAGAATAATCAAGAGACCATATCCTTGTTCTAAAAACTGCTGAAGGAGAAAGTGTATTACCTCTCTTCTCATCAATTGCAAGTGTTATTTAATACAGTACCGCTTCCTCCAATTTTCCTGTAATTAGGAACAGGCACCTTCCCTGACTCAATGCACTTGATGTCCTCTATAAGGATCTCATACTGCCTCTTCACTTCCTCTTCAGTTGTCCCTCCCATCATATTTGCAATATTCTGCCAACGGTCTGGTGTTTCCTTGTAATATACTGCCAAAGCATTTTCAAACATTTTGTGTTGCTTTGCCGTCCAGGTCGTATTGGAGTTGGTGGAAGAGAGCGATGTAGATCCCATTTCTTTAAGCTGCTGAGATGCCAGCGAAAAGAGAAGGTGTCGTGAATGACGGGTTTTGATGAGAGAACGAAAGAGGAAATTGAAAGGAAGATTTGCGGGGAGGGGAAGCTGGTAATATGTGTGAAGACTGAAGACTCGAGTCAATGGATTACGGATGATGAGGAAACACTTCACAAAGAAAAACTGGAAACTCGTCTGCGAAGTGTACGTTAAAACAATTTTAGAGTCTTATAATATGATCCTAAATTCCTAATGTTTCTAAAGATAGTCAATTCCTTCATTTTCAAGTCTTCATTATTATAATATGAGTGGTATGTTCATATTAATAGTATATAAATAATAATAATTATAAAGAAAAGCATTTGGGGTTTCCGAGTATTAAATTCATTAAACAATCTTGAAAAAGATTAACCCACTAACCTGTAATTAAGCTTACAAGCAGAAAAATTAAAGTAGGAAGCCGAAAGAAAAACAGGTCCCACCGAGACTTGAACTCGGGTTACTGGATTCAGAGTCCAATGTCCTGACCACTAGACCATGGGACCGCCGTTGGTTGCACAATGACTACATTTATACTTGTCTACTAAGCCAACAATTTGAACGTTTTCACTTCATCTTGGCGATTATTTATGAAAAATTTGTCTCCCACACCTGCCGGTGGAGGCACAAACCTGGGTGGAGATGTTGAAGAGGTCTGTGAAGAAGAATGGAGATGATAGTACTCAAATCAATAATTTGATAAATTTAGGGTTTTTAAAAATATTTAATCTGATGTGTTTAACATGAAAAAAAGTTAAGGTGAAAATATTAGTTGATATAATAGTAAATAATATGATGTTTTAAAAGTCATAAATAAAACATGACTTGTGTCATGATTTTATTTGATGTAATATAACACCCTAATAGATTTCGTTAAGTCAATAAATAATATTTAACTGTATGAATTTTTTTATTTTTGCATATCACATAAACTTTTGAATTGGTTTTGATACAACAATAAGCAAATTGTAAATAAAGTAAATCACTATGACTAATTTAGTAATTTTGCATTGGATGCAGTTATAGCCTTTCACAATCCTACCGGCGATTATTTAATAACCGCCTTCCATAGAATCCTAAGAAGGGACAAACATAAAAATATATACATGGGGTTTGCTAGGGGTTTTCCCGTAGTGTTCTTCTGGTCTTACGTAGAACATGATTTAAAAAAAAATAAAAGGGATAATTTCACTAACCCCTCAAACTTTAGCCACTTTTGCAAACACCCCCTCTAATATTCAAAAACTCTCACTTACCCACCTTGAACTTTCAAAAATTCTCACTCACCCCATCCGTATAAATTAGGGCACAAATTTTTAAAAAAAGATCAAAATACCCATATTTTTTATTTAAAAAAATAAATAAAAAAAATCTGAAAGTTGGAATTTTATACAAAAGTCATCGTTTAAAATTCACTATTTAAAATGTCAACTTTCAAAATGGTTTTTTACTTTTTTTAAAAATGAAAAACATGGGTATTTTGGTCTAATTTTTAAAAATTAAATGGTAAAGTGAATTTTGACAATAAAGTGTTTGCAAAAGTATACTAAAAACTGAGTAAATTACCTCAAAATAAAATTATACCATTTTTTGTTAATGATTAATTTTATGAGTTAATAATTAGGTTCTAATGTTTAAAACTTGTTTTTTGATTCAAAACTAAAACCTAAGGTTAGAAGATTAACTCTTTAGGGATGATATCACTAAAAATGGATTTGATCATCCTAAATTTGATGCTAATGCCTCAATTTTGATGCTAATATTTCACAAATTTGATGCTAATGCTTCAAATTTGGTTTTAATGCCTAAAAAAACGGGTAGTGAAGGCCATTACAATTTTATTTATTCTTAAATTATTTTTTACATAATAGAGAACATCAGAAGAACCTACAGGAAGAACCCTAACATTTTCCTCTATATATATCGAATCCCAATCCAACTATCAATAATTAAACATCTTAATCAGATTAAAGAAAACACACATATACTGTAATACTGATATGCATACCCCTGGACCTCCATAGGCGGTGCATAGAGTGAGGAGAGCTTTGAATGATGTGGCGAAGGAGCTTCAGCAGCAGCGCTACGAGCGCGTTGAAGGACAAGAAATGGGACGCGCTGGTCATTGGCGGCGGCCACAACGGCCTCACTGCTGCTGCCTACCTCGCACGCGCCGGCCTCTCCGTCGCCGTCCTTGAGCGCCGGCACCTCATCGGCGGCGCCGCCATCACCGAAGAACTCGTCCCCGGCTTCAGGTTCTCCCGTTGCAGCTACCTCCAGAGCCTCCTTCGACCTTCCATCATCAGGTAAGTCTCATATTATTACGATAATCATTTTGATTAATTGCAATCAATCAATTTAATTAATTGTGCAACGATGTTTGTTTTCTTTGATTCTGCTGGATGGAAAGGGAGTTAGAGTTACAGCGTCACGGATTGAGGCTCTTGAAGAGGAGTCCGTCCTCGTTTACGCCTTGTTTGGACGGTCGTTATCTTCTACTGGGGCCTGATAAGGACCTCAATCGCTCAGAGATTTCGAAGTTCTCGGAACGAGACGCCGATGCTTATCCAAGGTTCTACACCGTGATCTTGCTCACTTCAATGTTAAATTGAGTCACCAATTTAATCCAACTTTCTGGAGAGACAAATTAAATGGTCTTTTAAATTTCAAAAAACAGTTGCTATTAAATGTGCCTTCCTTTGTTTACAAACCAAAAATAAAAATAAATGCGCCTACCTTTTCTTTTGTTTTTGCTTTAGCGGAAACGATAAAAAAAGAAAAGAAAAGAAGCACAGCGTCTTCAATTCTAAAACTTAACAAGCTGAGAAATTAGCTTTGAAAAGCAAAGAAACTCTGAAATTTTACTAATATTCAAAAACTCCCTTCTTCAATACAATCAAAATTGGATAAAAATTAGCTACAAATTGGTTCGTAGCTAATTCCTACAAACCAGTCTAACAAAACACCTGTGTTCCTAGAGCATGTGAGAACTTATTAATGCTATTAAAAAAATGTTTCTTCATCTCATCTTATAAATAAACCATTAGATTTGTAGACTGATGTAGACTCCACATAAAGTCAATGGTGAACCCCACAATCTAATGATTGATTTATTGAATTGTAGGAGAATATGAGGAAATATGAAAAAATTATTGACACCAATTATTCTCTTAGATTGGTTTGTATGAATTAACTACAAACCAGTTTGTAGCTAATTTATGTTCTGAGCGGAGCGTTTTGCTTTGGCTCTGCTCAAGCACCCATCAAGTGGGGAGTCGAGAGGAGCATCGGTCCAGCTTGTGCCACCACTTGACTGCTAGTCAAAGGCATTGCTCGAGCAATGTTCGGAGGTTGTCCTACATCAGCTTTTATGTTCTTTGATCATGAATGGTATAACGAAGACTCAAGATTCCAATTCAGTACCCCGTGCTGATGCCATGTAAAAATCACTGAAAATGATTGGAAATGGTGTATGCAATCATTTATTTATTATTCGAACAAAACTTATATAAGCTATGTTGAGCATTTTTCTTTCAATAATATGCAGGTATGAAAATCAGCTAGAGAAATTCTGTAAATTCATGGATCTGCTTTTGGATTCAGCCCCTCCTGAATCTTTGCAAGGCGAGTCGTCTTTTAAGGATCAATTCAAGAATAGAATGCACATATCAGCTTTTTGGGCTCGTTGTCTGCGGCAGGCTGTAGCCTTGGGCCAGAAAGATATGGTGTAAGAGTTCTTGTTCTTGATGTGCAGTCGTTTTCTTCTTGTGTTAACACTTTGTTTGGTGGTTTATATGTTACATTTAACTACAAATGACATTCCCTAATTGGGAGTCTCTCTTATATACTCCATGTGTACTTGGGTTGCACTCATTTGCGTTTTCTAATAAGATTGAATTAATTATTAAAAAAAAAACTACAATTGGTTTAATAGGGGGATTTACTCTAGTTGAGGCCGTGTGGATTCCATAAATTGAATGATGTAAAAATTATGAACTATGGTCTCAACCTTTTTATGATATGTATTTATTCGCTTTTGACAGGGACTTTATGGACCTTTTATTGTCCCCGGCTTCACAGGTTTTGAATAACTGGTTTGAGGTTGTCACTAAAATCTTCATTTATTTGAATTTAATCCTTTAAATTTACGGACTGTAATTGTCAAGAAGATATATTATTTCCATTTGTGTGAAGAGTAAAGTTCACTTTTCTGTTTTTATTTATATTTATAAGTAATCAAAATATCTTTAAAAGCATAAGTTATCCCAGTTACACATGAAGTATATATAAGAAAACACCTAGCTAGAAGGAGAAAAAAGAGCAAGAAAATATTGATAATTAATTACCAAAGGAGTTGTAATACTCTGGTCTCATATTGGCAAAATGAGAAAAAAACCCACATAGAATGGGTGGTTTATAAAGATAATCATGAATTCTAAGTTCCACATTGCCTAATTACTAGGTGAAACTAGGCTTTATAAAATTTATAATGAATTTTAGAAAAGCTTCAAATTGACTAGTCATTTAGGGATAATAACGTAGATGTGGCTAATGCTTTTCCCTGAGTCGTTACAAGTGGTATCAGAGCCACCTAATAATGCTAGGTCATGTGATACTGAAGCATTGCATGACGTGGCTCTGACAAGGACGTTAGGAATTTAAGAGGGAGAGTTTGTAACATCTTGGTCCCATATCAAGAAGATGAGAAAAAACTCACATATAGTGGATGGTTTATAAAGATAGTTATGAATACTAAGTTTCACATTGCTTAGTTATTAGATGAAACTAGGCTTTCTAATTAATTTTAGGAAAGCTACAAACTGACTAGTCTTTTGGGGGTAATAGCGCAGATATGGCTAGCACTTTTCCCTAGATCGTTATTTGTGTAACAAAAGCAGTTGTCTAATGATATAGAGTATAGAAAAATAAAGACTTAATCTATTCCAAAGTCCTCTCATAGTTCTCAAAACTTATGTTCTTTCCCTCCATAAACACCACAAAAGGCATGAATGCACCATCTTCCACACAACAACACTTTGAGCACTACCGGCAGTTCACCAACATGCATATAAGTTGACTACTAGTCTTGGCATAACCCAAGACGGCCCAAATCGACTAAGGAAAAAAATCACATAATGCACATGAAACCTCACAATGGAGAAAAAAAGTGGTCCAAAGACTTCCCATTTCTCATAGTTCACCCCTACTCATCTAAGGGTTTTCCTAAAGGTTTGGAATATACTCTTTTTGGGGCCATAATTTAGGATGATGATGTTCTGATGGGGCTTATGCAGTTTTATGCTTATCAGTTTTTCAAATGTGTCTTATTGATTTTACTATTTACAGACAGATGTTCTGAAGGCAACCCTTGGAACAGATGCTGTAATAGGAACTACGGTAAGATTTATTCTTAAAAAAATTGAGAAGCATTAATTTGAGCAATTATTCATTCTATATAATACAAATGGACAAGCGCACACCCTTAAAAACAATATGTCAGTCTCTCTGCTACATTATAAGCATTAATGTACCATTGACCTCCTAAAATTCTGCAGGCAAGTGTCCATACACCAGGGAGTGGATATGTTTTACTTCATCACGTGATGGGAGAAACTGATGGTGATCGGGGAGTTTGGTCGTATGTATCTCTAACGATGGCTTGAAGTGTAATTTGTTCATTAAAGAAATCTAGAATTCATCAATTATCAGTAGCCAACTATTATTTTGTATGCTTGAATGCCAAGGAAAACGAAGCAGTGATATATAATAATTCTAGTCTAACTGCATGGGGCTAGTTAGTTGGCAAGAAAATAGGGCCTAGCACAGGATAGCAATGCTATAATTGGTTTTGAAAAGCAGAAGAAAGGGATGCTGCATCCTGTAATAACTTGATGACAAATAAACTTGATCATTTGGGTAAAATTCTAATATGTGTGACATTATGTTTTTGAGACTTCCATCAACTCCAGCAAACTTCACATTTAGAGTGAAATTTGCAGAATTATTGTAGCATTTTGCATCTGTAAAGCATTATATATTTTTCTTGAGATCATATTCCATACCCATTTGTTGGTCAAGATAGTACCTTTCAGAAAAATCCCAAATTAATGCTCTCTCCTTTTCTCGTTAAGCTTGGTAGTTATTGAGTTAGCCGTCATGTGTTTAGATTTATACAAGTATGACTTGTTGCTCCAAGCCCTTCTTAGAGAACAGGTGTACTTGAAAACCATTGTTTCCTGTAGGTATGTGGAAGGTGGGATGGGTTCAGTATCCTTGGCTATTGGTAATGCTGCTAGGGAACATGGGGCTCATGTTGTCACAAGTGCAGAGGTATTATATGTCCGGAATCACTCCTATAAACTGTCAAATTTTGAAAAATTTGTGTGCGTGTTTCAGATAAATTGAAATAATAATGGAATGTATTGAAACGGGTGGGCAGTAATGGCATCATGGAAATACTGTTCACAATTTGATCTTTGGATTTGTTCTGGTAATATGCTGAAAGTTGCATTACTTGATGCCTCCATTGGTATGTCAGCATGCAGAGGTTTTGTCCTATTGCTCGTTATGAATCTGAGTGCCTACTGGGGGAAAGACCTAGAGCTTGGGACCTTTTTCTAACTAGTGACCGAAGTAGAAGTTTAGAAGTGTGGATTTGACCATCAAGGGGGTCTCTTATTGCTTCTGGTCAAAAGAATTTAGACAATAGTACATCAAACACCCAAAGAATTCAGATGACAATGATGTGAATGCTGAATTTAAATGTGATATTCTCTATATATTCTTTAATTCAGGGATCACTGTGAAATAGACTAGGAGTAATTCATCTCAAACACTTTTCTTCATTGTTTCCTTAATATTCTTCAGCTTTTGTCTTCATACTTTATGGGGCTATTTTTTGCTACCATTGACATTTTCACTTTTGATATTTAGGTTTCGCAATTGTTGATTGAAGACACTGGTGCAGTGAATGGGGTTAGTTTGCTACGTGGATTTCCTCAATGAAGCCAGTTTCAAAGCTTGGTCAAACTAATTATTCTACACTTGGCTATCATCATTTAGGTATTGCTGGCTGATGGTACACTGGTGCATTCTTCAATTGTTTTATCAAATGCAACACCTTATAGAACTTTCATGGTATAATTTCATCCTGCTTATTTATGTTGTAAGTACCGTAAACAAACACATGTGATATTGTAATTATAAGAAAGGCATTTAGATTAAATTTCTAAACCCTCTCTTCTGCATGGACTTAATGTCAATTATGGGTTTTACTCGTGTGACACAGGATTTTGTGCCTAAAAATGTTCTTCCTGATGATTTCATGCAAGCTATTAAGTATTCTGACTACAGTTCTGTAAGCTCCCTGTATGACTTTATTTACAATTAGACAGTCCGTGCATTCACCTTCTATTCTGTGTCACTTTGTCTGATATATTGGAATGCTTAGGTAAAAAAACACACATGTAAACAGCTTCTTGTGTAGTGTAGTCTATTGAAGAAGACTGATGTAACGTGCAATTCTATAATACTTGATATTTTATCATCAATTGAACTTGGTCCAATTGTAATACATGATTGATTGTGGGATGAAGCTATGATCATTGGTAAAGGGTTGAGGTGTTTGCTTTCATCATAGTGTTATTGGGCTCAGTTGACTAAGATTTCCATGCTACTTTTCTTTCTACGGACTATCATTACTAAAGACCATTGGTTTATGTTGCTTTGCAATAAAGAAAATATTAGAAATCTATCAGCCTGAAGGATATAGAAAATTATGGTTGACAGAAATTAGGACCGTGTAGTAAATGAATGAAGATGGATAAAGTAAATATCACAAGAAGCTTGAATCAGCTAAATCCTCTGGTGCTGTGTATCTTAGTTCTTTGTTATCCTCTGTAAAAGAGTCTGCAGCAAGATCCCAAATCACCTCATGAACTTGAAAGTACTACAAATTTCTGTCATTCTTGAAAGTATTAAAATCTTGAAATCTGCACAAAGTGTACAGTAGTTTGTAATAATGGTAGCATCATTTCTAGTACATGCAAATTGCCAAATGAGCATATGTAGCAAATTGCAAATTGTTGCATGACTTCTTTCCTAGCACTTTAAGTTACTTACTTCCTCTGTATGTGGCTCGCATCTACCGAAACAGGGAACTACAAAAATAAACTTGGCAGTTGATAAATTGCCCCAGTTTCAATGTTGCAAGCTAGGCCATCCTGATGCTGGTCCTCAGCATGTTGGCACCATTCATATTGGTTCTAAAAGGTGTGTGCTACTATCTCAGCTTAAATAATATCTGGGTTCTTGATCTATGAGACAGTTAACTAAGAGGTCATTTGGGATTCAACATTGATGATCTGTAATCTTGGGCCTTGGAGCCCAAGCCTGAATAGAGGAGATGAATCATAAAATTGACAACTAAAGTTTGTGCTTATTCTTGGGCAATTTGTTTTGAATAGGGTGAAAGGTATAGCTGAACATGAATAGCTGACCCAAAAATATTTGATGACAATAGTACTCTGTTTAGATGCACATTTAACCTGCTATCGCATTGGACTAAACTCATCTAAAGTGGTTCAGTTTTTGTTAATTTTTCGACTTTGGAAGAAGGGGAGGTGCTTGGTGGACGATTGGCTCAAAATTCTGCTGATTCTTACCACCAACATCAAGAGATTGGAAAGGCAGAAGAGAGTTTATGCAACTAACCCAATAACTGTAGGGGTAGGGCTGAGCATGTTGGTAGACATGGTGGCTGTTGCAGTTATAGGATCAACTTTTGTTGACCCGTTTGGACAACATTCCTCACATGCTGTTCCCCTTCCCAAACATACTATAACAACATGAGAGTGAGTGGTAGCCTAAGATGAGAGTGAATGGTAACACATTTATTTGAACTGTCTAGTTCTATCATTTAATGGTCAACTACCTTCAAAAGTTGAGTGATCCTGTCAATCTTCAATATAAAGGGTTCCTACCTTTAAATTTAGATCTCAATTGTGCACCTTAACCTTTATTTGTGACATGTAGTATTTGAATATAATCCCATGCATTCTGATTCCTGTTCTGTCGCTCTTCTCAAGTATGGAGGAGATTCATGCAGCCTGTCAAGATGCTGCCAATGGATTACCATCACGAAGACTAATTATTGAGATGACCATTCCCTCTGTACTTGACAGGACTATATCTCCACCTGGTACTTTGTCTTTGAGGCATTTTTGTTATATTATTCCTTGTAACATTTTTATGTACGTTGTTAAATTGATGGGTTCTGTGCACTACATGGTTTTCTATACCAAAGGCACAGAAAGTGCAGTAAAGCTCCAATTCTCTGTTCACTCTCATGTTGGTCATGAAAAAGATATCCTACCAACTGATATTTACCTTCTTACTCTTCTAGCAATCACACACACACACAAATTTTCCTGTTTAGCCTGCCTTTGATTAATTTACCAAATGCGTTTCTCATATTCTTTATATAATTTGAATTTATGTTTATGTATTTTTATGTTGTAATTTTCACATCAAACCTTCTCCCTGTTGTTGTTAGTCGATCAAGCTAATTGTGTATCTTTTTCTCCTTTATAGATATATTCAAAGTAAGATGATGTCCTAGAATAAACCTGAAATTTTCTTAAATAAAAATGGAAAAGAAGAGGAATAGATTAGTAACTAGGATTTCCCCTATAAGCTATTGTGTTAAAACCAATCCACTCTACGGGAAAGCCATATTTTCAATGATTTTTTCTACATATCATAGTATTTATGTTCTTTCATGGTATGCACTAGGAGCATGGTCTAGAGTTGTTTTCATTCCACTTTTCTGGTTGCTCATTTTCCCTTCACGGTTCTCCTTTTTGAATTATTTTTATTATCATAGATATTTCTATTTATTTTTCCACCAAGTAAATCTCTTATTAAGCTTTACTGTATCAGCTTGGCAAGAATTATCTGTATAAAATTTGATTTCAATAGTACGCTGATAGAATCTTCTTTTTTTGTTTTTCATAGGTAAGCATGTGATCAATCTATTTATTCAATACACACCCTATAAACCATTGGATGGTAGCTGGGGAGATCCTGCTTATAGAGTAAGTTATATTTTAGAAATTGACGCATTGACATTTGTATTGCAATTGCTTCTTCTTTCCTTTTAGAGAGTCTCCAACAAGGATATGTATTTCAGATATTCAAAAAGTACAATTTTTTTTTATTTTTTATTTTAGCGACTATTTTTTCAAATGACACCAACATATTATCTATTCTCATATCTACTTTTTTAAATATTATTTATCATTCCATTTTTATTATTTTCTTGCCAACACTTATATTTTCAAACATTCATCTTTTCTAACATTAATATTTTCCCAACGGTCATATTTTCTTAGGGGTTATATTCTCTCAATATAAATCAGATTACTAAGCCATAAACATGCCAAGCTATTATAGTGTTTCATACATTAGAAATACCATCTCCTTTTCACGATGGACAGAAATTTCCTCCAAACTAGTCTAGAAGAAATATCCTCAAACCTATTTAAAATAGTGTCAAGTGCCTATAAACATTTTAAAAGCACATTAAATTTCCTTTTTTTTTTTTTTTTATAAGTAATGTTGTATTAGCAAAAAAGCGCAAGCACCTCTAAAAACACATTAAATTCTTAACGTTATTAATAACAGTTTACTAACTTAGACTAAATTTAATGTGTTTTTTAAATGTTTATAGGCATTTGTCACTATTTTAAATGGGTTTGAGAATATTTCCTTCAAACTGGTTTGGGGGAAATTTTTGTCCTTTCACAACTCTCTTAGTTTTTTCTTAATACCCCAACAAACAAACCCAAACAACCAATCTTGCAGACTCATTCAAAAACCCAACCAAAATCAACAGAAAACAAATTTAAGAACACAAACAGAATTGAACACTCACATATTGAGAAACTTAGAGAGGCATACGAGTGTCTTCAGAGCTACATTTCCCCACCACTATGCCCTATATTTCCCCACCCCTTTCCCTGTTTTCCCAATAATTTCTACCCCCAAATCCCCACATTTTTCTCATTTTCTTTCTTTTTCCCAAGAATTCAATCCTGGGATCTATTTTCCAATTCTATTTCTGGGAAAAATGGCCTTTTGGGAAGAGAACTAGATTTCGATCAAGGAGGAAAGAGATACATGACATGATCAGAGGAGGAAAGGGGAGTGACAAGGAGAGATGAGAGAGAAAGGATTAGAAAATTGGATACATAAGCAACAATGATTGTTAAAATATGATGAAGCACTGTAGCAAAATGTGTGTTTTACATAATTTTGAGATAATCTGCTAGAGGGGATTTAGAGGCCTTATTAGTTAAATTAAATTTTTATAGAATTTGGTATTTTGGCTATACTATTGGAGATGATCTTACATAAAACGTATTCATGATTCATCAATTAGAGTGCTTGTCTGGTACCACATTATTTAAATTTTGCCTCTACTGATCTATAAAATACACTGGATGGCAGATCTTCACTGTTCCTACTAATCCTTGGATAACCGACAATTACCTTCTTTGCAGGACTCATTCGCTCAAAAATGTTTCACCTTGATTGATGAATATGCCCCTTCATTCAGCTCGTCAATTATTGGCTATGACATGTTGACTCCACCAGATCTCGAAAGGGACTTTGGCTTAACAGGTACTTCATAACCACCATTTTTGGCCTAGGAATTTAGGCAGATGTTCAAGCAACTAAATTTAGGATCTAATTGGCGCTCTATGAAATTGTTCAGAATTAGGATTCCATTTCCAAGTTTATTGCAGTAGGAATAGGACTAGGATTGTGATTCTAGTGTTTGGGTGACAAATATTTGGTAGCTGAGTCGAAATCCTAAATGAAAGAGTAATTCTACTTTTAACGCCCATTGTACACCGACTTATATAAACTACTTAAAACACGTCACATTGGTCGGTGTGAAATGAGTATAAAAAATAGCATTACTCTAAACGAAATTATTAGTTCTTGCTTTGAAAAGAAAAAGAGTACTTAAATGCATCACAATGTATTGCTCAAACATAAAAGGGGTTTATTCCTTGTTAGCTTCAGTTGAACCAACTAAATAATGTTGAAAGGTATCTGCATTAAATCATCATAAATATAGTCCATGGAAATAGGAATTTTTGAGATCTTACCATTAGTATTGTTGTTCTTCTTCCTCGGATGGACGAGCTTGATAGGTTGTTAGCTCTGACTCTATCCTTAAAAATTAACATTTCTGAACCCCAAAGGGTTGGCCCAAGTGGCGAAGACCTTGGTCTTGAGGTTTGCTCCCTTCAAGATTCAAGATTCAACATCTTATGGGTGCAAACAATCTCTTAGGGTCACACCTCCTGATGAAAAGCCAGTGATTTAACTAGTTTTGTGTAGAGAAACTTCCGAAAGTGCAGTGCACGGGACCGGAATTTACTCTGCAGAGGTGGGTCCGAAGGGCCTTGCCTTGGAGAGGTTCCCCGACATAAAAAAAAAAACACATTTATGCTCATCATACAATTTCACGAAGTTCCTATTTTTTATACAATTCTAACATTATAATATCTCATGAAACCCCTGGTACGTAATGATTTTCAACAGGAGGAAATATCTTCCATGGTGCTATGGGATTGGATTCTCTCTTCCTCATGCGACCGGTAAAAGGATGGTATGTTAAGTATTATTAAATTAATTATTTTTTATTAGTTTAAGCTTTTGAGATAATTGATAAATTAATATGGTAAATCATACAAAATATAAAGATTGAGAAATGCTAAAAATCACAATTTAATTTCACTACTATTCTACCCTGCCTATGTGATAGTGTTGATCAATCATTGATTTTTATTTTTATTTTTCCAACTAGGTGGGATAAAAATGTGGTTTCTAGCATTACTCATAGATGTTTACTATTATAATCATCATAGAAAATAGTCTTACTTTTGCCATTTCTTACCATCTTTATTACATGGAGAGCTATTGAAATATAATGACATGTTAATTTGGAAACAAAGGTCAAATTATAGGACTCCACTCCGAGGGCTGTACCTGTGTGGGGCTGGCGGCCATCCTGGTGGTGGTGTGATGGGTGCACCAGGACGTAACGCTGCACAGCTAGTTCTTCAAGATGTCAAGAAACATTTGAATTGATATATGGGATCATTCGTAGCAATAAGACCTTAAGGCCTTTAATGTTTTCAATTTCTTTTATCCTTTTGGTAGGATTTTTTTTCATTTATTTTTTGGGCACCCAATTTTCTGGTTATATCTTTTATACAGCAGAGTAAGAACGACTGATCAAATTGCCTTTTTTTTTTTTTTTTTTTTTCTTTTTCCTCACATAGACAAATAGATTGGAGATTAGTAACTTCAGAATTTGGATATTTAGGATGAGGCCAATTGATCTACCACAAATTTGTTATTGGGGGTGGCTGGACCACCCAATCATTAGAGTAGCCTAGCTATTCATTCATTTATAGGAGTGGTAATTTATTCGTAAATTTGCATGTTGAGTCATATTGATGCACATATATACGCTAAATATATTAATCTGAAATTGATCCATTCAAATGGATTAGTCTGTTAAACTCCTACACGACCCATTTCAATAGGTAGGTGATACAACCTAACATGCACAATTCATTTAATAAATAGGTCGTGTTGGATTGATCTGATTTGATTCTCACGACCTATTTAATTACAAAATTTTCAATTATTAAGCATGAAAATACCATTTTAAACAAGATATTGGTAAAAGAATTCTCAATTATTACACAGAGTTTTCTCATGCTTTCTCGATCTGGGCAATGAATGGTCATGAACGAGAATAATGAAAAGTTGCAAAATATGAAATTGCCTGAATTTTTTTATTAAAAAAGGGTTAGAAATAAGAGCAATTCTAAACCAATATGTAATTTGCAAAACAGAAAATACAATCTTTATTGATTTGCGATACTTAAATTGAACAAAGTTTAAACAATAGTCATATCAGATTAGATCCAAAGAGCAAACAACATTTAAACAATACAGTCAAATCAGATTAGATCCAAAGAGCAACTCAACAAATCGCATTCTATCCAGTGCAAAATTTGAATTATTGCTGATCATCTCGATAGCTCACTTAAAAACCACATGCTATCGAGTTCGCCAACCAGAAACAGATTTGGGGACAAGGCTGATAGAATTGGAGGCAGTTTCTAACCTGCATCATGTATATACACAAACTTCCAATCAGTAATCGATATGCATGTACAGGCACAGACATACAACAGCAAAATCGTATCCCCTCTATGCACACGCTCACATGCAAACCCCACACACGCCACACAGAGAGAGAGAGAGAGAGAGAGAGATATTTCTTCAATAGCCTTCATAACTTCTGTAGAACTTGTTTCCAGCACTTGGCCTCCAAAAATGATCTCATCTATAATAGTATGCATCTGCACCAAACAGAGGACAATAAAAAATTTGAAGCCTAGCCCAGTAGAGATTTTGCACATTTATTGTTGGGAAATATAAGACTAAGAAACAAAAGCAATGGTCTGAAATCATTATAATTTTCTTGATTCAGAATCTAATTCAGTTTGGCTTAATTTGTGTAAAGCTACTAATATAAATTGTAAGGAAAAACATGTCACCCCTTCAAAGAGAGACAAACCTTGCAATAGTTGAACACTAAGTCGAGCTCACATACATTTTTAAAGCATTTGTCCAACGTTTCCACAAACACTGAAAGCATGAGGTAGGAGTAAACATATAATTCAATCAAAGCAACAATCAGGCGAAACAAGTATGTGCATGTACACGAATAAATAAGCAATTCACTGTTACACCTGGTTTATATAATATATGAATACATGACGGGCATGTTCTGTTAGCATTGGTTAGGATAAACTTCAACATGGCCCAACAAGTAATTTACAGCTATAATTTATGACTTAATAACCTACATTAATGATGGAGATAAACCTTTTTTTTTTTTTAATGTTAGGGAACCTCTTCAAGGTAGGATCATTTGGACCTACCATTGTAAAGTAAACCTCAGTCCCGTGTACCGCACCCTCAAAAGTTTTCCTACATAGAACTGGTTAAATCACTGTCTTTTCACCAGGGGGTGTGGCCCCAAGAAATTGTTTACACTCATAAGATATTGAACCTTGAACCATGAAGGGAGCAAACCCCAAGACCAAGGTTCCACCACATGGGCCAGCCCCTTGGGGTTTGAAGATAAACCTTAAGAGCAGTAAATCTTAATTTCAGAGACAACAGAAAATTTGCTCTAGTAAATTTTTCAAAATTTACTTTCAATCATGTCCAGTTGGTCTTAGTACACATTCCCCACTGTACAGAGACAGAAAGTCAAAAAACAGAAGAGCTTGAAATTTAGGTAAGTTAACAAAGATGGATATTGGTTCCATCATAATCAAATCCAAAATACAAGAGTATACAAAAACTCCTCCAATTTTGCTCAACTTTTATTGTACTTTAAGGCAAAATTATTTCTCACCACTAATGGCTTATACAAAGAAATTTATGTTGGAAGTGAATGTTTTCCAAACTTAATGTTTTCCATGGTGGAAAACTAACCACAATAATTCAAAGGATAGACATAAACGGACAAGATACATAACCAAATCATTATTCCCCGACAGATAATTTATTCTCACTCATGCATCATGCATGAAGAACAAATTTCTCAACACACTAATGACTAAGAACTCCTCGGGATTAGTATTATTAATTGGAGAAACTTGCCGCATTATTGTGCTCTCTATGTTAAGTCTACATTTGCAATAACCAATTTCTGACAAAGTTGCGAAATCGATTTACTGCTACCCTGATTCTCAAACTGTCATATGTTCTACACAAACATCGAATGCCAGAAATAGTATAGCAATGCACAATGGTCAATACAGAGTGAATGACTCGAAAACGTACCTTGTATCAAGTCAAGCATGGCAAGCTCATTTTCAGAACTATCAAAAACTAAAACAAAGTACAGTGTTGCATAGTGCTTGTACACAAGACGGCTATCCTGCAGAGGATTTAAGTATTTTTTTTTGAATAACACGAGCATTGCTAATCGATGTAAGAGCTAAAATATTCAAAATTAACAAATAGAACGAGTAAATATTCCCTCCGTCCCATGCTGTGTGCCCGTTAATCCATTCTGGAATGTCCCGAAATATTGTCCACTTCGAAAATACAATTTTGATAAACTCCCTAATTTACACCTTTATTTGAAAATTTAATACGTTTTCTTCATTTGCTTTATTTGAGCTTAAAGTGAGGACGGTAGTTTTGGAAATTTATACATTTTTATTTGAAACACAATGCATTAAAATGTAGGATTATAAACAGAAGGAACAATATGAGGAGCAGAGAAAGAGTTGAAAAAGAAAAGAAAAAAATAAAATAAAATTACCGGACCGAAAATAGAGTCGGCCTCCAAGAAATTGCTTACGTTCTCAGCTCTACTGCATAAGACTATATCAAATCAACATTTAAAAGTGAAATGAGAAGAAAACGTAAACGAAACCCTAGAAAAGATCTAAAAAATGATCAATTGCACAAAAAACTTAAACAAAAGGTCAATTGGAACTGTGTAGTCCTAACAACGCACAATGTGATACCGAGATCCTATGCAGCAATTCGGAATTAATCACAAAATTTTGTGTGTGCGTGAGAGAAAGCGAGAAGAGGAATAGAGAGAGAACCTCCAAAAACGCTGCGGATAAGTTCCTGCTGCTTCTCGACAGGCTGAAATCAAAGAATTTAACTCAATCTCAGCATTTATTGCGAAACTAATCCATGTTCTTCAGAATTAGAAATGATGGCCCGATTAAATTCAGGAGTGAGAGACCTGGAAATCGTAAAATTTGGCAAGGCGAGGCTTGCCCTGCGTGTTCATCACCATCACCGACCGTATCATATTGCTCTCTCTCTCTACTTGCCCCTCACGCTTCAATGGTTTCCAATTCCAAATCGACTGCCTTCTGGCTTATACACCATTTTGTGGCTAACGACTCGCCGTTTAATCTTACAAAACGGTGCACCTTTTCTTTTCTTTTCTTTTTTCTTTTTTTTTTTAACTTCATTCTTATACAGTTATACAACTTTTATACTGGAGCATTTAAGGAAAACGGTGCCGTTTTTCTAGAACACAGACAGATAAGTCGATGACACGGTAAAAAGTATAAACAGGTCAAGCCCTAAGACAAAGGGGAGCTTTTTAAGGAAAGCGAAAAACTTGGCCACAGCGGCGCCGTAAATGTCACAAAGAAGCAGACAATGGCTACTCGGGAAGACGACGAAGACGACATAAACCCCGTCACAATGATCCTACCAGATGACCAAGACGAGGAGAAGCGATTCCCTACGAGACAAGTGGGTGCACCGGTTGAACAGCTAGACCAGCAGCATTACGTCCGTTCGATCGACTCGACGGTGGTGATCAGGCAGCTCCCGTCCCAGGGCATCTCCTTCCAGCTCTGGCCCGCAGCCACCTCACTAGTAAACCTCCTCGATCACCACCGCCGTGACCCTACCAACAGCCCCCTATCTTCCACCCTCATGAGCCATCGCCGCCCTCTCAATATCCTCGAGCTCGGCTCCGGAACCGGCCTCGTAGGAATCGCCGCCGCAGCCACCCTCGGGGCTAATGTCACGCTCACCGACCTCCCACACGTCATCCCGAACCTTCAGTTCAACGCTGACGCAAACACCAGCGTTTTGACCCTGAACGGGGGGGCCGTCCACGTGGCGCCACTGAGTTGGGGAGAGGCCGATGACGTGGAGCTGATTGGGCGGGACTTCGATCTAGTCTTGGCCTCGGATGTGGTGTACCACGATCACTTGTATGACCCTCTGCTTGAAACGCTGCGTTCGTTCCTCTTAGACAGCGAGAATGATAAGGGGGGAGGGAAGGTGTTCGTAATGGCCCATTTGAGGAGGTGGAAAAAGGAGTCCGTTTTCTTCAAGAAGGCCAGGAAGCTCTTCCAAGTTGAAGTGCTCCACGTGGACAATCCGTGCAACGGATCTAGGGTTGGAGTAACCGTTTACCGTTTTGCTGGGAAGAGTCAGAATTTGAATGCTTGATAATTTTGGTTTGTTTGTCAAAGAAAAGTAATCAAGCTTGCTTTTGAATTAGCCCTCTGGTTGGAATTTTTTCTAATCCAGTTTATTATCAACCCAATTTGAAAAAAAAACTGACTTTATTAAAATTACACAAGGCACCCAAACAATTTGCAAGCATTCTGGTTTACATTGCACTTTCTTATACACATAATCAACACCATTTCTCAGTGATACATACACCCTTACAAATAAAGAAACTCAAAACCCTTAAAATGCCAACCTCACATCCATGCAATCGACCAAGCAATATAGGATGATCTTCATCCTAAAGATAAACCAACATTCTGAAATATTTATACCTCTTTTGTTGTTTTCCACTTCACAGCAGGGATACAGGTTGTTACATCTCTATCCATCTCTGGATGCTCGGACGAGTGAGTGCCTTTAGCACCTGTTTTCAGCTTAAAGTTGTTGGCGAAAATCATACCCCTGCTGAGTTTAAATGGAAAATGGATCTCATTCATCCACTGTGAGCACTGATTATCATCGCCTCCTTCGCGGTGAGCCTTTGCCCACGGCTTTCATACTCTGAGAGTCCCTAAAGCAAACAAAGTGCACAAGTGTCTTCCCGTTAGGGTAGACTGCAAAAACGCTTGTCCCTATCTTCTTATGGCAAAGAGAGCAGATGCTATCACCGGTGATCTTCACCACCGTTTTCCTTTGGTTGTAGAGTTCATCCTTCACCTGTTTCATGGAATGATTTATTTGGAGAAGTAAATAATGAGTATTTGTTCTGAACATAAATTTGTCAAAATACATAGAAATGAGAGCAGGCTACACAGAAAGATACGATTGAGCAGCAAAACATAGAGTGAATGTATGTGATGACATTTGTCCAAGAAACTACAATTTACAGCTAAACCTTTCAAGATGGAGACTGCAAATTAGTTTTAGCCAATATATATTTAACTCATTTCTTACATGAAATCCCCATGCATGATAAATGCATACCTGCAGGTTCTCACTCTGTCTCAAACTTTTGATAACTGAAAGATTTCTGTGTGCTTCACTGGATTTTCGCAGAAGAGGTCCAAGAAATGGGAGCAAGTTCTGCAGATAACATAAAATTACGAACTTTCAGAGTGGAGCTTAGAGTTGATATCCTGATGCCTAACAAAGCATAATTGAAAAACGGGGCGAAAAAACAAAGATGTTGACCAAGACAAGCATAAGATTATTTCCTCACTATTCCCAAACTCTCACAAGCATAAGTTTTTTAAGTCCTCCATCGATAAAATTGATACCTGTAGTTTTGTTTCCCTTGGTAAAAGTTTGAGAGCTTGAGCTCCATTTATTCTATCCCACCTTTGGCTCAACAGATCAAGGACCTCATCAAGCATAATAGTAGAACCTCCTTCCTCACTAGATTCATCTGCATCACCATCACTCCGGCTACTGTCGGTGCCACTCAGATTGACTCGCATGTCCTCTGCACCTTCTATTGAAGCAATTTTCTTATTTCCACGGCCAGCTTTAGCCTTAACTGAAGTCCATGAGCTGACCTTCGGAATGCTTGTATTTGGAGGTGATACTAGATTTGTAATTCGCTTTTCAAAGTTCTTGGTTGTCCTCCGAGGATTCAGATAAATTTGCAGAAGAGTGAGGTATATGTTGCTAGAAGATTTAAAAGATGGTTGATGAACTGCAGACTCATATACCCGATCACAATGGGCCAGTGCCAACTCAGGAACATAAAGCTACAAATACAACAAAACTTGATACCTCAGTGAGTCTTAATAAGAACATAAAGCAATATATTGGGTTGGATCAAAGAACATCTAGTTTCATATGTTGAGATAATACACTATAGATAGAGTTTGTAATAGGATAGAAAGCACTACAAGTAATGACTACATGTAAGCAGAAAAATTCAACCAACTCATAAAAGCCAAGGTCCCAGTATGAACAAACAAATCCATTAAATTTAAGACTTTTGTCAAAAAAAAAAAAACAATCCATGAAATTCACTTTGGCAAGCCACTGAAATCAGACATAAATGCCATAAACCATTTAAAACAAATAATTCAAAAACTGGAGTGAATCCAAGGCCCGTAAAAAGCTTTCTGATCATGATATGAATGGTTAGTAAAACTATAGTAAGGCTATACAGTTTCACTAAAGATAACCCAATATAAAGGATGGGGATTAAGGCCTAGTTAAAATGAGCATAAGCCAAGTATAATAATGTGGAAGGACAAATGTTCGACAAAACCTCCACCAGTTTTATGTATAACCTCGTGAGGGGAAACCCAACCCAGCTCTTTTGATCAAATGGTGAAAAGAGAGAACATTACCCATTAAAGTGATGGAGAGGTGGTGGGCTCTATCAAGGTTTTCCACCTTTACATAAGAAGTCACATAAACAAACAAACAACCATGTTCAATTGCCAATTAAAATTAAAAAAGCCAACCCAACTAGCAGGATTTCCAGTTACAATGCACAGCTGAAATTAATAGTTTCTTATTAAGAACATCATCACCATACGCACTTTGGGTGGCTAGAAGCACCCAACATATTTACAGACTCATTTCATGTCCCCTTGCATGCAGATTTTCTATCAAGGAAAATATGTTGGTTTACGTTGGCAAGTACCTTATGAACATATAGAGACAAGGCAAGCTCGTGTTGGTTCATTTTACCCAGCAATATTGCACGCTCTTCATATAAAGCATCTAGTGGAAGACGTTTCAACAAAGCCTCTGGATTATATCCAGAGATGCTCTCTAAAGCAGACAATAATTTCTTCCTTGTCGAGGAATAAGCTTTCTCATCCCATTTCTGTTGAGCACTCAGATCTGTATACCAATCAAGTACTTCCGAGAGATATATTTGAACCTACCATGCATAAAATGACAAGTATAAACAATTTTTATTAGTAAAATCAGTCAAACAACCATAATCACCTACACGAACCATGACACAGTGAACTAGCTCAATTTGGCATAACAGAACTTTTCTGTCAAGTAACTTTTATTTTTCAATCTTTTTCTTTTACATTCAATTTTGACAGTTGTACTGACTGTCAAATAACAAATATTTATTCCTTTAAAATTACCAAACTAAATGCATGAGGTCTTCACCATTTCATTTTGCAGATTTCCTGAGATCCCATTCTCATTCATTGCAAGCATGAGTTCTAAGTACTTGGCCTGCATGCTTGGAGCATGTTGCTTCAAGTAAGAGTTAACCAAGTCTGCTGGAATATTTCCAGACAAATACAGCTCAATAGTTTGCGTTGGACAGCTTTCAAGAACAAGCATTGAGCACTCCAGGACAAGCATTGGATCAGTCCCACAGAGAGGCTGCATAGGAAAACCCATCAAATCTTAGTACATATATAACATATGCTGGCTCTAAGTCAACTCTTAATCAAATTCTGAAATTCTATAAAATCAAACTGCTGCCAGGAAAAAAAAAAAAAAAATCTACACCAGATGCTAAAACTTAGTGCTTTAACCAACCAGGGCATGGAATAAATTAGAAATTTCCATAATTATCATTCAGAGAGGAAAAGCCCGGATCACCTTCTTCAGTTTAAGGTAGATGGAAAAGAGGTGACCATGTTTGCATTCACACAAACGCATGCATAAAATTCAGTAATGAATGCCAAGAAACATTGAACTTCGTAAGGACCATGGAAGAAATTATTGTCACAACTCAGATTCTTTGGAAAAGTGTTGGCTGACAATTTAAAAGGCTGAATACATGTGGAGGAAGGTGAAGGTTGAACAAAATAGAAGGGAACCTTCTTAGCACTAAAAATAAATACACAGGAGATTACAGTAAAGTTAGTATCCAGTTCATCCAGACTCTAGTATGTGGAAAGAGTAGCGAGTGTAACGCTTCCATGTCACTAACACAATATGGTTTTCAAAAAAGAACCTTAACTGAAACCAAGAAAAAATTTCCCTACCAAGTAACAGAACTTACCTTGAGGTATTCAATAATTGATTCAGGCTTAAACTTTTGGGTAAGCTCAGCTAGTGATTGATTCGATTTCGACTCTTCTATTAATTGATGCAGAAGTTTAAGAGCTTCACGGTGCATTGAATTGCACTTGTATAGTTCTAACAAAGCAGCATAATGATTCTTTTTTCGAAGAGTTTCCTCACATATTTTCACATCACAGTAGTTAACGCCTTTCAGTAATTCTAAACCCACCGAAGACTGTCCAGTAAGAAGCAAAGCTTGGAGTAGAGCTGTGTCAAGTACTGCTGCCATCTCCCTAGCACCAGAGCTAATGTGGATGTTACCACGCCCCTGAGGACCAAAATATTGCATCTAAGAAACTGGCTTTATTTGACATGCTTAGACAAACCAAATAAGAAGACCTACAAATAGACATTAGCTGGACTGAGATTACAATACATTAATCAAATACTGTGACATCCATGGCACCAACATTTTAATATATATTTATTAAATTACCCAACTGACTTTGAACAAGATCAAGTATATTCTAATATAAACAAAAATGTTTAAGATGACACAAAAATTCCCACATTTGATTAAGATATAGCTCATATTAACAACTATTTTACAATAACAAATTATTTATCTATGCATAAAGTATTTTCAGCTTATTCTAAGTATATTTTTTTGATAACTGAGGTTATTATAAGTTTAATAACACATATTTTCCAACAAACATAGAAAAACTAGCAAGTTTGCATTCAATAGTATTCACAATCTCTATAACCATATAAACACATAAAATAAGGCTCGGAATCCTTGTATCATCCATCATATCAAAATAGTTGAATCACCTAGAAAAGAAAATAGGCAGCTCACCTTTGTTGATTTTTTGAACCTACTAGAGTCATATGACACAAAATTATCTCCAACTGCATCTAAAACAACCTCTTCTGTTCCCTCAGCAGTGGCCTTTTCAATTATACTGTATCTTTTCTTCTGCAAAAACTTAATGAGAGCCATGAGAGTATTATGGCTCATTTTCTTGGAATCGAGTGCTGCATTCTCATCAGATTCCAATTGCTGTGGGGATGGTGCTTCCATATCGTCTGATAAACCAGATGAAGTTCTTGAGAGATAAGGAGCATCCCAAGAAATGTCCACCAGCTTCTCTGGCTCCGGAATCATTGTTGTTTTAGGAAGGATAATAGATGGATATAAAGAAAGTACATAGGTTATATCTATTTGAGATGCCAAAAAATGCTCCATGGCCTCCTCATAGCTTTCATTATCAAAGAGGTAGTGAGCATACCTGGGATACAGTAAGACAAACTCATTTAATTCAAACGGTTGATTAAATGCATAACATGCATGATTCATATATGGCCATTGATGATATCCTTTTTTTTTTAATTATTATTATAAGTAATCGAAAATTCAGTAAAAACATAAAGTTGCAACCCAAGTACGCAGGATATATACAAGAGAGACCCCTAACTAGAAGAAGAAGAAATAACTAGAACAATAGTGAAGTCAAAAGCAACAGCCCAATGGAAAAGAGTCTTAAAAAATAAAGCCTTTAATTCCACCAATGTCCTCTCATGATCCTCAAAGCTCCAAATGATCTACCACGGCACCTTCCTTAAACGTGCAGTGTTGAACAAGTTCAGAAAAATCTATCATGAGGGCTTGATCCCCACACCACACTTTATGCCAAAAAATATAATTTTGGAGCCATCGCTCACCTCAAATTTAGAATGACTAGAGAGCTTCTCCCAGCTCCTCCTAATATTTTTCCAAAGGCCTACACCATATGTCCTATAGACCTCATTTGAACATCACCTACCCCACACACTGCCATGTTTAAAATCCACAACCGCCCTCCGTAAGGCCTCTCTTTCATGAGCATAGCACCATAGCCACTTCCCCAAAAGAGTTCGGTTGAGCACAAGTAAATTTCGCCCACCTCAAATCTAGAATGATAGAGAGCTCCCCTCAGCTCCTCCTGATATTTTTCCAAAGCCCCACACCATGCATCCCATGGACCTCATTTGAACACCACCCACCCCATGCACTACCATGTTTAGGATCCACAACCACCCTCCCTCCATAAGGCCTTTATCTTATGAGCATAGCACCAAAGCCACTTCCCCAAAAAAGCTCAATTGAATACAAGTAAATTTCGGACCCACAACCCACCTTCAGAGTTTTGGATTACACAACTTAGGCCAGCTAACCAAGTGGAATTTGAATTCTTCACCAAAACCACCACACACAAAATCCTCTTTCAACTTCTCTATGCGATTGGCAACACCAGCCGGTAGGGAAAAAGAGACATGAAGTAAGTATTTAGATTAGATAAAGTAATTTTAATTGGCCATTGATGAATTCTTTAAATCCACTAACTAGATAATATAACAAAAACTTTCACAAAGTGTACCTAGTAACAAAGACCATGATATTAATAAACATCTTAATGAGTTATTAGAAGAGTAGATTATTTAACGGGAAATATCCACCTCAGATGAATTGACCCCTCTTTTGCTGCACGAAGACTTGAATCTTCTGGTGGAAGCAGCTTACACAAAGCCAAGGCTTCATCAAAATTGCCGGATGCTGTTAATTGTACAATCTGCAATTTGGTTGAGAACTCTTACTGCACTTTCAGGGCATAAAATCATCATGTGCTTTTTTAGTTAGCCCACATATGTCATTGTAAAAAGCATTATTCATGGGCATAATATAATGACAAATATAAACAGGACATATAAACATTTACATGATTAAGAAATCTTAAGAATAATTAAATTTTGTATCAACATGTCTAACTCATCCATTCACTTCCAAAGAAAGAGATGCATCCACACTTCAAGGTACTAACAGATACCATTGGCATTTCTTATAGAAGAACTAGGAATACCCAACATAGGACAGATTAAGAAATATGGCTACGGATGCCTATGGAGGAGGACTTTAGGGTTTACATGTTGTGGCTTCATGGCTTATAAACGTATTTGCCGTTTGCAGTTTGAGTTGAGTGTGAAAAGATTGTAACTTGGTGGCTGAAAAGTTGCAGGAATTGAGAATTAGGTTATAGGAGATTTGGACAGCAGATAAATATGGTTGGTGTTTGATAGATAATGGTTGGGAAAATATATGGGTTTGTAGGATTTTTATAGGCTTTTGATAGGGTAAGTGAAATGGCATGAATTAGTACCTCAAAGAAGCAAGAAGAAAGCTGTAATTGAATCCTTAGTTGACTGGTAAACAATCTCCGAAATAGAGTCAACCAAAACCTGTGGCCTAGAACTTCAGCTCGCACCCAATAATTACAGAATTACATATATATCCCAACTCCAGAAAAACCAAACACAAAATAAGATTAAATGTTAATGACCTAATTACCTACAATGGACACTTGTTCCTAGACTATAAAAAGCTTCTTTCTTGGTCTTGTCCTAGTCTTAGGCTTCCAAAGAAAATGCTTCATATCTAACTGAATACCTGTGCACCAAGCGGAACAGGGAAGAGCACATAGACAGAATTTTCTAATGCAACAATTACAGAATTGTTGCTTTGGCCAATATGACGGGCATTTCGGAGAACCACAGTCTGTATCAATGGATATGGATCTCGAAGAGAACGAATCTGAAAAACATAAGTTGCAGAAAATGAATAATTGCACACCCAACTACAGAAAAGCACATAAGTTACTCTTGCTTAGCAAATGGTCAGGCTACCTCAACATATCTTGGCAATAAAGCTATTGCATATGGCTTCTGAATGACAACTTCTGCAGGGGCCTCTGACCAACAAATCCTACCTTCTTGAAGGAGCTTCCCATTTTGGTCCACAAAGACACCAATGTTCTCCTATAGAAAATAACAAACATTTGCATCATTCGACAATCAGAATTCAATACAGGATCATGTTTTTTTTTTGATAAGTGTTCCACACACAACAGAAGGAATGAAATGTTTCACTATAGGGAAATTTTTTGAATTCTTTAGCATTCAGTTAGCGTATGTGTACCCAACAACCACAAAATATACATTCAATGAGCAATTCCTGTCCAAGAAAGCAGAATATCAACAGCAAACAAAGAAAATAATACCTTCCCAAGAAGAAGTTCCCCCGAAGGAAGAGAGACCACCAAAGGTGAGGCTAGCCTCCCGGAAGGAAATACTTCAGTCAATGCACCATTAGTGGCATTTAGTATCGTGTATTCTTTTCTAATACCCAAACATATATTCTCACCACACCAAGACATCGACTTCACCGTATCCGGAACATTATATTCTTTCACCTCCACAAATCCTCGACCCCCTAAACAACACATACAAAAAGGAAAAAGAGGAAGAAAAAAAAAGAGTTACTTCCACCAGATATCCACAATATTAGTTATACTCATTGACAAAAACTTCAGCAAACCTCAGCCAAATTATGAAAACACATCCACTTATCCATACAATATAGATGAAAAAGCACATTTAAAAGCCAGTTAAAAAAACGACAATTTTTGGCATTTTACATACAATATGTGATTGTATCTTCATTTTCAACGTTACCACAACATGGTATTCTCCACGACACACAATTAACCACTTAAAAGTTAATAGAATTGCCAAGTTTTCACATTCTTTCTCACACTTGCTCAGCAACCAAACAAACAATGATATTGAACCAAAACTCAAACACATAAAAATCCAGCAAGAGATAGCAACGAATTCAGGGAATTACCGTCATGTCTGAAAATACAGACCCTCTTTTGCCTCGCGAAGCACAAGAAGCCTCTCCGATCGTCCCACGAGTACACATTCGCGCCCTTCGCTTTGGTGATCACAGCATTGGTCTCCAAATTGGGAAGCTTATGGAACGCGATCGATTCCGAGAGCGATAGAAGAAGCTCCCTCGACTCCAGGACCTGCATCGAGACCAGAGGCTTCTTCGAGAACCCGGACACGTTTCTCTCTAGTGCGTACGGTTCATTGCGCAGTTCTTGCGCCTGAACGTGGTAATCGGACGGCGGAGGGCTATCGGAGCCGGAGGATTCGGGAGCGTAGATTTTGAGGGACCCATCGGAGCAGCCAAGGAGGAGCTTTGAGCCGTACGATTCGACAGCATCGATCTTGGTAGGGCAGTTGCTGAGGAGCTCGAAGGAATCGTAGGCACTGTGTACCATGTCGTCGTCGTCAATCAGTACCCGAGCTTTTTCATCGGAGCTTCAAGTATGATATGGATCAGAAATGAACATAAATTACTGAAGCAATACGACACCGCTTGAATCACGTTGTTTTTAGCAATTTTTAAGTCTCAAATTTTTGGTCTCGTAAGTAATTCAATCGGTTGGAATCATATCTCATAAAGTGGGTATAACTAATTTGAATCCCCTTGAAATCACGTCTTGTGAAGTGAATATAATTAGTTTGAATCTCATGAAATAGATATAACTAGTTTGAATCCATTTTCATCCTTTTGTTTAGACATGTAAAAAAAAAAAAAAAAATCTCCAATTTTTGAAGATCAAAGCCATTCCAAGGTCATATTTTCTAATGTATATATTAATATTATTATTATATACATATATATATACTATTAAATATGTAAAATTTAATATTGGCCATAAAATAGCTTTACTTGTTTCTAAATATTATGTTTTATTTTAAAATTATATTATATTTTTATATTTTTATTTAGAAACGAGAAGGATGGTGAGAAACTTTTTTTTTTATTTTTTTATATAGACATTGTGCTAAGTTGTTATTCATTGTAACAGCAAATGTTTTTAGTTCATCTAGAACTAATATGTTTAAGGTGAAAAATAGATAACACTAACTAAATTTAACAAATATTAACATTTATATGTTGTGTAAAAGATCTTTAAAGCAATTTCGATTAATAAGCGTTTTTTTATAGATAAAAAGTTTAATTTTAAACAAAATCACATAAAATTGATTTAAATAACCTCTCAAAACCTTTAAAAAAGAAAAAAGAAAAACAACCTCTCAGCGATAATAAATTTTTGTGAAATATTGATATATTATATATTACTACTTCAAATTTTTTTATAAGCTAATACTTAATCAGCAATAATGCAATATGTTTGTGGTACAGAATTTAAATAATAAATTTAAATTATTTAATATCGGACACTATACTTAGGTTGTGCCGCTGACAGCAGCTGCCGCCGACTGTGAGGTGGAATGCAGCAAAAGTCGAAGTATTCCTAACAATCAACACGTGGTGTGTTATCATTGGCCATCTTCTTATACGTGTCATGCTGTTATGGCAATGGGAATTTCAACATGTTATTATGCAATGAAATAAAAGAAGTAACCATCGTTATGAAATTCGACCGAGCTGGTCCGTGAATAAACAGCAACAGCCAACAACGCTTTCCAGTTTCCACGAGAGGAAAACAGAAAAGAGAGACAAGAAGGGCGAAGATGACGCTGGGTCTTATCAACGCCAACCCCGTGGTTCACGCTAAGAAGGAAAGGGTCGCTCGCACCGAAGATCTTCACGGAGACGACGCCGTTGATCCTCTAGAAATCTATGATATCCTTTTCTTTTTCTTTTTCTTTTTCTTCTGTTTTTCCTTCTAAGTTCAGTAATTTTGTACTGACTGTTTTTGATACAACAAATTTGGGATCTTTGACTCGAATTGGTAAATTTCGTGAGGGATATAAGAGATCCGGAGCACCCCTACTCTTTGGAACAGCTCAGCGTTCTTTCGGAGGAATCGATCACCGTTGATGACAAGCTCGGTCGTATTCTGTGAGTATTCGCAGAGCTCCATTTTCATTTCTTTGACTTTGGATCCAACTGTTGTTACTTGGGAATTGCAATATATGATTGAAACCCATATCTTCCAAATATGATTATTATTGAGCAAATACCTTGAATTTGATTGCCTTAATTTGTCCTTTCAAAATTTTGGTATTAAGATGCATAACTTAAACTATTTATAGTCTAAAAGCTCAAACCAATAAGAAATGGTTAATGCAGAACACATAATATAAAATATTTAACTAAAAAGGAAAAACCGTGGAGTATACTTATTAATTACACCGATGATAACTGTGAAATGAAAAATATTTAATTGAAATGAGTAAATTGGAGAGTCAGGTTGAAATAGTAAATTTAATTGTTTAATTAATATTGCAAGAGTATAAATTTAAGCGACTTGATTATATTTTATTTTGGGGTGCTAAAATCTAATTGTTTATATTAGGATCACTTTCACACCAACCATCCAGCACTGCAGTATGGCAACCGTAATCGGCCTATGCCTAAGAGTGAAACTAAAACATTATTTCCCGCCGCATTATAAGGTCAGTTTCTGTATTAAGTTATTGACTCAAACTCAAAATTTTCTTTGATGCTATTGTAGAGTTTTTTTTTAAAAAAAAATTAATTAATTCACGTTGGAGCATTTTGTTGGTTCTTTATTGTTTCAACAGTGATGGCACATGCGATTGGTAAACCTATTCTTTTGCATATGTACTCAGAAAGCTAATAGTTAGTGCATTGATTCATGTAGTTTTGAAAGGAGTAGGCGGTTCATGTTGTATTTAATCAAATTTCAAATGCAGAGTTTAGAAGTTCCTTGAATGGGAGTTTGTCAGATTCTATGGAATGTGGATCTGTTTATACTTCTATAAAGAGAAGATTATCCAAAGCTTAAGTTAGATTATCTTTAAATGCAGAAATTCCACCGTACTTTGTTCTTTTTCCTATAATCACAAACTGCTTTAGACATAATGTTGAAATGATATTCATGGATCTCATAATCAGACTCTTTCTTTCTGCATTGCACTATTCTCTCATCCATAAATTTGATGCGCATTTCAGGTAGACATCAAAGTATCTCCTGGATCTCATGCAAACGAAGAATCAGGTGAATCCTGAACGTGTTTCCATTCGACACTAAATTCACATTTTTCTTCTTTTCTATTTTCAAACTGAAGATTGGGTAATGATCGACAAACTTCTTCACGAGAACAAATTTTCCAAACAGGAGGCTTTTAAGAATATAGCCATTGTACCTTAAAAGGGCATATTAACATACAAATTTTACAATATTTTATAGATTTGTACAGAAAACTGAAATGAAACTACGAGAGTAAAGCATCATTTTCATTGATTTTTCTTATAGTACGATAGAACTAATAGTCTGTCTTGGAGTATATTTATATTTCCTGTATTATTCCCTACTCCAATCACTCCAAACTGATACAGATGTTGTGTAATTTATCCTTTTGGTAGTTAACAAGCAGTTAAATGACAAGGAAAGAGTCGCTGCGGCCTTGGAGAATCCCAACCTTCGCCAACTTGTGGATGAGTGTCTCTACTCCAATGAACTTTGATCAAGTACACTTTCCTGCTCAATTAGCCTATGTACAGGGAAAACGTCACTAGTTGTCAAATGCAATAAGAAGTGGCTGTTCCTGTCTTATGAATTTTCTCTACCCAATGTCATTAGCTCCTCGCAGACTTGCTTACTATTTTGTTGGTTCACATGGATGTGTGGGGAACTGCATGTTGATAGTAGACTCTCTTAATGCACAATATAAGTTTCTAATTATATAAATGGTTTGAAATCTTGAAGACTATTGCAGCCCACATCAAATTGACAATGGGACCTGATGATACCAAATTTCACATGTTCACAAGTCAGTATTTTTGACTTGAGGAGAGAAAAAATGGAGAGAATTCTTCCAAGAGAAACTTTCTGAGAAAAAAAAGCCTTATATTTTAGGCACCTTTAAGGCTTTTTTGGGCTCCGAATAGTGGGCCTATAATTTGATTTGATCTTGAGCCGTAAGCTTATTTTCAAGAAAATTATATATTCATCTCAAACTAATATTCAACTTGAAATGTCTTTGATTAAAAATTGCATCAGCGTCCTTTTTAAACTATTAAAAATTTGCAATATCCCTCCGATGACAAGAATATCAATTAATTAAAAAATAAAGAAAAAGTGGTGACCCATTGCTGCTTCTTTTTTTCCTTGAAGTTTTAGGAGTATTTTTATTTTATAGAAAATATTTTTAAGGGCCTTTTTGTCTCTTTGCAGGACAAAAGGGGTAGATTACAAAATTTTTGTAGCTCGAGTGAATGAGGAAGAGAAAATTGATGCAATTTTTAGTTTGAAGGCATTACAAATTGAGCGTTAATTTGAACGGAGTTTTTGTACTTTTTTCCTTGTTTTATTTTCTTATTAGGACTAGTCTAGAATATCCACACCGTAGAAGCCTATACCATTGAACCCATAGCCATTTAGCTTAAATTGCCCTAATTTTTGTGACAGACCCCAATCCGAATTTTTACCAATCCTAGAGTTTGATAACCAATTTAATATTCTTTCTAAGAGTCAAAATATGAGAGCCACTTTTTTTTTTCGAGTCTATAACTCAATGTCGATCAATTTGATAATTGGCACTTCATATTTATAACACGAATTAATGTGCACAAAAAAGGGCACGTAGGCCAAGGTAACTCTAGCAGCAGTAATTCCCTTTTCCTCTTTGAATAGAGAAATAATAATAATAATAATCTGGTAGTTGTATGACAACCAAACTTGGCAAGTAACTATTGCAACACTCCTTTGCTTCGCCCTTTTGTGGCATGGTGGCAGTGCATTGGGTGGCCTATTAGGCCTGTTATTGAATCAATGATTTAACAAATGAGTAATTCTATTTTTTACATCTATTTATTACACCCATTTCACACTAATTGATGTACACATTTTAAGTATTTTTCATGCTAGCCACTTAACATAAAAATAAAAATAAAAAATCACTTAAAACATGTCACATCAATTAATGTAAGTCACTTCAATTGATGTACTCTCGCACGAACTCTAATGCAGTTTGGACAGCTCCAAATAGGGTTGGTGCGAGGCCCACCTGCCTACACTAGTCCTCTCTAGGAAGGCTACCCTAATTTCCCGTCTCTTGAGCTCCAAGTGCAAGACAAACTACCAAAACGATCTTTCAGAAATGTAACAACTTTTTTAAAAAACAAAATTGAATTAAAATTACAGTTCACTTCTCTTGAAAATAGGGAACATTAGGAAGACGAAGATATTTAAAGAGGAAATGACAGTTATCTATCATAGTTAGAAATAAGCACAAGAAATGCATGTTTATTAACCCCAGAACAAGGAACTGAGCAAGAGCATCATTTCCTGTTCCCATCAGTAAATTTGATACTAAAGTTTGCATCTTTCTATTCAGTCAGGCTGCATTGCACATATTTACTACTCTGAGCACTAGAAAATGTTCACTCAGCTAGCTGGCGGGTGCAATGGGTATTGGCTACTGCCTCACCTCTTCTCCTGAATGGCCTTCATAATGTGGTAGGCTTCTCATCAAATCCCCAGAACTTAGCAGTTTTTACGTCATCCTGGGCCATCAATCGTGAAAACTCCTCATGATCGTAATTTAGGGTTGCTTTTCCCCCAAACTCGCTCGGAAGGTTTTCTACATCAAAGTATGTCTTCATGAGCTCCACACTATCTTTACTTTTGGGGTATACAAACTTCACCTTCTGAAATGTCTTAGCATCCAGGAAGTACTTGACAGCCTATAAAAACCGAGAAAGTAGCACAAATTACTGAAGGATCTAAATCAATCTGAGAATGACAATACCCAAGCCCGACAAGAAATTTTACATAATAATTTGCTTCCATGCCATGATTGATAAACAGGTTCTTGAAAGGAGGAAGAAGCAGTAATTGTTAAACTTCAGTCCAACGGTACAAGGAAACAATAATATCTATGTAGCAAAAAACCAAAATGAAAACAGAGCAGGAGATCAAACCTTCCAGAATGCCTGAAAAATCCTTGGTGGACTATACAGAAATGCAACAGCAAGCCTCTCGGGGTAGTGATTTTGTAAAATGTTAATAATATCACGGGCTGTTTTAACGGAGAGACTGGAGTTCAATGAAAATCCAGTGAAATCTATCAGCCACGACATTTGTTCTTGACCTTCAGGAAGGTTCAGGATAGCATTTTCTAAAAGATAGACTAAATGGCGAACATTATCCTCTCCTGATGTGGTGTTCTGACAAATGGGAAAAAAAAAGAGTTAACTAATTGATTCATAAAAGCCAAGAGAAAGTAACACACCTTACAAAAGAAAATCGTCAGACCAACCTGCATCCCTGGCCTCATTATAAGCACAGTCCTTCCAAGACGATCGTGAAAATCTGCTCTGGACACTTTGCCAGTCTCACCTTCGTGGGCTATTTCATGCTGGACAATATCATCTTTCTAAAGTAAGGCGAGGCTTAAATAAAACAGTATTGAAATATTAGCATCAGTAAGTGCTACATGTCACAGCCTCGGTCATCACATGCATGACATGGAGAAAGGGTAATAATATATTGGCTATTGCAAAAGCAATTTAAATTCTGAATGTAGCCATTCTGTAACTGGCATTTCCCCCAATGTTGACTACTCTGAAAGCTTCTAATTAGTAAATAAAGAATTAAGGTTTGAAAATTAGACTTGAAACGATATAGAGATTAACGACTCTGTGATGCAAGGGAGGAGACACGAATTTTAACAAAGAAAAAATAACTAAAAGTATAAAACAACCATAAAATTACAACATACGTAATTCTAGTTTTTGCATGTCGTCGAAAACATGTAAAAAATTCAGTACTTACCCATCGAATTTCTTCAGGCTTATAAGCGGACCTCCACTTGAATGTCTCTTCCAACATTTTCTTTGCCTTATCAACATTCCAGTTCCGAGCTTCTAAATATCTCCTCAGGCATGCATCAGTGCAGAACTTTAAACTACGTCCAGATAGAGGTCCAAGAGCAGTCCTGAGTTCATTGACCTGTTTGTAATATGCCTCATTAAGTGTCTATTTCATTATGTTATGAAAACCTTCAGCTCTATTATGAACAGAATCATCATAATAGAGAGCAAACTTGGTGGCAATCAATAAAAAGGAGAAGAAAAATCAAAGATAAATGCACTCTGCCCTAGAATGATGTCCAAGTAGTTTAATAACCTTTGCATCTTTCTGTGAAGAGTCATTCTCTTGATGATTCTGAGGGTGCCTTCTCAGTAGATACATGATGGCTGCCAAATGAGTTCACCTACAAGATATAACACTCAACTAAGACAACATTAAAGCTTCCAAGCCAACATTTTTACTTTCTTTGGACAATCTAATCATTGTTTCCATAATATATCAACTTAAAAATGCAAGTAGTAAAATGCATTAGCTACAGTAAGGTTGAGAGAGTAGTGAAGCGGTAAAGCAAACCAACATCTAAAAGTAAACAGAATGGTCCAAAAAACTGAAATATCTTATACAGTGAAATTCGATATCTCCTCAACCTCAACCTATAATAACACCTTTTCGCATACTAATTATTCCCTCCCAACCATCAGCAATTCAATGTCATCTCACTTGATTATGTCCATAATAACATAACTTGGGACAAGACTATAATGTTTATATCTATAAAAAAAATAAATTTCAATAAAATAAAATAAAAAATGAACTCCTCAAATTATCGACCATGCATAAGGAAAGAAGCCAATTGTTCAGAACTAGAGGTCGTAATTCGTGCTCAAGTGTCGTGTTCGGGTCATGTCGATACATGGGTATAAGATTATAAAAGTTAACCTTAATTCGATCGATTTAATTAAACGGGATAGATCCCTCAACTATAACCACTAATTTTGTGTTGAATTCATGTTAGATTCATAGATCCTATCAGAAATTGTCGGTCCTAAATATCATGTATCATGTTCGAGTCATATTAAAACATGGATATAAGATTATATAAGCTAACCTTAATCCGACCCATTTAATCAAATGGGACAGATCCCTCAACTATAACCCGTTAATTTTGTGTTGGGTTCATGTCATATTTATAGATCATATCAAAAATTGACAACCTTAAATGTCACATATCAAATTCAAGTCATGTTAAAACATGAGTAGAAGACTATGAGTCATGTTACACATTATTCTCCCAACCATCCCTTTTGCAAATCTACAATTAGATTTGTGGGACCAACATGTGGGTTTCACAAATCAAATGGTGGATTCACCCATCTAGTGTACAGAGATGGGTGAAAAATTGGATGATGAATGATGTTGATCATTTCTCATAGAAGTATATAGATCAACTATAATTCAACTTATTTAATTAAACATGTCAGACCACCCATCCCGAAACTGCTTAATTTCATGTTGAGTTTGTGTCAAATTTACGGATTGTATCAAAAATTGTCAACAAGCTATTACTAGCTACTCATTTTTTTTAGTAAAAAAAAAAATTTAAAAAAAAAAATTACTAGTTCTTTGATCAGCCTACTCCATTTGACCCTATTCATCCAAACCATCTGTTGCCCTCAGCTTTGACTCTGACCATCGCAGCAAATCCAGAAGCGCCATTCCGGCCCGCTGTCTCTTGGAGACAAAAATGTCACATATTTTGCCAATGAGACAGACAATTATAAAGCCTTAATTTCACAAAAAAACAATGGGAAAGCGAGAATAAGCAACACAACTAAGAATTTTGCCAGATGGACTTTTATAATTTCCCAAAACTATCTCGACGTTGACCAACAATAGAACCATAACAACACCAACAACCACAAAAAAAATTCAGCTTAGTTGATAAAAATAACGAAGACCATATTCTTTTCTTTTCTTTTCTTTTCTTTTCTTTTTTTTCTTTTTTTTTTCTTTTTTTGGCAGAAAAACTCAATCAAGATCTTTGAAACCCAAATCCCAGAACAACATTTAGACGTCTTTGGGCATCAAAAAAGGAGTTCAAGAAACTTCTTAACACATTATACACAATGAAAAAGAGCAAGATCCACTAACAAACGAATAAAAAGATTTAGCTACGAACATTCAACACGATACCAACCCAGAGAAATCAACAAATAAATAATCTAGAAAAGTAAGGGCAGAGAAGTGAGCCATAGATCGACTTCAAATTGATAGACAAAAGGCTTGCATACAAATTTACAATCAGGACAAAGGCTCAAACTCTTTTTACGTTTAGCTGATATAACGTACCTGGCGAAGCGGAAGAGTGGAAGAGAGTCTGAGCCCCTCCCTCAGACTCTGCTTTCCGAGCGTTTTGGGCAATGAATAACGACAGGGCGTATGATTCTGTTTTGGCGAGAATATAGAGGCCGGAGGCAGAGGGCACCTTTTTTCTTTTTTATTTTCTAAGCTCGGATGGCGCCTTTCCGTTTGGCTGTGTTTTGTCCTCAAGAGAATGACATTTACATTAAATTCTCTCGCCTTTCTGTTTGTAAACACTGTGTAGGTTTCTTTTTTATTTATATCAAGTGGCCTAAGGCCTTCGAGGACTGCGGCCACCGGAAGGGTCTACTCTACTTGCCGGTGGAAACGCAATTTCTTTTTTCCTTTTGTTTTAAAGAAAAATAGTTTTAATTTTTAAATAACTTTTTTTCTTTTCTTTTCTTTTCTTTTTTGAAGATGGATTGTCCCACCATAACGAAGAGGGATTCTGTTGGGCTACACATATCTATGGAATGCCCGCCATAAAGGAGATGGGACTGTCCCACCATATTTCTTCACTTGGTTTAGGTATTGTTTTAAGTTTTAATTCTACATTTAATTTTACTTTTTCTTTCTCTTAGAATGTTTAAAATTAAATATAGACCATTGATTTACGCTATATAAGCCAAATCCTTTTATATAGAAGTGTCGGATGACAATCATTTATGGATTATGTTGAATATTCTATTTCCCTTCTTTTATGTAAAACATGTCCAAAAATATATATATATATTAGGGAGGAATTTGGCTTGGATTTTGTAAACAAAAATTTAAAAAATAATAATAATAAGATAGTATCTTTTATGATTTTTTTTAATTGTTCAGATTTAATTTAAGTTTTTTTTATGAAAATTGAGAGACTAAAAACCACAATAAACGTGATGTAGTTTTTTTAGAGTACCAAAACCAAATATCTATGGAGGAGTCTCATTTTAAAAGGGACATACATTTCTAAACAAATATTAATATTATTTAATAGATTAGTATACAATTGTTCTTTATAAGTGCTATATTATTAAGTTATACGACAGTCTTATAATAATATATTAAATAGCAATGAGATACCAATAATACAAGAAAAATGGTCACCAAAAATCACTTGTCCCGGATGGTGGGAACCAAAATATGCTTCAATAGCTGGCGTTGTAGGTGGGAATAATGTACCTCATCTCTTCAAGTTTTTTTTTTTTTTTTAGCAATAAAGGTAATTAGCACCTATATTGATCCATCGATGGTATCTCTTCAAGTAATTGGACTGGAACGTTTCTCTACGACAATTATGTGGTCCATTAATGTTTCCTCCTCTAAACCACACTCACCCGATCTAGATATGCAAGCTAAATTCTCATTCTTCAACTCTCTTTCTTTTTTTTTTTTTTCATGTAAGTAATTATAGACAGAATGAGTAAAGTGAAAAATACACAAAGTTGAACTTAAAAATCAAATGAGTAAATTGAAATTATATGATTCCTCAAGAAGTTACCAGCAATAAATTTACAAGTAATGCTAAAAGTCACTTTTATGCCATTCTTGTGTCTTGTGGCTCTTAAAATTATCATTAGGTTTGTAATTGATCATTATTAGATTTTGATTAAATTGTGATTTTTTTTTACTAGAAAGTGATTCACTTAATGTAGTAAAAGCAGTATAGGCATGGGAGATAAATTTGAGCCCCCACGGGCAGATTGTGGAGGAAACTAGAGTTGTACTTAATTCCCTCAGAAGTTGGATGATATGTCATGTGGGGAGGGATGCAAACCAAGTGGCACGTACACGGGCTCGCCAAGAACACGACCAAATTTTCTAGACCACAGAGCAATTTGCCTTTTCTGTTTAGAGTAGTTCCCCTACTCTAGATTAAAACGTTATGAAATGAAATGAATTTTTCTCAAAAAAAGAAAAAGAAAAAAAAGAAAAGTCACATTATTTTTAAAATGACATAAATAATTACTCATAAATTTATTGAGTAATTTGAAAGAACCATTTGGTGATGCAATAATGCCGTTCATTTATTAAGGACAAAGTCATTATTTTTTATTAGCATTGGACCACTCTGAAGGGCCAGAAGTTGAATTAGATGATATTTTAATTATACTAGGTGCACGTTTAATTGATTCTAACAACCATAATTTTCTGATTGTTTATCTTGCTGCTTAGTGCTCATTTTCAAAAGGTTTGCTATTCTTTCATAGTATTTCTTTGGTATTTCTCCTAATCTTATGTACATGATTTAAGAAAAATAAAATTGTAGTACCATTTTTTGCTAACAAATTAATTTTATGAGTTAATAATTAGGTTCTAATGCTTTAAAACTTGTTTTGGATTTAAAACTAAAAACGTAAGGGTGGAAGGTTAACCTTTAGGGATGGTATCACCCAAAATAAATTTAATCATCCTAAATTTGATGCTAATGCCTCAATTTTGATAATACCTCACAAATTTGGTGCTAATGCTCAAATTTGGTACTAATGCTAAAACCGATGGTGGCCATAATTTTATTTTTAAATTATTTTATCATAAGTTTATAACGCCAGGAGAACTATGAGAACCCTAACATTTTCCTTTTCAAAACGTCTTAATATGAACGCTCAATTATTGAGGTATGATCCAATAAAAATATCAGTCATATCTATGAAGAAAGTATTTGTCTCTCCAATACATGCAGCACTATTCCCTTGAGGCTTGAACATCACAGGAATTTTCTACTTCTAAATACACCAGGACCGTTGCATTCTGATTCAATTACTTGTGATTATAATTCTCAAGCTTTTTTGCTTTTTTGCTTTTTGCTTTTTTCATGTCATGATTGAGAATTATAAGGGAAATTCGGTTGTGATTATGATGAAATTATTGTTTATTTAAAAATGAAAGATTATCTACAAGTTCTTTTAAAAAAAAAATTATATTTAACGAAATAAATAAATATTTTTTTTAAAAAAAAATAATTATTTTGTAAAACATATAAATGTAACTTATAATTTACTTTTTCACTCCTCCTGTCAATTTATTCAAATTTTAGGAAAAAAGAGTAATACAAATATGAAATTATATCCTAATTCCTTCTTTGTGCGTGCTTTGTTTCTAAAATGAGGTGTGATACGGTCATAATTTAAATCCAACTAAAATCCAACTTTTAGATCCAATTTCTCGGCTCTCTCTCCATCCCTAACTGTTTTTTTTTTTTTTTTTTTAAAGGCCACTATGAGAAAAGTTGAGTCTTAGTTAGGTTTTATTGTGACTTTATTATTTTTCTTCTAGAATTAGGATTTTATAAAAAATATCCAATTAATTATAATTGATGAATATTTTTATATATTTAAAAGGTAAAAATAAAATAAAATACTCATAAAATATAATTAACTAATATTTTTCAGTTAGTTTGAAATTGAGACCAAGAGTTCCTATTGCATGATTTGAAGAATGTAGGTAATGACTCTTTGCATTTGCCATTTGGATATTTTATTTGTTTCTTACTGCGTGCTTACATATTTTTGTTTTAAAGTGACGCGCGAATCACATTACCCAAAAAAAATAATAAAAAAGCGATGTCCTCGCTGTTGAGCGTGGTTTGTTGAAGTTTGAATTAGATTAGCCGAGAAAATATGAACGAATTAAGTCCGTGGTGAAAGGAAAGGAAAGCGACTGGAAGCCTCTTTTGTCAAACTGTGGTTAAAGTCAAATCCTCCTCTACTTTTCAGGTTCCACGTCAAAAACACGATGAAATCATTTTCATTAATAATGGAGTTGGTGAAGATTTTTATTTCGTTCCATCCACGACGCGTGTCATCCTATTTAGTATTTTCCTTTGAAATGAATATGAAGCGGATCATAAGAAATAAATGATGAAACATTATACTATTTGCTAAGATCTTGTCTATTTCTATTATTAAATCTTCTCACTTATAAGAATCATTATCACATTGGTAATAAATACCCCCAATTTCCTAAGAGCATTTGCAATGGAAGAATTAAATGTCATTTTTATCTAAAATAACTCTTTAAATTAATAAAATACTCTCTACATTGGAAAAGCTAAAAAAAAAAAAATGTAGAATAGATATTTTATTAAATTGGCTAAAAAAAAAAAAGCTACATGTAGCGGCACTATTCAAAGAGCTATTTTCCTAAATTTTCTTCCCACGTCTTTTTTTCTTCCACTATCTCTCTCAAAAATTTTATTTCCACATTTTTTTATTGTTTTCTCACCTGTTTTCTTTTTTTTTTTTTTCAAAATTTTCTCCTACTATTTTTCTTTCACATCTCATTTTTTCCAAAATTTTCTCTTATTATTTCTCTTTCCACATCACTTTTTTTTCTCAAAAGTTGAAAAATAAGATATTTAAGAAAAATACAATCATTATAAAAGAATTTATTTCAATAGGCATGGGTGGGAGGTCAAAATTATTAAATCCTTAAGTGTTTTTTACAAATATGACATGTACATCGACGCCTATCATAAATCCTAAAATTTTGTCATTTTATGCATTACCTTTTTTTTAAAGCCTTTTAGTTTTACAATAAAATATTATTTTTTAAAATTTAATTTTAAAAATAAAATATATTAAAATTAAAAAAAAAAAAAAAAAAAATGAACCATTCATAGGTGGTAGCCACCTTGGGCCATTGGTTTGGCCACCCCTAAACCACCCTCTTTTTTTCTTTTTTAAAATTTTAATATATTTTATTTTAAAATTAAATTTTTAAAAATAATATTTAAAAAAGTTGTTGAAAAAAATAACGAATTAAATTCCACTAAGGATTTTATGATCCCAATATCTTTTTATTTGTCAAAAAAACACCCACATTTAATAATTTTGGACCTTCAACCCATCCTATCTCTACTAAATTTTATAAAAAAAAATTAAATGATATAGACAAAAATATAACTAATCGGATGTAGGAAGCCATTAAAAAGTCATTAGCTAAACTAGATAAATTGAGTTTTGATGAGTTATTTTACATTAAAAAAAATAGTTCTTCCATTGCAAATGCTCTAACATCTTTGGATAAAGATGTGTCTTACCCGAAAAACAAATAAAACAAAACGTTTACATGGCATATGTATTTAATCCATAATGGGCACACCGCACGTTTGTCTTTTTTTTCTTCTTCTTCTTCTTTTGAAGGGAATAAGTTCACATATTTATTTCAAACTACCACACAACTGATAATGATCACAAAAACTTTCTATTAAATATATTGAGAGAAAAGAGAGAAAGCTAAACCATATAAGAACTACAAGTAATATATTGAAGAGTATTACAGAAGAATTTATTTAATTATAGAAAGGTTATGAATGATAAACAAAAAGCCTTAGAAAATAATATAAAATATTATAACATTTTCAATTGCGATGATGCCTCCCTTAAAATATCCAAAAATAAATAAATAAATAAAATCATTGTGATGCATCATGTCCATCTACTCCTCAAGTTGAATAACCCATTCGTCCACCTCATCAAATGGAATAACAAATGGCATTGAAGTTAAAGAATCAATTATTCAGGAACAATCCCATTTAAATAGGATTTCATGAGAAACATTTTGGCATGTGTCTTGTGTCGGTGCACATAAGATACAAGTTGAGAGAGTAATACATTTTTAAGAGCATCTATAGTAACCTTTTCAAATTTTACTCTTCAAAATAATCAAAAGTATACTTCTAGTTATTTTAAGAGCACCATTTTTAGAGCACCATTTTCAGTCTCACTACTTTAACAATTCACTTTCACTATTTCATTTAAATATTATTTTCTAAAGATTTATTTATTCTTTCTCTAACTTTTATATTTTTGAATGTTTATTTTCCTAATAGTCTATTTTACGAATATATCTTATTCTAACGGTAATATTTTTAAAAATAGTATTCTTATGATATGTTAAACAAAAGAAACCAATAAAACATAAAAATTGTTGTGTTCTGAAAGTTTTAATGTAGCTGATCGATGTATGTACCTATGTTATTACATTTACCCTTTGTTTGATAGTCAAGAAAAGGAAAGGAAATAAGGAAAATTTAAAAACTCCTCAAAAACCGCAAAACATAACTCAACAAACCCAAATAATCGCATTGCTAATTTTTTTCAAATGAGTTTTATAATTTAAAAATAGAATTTGAAATGTAAATAACAAAATAATTATAAATTTCATAGGAATAATTTAAAAAAAAAAATTATAAGCAGCTAAATATTATTAAAAGAGAACAAAAATGAAACCTAGGTAGACATAATAAGGAGAGAGAAATAAAAAAAGAGAGAAAATATATTTGTTTAATGAATAGAGAGAATACTAAATTTAATGTTTGAAGATTTACTGTTTATTGTGTTGTTATTATTATTTTTTGTTAAAATAGAGAGGTTGAAAAGTGACATTTTAAGCCATTTTGGTTGAATTGCCTCTTCAAAATAACTAAAAAATGGTTTTGAAGAGATTGTAATGGATGCTCTAATTATTGATGTAAGTTAGGGACGGGTTTAGGGGGGGGACTGAGAGTGGCCCTAGTCCCCCCAAATCACAAGAAAAAAATAATAATTAAGGTGAAACAATATGACATCACGAATTTCGACAACATTCTATAATTGCAATATTAGAGCTTTAAATTCAAGTTTATTGTCAATTTGAGGCCCTATAATTTTAATTTTAATAATTATATCAATCTTAAATTTTAATTTTGATATCATTCAATGACATATTGACCCATGTCAATGAATTATAAAATAATTGTAAACAAATTATAGGACAAACATTTTTCTTTGAAATAGAAGAGAGAGACCTCTATGCCACTTTAGAGACACTAATCCTTAAAATATTTTGAGGATCGATGCTATTGTGTTGTTCTTTTGTTTCCTTGTAAGATCGACACGACTATCTCATTCACAGGGTCAGTGATGTTTATTGGGCATTTTTGGAAAAAATCTTGTCTCATTATAAAACGATAGAGTTATGGGAACAAAACTCTAGACAACAAGAGCATTAAGCTCTAAATCAATAATAGAAAAAATACAAGGCAGGCATTCCTCCGTCCAAACTTTCTCTTGAGGCGTAAGTAGTGCGTTCTTAGCTAAAACATGAGCTGCCATATTTGCATATCTTTTCACATGATTGACGTCCCAGCTGCGTCTTGATAAGATTATGGCTAAAACATGGCTACTGGGCCTTTTAGTTCAAGTGATAAGATCATAAAAGATGATTGAGTTTACACTATGTTTTAACTTTGAATCTCATACCTAGTAAAATTAAATTGCCTAATGCATATTAAATATTGCCGACGTTCCTTAAGCTTTTATAAGTACTACCCTTTCAACAAGTACAGAAGCATGATAAAATTTCGATGTAAAATATTTTATACATGACCATTGTGTTTTGAGTACTCACACTCAGGTGGTTAAGACGAAAACGAGATGTAGTATGAAATTAAAGAATGAACGAACGGTTAAATTTAATTTAACTATCTCATTTGATGTTTATTGGGTATTTTTGGAAAAAATATCGTCTCATTATAAACGATAGAGTTATTTAACAAAACTTTTTGACAACAAGATATTAAGCTTCTAAATCAATAATAGAAAAATACAAGGCATGCATTCCTCCGCAATCTTTCTCTTGAGGCGTAAGTAGCGTTTTTAGCTAAAACATGAGCTGCCATATTTGCATATCTTTTCACATGATTGACGTCCCAGCTGCGTCTTGATAAGATTATGGCTAAAACATGGCTATTGGGCCTTTTAGTTCAAGTGATAAGATCATAAAAGATGATTGAGTTTACACTATGTTTTAACTTTGAATCCCATACCTAGTAAAATTAAATTGCCTAATGCATATTAAATATTGCCGACGTTCCTTAAGCTTTTATAAGTACTACCCTTTCAACAAGTACAGAAGCATGATAAAATTTCGATGTAAAATATTTTATACATGACCATTGTGTTTTGAGTACTCACACTCAGGTAGTTAAGACGAAAACCAGATGTAGTATGAAATTAAAGAATGAATGAACGGTTAAATTTAATTTTATAATGCCCAAACCTACCAATATATATATACCACTATAATAATTATGATTTTTTTGTATTAGTTAACAACGATTAATCTAGATATAGATTTTTTTGTATTATTTAACAAGTATATATACCTCAAGGCTTTTTGGTGATTTGGTAGAGAGAGGAGAAAATGATAATGCTTCTTTCTTCTAAGCAAAGTAACTAGAGTAGGGAGACTCAAAATACTCCAATTTTTTCTAGTCCATGGCCTGGCACTGCTCAAGTCAGATCTATCTTTTTTTTGTTGATCTAAGTTATATTTCTAGATCTTGCTCCAAATCTAGTTTTCTTTCTTAGATGCTTTTCATCACAAGATGACCCATGCGACCACAACCACTTAATTGTGAGTTTTTTAGTTTTTTTAGTTTTGTTTTTGTTGTTGTGTAGGCTACTCTTTCTTCTATATAAATCAAAAGTCAATGAATGGGACGGAGCTACAAGAATAGTTTTTTTCTTGTAATAAGGCATCTGGCCTTGGTTGTGGATGGTTTAGTCTCCCTTATTGTGGAGTTTTGTTAGGGGCTACACCTATATATTGCTTCTCTGCATGCACTTATCATTTATAAAGTCACACTTTTTTCCGGAAAAAATGGTGCTCCGTATCCCCACTCAATCGGCATTTCCCAGAAAGCTTTGACTGTCAGCTTCACACGTAAACTTGTCAGCTTCCACGACCCCTCGGATATTACCGACAGGATGAATCGACTCTTTAAAAAAAAAAGCAAAGATTAATCAAATGATTAATTGAAAGTGGACGTCAACATTATTAATTAAAATTTCAGGCTCATTTCATAGTTGATAGTTCCATTGGATTAGAGTCATACAGATCGGCGCTCGTATCGGAGACTAAATAATACGCTGGAATCGAGTGATGCAATCACCTCGAGGTCCATTGGGGTGGCGACCACTCCTTAAGTCGAAGGAACAAAGAATATTGGGGGCTTCTGACTCTGAGAAAGGTCTTAAGCTTTAGAAAATCCACAGGCGCCGCTGAGGCCAATAAACAGGGACCGGAGAATGTGGTGAAGAAGAAGAAACGATCTTCGTGGCTTCCTGATCCTGATAGGAGGTGGCCCGTGCAAGGGTGGTGATGTAATAATACCAAGTCAAGGAGGATGAAAGGGTAATTTCAGTTGTAGGAGTTTCTTGGATGAAGATAAGCATTGCGAGGGAATTTGAGCTGTCAATGGAAGTATTACACGCAAAAGTTTAAGAAGAAAATTCAACTACTCCGGGTTATGTGGTCGTGGAATCTGCAGACAATATTCCAGTGTTCGCTCAAATATTTGTTATTGTTTTATAATATGAACAAATGATTTTGATTTCTTTTTTTTAACAAACGAGCTCATAAGTCTAAAATGGTGAGGCATGAGAAGGCGTGAGGTTCGATGGTTCATGCATTTGAATAGATATTCTATTTCTGACTTTTTCCTTCTCTTTTTGAGCTACATTTATTCTCCTTTCTCACGAAAAAGTTCTGTATTTGATGTCGATGCAAATATAAATAGATCTGGATCCTCTCCGGTTGAATATAGATGTAACACCATTGTATATAGTAGGGGTGTTCAAGTTATAACGTTATTGCAATAACAGAATCCGCTTTTAGGCGGTTATCGGATTTTCAATAACCGCAACCGCCTCCGCCTAGGCGGTTAGCGGTTATTTTATAACCGACGGTTAGCGGTTATTCAAACCGCTAACAAGTGGTTATAATCGCTTTAAAAATTGGCTTTTGGGCTTTTTATATTTAGTTCATTTTCATATATTTGGGCTTATTTCACACTACAAACCACTCACGAAAGTTTGAAACCAAAATCAAAACATATTACAATCAAAACCAAAACCAAAACATACTACACTGAAAGTCAAACCAAAACTAAAACCAAAATGTTCAAAACATACTATAAAGTTACAAACCACTGAAAGTCTGAAACCAACAAATGCAAACAAACAGATATTACAAGCCTTCAACACATGGTATAAAATCCTTGAGCCAAAGCAAATGGAAGCAAATATTACAAGCAAAACAAATATTACAAGCCTTCAACAAGAATAGTTTGTGCACAAATCCTCCAACATTGTCGTTTTGTATTTTTTATATATTTAAGTTATTTAACTAATATAAATAATATATATATTTATATAATTATATATAAATAAAAGCGGTTAGCTGTTATAACGCTTTTCATACCCTAAAACGCTTAACTGTAACCGCTTTAGGCGGTTAGCATTTTTATAACCGCTTTACAAAGCGGTTAACGTTATGATTATTAAAAAGCGGTTAGCAGTTAGCGAATTTATAACTGCTCACTTTGAACACCTAGTATATAGTAACATATTAAATTTGATAATAAAATAGTATCTTCATTTCACTTATTCCACCACTCAAACACAACCCAACGACTAATATCTGATGTTTGTAACATTCTTGATTTAATCACCCAACTATTTTAGAACTTTTGTTATTAATTGAGTGATTGGGATTGTATTATCTCCATCTTTTTTTCGTTTACCAAATTCAATGTTTATTAAATGTGATAATAAAAAAACCACATTGTACTTCTCCTCCAAAGTGTCACAACCTAAGTAAAATAAAACTACTCCTCTCTCTCAAGCTAGGGTTTCATCACTTTAGCTTTTCCTCCAAAGTGCCACAGCCTCAGGGGAGGAGGGTTGGCCATCGGTTGCCTCCCTCTTCCCCCTGCCCCCTTTGCAATGGGCACTAGTTTATTTACTTGATGCCCCAAGTCCTGGTGTCCCTCCTTCTATTTCCTCTTTCTCCATCATCTACCTTTTGCGGCGTTCTTATCCCCTTAGGTGCTAGCTATTTACTAGATGACCTAGTCCCGGCCGCCTCCCTCCTCTATCTGTTTTCTCCTTTGCAACTTCTTCCACAGTCGTCCCTGTTGGCAGTGTTTTCCTCCTCTGGGTTGGGTTTGGAGCAGGATCGGCTAAATCCGCCTTCGCCTATCCTTTTCGCTCGGCCGGATCTACCATCTTCTACACTAAATCCGTCGCTCCGACTGATTTTTGTGGGTGCTGCCTCCGTGCTAGTTTTTTCGCTGATTATCGCTTGATGCATGTCCTATACGCGTCCCCGCCGCGCCAAGCTTCCACCACCACCTCTTTTAGCAATTTTCGGCCAACTCGTGCCCAAGCATCCCTCCAACTATTTTCTTTGTTTGTATTTGCTTTTCCCTATTTTGCTTTGGTTTCCTAGTAGTTTTTTTGTCTTACTGTTCCTTTTATTATGTATATGTTTTGTATTTGCTTGTTATTTTCTTGTAGTTTTTGGCTTGTTGTTTGATTTTTCTGTAGCTTTGTCAATCTCATCTATGTCTGTTTCACCATCCTCCATCCACTGCCAGGGCCTTTTTTCACACCTCCACTGCGATGAGCTTTCAACGCCCTCCATTGTACAGTTTCGGCTTGCACGTGATCGGCTTTTATTTTCCTATATTTCTATTCTTTATTTGCTTGTAATATGTCATTTCTCAATTGGCCTGCTTTTGAGTGTGATGTTTGGTCTAGACTTTTAGGTTGTGGATGTAAATTTTATACTGACTTTGGGGTTGAGGAGGACAAGTGTTGGCTTAGGGTTCTTAGCCCTTATTGCCAAGAAATAATTGCTACCTATGCATTAATTGGTTATGTTTGGTACAGGCTGTATTTCATTTGTTGATTGGCCATAGGTTAATGGATCTGTTTTGAGAGTATAAACTATAATACGTCTTGTCTGACGTTGGTATCTTTGTAATTAAGTGACGGATACTTTAGGGCTTGCCCTGTATTGTAAGAGCTTTGCTCTTAATCTTTCATGAATGAGGCTAAGTTGAATTTCTTTCAAAAATAAAAAATAAAATAAAATAATCCAAGCACAACACCCACAAAGTTAAATGTGACTTTTTTTTTGACATGTCCACATAGGAGAGAGGAAGGGGATTCGAATTAGTAACCTCCGTTTCATTAGGTATGGTTTCATCGATTGAGTTACCTTTCGAAGACTAGTTAAATGTGACTTAAAGTATATTTAAAGATTAATATTTCTCTTCATACTAATTTATCACATTAATTTAGTAATACTTGGCATAATGTGTTTTAAGGGATTCTCCTATTAGCCACTTCAGAAAAAAAAAAAACACTTATAAGTGTAATAAATTAATATGAAAAATAATATTTCCTCATATTTTCCTCCTCGTACATTCAAGGGAATGAAAGGATTGTTATCAATCTAGTGATCAGGAGACAAACACAAAAGGGAGTGTACTAAGAGGTCTAATTGCGATTAAGTCATGATGAAAGTAGGGCCATCAATTCATCAGAGAATATATATATATATATATATATATATTTTCCCCATACAGAAGCATAGACGGCTCATCTTCAACCATGTAACTTACAAAGAACCAATGGAAGTCAAAAATAAAAAACAATTCTATTGTTATACTGTAATATACATATAGGTAAGGCACAAAAAGCATGGCGAAGTTTGGCTGTGCATTGACTATATATATAAATTAAAACAGTGATTTTTTTTTTTCCTCTTTATTTTAGCTTAAAAAATTTTTTTTCTATTACTAAAATAATAGCTAACTAAATGTAGATTTGTTGCCCATATAGGCCATATTTACATAACAGCTAGCAAAATAAACTCTAAGCTCTAAATGCATACAGCCATACAAGAATCAAAAAGATCTGGGCGGATTCGAACCACCATCCTCTCGAAGCCCAATGGGGCACGAGCGCTCTTCCGTTTTGAGCTACAGATCTATCGATAGATATCATTATTCTATTATCAACCATTCGTGTCCTTATTTATTTATTTATTTTTTTGGATTCCCACTTTCTTTTCTAATTTTAACTTTTTCGAAGGCTTAAAACAATACACCTCAATAAATAATGCCGACTATACTTTGGGGTTTAAAGGCATATCCAATATCGCTTGGTTTAATTTCTGATGTAACAATTTCATCGATAACATTTTTTAACACTCAACTCACTAAAATACTCTACATACCTAAAACAAGCAAAGCGTTGTAAAAATGGGTTTTAAGAAATGAGGAACGTAAAGAAAGAAATGCAAGGGTTATAGGAATGCACGCACAAAAAGATAAATGAAATATTAATCATGTTCAACAACCTCCTAATTTTTGTTTTAAAAAATACCGATTCAAGAGTTAAATGAGAAGGTGGCAACATTATAAAATTGTTACAGCACACATATGTAGCTTTCCACATATAATGAAAGTTCAAATAACGAAGGCGAAATATATATCAATGGGGTTCGGCTTAGCTTTCTATCTGGACATCAATCTCATTCTCAACAAAGATTCAAAATACAATAAAAAATTTCAATCTTAAGTTGATCTATTTCTCACTCCCTACTTATATGCATAACTGTACAACATGCATGCAAAGCAACAAATAAAAGGATTTTTCTTTTACCATTATTTATACAAGAGCAAATTATTAGTAATACTCACAAGACTGGCGTGGGTAAATAGTACATCTGGTAAATATCGGCGCTCATGAGAAAATAATTGATATAGAGGAGCCGAATCTTCGTTTTTGGATGGACAAATTGTTAGAAAAACAAACAATAATTACGCCCCTCTGAAAGCAAACTCAATCCTCTCCAATCCTAGAGTGGAGAGAATCCATTTTCATAGATTACATATCGCAACTTACTTCGAAACTTCTGCCAACTTCAATGTCCAAAAAAATAAAATTCCTTTGCTTGCTATACACTTTTTAGGGGCCATGTTAGCAAAATCAGTGAACATTTTCACTACAGCAAGAATTGAATGAAATAAAAAATAAAATATAAAAATTCTATGAAAAAAATGAATAATACTTGCTTTGCAATAATTTTTTTATTTAAATAATAAAAAATAATTGATGTGACATTAAAAATATGAACCTTGAGATGATTATTTTTTTGAGAAATAATACCAAATCATCATCTTTTGGCAAATAATTGCTATATGATTTGATCTTCCCTAACATTTGTAACAAGAAAAATACAACGAATCACTCCCCCATGGCCTTTGGCAAAGGCAAAAATAGGAAACCTATATTTTGCAACATGGTAACCATTTATATCACATCTATTTTTTTTATACCATTCAAATAACAAAATGACAGAAAACAAAACACACTTTTCCATAAAAAAAATTTTAAAAACTTTCATATTACATCAATCAATTTCTACTGCACTAAAAATACCCAAAGCCTTTACCAAACAATAAAGTCTTCCGAGAGAAAGCAATGAATAAATGACTTGAAAGCAATTTTCTCACGTTCAACCTCAACCAAGACAAATTGAAAAAAAATAAAAAATAAAGAAACCACTCCAAAAAGGATTTATCAAAAGATGAAGACCATTTTTTCGAGCTAGTATGGTAACTTACAACTTTAGATACATTCTATCCTCCAAATCGAAATATGATGTGCCATGATCCTCCCTACCATTTGTAAGATTTTTAAAAATAAAAAATAAAGAAATCACTCCAAAAAGGATTTATCAAAAAATGAAGACCATTTTTTCGAGCTAGTATGGTAACCTACAACTTTAGATGCATTCTATCCTCCAAATCGAAATATGATGTGCCATGATCCTCCCTACCATTTGTAAGATTTGGGAGATAAAATAAATAACAATTTTCCTTCCAAAACATTAAAATAAAAGTAAATTCTCATTATAAAAAATTAAAAAAAAAAAACCCTTTAAAAAGTGATAACCCTTCTTGAGATGTGGTTCGATCTTAATCTACTTTGTAATTTGGTTGAAAGTAAATTTTTTTTGTGGTTTTCTTTGATCTTTCTTCCGTCCCTGATCTAAACAGTGGCATGAAGACAACGACAACATATAAATATGAGAAATGCTATAATAATTGCTACTCCAATATATCTTTCAAAGAAAAATAACGTAAATGCTAAGCAGGTCAAAGATACCGAAGCCAAAAACTGTAGAAGAGCATTAGAACCATGTCACAATTACGATAGACAACTGGGAAGAAAGAACAGGCGAAAAGCTTATATGTAAAATAATATGATACGATGATTTATCACAGTTTTGTCACCTCAAACGACTAGCCATCGATCTGATCTGTAAACATGACAATGTCTAAGAACTGCCACTCAAGACAGCGGATGTCTTTCTCCAGAAAACTCTTGAACAGCAAAATTCTACTCCACGAGTCACCATGTTGTTGATCAACCGCAAGAAGAAACCAACTTGACCGGCATACCAGGATTAGAATCCGTATTGGATTATGAGATCCAGAGACTTGACGATAAAAGGGAAACAAATTCCTTCCTAGTACCACAAGAAGTGGGAACAATACAGCACATCTCACCAAAATTATACAGAGTTACATATAATCACTCCGAACCAAAGGGCTACAAGCCACAATACTCCAAATAAACAGATGTCTTATGTATTAGGGACAACAATTTCCGGTAATTACCCAACCAACTGATTATCTATCAAGAAATGTTTCTTCTGGAATCCATGAAGCTAATTCAAGCTATTATTTAACACAATCATTTACTATTCGTAGCTAAAACGGAACAATATTATCGTATGCAGCTTCAATGATCGCAATATCTTAATGGATTCAACTGTGTTATCACAAATCGCTAATCAAAAGCAGGCCAATGGACGCAGTCAAAAGCCCGTTAGTACTATCTGGAAAGCCATTTTTAAGTAAAAAGTTTAATGATATTCAAATGTTGCAAACAAATATACAATTTCCGGCTTAGCCGTGTTAACATGAGATTGATGAAGCATGGTTTGAGATAACGCTAGATTCAACAGGCAGATCTCGTCGAATTCGTTTCAAAAAGTAATTTTAAGATAACTTGGAAGTATGTATTTCTCTCGGGAAACTAAGAATAGAAACTTGTGCAATTTGAAAAGTAATTCAAGTAAATGAATAAATGTTGTGTGTACCTTTAATCCCCGGAAGTTGATGCAGATCTGAAAACGCTACTACGCTACTGGCTCGGATTGTCTGTGTAAGATTCAGATCAAGCACATCATGATGGATGCTATGGCCAAATCAATGGAAAGAAAGGAAAGGAACCAGCAGAACACGGCGCACCAGAGGAGAGACCCCGGGAAAAAAATATCCCCGTGCGGTCTTCCCTCAAAACCAAAAAACTTGAATCTTTTATTAAGAGATTGGGTGACCTGCCATGCAAGCGCACCTGTCATGGCAAAGGTCGACAACAAATTCAATCATTGACTCGTGCTCCCTGAAACCAGGCCCCTCCTGATTTCTTACGCACACTATTAACAACCGCGATGAAATCTATGGCGATTAAAACGCTAAGAACTTGCTTAATAATCGCGTACAAGGAATAAATATCAATATGAGTAAAGCGATTAGCCTCCCTCCGGAGTAAGAGGCATAGATCACAGCCGATTTGACCAGATACTCCAAACAACGACAGCTAGCCACCGATAAGCAACACCACGTCAGATCTCAGACCGGTATGATTCCCACAGCAGACGATCGTGGATCTCCGCCATAGCCTCAGCCTTTGGATGAAGAAAACAGAACGTGTCAGTGGGAAAAACAAAAAAAAAAAAAATCAAAGCTCAAAGGCTAAGAGATCCATGAAGGAAAACATACCACTGGAAGAGGAGAGATCCGATCCGGAGAAACATTTGCGAAGAATTGGGTCGACGGTGAATCCAGAAAAAAAGAGAGATCAAGGAGGCGGGGACGAAAGTGAATGGATGAATGGTAGGGAGAACCCTAACTTATAGATGAGGTTTGAAAGCTTGAACGGTTGAGATGGACGACTTTTAAGGGAAATCAACGGCAATCGTATAAACAACGTGGGCAAGTAGCTGTCACCCTTTTCCTTCGGGCGGTGCCGTGTCTATCTTACCATCTTAATAAAGTTTGGTTGTTGGCATTGACACGTCGCTGTGCGTTGTTCTTACGCACATCGGAAAATACCATTCAAAATTTGGTGCGTCCATTTTGGTCGAGAGATATCGAAATAGATACTTTAGCATATTCCATTCTATGCTTTCCCTGTTCCTAAGTTGTTCATAAAGAGGACAAAATAAGTAAATAAATAATTAACTGTAGCATGTCACAATGCGTTGCCCTTAGATACATTGAAAACTACCATTTAATCTCAACGGTTGACTATTTTGAAATCATATTCATTTATAAATGAACGGTTATGATAATCTCATGAACTATTTCTTAACCACATCACCCTATTTCGGTCCCGAGGCGTCGCCAGCCATTGTCGGACCCACGGGTTTTTCCTTGTTATTGCCTATACTTTTCTCTTCTTCCAATTTCCCTTCTCTTTGTTTTTCTCTATTTTCTTTGAAATCATTGGTGTTTCGATTAAATACAATTTTTCTTGATGTTGTCTTTTTTAATGAAGAACAATAGATCAAAAATAATTTGTGCAAAAAATATATATAAAATAATATTATATACCATATTATTAACTTACTTTATAGATGTTACACTATTAATAATTTCTTTGATTTTTTTTTTAAACAAATATTAATTCAATGTCATATCAGCCAAATAAGAAGGGAAGAGAATATATTTTTGGTGAGATCTACAGTAGAGAAAATGAATTGTGTTGGGTATACCTACTTATTTTGAGAAAATACAAGCAAATATATAGCTAACTTGAAACACTAAGACGAATAAAAGCTAAAGAAAATTATGAAATGAAAATAGTGGGAATAAGATATAAGGATAAGTATAGGTGGGCAGTCTATAGAGCATGCGATGTTATGATAAACATAGGATAGTATGACAGAATTAGAAGTTGAGATGAAAACATAATTAATAGAACAAAGAGGGAATCATGAAGAGGAAACTTTTGCTGCCCTCAAAGGAAAATAAATATTCTCTAAATAGGAAAAAAAAGAATTAAAATGATGCTTGAAAAGGGAAATGGTATATTTCAAGTGCTTATGAATAGCTTAGTGCTACACATTCTAATTTTTCTTCCAAAAAATGAGTTCATAAATGATGTGACAACATCTCATGAGATTTATTATTTTGAAAAGTGTTACCAACTTATGGAATGGTGATATATCATTTGAGAAAGAATATCTGTAATTTGGTCAAGGCAAAAAAGAGTTTGCTGCCCACCAATAACTGATTGCCAAATCAGCTTTGGAGAAGAACATAAAATGAGAACAAAACACACGATTTATCCTCCCCAAATTGATCAATGCCTTACCAGACAGTAGCACTGGCTTGGCATAGTGCAAATGACAAGAGCCAATTGGCCCAATTCCATCTCCCATCACCTCCTTCCCTCAGTCGACGATTTTCCTGATTGACCCAATTTCACTTCCCTCTCTTGCATATCACAAGTGCCGGGCAACAGGCCCAAAGGTGACTTGCAACGCATAACTAGTTGACCCAACCCTTCCATCAGTTGCCGGAAGACTTTCCCAGAGCGCCTGGTTTGAATCACACAACCTCATTGGCAGTAGAGACTATATAGCAGATCCGATCGTCGGAGAGGAAACTGTGTCAATACCAGCACCCAGAGGACCTTCCCACGTCGGAGCCACCTTCGACAGCCCTTCTCTAACGGCACTAGTTCATCGGTGCTTCTGCCAGTGACGCATAAGAGACCGGCCGCTCACCCACAGTAGCCATGGGGCAGCCACTCCTCCTCACTTGCGGCCTTTCATTTAATTTTGTTTTTTTTTTTTTTATAAAAATAATCATTGATGTTTTAAATCAATAATCAAGTGTAACTGCGTTTATTTTGTAAGCTTTAGTTTGATAGGATTAGGTTAGGTGGCAACTTCTTATTGGTAGCAAAAACCCCCACTTTCTGCCACAACCGGACAGCAACAACTCTCCATTTGAGAACTCGTTTTTAGAAAGAAAATTTGAAATGTATAGCATTTCTCTTCACAATAACAATATTAGGTGGAGTTTCTAAGAGATAGCTCAATCGGCTGAGACCACACTTAATAAAGCGGAGGTCACTAGTTCGAATCTTTCTCCCCCTCTTTGTGTAGACATGTAAAAAAAGAAAAAGAAAAAGTGGGCCAAAGAGAACTATTCAAATTACAGTCTCTACACAATTCGGAGACACGTAGCCAAAGTTACACCCAACTTACAGTCTCTAAACATGGCCATAAATAAGACCCTTCGATTGAAGAAGAATTCTCCCATCTTATTGAAAGATGCCGAAAGGGTTATAAGGGACTAGGGAGAGCAAAGCACTTGGCTAATGGAATTATAATGTAAATAGAAGACGCCTCTTCCTCCTCGAGGAGTTTGGCTACAAGAGATAAATTCTAGCACGCTCTTCAAACTCCGTATTTGTCAAGTTATGATACACACCAAAAAGCACTCAAGATGACTCTTATTATAAGGCACTCAAACTATAAATATTCCATGATCTTGCAAATGAGGTGCTTACCCTTTATAAAGTTTTAATAGATAAATGGACAAGAAAGAATAACTCTATTTTCTGAAAAGATAAATTGTTGTACAAGATAGTTACTTTACTTCTAACTAAAGTAAAATCTCCATCAAGTATTCATTATTGTTGCAAGCTTGGAGATTGCCTCTTGCTTTTCACTACCAGATTGTGGTATTCTGCTAACATTTGATACCATATTTTTTTATTTTAATCAGAGCACTACATGTATAACCAATTGAAACTTTGGTAACAAATAGTCTTTTACCATATGTTACTATGAACTTCTTGATGGTTGATTCTCTAGCTTTGTTAGACAAAATAACTAAATTTTGTGCCCAACAACAGAGTACGAGGGGCAAAGTTGGTGGTGGTGGGGGGCAAAGGGAGTAGGAGTAAGGATATGAGTTAACAAAGAAGCAAGGGCCTTGGAGTAAAGGGAGAGTTGATGGGTGGAGAGGAAGTACAGGTGGAGGACGAGAGAGGAGATGGCCAAAGAGTTTAAGGGGCGGATTGGATCAATAATTGGCATATTTTAGACCCTTCATTAAGGTCTAACTTTTAAAAATTGCATCCCTTACAGCACCAATCTCAATCCAATGAAATTACAGACTAAAATGTTTAAAAATAATAAGACTAGCAACTTAAAGAGTGGGGGCCAAGCCTATAAATTTCAAATGAAAAGGGGAAGAAATTGATGCGGCCTTTGACAACATAAATGGAGCGAAAAAAAAAATACAAAACAAAGCAAATTTCTTCTTAATTACTTTTATTACAGTCCAGAAATGACATTATAAACGAGGCTGCTGAAGATAAATAGAAAGACATTGCGTAAAGCAAATTGACAACAGTAGTCACACAGGGTATAATGGCCATAGCATAACATATTTAAACTGAAATCTAGGAAATCAATAAGGTTGGAATGCAAGGATTTAGATCATACTCAATATCATCACTTCAGACATTGGAAGAATCTGCTACACAACTGAAAAACACCAAAGAAATACAGCTTCCTTACGAATCAAGCCTTCAAGTCCTGCTGGTGCCAATAACCTCACGCTGCTCAACAACTTGTCAAATCTCCAACTAGAGTCAGTATACCAAGCTTGGCCTCGCCACAAGCACATCTAATTGCCTAAAAGCTCATACAGGAATACAATTGATGATCTCTTTGGTAGTAGAAATGCAACAGAAGGCCACCCAGTACACAAGAAATTATCTTCACAACATAGCAACTTGCCCATACAATCAAGCAATCTATATTTGATTCAAGATGTAATGATGTACAAGTGTAATAAAATTCTCCCCATTGCAATATTTTGTTTTTATTTCATCTCACTGTAATACAATATTTAATTTAAAATTTTTAAATTATGAGCCAACATATTCACATAAGTATTGTGGGATAAAAATATATTTGGCATTACCCTTTTTTTCACTGAAAAATTTACTTGAATTGCTGCATGGGAGACCTTTATAAATAATCAATGATTGGGATTTCATAGAGAAACTATAACTTCTTCAGGAAAGAAATAGATATGAATGATACTGCTGAAATGCCCTGCATTTAGATCAGATCTTTTGAAGATAAAAATTTGGAGATTCCTTTACTGTGCTTAAACGCATTGGGCATCAAAAAATCTTTGCGTTGCTACCCTATTTTTGGTCTGTATTACTTGGGGGAACCATAGCAGTGACCTTTTGCATATTACAAAACCCAATACGTTTTACCTTTGAAATACAAAGACCAGTCGATTTGATGAGCTCCTCATATATATATATAGCAAACTGCCAACGGCAAGATTCCCAATAAACCAAAATTAATGTTTATTTTCATTTTCTGTTGCCAAATATACCGAGAATTATACCATTCAGACTCTTCAATCATATCCTCCAGAAGTAAATGAATAGAATTACCACTTCAGAGAATTTCGAAGAAATAAATGACTAATGCATCTAGAGGCCTAGTCTAACCATTTTGAGAACTTATAACCCCGGCAATCTGTGTCTTAAGAGTCTGTTTGGCATAGCAGGATAAAAGAACATTGCAAAAATGTGTCTGGAAGTTTAATAGTGCGTTTTTAACCGAAAAAAGATGTTTAAAAAGTTGAATATATATATTCAACTTTTAAATTAAGGCCAAACAGCAATTACGTTTTCGCTATTTTTTAAATCGGTCGCCAAACGGACCCTTGGCTAATATTTCATTTGCTTTTTTACCTTAACAATTAAAATCTAAAGCTGAATAAATGACTTGGTAAGAGTATACCTTAAAATCCAGGTGAGTGCGAGTGCATCAATTGCAATGGTTGCTCATGTTCCTCAGCTACCCCTTTCATCCGATAAGAAAGCATAGGCGTCGAGAGCTAAAATAGAAATGAACACAGAAAAAGCAGCACACACAGGTGGGGGGACCCCGGGCAAACTCCCGTGCGATCGCTCCCTCGCACCAAAAAAACGTATCTCTTTTATTATGTTTTTTTGCGACCCGCCATGCAAGCGCACCTGTCATGGCAAAGGCCGGACGACAAAGATAAATCAGGACTCAGCCCCCATCAACCTAGGGCCTTTCTTCCAGATATTATCTTATACATCCACTTACATCATCAACCTCTTTGCTTTCCAATCATAGAATTACATCACACTGCCGAAGTTGTGATTGTCAAAAAAACAAATCTGTTGTTGCATTGGCAGTGAGCCACGTGTGGATCCGCAAGAATTGCTGATAAATCAAACGCCGAGACAGCGGATCCAAAAAGCTGCTTCAACACCATGCCTGCAACGATCACAATCACATAGCACAAGCACTCTCCAGGGCTGAGGTGAATAAGCGGAGATACAAACCTTAGAAGCAAAACAGAAGCAGGTCCAGCAATAACGAATCGATTTGGAAAATTAATTAAACCAAAAAAAGCCAGTAAGAAATCAAATAAAATAGAAAAGCGCTTTCAAATTCAAGCATTAGCAACCCGTTCATCAACATCAGTTGGAAATGAATTCGCATCCAAACCTAGAACAGATCTCTCAAAGTAAATTCTCGAGCTAGGGACAGCCAAACCAGAGTTTCTGCAGGGTCTATTGGCTCAACCTCTAGAAACCGCCACTGACGTGTAGCTCGCGATGCAATCTAACTGAATCCGAGAAGGAAAATCGAGGGAGATAAGCCATGCAGAATAGATCTACAAAGGAAACACGAGAAAAAGGATAAGAGGTAGCTGAGAGGCGTTGAATGAAAGGCAAAGGAGATAGCTGGTATTCTGCTTGGTGATTACATTTTATATTGCAATGGACGGTTGCAATTGGGCTACGATTTTAAAGATCGACGGACCACGTCTGTGGGTTGGTGCACTAAATTCTAATTGGGTAATGCTGTTTTCGTTATATGCGAATTTTAAGTACGTCATTTAAATTTATTTATTTAAAAAAATATCCCTTAAACGTGCAATATCAGCAAGAAAAAATAGGTGTGAAATCTCTTTACTAAAAATCAGATGCGCTTTCGACGTGGCTCCATGTGAATGGCTTCTATGCGCTGGCCACAGTTCAACTTTTAATTTGTTCACGACTTGTTGGTCGTCTTGGAACACGTTGGATTTACTGACCTTGTCAAACACGTTGCCGTTGGACAGGCGTCTATACGTTCAGTGCCACCGAGCCTATCCCTTTTAACAGGCTTTTTCTTTCTTTTCTTTTTTTGCAAACGAGGACCTAATCGGCAATCGCACGGTTATACTTAGCTTTGTTGGGTAAAGCTATCACTTCTTTTGCTTTCTATTTTCGAAATTAAAATATTAACAAACAATTTAAAATATAAAACATCCACCAAACAATAAAAAATATTTGCACATTTATATGACGTGTGAACACTAGTGTTTTTTTTTATATAAAAAAGAAAAAAATAATAAAAAACACTTTAACAAACAAAGTCAATATCTCCAAATGATAGCTCAATTAATTATGAATTATATCTCATAAAACAGAGGTCATAAATTCAAATTTTCTACTTTTTTTCTTATGTGAATTTGTAAAAAAAAACAAACAAATAAACAAAGTCAATATTTTATGGGATAACTTTACAAATCCTCCTTAAAGTTTGGCCATTTTTTCAAATACTTCCTAACATTAAAAAATTCTCACTTACCCCCTTGAACTTTCAATTGCTCTTAATTTGGACCCATCCGTACAAATTAAAGCACAAATTTTTTTAAAAATACCAAAATACCCCTGATTTTCATTTTTTAAAAAAAATTTTAAAAAAATATGGAAATTGAAATTTTATACAAAAGTCACCATTTAAAATTCACTATTTAAAATTTCAACTTCCAAAATGTTTTTTATTTTTTTAAAAAATGAAAATTAAGGGTATTTTGGTCTTTTTAAAAAAAAAATTATGCCCTAAGGGTCCAAATTAAGAGCAATTGAAAGTTCGGGGATAAGTGAAAATTTTGAACGTTAAGGAAGTATTTGAAAAATTGCTAAACTTCAAGGGGATTAGTGAAGTTATCCCATATTTTATCAAATTCAAGGATATACTCTGGTAATACCATTTAACACTAAAGGGCCTACTCAAACCCAATAAGAAATGTTACCACACGGCACAAGAATGTTTAAAAACCTTCAAGTTGGGCCAAGTGCCCAAATAACATAGCCCCTTCACCTGAATTGTTGACCGACGGTGTCTTAACTCTCGGAGAGCCTCATGGGATTGTCAAAGGTACAAAATACCTTGGTATCATTTTTTGATAAGCTGAACAAGTCAGGCAAAAAAATCAATATTGTTCCGACTACTCACTGAAATATGATCACATGCTTCAACAATTAAAAGAGTACAAGGAATCAAGTCTTTTGACATGATTCTGGCATCGCAAAAGACCATACATCTTCACAAAATTTCAGAGATCTGCAGTAGACCAAATTTCAAAGCCATCTCAGACCCAGAAAACAAGAAGAAATATAAGGTGACAACACGTCAGTGAAAAAACAGAATTCTAAGGTCCAAAACAGGACATAAATATGGTCCAGTTTAATGAACTAATGTTAGAATTACATTTAACTTTTACACGGAAAAATTAAAGAGAACTTGAATGGTAAAGATACCAAATGAGGGAATATATCCCTCGTTAATGCCATTGCCTATTTAGACTTGATGAAAGTTCCACTTTATAAGAGAATGATTTATTTGAGCATCTCCGTAAGGAAAGTTATTAATGCAAATATGCCATCTTTCATATCAGACCCTAAACCACATATATTTGTCATATCAAACTCACTATCTTCTTCTCCACTCACTTTCTTCTCTCTCAATCTTCTTCAAAAGCATCGTATTAACTTGTGCATCAAAGTGCCTTCCACCAGTACCCATGCCAAGTCACTCCTACTTGTCTTTGGCTTTGTATGTATTCTTGGATAGTTTGATTGATAACCTATGTGTGATAAATTGTAGGAAGTAAGAACATACTTGAACACCTAAATATTGTTTGTCACCATCAAAGGTGGTGGTTCAATAGCCCAAGGAAGATTTCAAATAGTTAGGGCATGTACTATGACGTGGGTTCGAATCTCAGTAATGGAGAATCCCTATATATGCTTGATTAGTATTAGTTGCCTTAGATTCTCATTGATACCCTGTTGGGACTGGGTCATACTAAGGTTCAATCGAACTTGAGAGCATCTGCGGTTCCCACCATAAGCCCCTCCTGTGTAGCTCCTAGTGGGTATTTGCTAATATGGTTACGCCTAAGTATGATAGCCACAAATAATCTCTCTGACCTACCCTTTTCAATTTTTATTTTTTTAAAATGTTCGTTGTCCAAATATGATTTATTCTTCGTTTGCTATGGGTCCTGTTGGGATGGGTTGTGAGCTAGGGAGGGGGGGATTGAGGTTGTTTTTTGAAATGTAATTTTTCGAGTTGCAATGTTTTGAATAAATAAAAATGGTCATTGGTGCCCCTAATAAGTAATTAAATCAACTAAGATCACGCCTTATAAAGTAGAAGTCACTATATCGAAACCGTCATCCCCATTTCCTTATGTGAACATGTCAAAAAAATAAGTCATTGATCATTTTATTTGACCGTCTCATGAATTTTCTTATATTCATGATGACACACCCATTTTTTATTAATAAATAATTATCATTCTAGCATACCAAACTTTCTGTTATCCATGATGATACACCCATTTATATTAATAAATAATCATCATACCAAACGTATTCATAATATTGTTTATCATCCAAATATGACTTATTCTTGTCCAGACACTATGTTGATTAAACCCTTTATGTTATTTATTGTCTAAATATGATATATTCTTCTACAAACGCTAAGAGTATGTTTTAAATTGTGTTGAAGCTTTTTAAATACAAGCTAAAAAATATTGGTTTGATAAAAATATATATATAAATTTTAAAAATTTAATAGAAATCACTTTTGTATTCTAAAAAATCTCAAAATTGCCTCGTGGGAAAGCTTGATTTTTTTTTCTTTCTAAAAAACCCTTTCAAGCATTCTAAATCAAATCAATTAAGCGACAAAAATATTCATATTATTTTTTTTAAAAAAAAAAACAAAATTTTAACCCCACTTGATTGCGGTCTTTAGCAAAATTGAAATTTATATAATTTAAAATTGAAATTTATATAATTTAGATTGTTAAAGTATTAATTAAGTGATTAAATTTACCCATTCTCATCGGCTTTAACTTTTAGAATAACTGATAATTTAACATAGATAAACTTTAAAAATTGAATTGAAACAATTGATTAGACCATTTTTGATTTCTTGAAAAAGACAAAAAATTAGAATTGAGAGCAATGCTTTATTTTTATTTTATTTATTTTTTAATATGTCCACAGAGATGCTTAAATGAGATTGAATGAATAAAATATTATTATTTTTTAATAATAAAAATCCCAAATTTTTTCATGTAAGTTAAGAATGTTAACGGAATTAAAGCGAAAAAAGCATGAATTTAGAAGTCAGAATTTTTTATTCTTTCACTAGTCGGGTGTCCTCAACTGCAGGTATGAAAAATACTTAAGGCTCCCGGCTCTAATTGGAAGATCAAAGGTGGGTGCGTTCTCGGAATTAAAAGGGCGGATTTGGGAGCGTATAAATGGATGGAAATAAAAGTTTCTTTCACATGCAAGGAAAGAAGTGTTGTTGAAGGCTGTTGTGCAAGCTATGCCTACCTATACCATGGGCATATTTCAACCACCCAAGACTCTGTGTAAAGATATCAACTCAATAATGTCCAAGTTTTGGTGGGGACATAAAGAAGGATAATAAGGTTGTTTGGATGAGTTGGCGGAGGATGGAGAGGACAAAAGAAAATGGCGGTTTGGGGTTCCGTGACCTTGAGCTATTCAACCTTGCTCTTCTTGCAAAGCAAGGTTGGAGACTACTTCAACAACCCAATACGTTGGTAGCGAAAATTTTTCGTGAGAAATATTACCCCCAATGAAATTTCTTGGACGCCTGTTTGGGGAGGAGGCCATCTTATGCATGGAGGAGCATTTGGAATGCAAAACCACTACTTAATGAAGGGCTCATTTGGTGTGTGGGAAATGGAGAGTCGATCCGAATTTGGGGTGATAAATGGATCCCTTCAAAGAGTTCTCATCGGATTCAAACACCGGTGCAAGTGCTACCAATGGATGCAAAGGTTAGAGCCATTCTTGACATTGATACAAATTGGTGGAACACTGAGTTGGTGCATACAGTGTTCAACGCGGAGGAAGCCAAGGAGATATGCGGTATGGCTGTTTGTCCACAAAGAAGGATGATCAATTGGTTTGGGCAGGTACCAAGAATGGAGCTTTTACTGTTAGAAGTGCATACCATCTTGCCCATGAGATTGAATGTGTGAATGAAGGGAGCTGCTCTAAAGTGCATGAACTCAAAACTGCCTGGAAAGCGGTTTGGAAGATAAAGGGATCTAGAGTGGTAAAAACTTTTTGTGGCAGGCTTGCAACAACATTTTACCCATCAAAGAATTATTGTTCAAAAGGCGAATAACTCCAAACCCCTTATGTCCACTATGTGGTCTGGTGATCGAGTCTATAGATCATATTCTTTGGTCATGCCCCTCTGCCAAAGATGTTTGGGCAGAGTGTTCTGCCAAAATCAGTAAATGCACAAGCGATGTCACTGATTTTATCCATATTATTACTCAGTTGATGGCACGAGTGAATGAGGATGAACTGCAGTTAATCGCGACAATCTCGAGACTAATTTGGTTGAGAAGAAACTCGGTTGTATTTGAGGGAGAAATGATGGGACCAGCAGTGATTGTTCAACGTGCCAAAGAGCAGGTGGAGATGTGGTGCCAAGCAAACCGGAGGGAGCCCAATCGTGAAGTGATCCCACGATGCCCTCTGATTGTGGAGTGGACTAAACCGCCTCTTGGTCATATTAAATTGAACTGGGACGCTTCGATAGACAAGGTGCAAAACCGAATGGAGGTGGTTGTAATTGCACGGGACCACAATGGGTAGGCTCTAGCAATGTTTTGTGCGAATAAGGAAGGGGTACAGGATCCCACCATGGCAGAAGCAATTGCAGTGTGGGAGGCAGTTGAGCTGGCGTTTCGGCTTGGAATTTGGAGCCTCATTCTGGAAGGGGACGCTCTGGAGATTGTCCAAATGCTAAAGAAAGACAGAATGTGGAACGATTTATGGGCAGCTAGTGAATGCTGCGAAGGAGAGCTTAAAACGATGGCAGGGATGAGAGATACAACACGTTAGCCAGAACGCTAACTATGCTGCTCACCATTTGGCCAAATTGGCTTTGGAGCAGAATGGCAACAAAGAATGGACGGATGGATTTCCCGAGAGGATTCTAGATATCGTCTACGTTGAATAGAGGATGTAAATGTTTGTTTTGCTATTTTGCATTTTAATGAGTACCATTTCAAAAAGAAAAGTCAGAATTTTTTGAAACGAATAACTGATTCTTTAAAAATTAATTTGATAAAAGATCACTTAAAAGTCTCTCTTTTTTTTTTTTTTTTTTTTTTTTTTTACACCAAATCTATCACATAAGAGTAATGCTATTAGTTTTTTTAAAATCTTCTTGAAGTCATCATAATGTGTTATGTGACATTTAAAATTATCGTTAAATTTAAGATATAATTTGTTAAATTTTTATTTATTAGTAATTTAAAAGTTACATTATATTTAAAATGATTCTAAAAAGATTTTAAAAGACTTATTAATTCATCACGTATAAGACAAAATTTATCAAAAAAAAAAACAAGAAGAACAAAAGGCCGTCTCGAGCAACATTAATACATAGAGACGTACTTGGAGAAAGACAAGCAGCAGCTAGCTCATACATCGTTAGCCATGGCTATACGGAAAACAAAGGTTAAGGATAGTATTTAAAATCTAAGAATTTGCGTTGGTCTGGTCACTCTGGTGTCGCGCTTTTTCCTTCTCCTTCACTTCGCTCCCCTGGGACTTGTCATAGGCTTCGCGTACAATTCCAAATATGCAAATTAAAAGTTAAATTATAAATAAAATAATTATGGTTAGAATATAAATTAAATAATTATATTCACATTTTTCATACATTTAAGCCCAAACAAGTTCAAAATAAATAGTAATTTAATCGTAGTAAATATAAATAAGTGATGATTTAAAAGTAAAGATAAATTTACATGGAGAATTTAGATGAAGTTAATTATATCTTATATGCAACTTTCACTTGCCACCGCAAAATATTGTCTCCGTGACGAAAATTATCTTTAACTCGGCCCAAAACACGTCTCAGTCACGGAAATTATCTTTAACTCAGCCCAAAACGCGTCTTGAGAATGCATGTAAAAGCCTAGAGTTTGAAATTGTGTTTATTAAAATATTTTTTTTAGTGTAGACCCCTCAAATACAATCTCAAACCATCCCTAAGAGGAACTTCCTCCCAAATGCATGGATTTCTTCCGATTCAATTCAATACATGTATGTTAGACGAATCTTTTACCAGCATTCTCGAGAAATTTCCTCTTAAACACAGAAATTTCTTCCAATTAACATGGCATATCTTTAAAACGCGTCTCTCGAGACTATAATGCATGTAAGAGGAAATTTCTCCCAAATGCATGAATTTCTTCCTATTCAATTCAATGCATGTATGTAAGAGAAATTTCTTACATGCATTCTAGAGAAATTTCCTCTTAAATACAAAAAATTCTTCAAATTGTGTTCATAAAATATCATATATATTTTAAATAGAGTAATACTTAATACGACGCGGATATAATTAAATTGATGCGAAAATGTTAACAAGTTCTTGAATCGTAATTTCTTTAAAAAAAAAAAATCTAAGGATTGATGTGCTCATTAGCCCATTTAAATGAGGGTAAGATGCGAGTTGGGTATTCAAGTATATATTACTCTCCTTAAAAAAAAATTAAAATTAAAAAAAAAAATAGAAGAAGAAGAAGCTCACTTTAATTGGTTGGTCTAAGTGCTTTTTTAGTTATTAAAAGTACACTCCCTGACACAGCCAAGCATGCCCTTAATAGACTAAATTGGAAGAAAAAATAAAAATTTTCCATACGTGTATTGGATTGATGACTGATGAGGGACTTACCAGGGTGATTTTCGTGGACATGCTCAGCCTGCTCAGGCTTTGGAATAGACTGGTTGCCTCCATATATCCCACCAAATCCTTCCTCATCCGACCTGGTGGCGTACCCCTCACCAAACGAATGAGACATCACGTCCCTTCACACATACAACCACAACAATCCCAAGCACATCAAATAAGACTAAAAATGTAGGAAGCTGATTTAAACAAACAAATAAATAAATAAAGGAAAAAAACAACTGACCCAGTTTTCTCATTTTTCTCATCATTTGGGTTGTGGGCCTTGTCCGTCTTATGTTTGCTATCAGGTTGCTGGCTCGCCATAGTTGTGCCCTTCCTGAATCCGATCCCACACGCTAATTTCCGGCCTGCGTTATACGGCAGAGGTGCTGAGAACAAAGTCGGTGGATGTATTCGAGTTGATCTGATAATTGCGTAGTTCATCTTTGTGACTCTCTGTGTCTTTATATCACTTGCTTAAGCTAAATATATACAACATCTGTTGGAGTGACAGAAGATATAGTCAGCAACGACGTCTGATTCAAGGGACAGGCAAACCCGATTCTACGTACGACACGTAGAATTTGATTGAACACGAGTCATGTTATCAGAGTGTTTGAGTGTTATAAATGTCACGTCCTTGCCACCTTAGCGCTCATTTCTGAATCTTTAAGCTTATTTCTGATTTTTTTAACCAGTAAAAAAAAAAAAACAAAAATCATTTAAATCACACTAAGTTAACTAGTACAGGGCGGATCTGATGGGGGTCGAGCCCACCCTCAACTCCTAAAAATCCCCCGGTTAAAAAAAAATTTCGTTCCCTCATTGGTGAATAAATTTTTCGTTCCCGGAGATCTAGTCAGCCGGATGCCCAAGTTATTAAGAAAAAAAATGGTGCTGGCATAAAAATAATTAGATGTGGTTGAGTTGAGGTCCAAAATATAGCAGGAAAAAGATAGTTGGAAGAAGATAAGGAGAAAGTAACCACCTTCTGCATGAAAGGAACAGAGACACAGAAGCCTCCTCCATTACTGCTGGTTTTGGAGGCAGAGGAGGAAGGAATATTGCGATTGGCCTCACTTTCATTGACATTCAAAGTAACAGCTTGGCTTCCATTACTTCCTGAGTTCTCTGCCATGGCTAGCTCTCGACACAAGAAAAGAGAAGGTAAGAGAGAGTCGAAAGAGCAGAGAGATTGCTCAGCTTTGGCAAAGAACCCCAGCAGAGCAACTGCTCTTTATTAGTACAAAAAGGTCCAAAAAGAATGGGGGGAGAGAGAGAAAGAGAGAAATGGACTTTTTTGAGATGAGGAACAGACGACCAACGTTTTGTTTGGGGTTTTTTTTTGGCTTTAAAATAAATATAAAATCGGAAAATGATACAGATACAACTTAAATTCAATTTTAGTCCAACTTTTTATTAAGTTTTAAAAAAAAAACTGATGTGAAGGAGAGATAAAGCCTTAAATTAGAGAGAAAGAGAAATTTAACGTAAAAATTGGGCTAAAATTGGACTTAAATTGTGTCTGTATCAAACCTCTATAAAATCTGCTTCTTCTTTTTTTACTTTAAAATAAATATAAAATCTGCATAGTAGATATCGTTGACAAGTAATATAAATGCATTGATGGCTGCGTCAACAATCCACTGGAAGTGCGCGCAGACGGATGACTTGAATGCCTTATTAATGTCTAGGAATTGTTCTTTGCATTTTGTAGGATTGAGATCCTTCTATTTTTTATTGTATAGATCCTCATGTTCTAAAATTTGATTTGCAGTTTAAATAAATGTTAATGTTGTGTGTTATTGAGATAATTAATTTAATTTTTAACATATTAAATCTACTTGTCTTGATAACATAAATTTTTATATTTATTTAAATTAATAGATAAAATTGATGACTTAGATTAATATATTTTTTGTTAAATTTATTCACTTATTCTTAATTATATTTTAGTTCAACTTTATTTTTTGTATTCATTAAAAAAAATCATACCCCTTATATATGGAATTCTTGGATCCGCCACTATTAACTAGTATAAAATTAATATAATAAATAAGTGTGAAGAGTAAAAATATAACTCTAATAAGCAAATTCATATTAAGCATCCAATCATAAATAAATAACGTACTCTAGCTTCTCCTCATTTGAAATAAGATTATTTCTAGTGAAATCTAGATAATTTATTATTAATATTTTGTTTTGTTATATTTGAAATTTGTAAATAACATAGTAATATATTTAATATATAATAATATATATTATTCTATACAAAAAAATATAATTTAAGTCATGAAATGGATTATCTTAAGTCCGCTAATAGGAATGATTTTCTCCCCCCTCCCCACCTTTTATTTTATTTGTCTCTTTTTTTTCCCCCTTCCTTTGGTCTTGCATCCGCTTGAAATTCTTTTCCCATTTATAATCTTTGGGTGGTGATGTAAAACGAGACCAGGTAGAGAGACAGGGTTTAAGGCCCAACATACCATGCATGGCCCAGATTCACGGCTAATTCCATCCAAAAGGTCAACCGGGCCGGTAACTTTTTCCATAGTCACTCCAGAAGGAGAATTTCGTCCTATAGTAGATACATCAGGCCGGAGGAGTGTGGCCGTGCCTCAAATATTCTACTATTTTGATTTTCTCAAATAAATGTTGTCCTTCAGCTCTTGGAATGCCAAACAATCAGTCTAACTTGAAAAGCAGAGAAACAGTATTTTGTCCATATTGCACAAAGTTGATGCAAAGCCTTTATGGTTCCAATCCAATCCTTGTTGGAGTAAGATTGGCTTTATTGAACTTTTTTGTTTCAAATCACGTTCGGGATTAGCCCAATAGATTTCGGTACCTCTGCGGTCAAATTAGGCCCATCTCTCTCTCTCTCTCAATGAATAAGAATTTTTATTGAGAACCAAACACAGAGAAAACGACAAATGTGGCTAGACCCAGGGCCCAACCGCCCAACATTTGCAACAAGTTACGAAGGTAGCGAGTAAAGTCGATAGCTTCGCAAGAAAAATGCCGTCTACTAATTGAGAAGGGAGGAGAAAAACTATTTCACATACAGCATTTAACGGTATACGTTATAAATAATATATAATTATACATACGGTTAAATAATATAATAGTATATATTATAATTTTCTATCATTCAATGTAACCCATATTTTATTTTAGTTTTTATTTTTTTTTAAAAAAAACTTTATCCCATAGCCAACAAACATTTAATATGAAAAGGGTGGATTCTTTCATGTGCACAATAATGAAGCCCACGCACCCAAACACATGATATCACTGTTGATTTGTTGAATAAAGTTTTTCTTTCACATTAATAGTAAGTATAAGCTTTTATTTTTTATAGCCATTAGTAGATAATTTTTGCGTCCATTAGTATGGGTGCGTGGGTGCAATACATATTTATGGAGTGTTCATTCTAAACGAAAGGTTTAGATCATAACAAAAAGCTGCGAAGTGCACACATTACCGTTAGGGTTGGGTATCGATAGAAAATTTTTCTTCCATTCTAAAGTCAACTTTTTCTGTCAATTTCTTTTTTTTTTCGATACTAAATGATGGTTAGTAAAATCGGTTCAATAAAATCGGTTGGTAAAAGTTAGTCAACTTTTAATTAATATGCGGTTGAAAGTCAATAAACGGTAAATTTGCCCCGCCCTATTTACCGTTGTATTCAGAATCTGATACCGATATGATGGGAGCGTCCTCGTCAGAATTCTAAAACTCAACGGGCAAATTCAAAAAGGCAAATAGGGTAGGTGAGAGACTGGGGCGACCGAGAGCCGTAGTGGGTAGGGCAGACTAGTCTGCAGTGAAGTGAGTCTAGGACAGTTGCGTGGCACGTCATTTAAACTCCAACAGTACCAACCTCAGTATCTCAATAAGGTGGGACCACCCGACCGTTGCTGCATCCATGACGTCAGCAAGCACATTTTGGAAGGGAGAGCGTTGATAACATCACCGGGCACAGGTGTCACACTTTCGCATGCCTCCCTTCAGGACGCGCTTCCCGATTCGCTCCTTTATGATTACCCAGTTTGAAATACGGAGGCGACTGGAGTGGTCAGAGTCTCAAAGCTCTCGAGCTGCGACACGAGATGGAAACAGATCCGCAGAGGCAAGTCGTAGTCGGGTTAAATTGTCGTTGATTTAACTCAAGAGCCGTGAAAAAACTTAAAGATGTGTGTAGTTTATTGGGGGCAATGGAGCAGTGGCTTGGCAGGCTTTTAAGCATTGTATACTTGTGCTTTTAACCTGGTCCAACTCTTGAACCAGGAACACCGGGGTCCCTTAAAACATTGAACACGAAATGCTTTCGTATGGAAAATCTACTGATCGAGACAAAACTTCATCATTTTGTACCTTGTGCAATTGACACCCATCAAAAGAAATTAGAAAGAATTGCCTTCAGCACTCTGTTTTTCAGGGGAAAAAACAACTTTGCGTGATTGTGTTCATGGCTGCCACCTTCAATTTCCATTACTCACCCTGTACTCCGTACATGGTAAGAAATCAAACAGGACTGAAATTCTCTAAAGATTTTGAAATTTTTTTATTAAAACTCTGAAACTTTTATTCGTATTTTAAAATATTTTTTATTTTTAAAAAAATAAATCAGATTTATATTCTGATATTTTATTTGTATTTTAACTTTAAAATTTGAACTTTTAAAATTAAAAAATAATTAAATATTACGATCTTTTTATTTGTGTTTTTAATTAAATCCAAATTAAGTTTCTTAAATCAGAGTTTATTTCAATAATTTATAAAAAATCATATGGAAAATGAGAGAAACCCTTGAAGTTTCAAGATTTTGAGCATGCGAGTTTCACATTTTAATTTGTCTAAAGACTTGATCGGACACCTTGAAACTTAGGACCCTATATATCATTTATTGTCCGAATTTCTTAACGATTGAGCAAATACTTTCAAGAAATCCCAATCAACTCAAATAGCTACTATCAACATGGTTGCACCTCGTCACCTGGATCAATTAAATACAAAATATGAGAGATTCGTTAGTAACCAAAATGTCCATCTCCCTTTCAAATTACTATGGACTAGGATTTACAAAATTTAATATTAAAATTGCCAATAATTTGAGCATAAATTAACACCATTCCTATGAGTGCATTTATCTCGAAGAGCCAACAAAGGGGCATTCCTCTCTCTCTATCTTGGTCTCCGTTTTGCATCATATATCAATTTGGAGAAAATTTAGATTGGGTGTAATGCGGATAAAGGGGCATTCCATCCCTTGCCTTCCATTCCAACTATTTATTACGTCTTGTCGAATATTATAATGTGAGTTATTGAGATAACGTGATAAGAATAAGTGGTGTCGCTACTTAAAAGAAGCAGAAGTTGAGACAACTGAGGCCTATTTGCATTGAGCATGTCAATTGAAAAAGGTGAGATAACTCAAATGTTGCAATGATGTTAGAGAGCCTATATGAGATTCATTAATTAGCCAAATAACTTTTGGATTGTTTAACCACTCTTTTGGGCATATAACTTTTATATGAACTATCTCGCAATTATTACCAAAACCATTAACAATTTGCTGGAGATCTCAATAAAACAACAAATTATTCTGGTTGCATGATTTTCAAAGTGTTCTGAAGCTAAATCTTGATAAGTTTATAAAGTCTAGAGGTTATTGGGATCGATTTGTGTAGTTTAAAGACAGAAGGAATAATGGACACACTTGTGCTTAACCCTTATAGCACTCACATTAGGCTTAAGCAAAAGGTAATTTTGACCAGCCCTATAGTAAAAAACACCAAAAAAGGCTTCTCACACAACTAGTCACTTTGATTAAAGATTTGACCATCTACTGAGCATTATAATTCAACAATGCATAAGTTAAATTAATAATTTTTTTAAAAAAAAACTCAATATGATCTTTTAAATAAATTAGTGACAGCATGAGATAAAGTTTAAATGGCATATGTTTGGTGAGATTGTTAGAATTTTAGAGAAAAATTAGAATTTATCGTTTGATCTACGTACAAATAAACACACAAACCAAAAGAAAATGTGAATGAGCCTAAAAGAAGTCACAAAGTGCATTCTTAGTTAAATGGGACCCTCTGCAAATCAAATTTATAAGTAGTCAAACGTGCATTTCACAATGACCACGAGAGGTCACATCACTCGGATAATAAAACGGCAAATATCATGCAGTCCACCGCCTCCCTTGTCATGCACTGGCCCATAGATTTATAGATAGATACAACAAAGAGGCCGGTTTCTCCACCCCTAAATTTATCTGTGGGACGCCAAAAGATATCGAGTGCCAAAGAGAGAAAGAAAGAGATAAATGGAAGAATGTAGGGTACAGGCATTAAAGCTTTAAAAGCAACACTCGAGAGGAAAATTGGCCCATAGAATGGAGAAAGAAAAAGAAAAAGACTATTGGGAGGGAAGGGAGGAGGAGGGCCCTTACACAGCTCTGAAGAAAAATAATAGCAGGGCAGAGGAAAACAAAGAAGAGGATTGAGAAGCGACAATATGGGGAAAGATCGTTTGGCAGCAAACAAATTCATATTATTGGAGGTCTAAAGTCTTCTATTCTCATCACAGAATCAAATGAATAAGTAGTCATTATCAAAAACCAGTTAATGAAATTACAGCCTCAAGCACTATTTACAGAACCTGAGAGATAATGACACACGCCTTAATCAATCTCAAAAAAATACAATTGAGGCAAATCAAGAGCCAATCAAAGTAAAAAAATAAATAAATAAAATACAGAGAGAGAGAGAGCCAATCCCCGGATCAAAAAAAATCTAGTATCTTCGCCAATAGGGACATGGGAATTGAACTAAAAGCACATCATGGATTTAAATTTACATACAAAAGCACGGACACCAAGGAAAAGAAACATTTTTCCTTTTCCCCTCGATTTGCAATACCCTTTTTTACAATTTGCCATATTCTAAGACCCAAACATGTTACATAAAAACAAACAAAAAAGGAAAAAAAAGCATAAACAACATTATATAAGGATGATGAAGTCAAAAAAAACACTAAGCACAAACTGCAAATTTAACAAGCGGGGTTCAGGCCCAAAAAAGCTTCAGAGGTGTAGAAATGCAGTATTTGAATGCTACTAGATTGCAATGAATACTAACTGTAATTTCAGTAAGCATGACTAAGTTCCATAATAAGCTGATCGTCAATGGCGTATAGACACTAAATGGTTCCACATCGGAGAAAAAAAGACCTGGTGGAAACTGTTACCAAGCTTGAGGCCAAACCAGTCAACGCCAAGAAGAAACAGTAAAAAGTGGGACTTCATTCCATGCCAGAGAGAAAAACCCAGGTGGAGATTCAATCAGAGAGTATGAGGAACTGTAATTGTAGTTCCACAAAAGGATCTTAGCCTGACTCACTGCGTAATGGCTGAGGGCTACGGGCTCGAAACCGGAACTTTCCATCAAAACCCTCCACTGCTCCTTGTTCTCCATACGCTCTCTGCTGGTTCCCTGTTCCTCCGGTCCAATCACACCGGCGATTCGACGACCCAGTAATAGTCTTTCCACTTGGAGCCTCTCGGGCGAGTCTCGGGTCAAGCTGGGCTCCAGCGATTCAAATACGGCCGAGAAGTACTTCAACGCATTTTTGAACCGGGGAACAAACCCGACCCGGTTTAAACTCGCCTCGTATTCGCCCAAAGTAACGATTTCTGGGTTCAGCGACTTGGCCAACCGGAGAGCCGTTTCAACGGCGACTGGAGTTTCGTCCAGTAGATTGTACAGTTGAAGCATGAAGTTCACTGCCAAGGTCTCGTCCGGGTCGACACGGAAGCTCGCCTCGTTGAGCTCCTGAATCGGGGTCAGCACGGGCTCAAACTCGAAATTTATTCTGAGAATATTAGCGAACTCGCGAAGCCGGTTGCCGGTGGCTAGCAGAGACGATGCCGGAGATTTCCCCAGCGCTGGGGCGGGTATGCCCGAGATCCGAATCATAGTAGGCTTACCGGTGGACCGGGTTGCCAGGGCTTGCAGAAGCGCGGCCCATTGAACCCCTTGCACGATGCCAAAATCCACTATGTGAATCTTGGTTGCCCTCTCCGTAGCTTCGAGTATCGCTTGGTTGGCTGTTAAATGCGAAAATTTTGAGTACGGGCACGCATCATTAAGAGCTTTATAAGTGAGCGTGAAGTCCTCGGAAGTGGTCTCTGCTTCAATCACAGTGGAGCTGTTCTCCGCCGATACGGATAGTCTGCTGTATAGTGCCTGAGAGAAGTGATAGGCCACCCTCTCAATCGGATCTCCGTGCTCTGAAACCGATTTCCCGAGCCCAATCAGCGATTTCACGGCACGGTCAGGCGTGGACTCCGCAAGTCGAGCACAGTCGAGGAGTTTTCTTAGCAGTGGCGGTGCAGATTCAATTTCCGGTGATGAGCTAGACGAGACGCCAGCGACGTCGTTCTTCTGTGGGCTCGGTGGCTTGGAGTCCTTAATTGCGGCCGGAGGAGACTGCGCTTGTGGCGGAGGTGGGTTCCACGAGGGGACCTCGGGTTGAAGCGGACTCTTCTGAGTATCCGTGAAGATAACTCGGTTGAGATCGGACGGTGGACAACAAGCAACGCTAACACGACTGGGGCAGGTGGTAAACGGATCGGCACCGTAGAGTCCGAAATCGGCATTGCTGTGCCACGCGTCGTATCCGGAGGGCAGATTGGAACTATCCGTTGAATCCCCACCACCCATTAAGCTCTCCATCCACTCGTCTGAGTCGAACTCACCACCCGCTCCACCACCGAAATCAGAAAACCTGAACGCAGTCGTCGAGTGGTGCTCCAAGTTCGGAAACTGAAACCCGGGCTCTCCGGTATCTGCCCCACCGCCGACTTGAAAAGGGTCCGCGAACCCGGTACCAGTTAGCCCGCCGAAAGCCGAATTCGGAGAACCTGACAAAGAGTGTTGAGTGTTGTTCCATGGGTTTAGCGAGAGGGGATTGAGGCCAAGGAGTTGCTGTTGCTGGTGGTGGTGGTGGTGATGGTGGTGGTGTTGCTGTTGCTGCTCCTCTCGCTGTTGTTTCTGCTTGATGACCTGCTGAGCTATCGCCATGAGGTTCCCACTGTCCGCACACATATATGCCATTCTCCGGCCAAATCTCGCCGGTAAAAAACTGCACTCACATTACCCCAGAAAAGATCAGTAAGAGAGCAAGTGTTGGGTGAGCATTCAGAGCGATTTATAGTCAAAGAAAAGAGACATAGAAGCAGAGAGAGAAACAAAGTACATACACTAGTGGAGGCCCAGAAACAACGGGATCTGAGAGTTAGGTCTGCTCAAGCGATAGACAGCGAGAGTGAGCCAGAGATTTTGGATGTACTGTAGCTCTACAAACCGCTCCAAATCTTTTACACATTAGAATAGAAAAACAGAGAAAGGGGAGGCTAGAAATGATGAGAACCCTAGGACCCTTACCCATAGAGCGGCCTTTCTTAGCTCTATGAATCTCGCTAGCTGTGCGGCAATGCATGACGTGGCTCCCATACGACAAGTGGGGCCTCTATTCCTCGATAGGACAACACCAGGTAATCAACGTCCACGTGTACCACTTTCCTCTCCCGCTCTGTTCGGGAACCTTGACATGAGTAGCGGACCCCACTCCCTACATCTTGGTCATTGACACGTCGGTATACGGCGCTTCGGTGTCGCCGTCTCCATGATGTCATTCTGTGATCCTTTCGGGAAGCGCAACCTAATCCTCACCGCCCATTTTGGCGATCGACCCCGCAGTTCTTCAACGGACTGCGCTGTTGCTTCCGTTGACGCCTTGACGGGGAGACAAGAGTGATCATTTCACGCGCTCTCTCCGCTGTAGAATAGATGGTAAACCCCCTCTTTGTTGGAAATGGATCATTTCATTTTATTTAGAATAAAGAATATTAAACATAATTGTCACTCTCTTAAAAAATATGAGGATAAAAATATCTCAAGTTTTACACATTTTTGTTTAAATGAATACTCTTTATTTCAAATGAGCTTGAACCTCTTTTGGCACATATAAGTTGAACTTAGCTAAATATTATATAAGCTCTTGCTTTTTGAGTTGCGTATCACTGAATTATGATTTGTTTGATCTCTATTTATTTAGTTTTAAACTTATTTTTATTAATTTATTTATTTTTATAAAATAAATGTTGTTATTATTTTATTTTTATTTTTGTATATTCTTACTAATTATTAGTTATTTATATCTTGTTAAGATTTATTATTTCAGTAATTTGATAAATTAACTTGAATATTAAATATTTCAATCTCAAATTCATATAATTATTTTATAGTATATATATACATCTGTTACATACACACTTATACAAACACATAAATCCACTCATACATATATACACAAATACACATATATTTATAATTCAAACTATATATACTATATTATAAAGATTTTTTTTTTTTTTTTGGTTGTAAATACTTAACTTGTTTCCATTGCAATAATAATAACGAAGTTATATAAACTTATATGAGCCAAGCCAAGTTAATATGAGTTTGACTTGTTTAATAAACAACAATCCTAAATTTGTTTTTAGACTTTATTCATTTAAGAAATGAATTGATTCCACGCTGAGGTTATCCAAACTGAGCTTTCACAAGCAGCTCTATTAATTTATAACCCTACATATTGGGTAGCTTATTAAATTTTATTTTGTTTAAACTGATAAATGTATAAAATATACTAATTTCTTGATATATAATTTTGACATGTATTTTTTAAAATGCATATATTTTGAACTCATAATAGTTTAAGATAGTGATTTTTTTTTTTTTAGGAAAAAAATTATTTATTTGTTTACTTAAAAAATTTATATAAAATATGATAATAAGTGTTTACCCTTGTTAAAATATCTTTATCCTTTCCACTGTGCTAGATTGGCAGCAAGTCTAAATAAATAAATAATGATTATTTAGTTGAAAGTAGGGATAAAAAGAGAACGGAAAGGTTAAAAACGGCCTTAGCCTGAAGTGTCAAATGGTAAAGTGGAGGCCTTTGCCAATTGGGGTCCGTTCTTTTTGGGCGGCTGGTTGGCCCAGTCGGACCACATGGGCCCCAGGTGCCGAGGACGAGTGAGGAAAAAAGAGGAGCGGTGGGGTCCACATGGGTATTCTAATCTCTGGGCCAACCGGAATGCAACAACTGAAAAAGCAACGGTGGAGGGTATTTTGACGGGGCAGACAACAGCCAGGCGAAAGCAACTACACAGTGTCACGGCTCGGTGGTGGTGTCGACCACATCGAAGACCCTGAGTCAACTTGCAACATCTATATGATGACTGATGAGGTTTTATTATTTTTTTTTTGGTTTTATGTGTCCTGTGATTGCTAAACGCACTAATGAAGCTATAAGAAATGATTTTGTAGTAACCCATGTCCCACTTTAATTACCAATGTTATGAGTTCACCTGCCTAGAATTACCCGTTAAAAAAAATATTAAGGGTAAAATTTTAATTTAAAAAAAAAAAATTTATTTTATTATTTTTAAATTTTTGGGGACTACATGGCCCCTTGGGAGGTTTGGGACCCCCAAGGGGCCATGTAGTTCTGCCCATGCCTACCTACTTTGAACTTTGATATGACTAAACCCGCTAATCTTCTGAGAGCAAATTAATACATATATCGGTCCATAATACTCATAAAATATTAAAATTATTTTTACGTTTATGTTTTTGTCCACTAAAAGACTTTTAAAAAAAAAAAAACATAAATATTATCAAACAACTTTTTGTTGTTTTGTAGACACTTTCAAAATAATTTAGAAAGTATTTTCTGTTATTTGGTTGATACCGAAAAATATATTATTTTTATATAACCTTATATAATGAATAAAATTTATTTACTACAAGAACATAGAGAAACTATAAGATCAATCGATCGGATAAATATTTTTTTTTTAAGAAAAAAAAACAATAATGTTATGAGAAATGTCATTCAGAATAAAAAATTAAAAACCAAAACAAAATAATAGAAAAAAGGACAAATAAATAAATAAATATATAAATAAAAGGGGGTGACTCAACCACCCTTTCAACTGCTTTGAATAATATGGTAAAATTTATACTACCCCAAACATTTGCCTTATTTAGACAACAAATTACTAATGTACCGTTGATACTTGGTGTGGAAACTGACTTACCTTATTTTAAGAAAAATACTACTAGGCTTTCTCAAATATTCATCTCCTAACATTGTCTTTGTTATTTTGTTTTTAATTTTTTAAGAAAATAAGTGAATATAAATGTGCCACGTAGATAGATAAAAACACTAAAAAGGGAAACTCTAGAATGCAATACACTACTCACATTTGGTCCATAAAAGTCTATGTGGCATCATTCATTTATTGCATTGTGAGTTATTTTTTCACTGTAAAGATATTTTAAAATGTTTTTTTGGGATGCCACATAGATTTTTATGGGTCAAATATAGATAATTTATTGCATTATAGCATTTTCCCACTAAAAAATAGGGATAATGATCGGATCAAGATCCCCAGCAATTTTGAAAAATTGCTAGTCAATTTTTTTGAAAATCTCAGCCATTGAAAAAATCTGATGGCTTAAAATTAAACACACATTTAATATAGGAGAGATAAACTTAAAAATTTGAATTTTGAAATTCAACCTCGAAATCTATGCTATCCACTAAAAAAATAGAGTGTTTATTTTGAGCCATTAGATTACTTCAATGGTTGAGATTTTCAAAAACAACAATTTTAGAAAATTCGGAGATCTTGATCCATAGATCTGTCCAGTTCATAATGGGTGGACAAGATCCAGTTAAAGGCTGAGATTTTTCTATGCAAATCTAAGGGTGCAGAAAAAGACACATCATTTTGTAACTTCCCAAAAGGTTCTTGGTTTCTAGTACTGCACACTTAACAAGGAGAGGTTTCTGGTACTGCACACTTAACAAAGAGAAAGAAAAATCTCAGCCTTTCACAGTATCCTTATCCAAAAATAGACACTTTAAAATACTAAATAGCATTTTAATTCTTTAAAAGCTGTAAAGGAAAAGGAGGTTCCTCTAATTAATACAAGTGTTTACTCGTTAAACAGATAAATTAAAAACTAGACGTCTTTATCCGCCGTCTCTGTTTGGATGATTAGACAAGAAATCAAAGAAATTCATTGCTAGCTTATCTCCTAATTCCTAAAGGCCCACTAATGCACCCCTTTCCCTACTTTTTCTCTTTTCTTTTCATACTTCTTTACCAAGTTTCCAAATTTTCAGTTTCCCAAAACCCACAAATCCCAGTCTTACCCCTGGACTAAAGTTTTACTCTGAATAAGTTAGAAAAAAAACAACAATCGTACCCTATTAATTCTAATAGAAATGATAAAAACAGATATTAGTTTAATAAATTTTATTAATTCAACCTATTAAATTGACAGTTGTCTTTAGAATACATGATTATCATGTGCATTTTTATGCTCTAGTAATTGTATTCAAAATACTGATGAAAATTACATGTTTTAAGTATAAGAATATATGTTAGTTTGATAAATTGAGTTAAAAATTTTTTTTCTTCTCTATCTATCAATTCGATTTGAAGAAAAACTTTATCCAATAATTTTGTTGTTATTGAAATAGTTCAATCCTAGTAAGATGCTAAGGGCCTAGGGCCATGTAGTGTAGAGAGTGAAATCAAAGGAATGCGTGTGATTTCATGGAATCTTAGTAAGCTCATTGAAATAAAACAAGGGACGTTTCAAGGTGTTATATTATGCTAATTATCTTATACATTAATATCACCAAAGGCTTTATTTGAGTAGGGCAAAAATATGTTTGAAAATTTCTTATAAACTCGGTTATACGCATTCTTATAATTAAACTTTTAAAAAGTGACATGAAAGCACATGCTATTATTATTAATTTTTTTGTTGGCTACCCCCCAAAAGAGTTTTTTTTTTTCCCCCCCTAAGCTATTGGGTTCGTTTCCTAAGCAAGAATTAGTGCCTCCAAAAGGTTTCAAGGACTATAAAGTTGATAGAAGTAGATAGAAACTACTCTATTTAGGACATAGCCATAAAATAATTCTCGAAAACTTGTCCCTAATCGTATTCCTCCTACCGCAAAATAATTCAATTTAGTCAAGCCACACGAGAGGCATTAGTGGTATGGCATCTAGCTCTCCGCCCCATTCTAAACAAGCCTTAGGGAGTTAAGTCTTCCAGCTCAAGGGATACAATTCAAACAAACAAACAAAAACAGGCAAAGGGCCTTTACCGTACCATACATTAATTCATATACCGGGAAACCATGGGTGAACCACCCTTTGGTTTTGGGGCATACAGGCTTACAGTAGCTCTCAAAATTTTAAAAAGTCCTTTTATTTATTTATTTTTTTAAAAAAAAGTTTTGACTCCCCTCATGCACCTAAAATTATGGTTCACTCTTGCTGCAACTATTTGCCAAACTTGATATAAATGGATATGCAATATTTAGGATATTTATTTTGTTGATAATTGTTGGAGTTAATGGCTTATATTAACACTAGTAGAAGAATAGTGATGAACATACAACTGGCATGCATGAACAGTAGCACGCCAGTTGTACGGAATTAATTTTTTTCATAAATTACTGTTCATTGTATTTTTTAATATCAAAATAATATTATTCCATCGACGTGCATCTGTTATGCATCGATAATGTTTATCATTCTCGATAGAAGGTCAAATAGACGGAATGAATCGTTCACGGCTGAGTCATTAAGTAAAAAATTATTAGATAAATTTTTTCTTCAAATTGAATTGATAGAAGAAAAAAAAGGTTAACCCTAATACATCTATATAGGAAAGGTTTAGGGTTTTTCTTATATATATATATTATGATGTAACCCTGAATCTTTAAGCAAAAAATATAGTTACCTCTCTATAGAAGTAGACACATTGCCGAACCTCGACTCCCTCTTTTTCGATTTTATATATTGTTTATAATTATTATATGCGGTAACAACAATAATATTTATTTAAGATTATCCAGCTCAACATGTTAAAATTTCATGAGCAGCTCGAATGTCATCTATCAACAATGTGATTTAGGGCCAATAATAATAAGTGTATCCAAGAAAGAGTTGTCCACCTGAAATCACGTACACGAATAATGAAATGGAGTTGAAAATGAAAGCAGCGTCGAGGATGACCATTAGTCGTGTAATCTCCCAAAGACTATCCATTCAGAGAATCATAGTTTATTAGTGTTTTCTGATTTATTACTTCCTTGAGATGTTTCTAGTTCACCTACTGACTTTTTATTTATTCTTTTATTTTTATTTTTATTTTTGTCTTTCTTCTTCTATATGTATAGTGTTTCTATTGATCAAACGTGGTCCTACAACTTACTTTTATTAAATAATTAAATTTATTATTTGCTACAAATTTAATTTGTTTTTTAATAATAAAAAATAATTTAATATGATATTTGACCCAATATCATACATTCAAAACTTTGACTTCACAGTTTATTTTTATTAAAATAATTTATGTGTTATAGCTAGGTTTTCTTTTACATTTATAAGAAATTGCGAGGAAAAAGTAGTGTTGTTTAGTTCTCCATTTCTTTTTTGTTGTTTCCAATGTAGCTTTCTTCGAGTTGTTTTCATCTTCCATTTTTCCACTTATAGAAGCTGACCAATGGCTCTACTGTCAGACTAGTCCACAGACGTCTCAAACAAAGAAACTAGGAATATATATATATATATATATATATATTCGGTATGTATAATTTGTGTATGGTCTTGAATTAAAGTTAATATATATATGACAACAGCATATGATATTTAAAATTCAGATAAAAATGTGCACAAAAGATATGCTAATAATAGTATCTGATCCGATAGACTACAGTAATTTGTCAACAACTCACTGTCTTTGCTATTGACTTCTGAGTTGTTAGAGCACTAGCAGCAGCTTCCCAATCATTTTCCCTAAGTTTAAGGATTCAAACTACTTTTTACTTCCCTATACAAATATACACCACAATAAATTCCCTAAACCCTTCCTTATATCATTAAAATATTACTTTTTACTTTAACTTTTTTATTTAAAATTACTTTTTTCTCTCACTTCCCCCACCACATGTTCCCCTGATTTTTTTCTCTCCCGCATCACTCTCTTCCTCTCTATCTTCTGCAAGTATGTATTGTCTTCTTCATCCCTCTTCACCTCCATCTTCTGCAAATACATAGTCCGTCTTCTTCTTCTCTCTTCTCTCTTAATCTCTCTTCATTTCATTTATTTTTTCATCTTCGTCTTCTGCAAGCTTCAAGTTGGTGATCTACAACTCATCCGTTTGGGTTTTCTCCTTCAAGCTGGCGACTGGGTTAAAAATCAAAATCAAGATTTGAGCTTCAATTGGTTGTCCTTCCCCTTTTGAGTTTGCTCCTCCGTCTTCTTCTTCTTTGATCTCTCTTTCCCACATGGTCTTCCCTCCTTGAATTTTGGTGGTTGTGTGACCCAGAGCATGGGTTCCAGCAGTTCTGCAAAACTGGGTAGTGTTTATTTGGGTTGCATTTTTTGGTGTTTGTGGGAGAAGAAGGAGAACGTGAGATAGAGAGAGAGCAGTGACGGAAAGAGGGGAGTTGCCAGAGGAAGAAGAAGGTATAGAAGAGGAGAGAGGAGAGAAAATATGGGGATGCGTAGAAGAGAGAGAGGAGAGAGAAATAATTGTTTATAATTTAATATTCAGAGGGTGTCAACAGTGTTTTAATGCATTGGGAAACACTGTTGAAAGTATGACTAAGTTAAATATAGGGCTTCTGTTGTGGGATGTTTTCTGGTTTTTCTATTTTTTCAATCTAAATGACAGAAACAGACTCCTTTAAGAGTCTGTTGCTAGTGCTCTTAATTGGCATTTGGCATTTGGCATCCTTGCCAACTAAACAATTCAAGTGGTTATGAACTTTCACCGATGCTGGACTCAATCAATAAGATCTTCTTCTTCTTCTTCTTATTTTTTTTAATTTTTTTTTTTTAAAAAAAAAATAAATTTTGATTATTGATATGAATGGATGAGAGAATAAAGATCATGTAAAAATGATACCAAACACAAAATGGGTAGCGACTCATTTAGCTAACAAGTATGCACGATAATTGACACATCTAAAAACTTTCAAAGCATTACAGCTAGGAAAAGAGATTTAAGAGTAAATAAAAATAAGATGTTTGTATTAAATAAAGGGTTAAATACTTAATTAGTCATTAGGGTTTGAAAACTTTATTTTCTTTAACCTTTTTAGAAAGTGATAAGTTAGTTATATAGTTTTGAAAAGTGATCATTTAAGTTAGTCATTTTTCTTGATACTTGATTGGTTCGTATTAAAAGTTACGTGTCTTAATTAATTTTTTTATTTAAAACAAATATATATTTATAAAATAAAATAAAATAAAAAAGTTGGGTGGCAAATCACAGGTTAGCATGCCATTATTAAATCTGCCGAGGCTTTTCTCAGGACAACCTCTTTGGTGGTTTTACGCCCACCATGGTTCTGCCATGCCCACACGCAGCCATGGATGAGGACGACTGTGTTGTTATGCTCACAAGTTCTCGACAAAATAGCATGCTCTCTCTTGACTTTCTTCCACCCAGTTCGTCTTGTTAGTCCCATTGGAAGCCTGATTCTTGTAAGACCCACAAATTCTATATTCCTCCAATTGGCGATTTGTAATCTGTTTTCAAGGCAATTCAAGTAACTCCCTTTGCTAAACATCGCAAGAACTAAACTCCAGCATTCTTATTCCTTTTCTTTGCTGTCTACACCCAGTACCACCAAATCGATCCACATTTTAGTTACTAAATCTCATCTGGGCACCAAGTGGCTTGGCCCTCATGGGCCCAATGAAACCTCAAACCACCCTTGGGGTGGCTTCATCCTCCTTGTTAATTAAAAAAATAATAAAAGATTTAATTAGGTGGCTATTTTTTAAAAATAAAAATTTAGATTAGATTAACCTTACATTTCACTAAATATATTATACCTAGTATCATAATTTCCCAACCATTCACTATAATTTCTGATGGACACTCTTCTTTTCAATAGGATTAATTTGGTCACTTTCCAAACCTTAGGGAGGAAAAAATAAAGTTTTTAAACTCTAGGGACTAATTAAGTATTTAACCCTTAAATGAAATAAGATTTTTTTTTTTAAGGAAAATATGTGTTTTAATCAGTATAACTACTACGGGAAGTAGGAGATGTTCAACTTGCTGTATATTTCTTTATTTAATTATTTTGTGAGCAATTTGCTGTGTATTTCTATTGTATTCCAATCGCAGTTTAGCAATGACAGAACTTTCAAACTTTTTTAATAGTCATAATATATTGTAAGATAAAACAAATGTTAAGTAGTTATTCAAAACGTTCTTTTGTAAATCATGACGCTTGGTGTTTCTTCAGTCAAACTTGCAATGAAGTGGTGGCCTCATCCAAAGACTGCTTTATTAGAAACAAGAAGGCGAGTCCGACACTTGTGGCTTTTAATTGGACTGGAGATAGAGAAAGACGTTAGTACATGGTAGTGGGGGACACTATGCATTTGACAAATTGAATAAGCTACTCATGACTTTCCTCTACCATTTCAATATATTTTACACAAAAGAAATACTACTAATTAGTCATCATGACAATAATCAACATTTAAATCATATAACATAATGTTTTCAAATAATATATAAGCCCACTTGGCATAGATGATTGATCTTTGTCTGTCCCATGATTGTGATGTTTGTGATTTTGTTAATATTAGGGATTGATCTTCTGGATTAACCCTTTTTTCTAAATAAATAAATAAAATTATTATTATTAACCAATAAATCATTCATGTGTGTTGCCCTCATTCTTCTTCGATACTTGATTGGTTCGTTTCTTTATTATATTTTATGTGTTTTTTTTTTTAAGTGTATTTTATGTGTATTTTTAACTTTAGTTGGATTTTTTTTTTTTTTTTTTATAAGTCCAAAAAAAAAGAGAGTTGGATTTGACAATTTTTGAAACAACTAATCAATTTAATACAAAACTAACAAGTTATGACTGAAAGATTTGACACATTTAATTAAATAAATTAAGTTAAAATTAGTCTGTATAATCTTATATACATATCTCAATACTACCTAAACCTCACATGCGGCACACCTCCATGTTTTATCCCCAGTAGTTTAAAATACCCAACAAAATGGTGCACTACCACACTCTAAATCAATCACCAAAACAAAGATCGAGAGAGGGAGAGAGGACCGATATACTATAATTATACTTCCTCAAATGCATTAGAGGTCAGGTCAATTTGTTGAATCTTGACCACTCAAAGTAACAGTTATTTAAATCATCATTAAGAGAATCAGGAGAAACTCCTGTTGATTCCTCTTGTTGGGATGTCTACCCTCGGTGTGAGGATCGTGAAGTTTTGGGCATTTACTAAATCTCATCTGGTGTTCAAATGTTGCCACTCATGAATGATAACCTATGTTCTATAATCTAATAGTGAATTTGTCGTCAAATTATTTCAAAAATTTATATAACATGGTACCATATACAACGTTATATGTAACAAAACAAATTATAGAATATGAAATAACTATAATTTCTGAAATAGACTTACCTCTTGAACCTGCAAATAGCGCTATAGACATTTTAGAAGGCATCTTTCTGTGAAATTCAAAACATAAACACCACCCACCTAAGAATGAAGCCAACATCATGTGACCAACAGTAACTTTATGTTCCTGGTATCAGAGCATGTCACTAGGCAGTGAAAGAAGCAGCAACCAAAACACACGCACAAACCAAAACAACTGCATCCTATCATGCAATGACGGAGCCAAACCACCAGTTAATGGGAATAGCATGGAGTTATTAATATCAATCACAATTTATAGAGATAATTATTTCTTGCTCCCAAGTCCAAGAAGTCACTTCAAGTTCAAATAGCATTTTCATGTTGTAGGCTCTCAGCGAAAACAGAAAGTTCTGCCCCTCCTTGTAATATCTATGAATTCTGCGAGCTCTTCAAAGCATACAACCAATTATTAAACCATCATGCACTTTCGCAAATACAAACCAACTTTAATTGAATGGATCATAGCAATTTAACACTGATAGTGCAATAATTAGTGTCAAAATGCTGTACCTACAACCATTTATTGCATCCATTTTATCTTGGGGGAGTTATTGCAAGCTAGTAGAGAGACATCCATATAATGCCACCTCGCAGATTTTTTGAGCGAATGTATCAATATACACGAGCTTTAGGTGGGAATGACTCGATCTCATCGTCTAAGGTGTTCAAGTGAACTGGCCTGTAATCTAGCCGGACCTTCTCATTCTCCCAAAATCTGCAAACCAAAATGAACAGAACTCAGATAAATTTTTTTTGAAGCAGAATAAACAATTACAAATTATCATCACAATGATAGTAGTAGTAATAACAACATTAACAATTAACTTGAATTGGAATTGTTGATGAAACCAAGTGATGAAGAACCCATTCTTTGTTTGGCTTTTCATAAAGTTAGGGTGATCATGGTCTGTTTTTTTACTTTTCAGTGATGTTTTCAGGTCGTTTTCCTAGCAGTTGTAGAACAACTGTTTGATCTTTCAACTGGTTATAGTAAAGATGTATAAAGAATAGAACGCACATAATAATATAATAAATCATGTATAACACAACTAGGAGTAACTAATACAAATAAATTTCTTGCACCGATATTACTGATATAAGAAAAGCCTGGGCTTAAAACACATGATCAGGACTAACAATAAGTTAAGTTAGTATGGACAGGATTATTTTCAACACCACAAAATATGAAAAATATATACGGGCTACCGTTTACAACTTCAAAAAATTGGAGAAGCTGCCTTCTCCACCTTTTGGATGCCATTTCAGTTGGCTCCAACAAACTAAGCTTGTTCATCCAAGATGTGCACATTCTTCAGTTTAAACCAACACCATTTTTTGCTATGGCAAAAGCCGACCCTACCTCATTAACATTAATTGAACTTCACAACTTAATTTATTGAATCCATCCAGGTTTTCTCCCCCTATTTGATTGTTAGGTGATTGTTCTGTCATCGGACCATACTCTTCCATCAACTCATATAGAGGGCACTTAGTGTGCTGCAAAAAGTTTAATTAGGGCATTCTCCTTTCCTGTTTTGATCATCCCAACTTTTGGGAGATAAAAAGTAGGCCAAAAGGTGGGATTTTTATGGTGAATAATAATTTATTGAAAGAAAAAGGCAAAACCCTTGTATATGAAAAGTATTCAAGAGAGAGAATCACTTTTTTTTTTTTGGATAAGTAATAAAAGAGAGAGAATCACTCTACAGGGGTCTAAAATCTATAAAGGGTCTAACAAACACGAAGACAAGAATTGGGAACAAAAACTACAGCCCAATCCCAGAAAGATCTAAAAAATGAGGATTTTAAACAAAGCATGTTGGACTCGCAATCTTTAAAAAGGCAAAGTTTGTTTATTTCCAAATGGAGACTCCACAAAAGAAATGCAGGAATAACGTTCTAGATAGCCAAAAGGCGGGATTTTTACTCCCCCCCCAACATTAACAACAAACCAGACAAATAGCTCTCCAAATCAAATCTGCTACAACAATGGCAAATTGGCAATGTATATCCTTGATTTCAACTCAAAACCATTCTTCTAGGAGGATAACTTACCCCACTGTGTGTTTCATCCAGTTCTCATCATCTCTTTTCTGCACAACCAGAGAAACTTAATTCTTTATACAGAAAAGTAAGATGAAAGGGAAAGCATCAACTTCAAAAGAAACAAGACTAACCGTAAAATCTTCACGAGCATGTGCTCCTCTACTCTCTTTCCTGGCTTCAGCAGAATGCATCGTGATACAAGCATTTATCAAAAGGTTTTCCAACTCTATAGTCTCTATCAAGTCTGAGTTCCTGTCAAAACATTATAGAAATTCAGCTCAGAGTAAATAAATGAATTCCTGTAAAAAATATTGATCATCAAGATCCTTATCCCAAAAGCCTACCATATCAAACTCCGATCCTTCAACTTAACATCATGAAAACTCTCCCATGTCTTGTCAATCAATTGACAACCTGCGGAAGCATCATAGCAAGAAGATGTTAAAGAGGCTCATTACTAGGGCTGATTAAACGGTTTAACAGTAGTATTGGTTTCCAACCCATGTAAGGATTTCTACAAGGAAAACATAGTCTGTCTTTTGGATTGAGTTGTAAGTCTTAACTTCAAGTTGATGTAAAATGGTTACTCTATGAAATAGAAGCAGAAAAACAGTAAAAATAGGAAACCGAAACTTGCAAAAGGTACCTTCTTCTAACGTTTCCTGTGTACGGAACACAGCAGCATTACTTTGCATTACTCGTTGCATATTCAATCGAATTTGTGAAGTTAGTATTGAGCCATTTGAATTCCTTATTTTGTCCAGCCACGCAATAGTCTTCTCACCGGCATCCTTCTCCAAAGGTTTTTGTTTCTCCCCTACACAATTTTAAATGAGTCATCTTTAGTTTCCCAAACATATTTCATAATGGAGTCTCTCGTAACCTCAACAAACTTGCCTGGTCTGTGAATCTCTGCAACTCTATTTGCACATGCTCGTCCAAAAACAACAATGTCAAGAAGGGAATTTGCACCAAGTCTATTGGCACCATGAACTGACGCACAAGCTGCCTCACCAGCAGCCATTAATCCAGGAACCACTGCATCTGGATCATCACCGTTAATGGTAACTACCTGAGGAACAAAAGGCATACTGATAAGAAACAAGCAGATTTGCAGAGGAACTACCAATCGGCTCTCTGATCATTTATAATTGAGGTGGAAACATAAATATCATCAAAGAATAGAGATAACAGTATCTTAACAACTGGCTTTAAGAAGCAAAATTGAAGTCTTAAACCACTAGATCTATACGTACTTTATTTATCCTTTAGAAGCAATGAAATGTAAAGGAGAAAGTGAAAAAGATTTGAGCCTTGCATGTTTTAATACCCCAGCATTTATTTTGTTTGTTGCCAGGGTTATGCCCATATTAGTGACTGCCTTACTGGAGAGTCAGAGAGGGCTAGTAAGCAAAGTAAAGTGTAAATTAGCAGGATACTGCCTTTATCTTTGATGTGGTGCCTTTGTGATAAGGAAATACCACAGCTTTTAAGGGCCAAGATCCTAATATAAGATCTTAAGCTGGCAGTCTTCTCTTGGAATCCAGTTTTTCCGATTTCTAAACTCTTCATTATCCTTCAAAGGTTCTATTGATGCAATCATTGTAGGTGTTAATTTCCCATATACAAACCATGTACTGGGGCTTCATCCTTTTCAATTGAACTTCTAGCTTATCTAGACAACCGGCCCTTCTGTTCCTTAAATTGAGAATTAACTTAATATTGAGTATCAAAACCTCAGCAAATACTATTAGTCATCGACTCTTACATGATATGAATTATAAATCATAGGCCTGAGTTAGTTGAAGAACATATTAAACTTTTTTTTATAAGTAATCAAAAAATATCATTAAATATTATACGATGATTTATCAAGTACAAGTATCAATTTATAGAATATTAAAATTAATTTCATCGGGCCTACTTTATGTGACTTGATTTAAATCATACCTCGCCATGGTAATTAGTGGGAATTCCACCCATGTTATAGTGCACAGTAGGTAAAACAGGAATGGGCTCCTTTGTAACATCGACACCAGCAAATATGGCAGCAGTTTCAGAGATACCAGGAAGTCTCTCCTGTAATACTTCGGGGGGTAAGTGATTCAAGTGGAGATAGATATGGTCCTTCAAAGGTCCTGTGGAAAATTAGAGATCAGTTAGAAGGAAACACAAAACAAGGTATAGAAATTTTACAACCGAGCTGGTACTTACCACAAGAACATACACACACATGATCAGCATGTATATATATCCAACAAGTATAGTTATCATGTGTAATTATTAATCATTGATTTCATGGAACAATGACCAGAAATAATTACTTTGTGTAAATGTTTTGCATAAATCAACTATCCAGGACCTGTAAGACCTACGTTTTTTTTTTATTACTAAACAAAACAAGGCCACTGGGATGAAAAAGATAATTCGAGCATGTCATACCTACGCCACGACCCTCCCGAATTTCCATAGTCATAGATCTCGAAACAACATCTCTTGATGCAAGATCTTTTGCAGTAGGGGCATATCGTTCCATGAATCGCTCTCCTTCACTGTTCCTAAGAATACCACCTTCACCACGGGATCCTACAAGTTGCAATAAAAATGACAAAAACATTTGCTTAAAAGAACACAAGATTACTGCAGTTAAAATCATAAGTAGAAGAAAACTACATAGGGTATGCAACCAAAAGCAGTGGATTTCCACAAAATCTCAGTAAGTACCAACCTTCAGTGATGAGGCAACCGGCGCCATATATACCTGTTGGGTGAAACTGCACAAACTCTAAATCCTGTAGGAGGGATATATCAGCAAAGGAAATATAAATAAAAATTAATAATAAGATAACAAGGCAAGTCAACATAGAACTTCAAGATTGAGAAGCAACAAAACAAACCTCGAGCGGAAGCCCAGCACGTGCAACCATGGCGTTGCCATCTCCAGTACATGTATGAGCTGAGGTTGCAGAAAAGTACGCTCTACCGTAACCCTGAGATAAACACAATGTATGTGGACATCTTTGCTTAACTAACATCAGATGAATTTCATTAACAACTCCCCAGCAAGAAAAGAAAAAAAGTAACAATCATAGTACCCCCGTAGCCAGAATCGTAGAAGCAGAATGGAATCGATGTAATGTCCCATCCTCCATATTCAATGCAATTACTCCTTGGCAGCTACCTGAGTATCCAACAGAAACCAGTCACAAAAACTTCCCATAAAATCAACAAACTTTCTCTTTATTCGGGTTTCTATGAGTGCATTTGTGTCACCCTAAAAGATTTAGTCCCATCTTGGGAAGATGAATTGTCTATACATTGAATGAGTGGATTATAAAAGGTGTTATGGGTGCTAAATCCCACATTACTTCCTTAATAGGTGAGAATGGGCTTTATAAGTAATTCTAGGAAGCTCCAATTACAATTTGACTAGTCATTTTGGAGTGATAACACAAATGTGGCTAGCACTTTTCCTAGATAATTACAAATAGTATCAAAACATAGTAACACCATGGGGCATTGAGACACAATATAGTGTGGGCACTGACAAGGACATCAGGTATTTGAGCGATAGAGATTGTGACACCCTAGAAAGTTAGGCCCACATTGGAATGATGAATTGCCCATATTGAGTGGGTAGATTATAAAAGGTGTTAAGGGTGTTTATCCCACATTTTCTCCTAATAAGGGCCAAGCTCTATAAGTAATTATAGGGAGCTTTAATTGCAACTTGACTAGTCATTTTGAAATGATAGTGCAAATGTGATAGCTCTTTCCCTGGTTTGTTACAACATTGCCCAAAACAAAAGGGTAACTCCTAAAAAGTTTACACTAGGCAAAGACAACGATAACATCTAAAAAGCACTCACATGCAAAGATTAAACAAAGTACTGATCAAAGTCAGCCTCAGGCAATATCAAAGAACCCTTGACCAATATTCTCTAAGCTAGGACAATAAAAACCAGCCTCAGGAAAAATATAAACTAAGATAATAATACTGCATTATCAACCAGTTCCAGGGAAAAGCAAATCCACAGTTATCATGCAATAACTTACCGTCACTGTTCATTAATAGATCCAAGGCAAAATATTCCACAAAAAATTGGGTACTATGTTTCATAGCCTGGCCATAAAGAGTATGCAACAAAGCATGTCCAGTTCGGTCAGCAGCACATGCACAGCGGTATGCCTGTCCACCTATAATAATAGAAAAACAAAAGGAAAAATCAGACAACTTAAAATGCAATCATGAGAAAGAAGTATAAACTCCAAATATGGATGGAAGCATCATCATACCTTTTCCAAAATTAAGGCTTTGACCACCAAATGCACGCTGATATATTCTTCCATCTTCAGTTCGAGAAAATGGCAATCCATAATTCTCAAGCTCAATCACAGCTTTTGGTGCCTCCCTACACATATATTGAATGGCATCCTGATCACCTATATGAAACGCAATCCCTTTGCATGTTAAGAATAACAAGAACAAACAGACCTAAAAAACTAGACAAGAATTCTAGCAATGGATGTGACAGTGCAGGAGGCTCATGAACTCAACCATTCAGAACAAGCCATATGGTTCCCTTACAAAAACATTTCAATTTGGTTCTGTTCAAGGTAAACACACCATTACATGGAGCAACCACTATAGTACATAGCAGGAAAATACAGGGCATTGCTCTGGGAAGACATATGACTGTATAATGTGCCCACTACGTCAAAGCACTCTAAACCAAATGTGGAAGAAGCCAAACACAAGAGGATTTTTATCCTCATTGTAATTCATATAAGACAATAGTTTGTTTCATGCAAGCACCCAATCGGTACACTACGTAAGAGTGCTGTAAATAAAATGACCGATTTGTCTGTTTAACAAGGAACGTACCAAGCCAATCACTTCCCTTGACTGTGTCATACATGTGCCACCTCCAGTCATCTTCAGTCATGTTTCCCAGTGCAGCATTTATACCGCCCTATACAGATTTCAAGTATGACAGTTAAGCAAAGGATCCAATACATTAACAGCTACACTTAAATAGAGACATTAAGTTAATGAAGAGACATGCAGAGTATACGTTTGATGAAAAAGGCAGAAAGCCCAACTTGGATAATTGATGTAGAGACAGGATGAAATTATGAATGTGCAAATGGTGAAGAAATAAACAATAGCCTTGATTGATCTATGTAAAACAAAGAATTCATAATTGTCATTCTAGAATGCTCCAGATATAGTGTAAGGAAACCAAATAATTGAAATGTAATGGCCCAGATAAATTATATTGACACACTACTTATCGTTCAGCTTTTTAGAATTCAATGCATAAGATCAACTGAAAACTAAACACCCCGTACTTACAATTATTAATATAAAAAATCTCTGTGAAAGTAAAATCGTTAAGATGGCTTTAGGTTGACCAATAGAGGCTACATTACTGGCTTAATTTTAACTTCAGGTAAGAACTTAGAATTCTCAACGAGTTATTCAAAACAGAGAGCCATGATCATATTGCTAAGAAATGCCAGTGACCAAATTTGACAGAACAATGGAAACAACCTCCCAGTGCATAAATTTCAATGACCATCTTATCCTACAACAACTATACCCATAATAACATACACATATCCAAAATCGTATATAAAGCAAAGACACAGCAAATTACCAGTGTAGTACTGCATAAACAAATCTTAGTTCTAATATCTCATACCTGAGCAGCAACAGTGTGCGAACGAGTAGGGAAGAGCTTTGTAATGCAGGCTGTATTGAATCCATGCTCTGAAAGCCCTATGGCTGCTCTTAGGCCAGCACCACCAGCTCCTACAACAACGGCGTCGTATGTATGATCAACCACAGTGTACGAGGAGCCTCCTGCAGTCTGCCACAAGCAAAAGCCAACTCTTGCAATCAAAAGGCATGAAAACGTAAATGTATGCACATTGATAACAAGAAAGGAGATGAGCCAATAGAATATTGCAATTTGCAAGAACTAGAAATTTGAAAATTCATAGACTAAATTCAAATATAACACTCGTGGTAGCTTATACTTTAAGCATAGGAGAGGAATCAAATAAAAATAATTCAAAAAGAAAAAAATCAACTACGTCAGATAGTGAATATTAATGCTGCATGGAACTCCAAACAGTAGAAAATCTAAGACGCGCAAGCTCATATTCTCTGATTTTCCTCCGAGTTCTCGGCAACCAATCCGTCAGAAATTTTTTATTTAAAAATAACAATAATAATCTCAGAGAGAGATCAAAATCAAGTAAAAGGACGTCGATCACAGAAAGAAGCACAAATACCGTTCAGAATCCAGACAAATTCCAAAATTATCCGTGAGAAAATAAAATCAATCAGATAAAGAATGTAAACCTTCGCTCACATATTCCAAAGAGCTAGGAGACCAAAATATCGAGAAACGCATTAACCCTAAGATGTAACCATTCAAGGTGAGACAGAGATATCGCACCGAATCAGAGGAGAAAAAGCGTGAAATGTGAGATCTGACAGAGTCATTGGAGAGCGATCTCCTGGAAGAAGGGACACGAAGTCCTCGGGAAACGCACCGCCACATCTCGGTCTCTCTAGCTAGGCAACCTCCGGCTGTTCGGACTTTTGGTGGTTTTGTCTATCTCTGTCCGCTGTAGCTGCGGAGGGGGAATGGGAATCAAGGAGCTGCTGAAATAAAAAGCACAGTCGAGGTGGCCAAATGGCTGACGAATGTGATTAGGAGAACCCTTTCTGACTGCCCCTGATCTTGAACTGTATCTACGGAAATGCCACTCGGGATGTTTTAAGTTTTTTTTTTTTCGTTGTAATTTGAAAGAGAAACGAAATTACATCTGATAATTATTTTACAAATGTTGATGTCGCTCTTTTTTTCTTTTTTTTTTTTCTTTATGACTTGTTCACCATAAGGGAAGGGGGAGGAAATATTTAAACTAGTGATTCCGTTTTATTAGGTGTGATTGTTTTAATTAGCATATGAATTTATTTTGTTAACATTGACTTATTAATGATTGGTTGAGATTATTACATTATAATCATGTAATAATAATAAAATAAAAATTTAACTTTCAACCCTACTCAAATTGGAAATATTTGCTCGGACTTAAGCTTGCCAACAGCCAACCTCATATATTTTCTAATTTTTGGTTAACAGTATACTAACAAAAGCAAATAGGTTAGGTGTTTATTTTGAATAAACATGGATGCATCACAGCTATGGTTCTAAATTGGGTTGAAAAATCTTTGAATTTAGTTTATAAAAAACAAAAGTAAAAATCACGTGTCAGTTAAAAAAAAACTTTCCAACCCATTTAAGGAAAAAAAAAAAAAAAACTTTGTTTTTATAGAATGATTTTTGTTACAAATCTTGGGTAGAACTTACTCTTAAAAACTGGGTTACAAGGAAATGTGTTCAAGAGCTTATATATACATGGTCAATATTATACTTAACTAATGTAGGACACTAGGATTGTAACATATCACCACGCTTCCGTAGCCGACGTCCACGGCGGCCTACTCTATCGACACTAACATGATGGCAGGTCTTTCTCTTTTGGTGACTTCGCTCACCTATTAGTATTTTAATCTAGCCCATAAGTTGCCCCCTTCGTGAGTCGAACCCCTCAACATGATGGCTAGCTCTAATATCAAATGTCACAAACCTTGAGTATAACTCACCCTTGAAAATCGGCTTACAAGAAAATAGTATCCAAGAGCTTATATACACATAATCAATATTAGACTTAACTAACGTGGAACACTAAGATCATAACAATTTTATTTATTTATTTTTTTTCCTATACAATGGGGGTAATCATTCTCTTAATTCTCTATTTATTCATTGTTACATAAAAGAAACATATTTGAACCGATTTATAAAAAAAAAGTGAACCAATCATAAAATAAAATAATACTATAATAAGAAAAAAAATTTGATGGATGTGTCGATTGTAACACCTCGGTTTTATATTGAGAAAATAAGAAGAAATACACATAGAGAAAATGGTTTATAAAAATAATTATGAGTACAAAATCTTACATTGATTAGTCATTTTAAAATGATAGTATAAACATAACTAATACTTTTCTTTGAAATCGAAACATAACATGATGTGATTCTAACAAAGATATCAGGAATGTCAGGAACTTAATTTGAAGAGTTTGTAACACTTTATTAGTCCTTGTCCCGTTACATCTATCTTCCTTCTTTGCATCATCAAATTTTAAGCAAATAAGAATCCGATGTTAGAATTTGTAGGCGAAGAAAAAAAAATTTTTGATGGCATTCGCTCGTCTCAAGAAACCTGAGGGCTAGATTCATATTTCTGACAAATTTAGTTGCCCGTCAACATCTGAACCGTCGTATCAGTAACCTTTCTAAGCGTGGGTCAACGTTTTCAAACCCAAATGACGACACGTTTCATGAGCTTAAATGGTGTTTGCGATGAATAAGGAAACCACCGAGGCTCCTACAGGCTACGCCGACCGATTACTGGTGTGAAGAGGAAACACGCTGGCGCTCTTTTCAGCCATCATGGACATGATGGAGATATGGCCACGAGGCTTCTAATACCACCACTAACGGCCAAAAGAGTAATGTTTATCTTCCCACTAATTTAACACATATTTTAGACAATTAACGCGAAAATTCACTTAAAGTATATAACATTAGTCAATATAAAATAAGTAAGATCTGAAGAGTCGGTAACATAACTATTAATCCACCCAGGCATGGCCCCCTTGAATTTTAATTTTTCTTTTAATTCTTTTAATAATGGTGAATATATATATATATACGTTTGACCTTTTATTTAAAAGAAGGTAGTTCGATCGAGTTAGATGATATACAATGAAACGTAGATCACTAGTTCGAATCTCCCTCTTCCCTCTTGTGTGGACATGTCAAACAAAAAATAATAATAATAAGAACTCTTCGCTCGTACTTAGATCATTTTAAATAAAAAAATTATAATTCAGTCCCAACAAAAAGTAGAATTACTCCTAACAAAAATGTTAAATTTGATTTGTCTAGAAAAAGGTTTGGAAAGCGTGGGGAAACACAAATATATTAAATTGATAGGTATGCCGTATGTGATAAAAAATTTCTTTACACTTCGAAGAATTTAATTTTTAAATTATTATATTAAATCAACATGTTTAAAACATTTAAAAATATACTTGACGATGACTATACATATCAATTTAATATACTAATTTTTTTATAAAAAAAAAAATCAACTCTATTTAAAAATATATATATATATATCTTTTGCTAAATATTTGCCAGTATCCACAAATGCTTACTAGTGTGGGCTTACACTGCACCCTCCTATTTCATTTCGGGTTGGGGTTATGCATTGGTCATCATCTTTTTGGATACATGGGCTGGAAGAGTTGTCCTAGGCTGAAGCCTGGTAGTTATTATTTTTGCAGGACTTTCTTAACAGTAATTGCTCTTGGGCTACCACGGCCTACTAGTCTTCAAGAATCAAGACCACGAAGGAAGGAAATGACCTATTTATCACGGAGAAATGCTACATTTCTCAACACTTTTATTTAAAAGATGATTCTCAAATGATACGTTACTATCTCATAAATTGTTTATATTTTTTCAAAATAATAAATCTCATGAGACGAGGGACACATCATTTGAGAACTAATTTTTGGAGAAAAGTGTTGGGAAAAGTAGCACTTCTCGTTAATACTACTAATAGCTGTGTAATATTGGTCGATATGTACAGTAAATACTAATTACATAATGTGTCAAATAAGAGTCTCATGACACTAGTTAATTAAATTGGCATAACAGTGTTGAATAATTAGATGGTAAGTTAAGAAAATAACCTATTTGAAATTGAATAAAAACATATTTAATTGTCGAAATCACATGAAATTTAGGAATGAAATTTGATTTTTTTTTAATTTATTTAATATTGCCGACTTTTCATACCTTAGTATAAGCTATATATTGGGGCAAGGCAAACGGACCCCAAAAAAAAACCTTGGATAAGAGATATTGGTGCATCCTTCCTATTGCATTACCACCAGAAATGAAAATGATAGGGAGCTGTTGATGACTCTTTGGTCAATTGATCTCAAAGAGTTGTTTTAGAGTCCACATGTACATTAAAATACACAACGTGCAGCTTCCCATGCCACATGCATAAGGAGACACCGTCCATGACAGAAGCATTAACAGAAACCCTTGATTCCTTGAATCATTGAGTAGAAGCATAAAATAAATATTGGAAAGCGAGAGGAAACCCAACAAGGAGGCGACGGTCAGCTCTAGTCAAAGGAAGTGGTCTGAATTTGGAGTAATGCTAGTAAACTTGACCATGCTGGTTTCTATTTGAGGAAGCTTTGGGTAGAGCTTATTAAGGTAATTAAAAATTTGTGTTGGGAAAATGAAAGGGAATTAATTATTAGTGTTAAAATTACAGAATTCACCCCAAATTGTCCTACTAAATCTATTTGAGTATGCTTGTTTTTTTTTTTTTTGAAAGGAAAATCCGAGTATTATTCAAGCTCACAAAAAAGGACTAAATGTCTCCAAAAGTAGATCAATCGACTAGGATAACACTTAATAACGTGGATGTCACTAGTTCGAATCCCCCCTCTTGCGTGGACATGTCAAAAAAATAAAAAAAAAGGAGCAAAAAATCAACTGGGCAAGAGAAGCCTCTCGTCCCTTACAATACCACTTACACACAGTTGGAATAGAAATCCACCTCATATTAGTGACATGGGTCCTAGCTAGTAAAGTTAGTTCATGGGCAGCCTTATTTGCTATTCTCCACACGTGCTGAAACTGAATCTCGCCCAAAGATCGACTACCCGCTCTAATATCTTCAACCAAATGACCAATTCACCACCTGCATAGCATCTCTATTAATTGAGTATGCTTGTTATTTGTTAATGTGTTTTGGAGGTACAAACTATTTTTGTGCGTTGGGTTTTTTATTAATGTTTTTGACTTGAAAATACAATACAAAGTCGTTAACAAACATGGCCAAATTAGAAAGGAAAGTCTAATTACATCTCAATTTGCATTTAGTCCCACATTCAAAAGGAAAATATTTCACATTTTAGTGTTACGTGAATTGCACGTCAAAAGTTTACGGTCTATGGTTGACATTATAAATATAATGTTGATTATTATGTTAATTTGTAAATGTTATTAGTATCATGTAAACTGTTATATTAATTTAAAAAGATTTAAAGTAAAAATTGTAGTATTCATGTTGACCCTTCATCCAAAATTACCGAGTTTAGATAAAAAAAAAAAAAAAATCATAGACACAGCTACTTTGGAAAAGGCAAATAGTTTGATGGTAAGAGACATTTGGATCAGGATTTGAATTGCAAGTAAGAAGCAAACTACAAACTAATTGTCTAAATTAAGGGGGTTTGAGGAGTGGCCGACATTCCTATTGTCAATCAATATATAGTAACCAATTGGGAGGACCTTATTGAATTCCTGTTGCCTACGTTCTGATCACCTCGCGGACCCATTACAATAGTGAACTCCTATTTATTAGGCCTTCTACTTGGCTGATCCTGTTACAATATCTCAAATTGTCCCACCACAGATTGCTCGATCGATTGATGAATTAATATTTATTTGCCCAGAGACTATATATTGTGATATAATCCACTTGCACATTAATTATTTTTCTTTTCTTATAACTACGAAAATTAAATGGAGAGTCATACGTACTAAGAGAGAAGAAGATGTACATATGGAAAAGGGTCCCCCAAAGCAACCGTAAGCTAGGGTACCCAACTAATTTTACTTTCTTTTTTTTGGTCTTTTATGGGCCACATTTTTTGGATCAGGATCTCTAACCATTTTCTCAGAATTCAAGCACAAAATTTACGAAATCAAGATTCGCAATTGCAGCCCTCTATTTTTGTTGGTGATGACAGTGGGGTCCTTAGTAAGCCATCAGGAATCAAACTATATGAGTGGTACATAAAGAAATAAGCTCCAATATTAAGTATTGACGAGGCCCTAATTTAGATGGGAGGAGATTATTCAAACCTAGTTATAATGCCAGGACCACAATTGTTTATTTACATTGATAGTTATCTATGCACATCATAGATATGTGATGTGCATGGTTGTGTCTATTGATGATGAATGAAATTTCAAAATTGAACTCTAATGATTTGAGAGATTATAGAATAGTGCTCAATATTTCGTGGTAGTTAGACAGAATCATGTAGAGATGCTGTCTGGTCCACATGCAATAGTCTTATCGCTATGCCATATCTTTTCTTACAGATTCTCAGCACCCCTTTCACTCTCAACGAAGCACAAAAAGACATAAATCATATTTGGATGATACAGAAGTAAATTACAGCGAAGGAAATGAATATATATATAAATATATATAATTCCTCTCAAGCCCCAGCATGGAGGGAGCCAGAGGAAAACAAATTTACAATTTAGAGTGGCCCTAGGAAGGATCGTGTGTACTTGATTTCTTTTTCTTCCCTTTGCTCAGGTGAGCTGCATAATGCAGTCAAAACAAACTTACACTAAGCCGTTGGAAAATCCAAGAACTCAATCGCCACGTCAAATGAGCTAGCTATCTAGCTAGCTCGCTTTTGTTATGTTTTTATGTCCAGCTAGCATATATATATATATATATATATATGAGAGGCTGAGAGGCTGAGAGGGTGAGACCGAAGGGAGAGGTGTCTTTTCTTGAAAGTTTAATTTCATGCATGGGCTCTTGTCTTGTAGTGTAGCTATATGAAGGTGTGGTGTTGAACTCTGATTGGTAGGCCTTTGGGGAAATCGACAAGGGAAGGCAAAAGCTTGATCCATATCGGCCAACTCCCAGTGGTAGTTGAGGACCAGATGGTGGATGAATACGGCCATTTCAAGCTTAGCCAATTCTGATCCGGCACACAGTCGTGGTCCTCCTCCAAATGGCAAGTAGTTATTACTTGTTGTCATGCTCGGGCAACTGGATGAAGATTCACGTGTTCCATTGTTCTGCTCAATCAATATCACACCATTTAACAACTAGGAAATTAATAAACACAACAATATATCTATCCTAGTATGAAGTAGTGTCTAACGTATAATCTTAGTATACAGAAGAACATAGGACATAGGATGATCTATCAGAGGTGTTCCAGACTCCCTAGCAACAAGTACTAGAACGTCCATGTTTGAATGAAATGAATGGATGATACTCCCTACCCACCAGGCAATCCCCTGATTAATTTATTAATTTCTTTCTTTTATTCTATATGATGGAAATTTTATTAATTGGTAAATCAAATCCTTCCGAGTGTGATTACAAATCATGTTATGACTTCTGAGAGAGACCTGTGGAAATTGGAAAGTACTCCCCCCAAAAGTATGTTTTGTTTGCGTGTGACAAGGAGTGTTAATAAAGGCAATTAAGTTTTTATGATTATTTTTGGAATATTATCTCTTTCGCTCTGTCTCCAAGTATTTTGTTTTATCCTAAATTATTTTCCTTTATTTCCAAATTTTAAAGTTATTTCTAATTTCTATATGTATATATTGTTTGGAAAGAAATCTCTAGAGCATTCTAGTTGGAGACAATGAAAGTTGTCTTTGGCTTTCTTTGTTTTTTCGGAAGAGTTTTCAACTCTATATATATCCCTTAGGCGTGTGTAAATTATATATCTACTCATTTCCTTTATCAGTATGAAATATCAATATACATACTCTTAATTTCTAAAGAGAGAAAAAAAAAAATAATAAAAAGATTGAAACTTGCTAATAGAAAACCATTTCTTGTGAGTGTTGTTTTTGCTCTGCATCTCCTGGAAATTAATTGTCATTGAGTAGTTTTTATCCCTACAACTCTAGCTATATTCCTTAGACGTGCATAAATTATCTACTCAATTCCTTTATAAGTATAAAGTAATCAAAACAAATAATACTATTTCTAAAGAGACTAAAAACACGAAGATTTAAACTTGCTAATAGAAAACCACTCCACATACAGTGGGCTGGACAAATGGCCAAACTAATGATAAAGTTTTGGTTTTGTTTTCTTCTCCTACAACCGCTAGAATAGATAAGCCCCAAATTTACTTTTGCACAAACCAAAGTACCTAACAGGAATTTAGGTGGGTGTCTTTTTCCTTTGAGGGATAACACTATCTATCTATAGATCGAGAAGAAATTATGATATACTTTTGCCATGTTTTTGTTGACATGGTTATGTCAATCATATATAAGGATTGATCAGTAATATCACATCAGGCACTACTATACTCTCAAATAAATGGGGTTAAGAGTATATATTATAACTCTTTAAGTCTTTTTACAAAGTGTCGGTTTATAATTGATAAAATAATAAAATAACAATATATTTTACTTTTTAACAATATACTTTTAAGTATTTCTCTAATTTTGTATGAAAATTATAGTAAAAACTATATTATCTTAAAAAAAAAAAAAATTAACGGGCCAATGAGGCATTATGATTGAGAATATGAGGTCCAGGTTATTGAGAATAACAATTCAATCTGCCAGCATCTTTACCGTATAGTCATTTTGTCAGTTTCAAACAATTTATCTTTGTCGATTAGTGTATGTCTCCGACTTCAAATATCTTCTATACTTTACGAAGAAAGTATCTTTTCTTGGCTAACTAGATAGGGAGTAAATTTTTTTTTTTTCTTTTTGGGGAATTTGGTCAGGACCAGTTTCGCCATTGACCCACAGAAGAAAAGCACTCGTGCACGTGCATGTGAGAACCCCACATCCACATGGGGCTCTAATCATCTCGAACCCCAGGCACTCCCCACACGCACGCAGGGGAGGGAGGGAGACAGAGAGATGATCACAACTCGTGGGGCCAGAGGCCGTACGCTGTGCAACATTGGTTCACTGATCATGACAGTTCATCTGGTAGAAAATCTATCCGTGAGATCGTTGCATGTCTTTTTATACTACCTATTTAATTGATTGTCCTAGTTTTCTTATATAAGTAGGATAATATTATATAAAGCTTTATTGATAGAATTTTCATATTTATAACAATTTACTAAATAACATTATCCTTTATTTTATTTTATCGTTCTCTGTATAAATAGTAGAACTTATTTGGTTAATTAAAATTTGTGAATTTTTGTAGTGTATTGGCCTTCGTATATCTTCATAACTTTATATATAATCTCTTAGTTTTCAAGAATATTGTATAGGTTGATAATTATCACTTAATTTAATGAAAAGCAAACGACTTTAATTATTCTAATCTGACCAAAATTTTCATTAAACTTGTTGTAGTTGAATTATCACACAATGTTTATCACGTTATTTTCATTAAATTCTATTTTTCACGATCATATATTAATTTTAATTTTTCAACACATTATTATACCGTTTTCAACCCTCATGTTGACTTGTTATTGTTTAATTATTATTATTATTGACCAATTGTTAGCGTTTATCTATCCTTAGATTAATCACTGTGAAAAGATCGACAATGTCATGTTAGCATAGTCCGCTAACGATATGGTATGCAGTATTTTTCTTTCTTAATAAGGACTAATGGGTGGGAGTTAACAGACTTTTTATTATAATCTCTTTAATTATAAATTCACGTAGGTGGCCACGTCAGCCATATGGCCGGTGAGTTTGTAAGAAATAAAAAGGTGTGATTTCTAAACCTTAGTAATATTATAAACATAACCGTAATGACGTCTATAACAGTTTTTTGGAGCAATTTTGGATTCGGTTATCATTTTCAAGCTAAGTAACCAAAAAAAAAATTTAAATTTTGACAGCATAGGCAGCATCGTTTGGGTCTACAACCAATCATCCAATGCTTTTGCCAGTGACAGCCACAGCAATAACCAATGGAAGTGCTTGGGGACCTCTCTCCTTAACGAAGCCCTTTTCCCCTTTTCCTCCCTCTATTATTTTACCAGAATAATAATAAAAATAATGATAGTATTCATTAGAGAAGGCATGCTGTCAAAAAAGGGTCACAACTGACCTGCCATCTCCACGGATTGAACTGTCGAGGCTGGTCAAAAAGCAAAGCATCCAAGTGCACGGCTGCAATCACCGGAAGCACTTTCCATCCACATGGAATGTCATACCCTTTCAAGCAGAATAATAAACAATTCAAAGAGGGTCAGATTCTGGCAAAAATCCAGCGAAAACACTCGATCACTCAAAGTGACTAGCATCCTACCTCTATACCGAACATCTTTGAGTGCCTTTCTGTGGAGAAATCTTACCACATTTCCAAGCCGGAGTGTCTCATTAATAACCTTCACATGATAAAAATAATTTTGATTAATTATTTGAAGTTCTATAATTTTACTACAAAATGATTTAAAATACTGCAGAGAGAGAGAGAGAGAGAGAGAGAGAGCTTACACATTGGGTGAAATCCATTTTCCTGTAGTCATCCCAATTTATTTCCTTTTCCCCTGATTGCTTCTTGTGTCTGGCAATTTCAAGGTGTTCTTCCTGAATTCATACAGAAAAAAACAAGAGAGATTATCATCAACATGAAGAATCTAGTATATATGTTTGATTTCAAAAGGAAATAGCTAGCCTTTAAGGAGGTGCTTACTCTTAGTTGTTGAATAGCAGTGGGACAACCTTGCAAGAAGTAAATGGCTAAAGCTATGGCCACGGATGAAGTTTCATGGCCAGCAAAGAGCAAGCTTAGAATCAAGTCAAGGATTTGCTCGGTTGAAAGATTGGAATGCTTCAAGACCCATCCAAGAAGATCATCGTCCTCCATATCTTCACCTCCCTCCTTCATTTTCTGAATCCTGTCCTCCATTTTGCGCTCAATAAACTTCAGGATGGTTGATCGAGACTGTGGGAAGCAGAGCATCAGCAAGATGAAGGCAGTGAAACCATGACTGCACAATAAAACGTTCAGAAATATCATCCAAATGGGGGGAAAATAGTTACCTGTAATGCCCTTCTGTATGCAGTTCCAGGAAAATTCAGAGGAGCCGAAACCACTCCCTTCATGAAGGTAACATATTCTTTCTTCAGCTGCTCGGTCTCTGGCATTCCGGGATCCATGCTCATAATATGCTTCGCCATCAAATTGAAGGTAAACTGCAATTCTTGTTAATAAGCTAAGCTGGCTCAGTAAAATTCTCTTGTTGAACACAAAAAGATTACTATATATCTTTACAATTTTTTACCTTCTTGGCTTCATCTTGAGCCGAAAATGTAGAATTCTCCTTCCAAGAGTTGAGTACAAGCAAGGTATGCTTCTCCACTTCTCTCAAGAGATGGGTTCTAAGCCTGGCATGGCTCAAGAAGTTGAGTGAGATACTCCTCATGTCTCTATGCATGTCTCCAACTAATACCAGCATAGACCATTTTCCAAGAATTCCACCTATGCTTCTAGGATAGCTGCATTCAAATAATCTTCCTTCGTTCTGTAAGATGAATCTATTCAGCCCAGCATCTGCCGAGACTATTGTTGGCTCGCCAAACAAATTAGACTTGTAAATTTTGCCGTACCTGCAGAATGAGTAAAGAGTTTAAGTGCGGTTTTAAGGTGTTTTTCTTTGTGGGTGTGCGTGATTTTACCTTGATATGTGTTGCTCCATGAATTCTCCAACTGAAGTAGCAGAGTAAGGCTTAAGATAGCCGATAGTTTCGCCAAGAAAAGGCCAGCCCATGTTGCCTGGTGGGAGATTGAGTCTGCGTTGCTTCCTTTTGATGAGAATGAAGATTAGAAGTAAAGCTATAATGGAAGGAAGGGAGCAGAGAATTAGCACAGAGTCAGGCATGGAGACTGACTGACGCTCTCTCTCTCTCTTTCTCTGTGAGCGTGTGCTTTGCTTAGCTGTTTCTAAGCGCACTTTGAATCAGATATCTGCTTCTTTTTGAAGTTTCTACGTCTATTGAAAATGAGCTTCAATTTTCATGAGTTTTTGTAAGTCACTAAAAGAAATGGTTTTTGAAGAAACCATACACAATGAAAGGCTTCGAAGCCAATAGGCTGCTTTTATAAGCTTCTCTTCTATCTTTAAGCGAAAATAGCGCGGAAAGTAGCTTGGAAATTGGCTTTACACTTGGAAAATGCTAATCTCTTCAAATAAAATTACATTTTTTAATTCCCAAAATTTGTTTTGCTCATGATTCATGAGTAACTTTTCCTTAGCCACACTTCTATCCAACTTTCTGATAAATTAGTCCTATATTTTGGCATAACACGGCATGCAAAAAGTAAGTGGGTGCTATAAGAGTGGATGGGGATTTTCTAGAATTTTTCGCTTGAATTTTAAAAGAGAGGTCGGGGTTTGAGATATCCAAGTAGTTTCGGGTGCGGATCCCACCTAATTGGATAACTTCGTACTCGTCTCTCATTTTCTGTTTGAATTTTATGAATCGAATCTTATAGGACTATACGAGTAGTAAAAGTAGAGGTATATACCCTATTATTTTTTTTTCTTCGGGATTGTTCCTTTCGTAAACAACGAGTAACACCAGAAATCATGGTGCAGGCTAGGGACTAGCGCTACATGATCCTTGTCCTTGGTCAAGTATCATGAAATATAACTAAAATCAGGACTGATTTGGGCTTTCATCCACGGCTACTGGTCCATCCAAGGTTTGTGAAAAAACATCATATATGCTGCCGGGTTGAGATGGCTAAACGTACCCAAGCTACCAATTAGTAATAGTGTTAATTGTTGAACTTTAATGAACATTTTTCATTTCATTTATTTGATCAGTAACTTGATGCGTTTATTTGGTTTTCAAAATGACAAGTGTACCCTCCATATCGTGTAAAACATGTTCAAGATTATAGTCACCAAGTCAATCTATTAAATGAGACATGGTAGATTCACATATCCTTAAGTCGATCTTAGGCATGTTTGGTGATTCAATAAGACGATTTTAAAAATGCGTTTTTAAAATTGTGTTTTTAAATCAAATCGCTTTTAAAAACTATAGGCGAATAAAACAGGCAAAAAGTACTTTTTTATCAATCGAGTGTTTGAAAATTAGCATATAATTATTTGGACAAATAGGTAAATATTATTCTTTATGAAATATTTTGGTTTAATTGACTTTTTCAAATAAGCATCATAGTTAGAATTATTGAAATCGAGATTTTCTACGATTTTAAAATTCGTTTTCAAAATTTAATCCCAAACACTCCAAAATGAATTGGTTTAAAAACGTAGATTATTTTTTAAAACATCTCTAAAGCGGACCTAAATTCAAAAGTTTACAACTTATCTCAAAAGCTTAAACTAATAAAAAGTAATAAATTTAATCATTTAATTAATATACAATCATTCCCTTCACGAGTGAGGCTAAACATGTAAAATATTTAATTAAAATTGAGTGAATTATAGAGCTAATATTTAAATTCGTGACCTTTTTGCTATAACAAATCATCACTTACTTTAAAAATTTTAACTAATAAAAATAGATATATTTAATTATTTAATAAATATTTCAACCGAGTAATAACTTGACCTTAGTTAAGAAGGAAGTGGAATTTTATTTTAGTAGTACTGTGTAGTCCGCCTCCACTCTCGCCTAGAAGGACCGCTGAGAGGTCGACCCCCTGCTGCTCGTCTCCAAAGAGCCACCCAAGTATAATTTTTGGCAAGTTAATTCTTTCAGACAAAGTTATGTCATTGGCTTCTGCTTTGGACAGTGTTTTGTTTTGTTTGGCGATGTCCAGAGGAATACATCACAAGCATTTTCCATATGTGAGATATTATATATAACAAATGAATGGCTTTGTATTTTGCTATGGCTGTGTCCCCGGTTCTCCGGTGGCCTTGTATCGGATCGAGCTTATTACTTTCCGCGCGTGGGTCGCGTGTGGATTATACAAAAGGAATAAAATTTTAGGAAGCAAAGAAACTTAATTAATTAATTACACCATCTTTGCACATGGGCAATTAAACCCCTTCCAGATAAAATGCAAAAATTGGTTCATACGTTTTGGGTTTCAACAAATAGTTTTTTGGGTTTAAAAAAGTAAGTAAACAGTACTTATTGGATTAAGTTGACAGAATCTATTAATGTGCCATTAAATATAAAATATATATTAAAAAAAAATGTTTGAGTTGGGTACGTAACTGTCACTAGGCTGTGTGCATTAAGATTAAGACAACCATGATCTAAATTCAAACATTGACTTCATAATTTACATTTTTATATTAATTATATATTTTACGTGTTTATCTCTCTTCAGTCTCTTGTAGGGCATGTACATGCACATTACTTACAAAAACTACTTTAACTGTATATGGTGGCTTATGCAGAATTTATTGAATTGATGATAAGGAGGTAATAATGCACACGCTATTTTTTGAAAGAAAAAGAAAAAAGACTCATATATTTTCATTTTTCGTTTTTATTTTAATTAAATATTTTAGTTGTTCAGTCTCTCTCGTAGTCGTGGGCCCTGGATTACAAATGCAAATAACTTACAAAAGCTACTCAACTATATATGGCGGCATATGCGGGATTCTCGTGTATATATATATATATACACGAGAATCCCATCATTCGATTAAAGTATAGATGAGGTTTCCCCCACCTAAAATTCGGCAACAAGGACTAATTGCAGTTGACGACAAAGAAAATACAAATCCTGTCAATACTGTGATAGCTACAATACTTACTGTGTCCTTTTTGTCACGTTACACCAACACATACACAATCAGTACCGCAAAATACAACATATATGCTTTCATTTCTTTGATTGATGATTATGACTAATCATCTCCTTGATTGATCTACAGTGTCATTTCAACTGATCTAATCATGGACAAATCTAGGACATGCCTTATGCCTGGATCCGATAACATATGTGTATGTTATATCTAACTATATTTATGTATATATAAATAAATAAATTATATATGTTGAATATATTGTAGAATATATTATAGAGAGCGGAAGGAGGAAAACATATAATAGGCTACGTTGTATTGAGTAGAATCTTAGAATGTATCAAGAGCCTCCTTATATAGGAGGAGGAGATAAGAGCTTACGATCTACCGATGTGGAAGCCCCACATATACATTAACATCCCCTCAAACTTAATGTGTCTAAACATTAAGGTTGGAAAACAAAAGCATGAATAAAAAAAACATAAAAGAAAGGGAAAGAAAATGAAAAATAACCTAACACAAAATAATATTCTTAATATCCTCCTCAAACTCAATATGTAAACTTGAGTTTGGATAAAAGAAAAGGAAAATAAAATGAATTCACCAAAAAGCTTGTGAAAAGAGTTGCGAAGTAACGCCATAAAAGAAGAGCTTGGTTCACTTGGTTGTAATTTTGACTTGAAAACCATATACTAGTAATGAAGAAACTTGAATGCCTGAAACCCATGGACTGCCTCTAGTAATGAAAGCTAAAGTCGACCCAAAATTCTAACTAGTAGATTGACTCGGCCGGTTAAAAGGCTAATCATGCTGAAACCCATGGACCGTCTTCGTGGTGGGTGAGCTAAAAGTCGACCCAAAATTCTAACTAGTAGATTGACTGGTTGAAGAGGCTACATGGAGAAAAGGGCAGGTTAAAAAAAGGCTAAACATGCAGAAACCTTGGACCGTCTCGCCTTGTTTTGAGCTAAAGTCGACCCAAAAATTCTCACTAGTAATGGATCAATGGCCTAGGAAAGGCAGCGTGGCCATTGATGGCGGCATTTGACAAGGCATAAGTGGGCCAGTTGAAAGGGGCTTCTTTGGCCCAAAAAAAAATCATCTGACCTGAGAGTGCCTACCGCAAGAAGAATGAACCGGATTGAACTGCACCAAAGAAAAAAAAAAAAAAAAAAAGGCTATGGAACCGAAATGACCAATGCATCAATCGACATGAACCGTAAAAAAATGCCTAAATTTGGAGAAGAATCTTGTTTTCTGCCATATAGAGATGTCAAAAGCAAAAATAGACCAAAAATTTGAAATCAGGACGAAAAATTAAGTCGGAAACACCTGGTCAACGATAAAAGTCAACGGTCAACTCTGATATCCCAGTCAAACTGGAAGTCAACGGTCAACGAATAGTCAAAGGTCAAAGGGCCTGATGACGTGGCACGCTAGGGCTTAAGTGGACTGATGACGTGGCCTGATGAAGTGGTACGCTAGGGCTGACGTGGCGCTGCAACTACTAGGGCTGACGTGGCAGTCTAGGGCTGATGTGGCGCTGCAATTACAAGGGCTGACGTGGCGCTGTGGAAGACCTAGCGCGTGAGGAGCACGCGTGGGAGGCTGGCGGCTGAGGAGCGCGTGAATCAGACGCGCGGATCTTGGAGTGGCACGTGAGGGCGCGTGCAATGTTGTAATGGTGATCTGGCTGATGTTTTTGAATCGGTAGAGTCTGATCTAACGAACTGTGGTGAGAAAAAAATGAATGGACCAATGTGGTGGTCTGCGGCGTGGCGGCGGTGGCGGAACGGCCGAGACTTCAAGCGGCGCGTGAAGGAGCGTGAAAACTTTGATGAGGCTGTGTGCGGCGGCTCTGGAACGGTCGTCTTCCGAGGTTTCTAGCGGTATATTATATCGCTGAAAACTCTAAGAGGAAGAAAGAGAACCAAAAAGGACAGAGCGAGATATTCGCCGGAGAACACTTGCGGCGCCGGAAAGAAAAGAAGATGCGGAAAAAAAAATTTTAAGGTGATTGAAACAGCTCGATACCATGTTGAATATATTGTAGAATATATTATAGAGAGCGGAAGGAGAGAGAGAAGGGAGAGAGCGGAAACATATAATAGACTACATTGTATTGAGTAGAATGCTTAGAATGTATACAAGAGCCTCCTTATATAGGAGGGAGATAGGAGCCTTAGCTTCCAATCTTACCAATGTGGGACAAGCCCCACATATACATTAACAATATATATATAGAGAGAGAGAATCTTCTATCAAGATTTTGTTGTAGAAAAATATTAAGGAATTTATAAATGCGGAGGATATACCAACTGGATTATTTAATTATAAAATATTATAAGATGACATCGATGTAATTTTTTCCTCAACAACAACCAACCATATTTCTCCTTCTTTTTTCCCTCCACTCTCCCTCTGCTGACTTTTTCTTTGAGGAAAAAAAAAAAAAATAGTGATAGGTTTTATTCTGGAAAATGCTTCCCTGAATAGAAACGAAGCTATCTGCTTTGGGGAAGGTTAGGGATACACAACATTTAAAATATAAAAAGACATATATAAGTCGGTGGCTACACAGAAAAGTGTAGCTACCAGCCTACCATTAATATTTTTAGTTATTTCTTCTACGGACTAATAGTATCAATTTTTAAGAAACAATTAATGGGAAATGAGGTTTTTCTTCAAATGAATTGTAGAAGGCATATTTAGTAAAAGAAACAATTTTTTTTTTTTTTAAAAAAAAATGGTACAAGGCATAGATTCAATTGACCATAATGGCCATTTGTCTTTCATTCGAGAAATGTTTGTTCTTTCTCTCACCCTTGAATCCTTCGCGTTGGAATTACCAGAGTAATGTACATGCTCCCTACAAGATAATGTGTACTATTAGCTATAAAATATTGACGAAGCCTAATGATAAGTTACATCAAAATTGGCGAAAAGTATTGGAAAGAAAAGGAGCACACATTAGCACAAAGGATGCCCAGCCAAAAATAGAAAATAAATCATCTTTCTTTTTCTTTTTTTTTTTGGTGGGGGGGGTGTCAGAATAAACGGAAGAAAGGAAATAAACGTGTTAATAATTTTTTATTTTTTTTTTAAAAAAAAACCTTAACTTACTGTCACTTTTTTTTTTTTTTAACCTTACCATGATACCTTTTTTTTTTTTTTTTTTTTTTTGACTGGCATGTTTCTTGTTCTTGAGTGATGATGGCTCTTTACCACGGATTTCCACTTGGATTACTCGCAGTCATCTTTGCCAGACACCACGTGCGGTTCACATTATTGCCTTTCACGTGCATTCTCGTTTTCTACTTTTCTCTTTATCTTTCCAAGTTCACATGCCCGTGCCCATGCCTCCCATCGGAGAGAGGGAGAAAGAGCTTTCTCATTGCAGATATTATTGTCTTCCTCGCAAGGGGATAGCCTGTAATTAGTCCGCCTTAATTTGAGTGAAAATTTAAGCAGTCTACAAGAGATTGTGAATAACGCACTTGTTTCGGTCAGCTTAAGGTGTGACTCGCCTGTCCATAGCAATATATGATATTTTGGTCTTAAATAATTATACATATTTTTATAGTGAATATTTGAGAATTTTATTGATTAAAGATCATGAGCATAAATAAAACCTTTACAACAAAAATCATAAAGCTATGGAAAATCATAATCACATATTATAAGGTTACAAAGTTATAAATATAAACAAAAATTCTTACAATCAAGTATTATCTATGACTTCAATTTTTGTTAACCCATTTACAAATACAGTAAAAGAGCAGATCTGTTTCGAGTAAACTAAGTCTATGATATGGGTAGCCAAAATTTTTCTATCAAAATTTATTTATATTGGTCGTGAGAAATAACTCTTCACACCGAACTATCTAGACAGTGAGAAATAACCTTTCACACCTAATTATTCCTCATCACTCATGAGGGCGGATCTAAAGAGAAGAAACATCTTATCCAAAAAAAAAAAAAAAATCAAGCAACAACAGCAACCAGGAAGGAAATAAACGATACAACATGGTGGAAGATGAACAGATGAATAGTTGAGAGACTAAAGTTGCTAATTTTATCGAAGAACACCTACAAAGATAATAATAATAATAATAATTTTTTTTAAAAAAAAAAAAAAACTTGAAGGAGGAGGATAAAAGCTAGTAGAAGGAGAAAGAAAGAGGAGGGCTTCTTAAATAATTATTTAATTAAATGTTATTTTATAGTCATAATTTAATATTGTTGCATTTAAGTTCTTAAAAGGTAATTCAATTTGTTATGACTAAGCTTAATGAAATGAAATTCCTAGTTCGAATCTCACTCTTCCTTTTCATGTGAATGTGTATATATATATATTACATTTAATAATGTAAATGACTTACCAACGGACTAATTACATTATCTCACTTATACCATTAGATTCTAACAATAAAATTGTTCATCGAATTGAGAGAATCATATTGCTTCCTACCTATGGAAAAGCATATTCCATTGATCTAACCCATTAAAGCACAAGGCATTATTTTGCTTTCTTAAAATACGAAGGGCTCCCAAGATGTCTATGTGGCCCAATTATCCTCCTTAGTTATTGTAACAACCACATTACGTCTTTGCCAAAAAAAAAAAACCACATTACGTCTCAAAACCAAGACAACACAACACAAAACAAACAAACGAAGACCACGTTTGCGCTTTAAAAAGAAAAAAAAAAAAGGAGGAGGAGACGTACACCGAACCACTCGTGCGGGTGGCCACACATGCTAATCATTGCGACCATAGGCCTGCACCGAGTATCCTCCACGTGTCAGGACCACACGTGTGGTTGACAAGACTTATCGTGTGGAAAATTTATTGCCCACCAACCGTGTGCCTTTACGCCCTTTTGGTGTCCTTAGCGTAGGCCCTTTTACTGCCCCGACTTTGATTAGACTGGGATTTGCAGAATACAGCCTGAAAAGTCAAGCAAAAGATCTTTAATGAGACAAAGCTTTCGGATTTTACCACAGTAACCATGCCCTTGTCCCCCGACTGGAGCCACATCCCACACTGTTCGAGTAAAATTATCACTTCGTTGACTTTTCTTAATCATCTTTTACTGTTTGTGACCCTTAAATGCATTACAAAACACTAATCATTCTATGACATCTCATGATTGATGTGTGTCGGGCCAAAACTATTAGTTTAATTGAATATTAATTTTATAAAGAAAAATACTATATTTTCTTCTTGTGATTTTTTCTCATTCTCATACGCTTTAAAATTATTATTAAATAGTGTCAATCAACAACACTTAAACCAGTAATGGTACAAATTCTAACCTTACTTTTTGGTTCAACAATTTTTACTATATATATATTTTTTATTTTATAAATTTGTAATGAGAGTCCACAATTGATGAATCATGCCGAGAGTCTCTGTTTTAATCATGCCACAGAAGAACTAAGACTGTGTTTGAAAAGGAATTGGATTGAAAGAAGTGAATTGGTAATGTAGTAAATTTGATTGATATGAGGAAAAAAGTAATAATGTTTTATATAGAAAAGTGAAATTTTTTGTTTTGTAGTAATTTTTTTATTTGAAAAGTGATATATAGTGATTGATGTAATATAAAAAGTAAGAATATTGAGATTGATTTTGAGAAATTTTTTTTTTGGAATTTTACAAATCCAATCCCATCCATTGACAAACAAGGCCTAATCTACTACGGAAGCTTGACCTAAGCTGCGCTTTCTTCTTGGCAAACTACTCTGGGAGTGGGGACTAGAGCAAGGGTTAATGGCGGGCGAGATAGGCTAGGCTGGAGACGGAGTAGCATTAGTCAACTTTCTTTGCTTGACCATGAGATCACCGCACCATGATTAATTACTTATGTAAATTGACAAGTTTGATTTTTTATATAAATTAATTCATTAAATATAAAATGTCACATTAATTTATAAAAAAAAAGTTACACTATTGAGTACCCTAACAACACTCGGATTGTTAAACTTTATAAGTCTTAATTACAATTTAGGTCAAATATAACTTAATGGTGTCTTAGTATTGATTTTTTAATTGTTTCTTGCTTTAATATTTGACATTTGAAATTATTTAGATTAGATTTCACAACATCTAACCCTACATATAATGCCTATATTTTCATTTTTAAATTACATGACACTATACATCATTGTATGCTACAAAATCTAACTATGAAATGATTCATCTCTATTTCACTTAAAATAGAAAAAATCTTAACTCCTATTTGGGACAGAAAAAAATGTGTCATATCTTGTTTATTTTTTTTCTAAGAAATTTTTTTTCTAAGAAGTCATGTCTTGTTTATGTTGTTTGAACAATATCTACACAAATTAATAAGTATGAAGCCTACCTATTCTCTCACATTAATTATTGTTATTATTATTGACATTTTTACATAACAAAAAATAAATGATTTTAATTAATGACTTTTATTTTATAAGACGTGATCATACAAAAAGAAAATAAAAAATTCAAATCAACAACTTTCGTTTAATAAGTGTGACCATCGTATCCAACTCAGTATTAAGCAAAACGAGCCCCCTCTTGAAAGAGCAGAGAGTTAAGAACACAGAAAGGAAAGAACAAAGAACATAGAAAAAAAAAAAAGAAGCATAGACACAGCGAGCTAGGCAGCAGAAACTTGTACATTAGCGATCAGATGTTTTATTCCTTTTGTAGGAAAGGACAAGTACGCATGCCATGGCGACAGAGTGTGTACGGATAAATATAATGTTTAAGTATGGTGTAAGATCCATCGATAGCAGAGCCAAGACTTGAGAGGACCACATCAGAAATATAATATTTCTTCTTGACAATTATCTTTTGTTTGCCTTCTCAACAGTTCCTATCATCTCAAAATAAAAAATCTTACCATTTTTTCGGTGCTTTTTTTGTTTTTGTTTGTTTGTTTATTTGTTTTTTTTTTATTTAAAAAATAATAATAATGATGTAAAACTTTCAAGGCTGCAGTTCATTTCGTGTACACAGGACAAATTTCACACCCACAGAGTTTAAATTAGATTTAACTTTGCCTCAAGTGTGGCCCATAGAGTTATTTGCACTCATGAGAAATTGTTTGCACGTTGATGCAGAAAAGAAGAAGCTATTCATTAATTATGCAAACAAACTGTGACAAAAGTCGGCATCTTTTATGATCATATTTATGATTTTGCGGAGCAGTTTCTCCAGTAATAGACTAATAGTCAATATGTTTTTAGCGAGCAGATCAGATAATGCTATGTTTAATTACTGCCCATAACATATATATATATATATATATATATATATATATGGAGCATAAAAATAATTAGAATACGTTGCACCAATGGTTCTCTCAATGAGATTCATTGATTTAATTAGCACCGATCGATGGTCTGAAAATTTGCTTCAACACTAGATATATATTGAGAGACTTTTAATGAAAAAGAAAAGGGTGATAAAGGAAAAGCAGAAGCAATTAATTATGAAAACAAACTGTAAGAAAAGGTGGCATCATTCATAATGATATTTAGCAATCCATTCGTGTTGAGCGAGCAAAGATAATGCAATTATTTAGATTTGAACTCGAAATATTCCACATGATTTGCCAACTCGGTAAGTGCTGGTTTACTTTCGGAGACGTGCACTTACAGCTTGCCATTGATGAGCCCACCAACATTCCTGCAAGATTTGACATTTATTTGTTCTGTATCTTTCTTTCGGTCTTTCCCATTGACGCATGTTAAGCCGAACCAGTTTTCACTGCTTTTTGTTGACTAAATATAATAAAATATATAGCTCCAGCCTCCAATAATACATTGAATTAATGCATATTTTTCTTTTTCTTTTATAACTCAGATTGTATTAATAGTAATAGTATATATATATATATATAAAAGATAATACAAAAACAGGGTATCATAGATTCTAATTATATAAACATCACAATCTAAGATAAAACTTGAAAACATTTGAGAATTGACAGAATAAATAGTCCATCCTAATAATTTATTAGCACATGGGCTAAGAAAGAGGTCACCCAAAACAACCACTTTTTAGATGGTCCAATAATTGCAATGATTTTTGAGGCTGTTCAATAAATTAACGAACTGTTTAAAAACACAGTAGTATATAATGGAACAATATCATCTGAAAAGAATTATTTCATAATAATAGACTAAATTTTAAAATAGTGTATATAATATAACTATGTTGTTACATCATTGTATAGATTATTAGATTCTTTAAAATCAAATTTGAATTATAAAAGTAGTTCGAGATCTCAAAATTTTCAAGCTAGTAAAATGGAAGAAAAAAAATACATGTAATAGAATAGTACTACACCACGTCATGGAATATGTATTTGGATACATAGGGTTTTTTTTTTTTTTTTTTTGTAAGCTAGGCGACTGGCGACTGGCGAGGGCTCCCAGTATTATTATTATTATTACTCAAGAGTCAAGAGATGAAGAAGAGAAGAGAGAAGTGTTAAGCTGGATTACACTGCGGAGTCTGCAACGAAAAAGAAAAGGTTGGGAAGAAGGAAATGATTATGTCAGCGTTGGAGAAAAGAATTTCTCCCATCATGATTGTGCAAACCAAGGGGACCTCAATCATTGCTCACGCGCGAGTTTGGCTGAAAACGTGGCCGCACGATGCTCCAAGAATTCTAAGCCATTGTCAGCCAAATGATGGCGACCTCTTCGGAAGTCACAATCTTTGACCACTACTTCTTCCTGTTCTTACCTTTTCTTTTACACTATTCTGTGGCAATTAAGTTAAAATTTGGATTGCGAGTTTTGCAAATGATGATGTTTGCTAGAGAATAATACGTGTTGTCCTCTCATGCCTTATAATGAATGAGATAATGCTGTTTGGAAAGTGCCAATGTTTGCACATGAAAGGAAAACAACTTTATATATGGATTGATTTCTATATATATCGGTCACCCTAGCAAGATTGTGACCTCCAATCTTGTCCCGGTTTAGATTTCAATCATTTGGATGAATTAGATGCCAACAAACATTCATAATATGACAACCTATCTGTATAAGACGTGTTTGATATTACTCTATTACATGTCTGTTGTTCACCGATTTTTTTTTTTTAAAAAAATTATCATTAAATTTGTGAAACTCATATATATAAGTCATACAAATTTAATGATTAATTTTATCTATTTTTTATACAAAGCTAAATAAGAAGATGAAACCAAACATTTTTCATGTTGTATATATAATATAAATTTCAAATTTGTACTCCCTCTACATCATCATTTAATCAAAAATGAAGTTAGTACTATCTTCTGGCATCTCATTTAATTTCTTAAATTTAATACTTTTCAGCTATAGCCAAAATTTTATAATTTTTGCTCTTTTCTCTTGTTTGTCTTGATATCCAAAGGAGCGGAAATGAGATGAAGATGTCAAACATAGCATGAAATTAGTGAGTTAAAGTTTAGTGTAATATAATTCAGGTCAAATTAAGTCGGCCCGATTAATAAACATATCAATATCATGTCAACTTAACACGTATAAATTTAAATTTTACTCCAACTCCATCTACTTCCCATTTTGTTAATAATTAATGTTGATGGTTAATGAAGAGGCTTTATCATGTTATTTATTAATGGAATGCAAATTTTTCTTTATTACTATATGTTTGTTTAAATAGATAAACTTTATAGAACTATAATATTATATAGGGAATTTATATTATAAAGATATGGGTCAACAGTCTAAAATTTTTAAATCTTTAAGTTTTTTTTTTTTACAAATAACTCATTGGGTATGTCGAAACAACAATAAAATTCACGCCGTCCAATTTTGTTAATTATCGTTAGTGTGGGTAAAATATTATTTTTTTAAAAAAAATAATTTTAAAAAATCCCCTGTTTAAAATAAAAATTAAAAATTAAAAATTCAGGGGTGGTTCGGGTGGCTGGCCACCTCGTTAAAATAATAATAATAAAAAAATACAAGGGTGGCCGAACCACCCCATAGGGGGTGGCTGGCCACCCCTTAGGCATGGGGGTGGTTCAGCCACCCTTGTATTTTTTTTTTAAAAAAAAAATTAAACAAGGGATTTTTAAAATTAATTTTTTTTAAAATAATAATATTTTAATGGGTAAAAACAATGTGTTTTGACCTACACTAACAACAGTTAACAAAATTGGATGGCGTTGATTTTATTGTTGTTTCGACAAATCCAATGAGTTTTTTGTCAAAAAAAAAAAAAAAACTTAAGGATTTAAAACTTTTAGACTATTGACCCATGTCTTTCTGAAATAAATTCCATATTATATATTCAAGCCTCACTAAATGAATAATGCCAATTTTTGGGACTAAATATATATTTTTTTTTTGGGGGTAATGTGGCTTATGTTTATTAAGTATGGTTATGAATATTTGGACATTGATTATTAAAAAAAATCAAGATTCGACGACTTTTCCCTATTGAACTCAAACCAAATCTCCCACGATTCTTCGATGATAGAAAATTGTTCGTAGTTGTTTCAGGAAAATTAGAAAGAAAAAAAAAAAAAAGGCCAGCACATTTTTTTGTTTTTTTAATGTACGTTGGATTTGGATTTTTGTGCAGTTCTAAAATACAAACGGCAGGACTTGATTTTTTTAATTTTGTTGACGATACAATCGGAAAAAGAATAACGCCTGCTTAATGTTTTATTAATGGAGGAGAACCGAACCCATTAAGCATTATAATTCTCTTTTATATATATATATATATATATATATATATCCACAGCATGGAGCATCAAAATATCATTAGTTCGAGTTGCACTTGCACCAATGTATTCCCTTCATCGATTTCAACACCGTCCGGTGAAGTTGTTAAATCATTATTTTGTAAATTTAATTATTTAATTAATATTTTAATACTTTTCTTAAGCTTAAACTTTTCCTAAGTGTGGCTCACAAGGTAAAATAATCAAGTGAAATGCAAGGTAAAGTTAGATTCGTATGGGAATATGTTAATTCCTTTCTGTTAGCATTGAAAAATTATCACCAATATATTTATTTATTTTTTAATTAAAAAAGCGGGTGATGAAAACCAGTTGTGATTATTTTAATTAAACGTGATTATAGTAGTACATACAAATTGAAAGCCGCATATGAAGGGTTTAGACAATAAAAAATATGTGTTTCCTCAAATTTAACTAAGATATAACATAATCCAATCCCGCTATAATATCAATATAAACCAAAGTGGTTTAGTGATTACTTAATCTGACTTGAATTTTGGAAATTTGATGAGAAGTATATATATGATGATATTATACACTGAATTTAATCATGAAAAATGCATAAGATGATATTATTTGCAAATCATAGCCAAGGATATGACCAAGTTAACTTCCTCCATGACTCTAAATGAAAAATAAAAATAAAAATAAAGGGTTGACCAACATAGAAGTGGATGAACTACTCTGAAGAAACTAGTTTACTAAATTGGAAAGCATTAGAAGATTGAGAAATCTAATAAACGAATCTAAGAAAAGAACCATTTTTAAAATACTTAACTTGTTTCGATTTTTCATTATTCTTTTGACAACCTAACAAAAGCTTTTTTTTTTTTTTAATAATTTAAACATGTCGCTGGTGATAAACTATTGTTGTTTAAAACTTTTTAAAAAAATGTTTTGATGTGTGTGCCAGCCTGACCTAATACCTAAGACCTTAATAAAGTCACCTTTGGATATTTTAAAATGAAAGCAAATGTTGCATGTTACGTGTGTTGATGTTGCATGTTTTTATGTTGCGTACAATTTTTTTTTTTTAATCTTTTTGTAAAGTGATTAATATGAAAATCACTTAAAACATATCATATTAACTGGTCAATATAATATGAGTGTGATTTAAGAGTGTGAATAGTAACATTACTCTTTATCAATCTATTATAATCATTAGGTATACAATAGTTACAAGTGATAAATTATTGCAGTATAATTAAAATAAAAGGATTATTGGCCCCTTGTACATTTGGGATTTTTCTACCTGAGGCCTTTCGGGCTTTTTACTTGGGTTTCTTCTTCTTCTTCTTGCTTTTAGACCAACCACTTCAGATGAATTCAATATTCATGGATTTTTTTTTGCCGACTTTTTAATATCTTTTTACATCAAGAGAGAGTATATAAAGCCGAAAACCTTGTTACTAGGGTTGGCTCAAACTAATTAAAGTTTCACAAAATTTTGATTGGGGGATAAGCGCAAAGGTCAGGATTTAAGCATCAGAATCAGGGATTGGAACCAAAATTTATCATTGAAGGGCCAAAGCATGAATGAAGGATCAAATCTAATTTTTAATAGGTTTAAATTTAATTTTAAGACCCAAAAATATTTATCTTTAAATATATATAAATATTTAAAAAAAAAAAACTAGAGGGAGAGCCCCCGGGCCCCCGTGATTCTTAAATATTTGTTACTAAAAATAAAGTCTTGCATGATGAGTGAACATTAGCCAACTAAGATTTAATTAGTCTAGACTTAGTGGAAGGATATTGATTGGCCGAGAATTTTGGCCTTTTGTGCAATGAAACTGAGTGTTGCCACGTCTTATCAACTAAGAAAGGGAATGAACAATAATCCCACGACAACAAGACCTAAGGGTTCTTAAGACATTAGATTATGGTCTTTTAAATTGACGATGCTCTTGTTTTGGACATATTATGTAATCACCATCGAAAACCTAACAAGAAGAAAAGAAGGTGGCCTCCAATGTCAATATGCATAAAGCAACCAAGGTATTGTATAAGGTGTTCCATTCAAAACTTGCAAAAATCATTTTCCTTTTCGGATGGACAATATATATGCTGATTCATGTAGAGCTATACCTACAAAAAGGTGAGTATAAAAACAAAGTTTGCCTCTAAACTCGGTTTAAAGAAATTTCTCTAACCCGATCTATTAAACTGACATATATCCTTAGAGTACATGATTCTCAAATGCATTATTAAAAACGTATGTGAGAATTACATTTTCTAAAGACAAGTGTCATTTTAATAAATTGAGTTGAAGGAATTTTTCTCTAATCCAATTTAAAAGATAACTTTGTCCCCAATACAATGAGTGTCTTTTTCCAATAATTTAGTAGAATTTATTTGAGGGAACATATGTGGAAATAATAATTTCTATCAAAGATGAATCTTCAACCTAATGAAAAACAGGCCTTTATTTGGGTTGAAAGAATTTCTTTGAACTAAGGCTATTAAATTGGCATGTGTCTAAAATGAATATAATCCTCACATGTATTTTTAACAAACCATATAAAAATGCATGCAAAAATCACATGTCAGCTTTATAGATTGAGGTATTAAAAATGTATATAGAATCCACGGCTTAATAGATTGAGTTAGAGGAAAATTTTCAACCCAATTTCAATAAAAACTATCCATCCATATGAAAGAAACACTCATGAAGGCTTGTTTGGGAGAAACTTTAGGAAAGAAAAAATATCTGTGGGATGGAAATAAATATAGAATAGAGTGCCACTAGATAAATTCTCTTTCGTGATAGGGTCTAGGATGACACTTTACCCGAGTAGTAAGGCTTTCGGTTCTATTAACATGCCATTCTTTTAGCTATAAAACACAACGTTCCTACTGACACCATTCCACAGGTTAACACTACCCATCATCAGTCACTAAAATTCCTAGAAAAAAGAAATACTAAGCAAAGTCAAATTGTATTCTCTAGGGCCAAAGCTGCGGCTCATGTGGAGGACATGTTTGATAAAGTTACTTTCTTTCCTGTGCCACTACGTCAACTTTTTTGCACTTAAAGCACATGCCATGCGTCAGTTGTATGCATCGCAGGCACCAAACGAATCCTATCATAATGCACCATCAGCATGCAGGATTATATAATTCACATATCCAGCTACCCTATGAACCCTACAATATCCTACAAATCGATCCACTCACTATAATAGTAACTGTATTTCGCAGCATCCAACTGCCACAAGACCACCATTGAGAGAGGGAGGAAGAGAGAGAGAGGAGAAAACCTGCACAAATTCAATACATGCATGTCTCAAATGAAATGGAGAGCTATCGATTTTGCAGTCAAAATTTTGTTTTGTTGGATATAGTAATGTTTGATCAGAAAACGATCATCTCCATTTTAGGTGAAACAAAAACGAACCAGTTCATGGTCCATATTAAATATTGTGAAATATAATTTGTATCATGAAATGATGAAATGGTTCCGCTTCGGTAAAAACATGATGTTATATTTTTAAATAACATGATAGTATATACAATGTTTAATATGTGAAATATATGAACCATAAAATAAATTCTCTCCATACAGAATCCTAACCCATTTAAAATTGCTCAGATGAACATAGAGGAGGAAACAATTAGAAGATAACTTTAAGGGGCAATACAATCAGCTAGAGACTGTTATGATGCAAAGATAACTGAGTGAAATCTCCCTTTACTTGCGGCCAAACACACTTACCCAAGAGGAAATAAATAAAAAGAAAAGACAGACAGAATGCATATATATATATATATATATTCATTTGGAAAGATAAAGCCACACAGAATATGCTCATTATGCTGGGCTGATTCATCTTATCAACTTCCCAACTAAACCCATGCAATCTGAATTATAACAACAAAGAAACAAAAACAGTGTGTTATGCAGCAATCATTTACTCATCCAATATCCAACAGAAGAGGTCCCTTCAGCATTTGTTGGAGGGCCACATACTCATTAATTTAGAGCAATCATGCAACAACTTGTATGCCACCCACTACAAGCAGTTTTTTCATTTTTTCGTACTTTTTTTCTTCTCTTGCTCATGATAACTGGAGACTTGAGCCATGTTTAAGAGGAACAGAACAAAATGGTCCCATGGGGACCACGACAGCACTACTAAACCCAGAATAATGAAACCAAGCAAAGCATGCAAGTCGTTTTTGGTCTTGCTAAATTTGCCCGTATCTGCTTCTTATAAATCATCCAGTAATCTCCACAAATGAGTGACATTAGAAACTTAATTAAATGCAGCAGTAACAGAAAATAATATGTAGTATAGCTGCCTCGGCGAGGCCACCCGCTCCTGCAGCGGGCAGATAAGAACAGTATTTCCTTTTTAAAATCAGCAAACAGAGATGACCATGGTCCATGAAAATGCAGCGAGTCTATAGCCAAAAATCAACAATCTCGATTCCCAAAAACAGTCAAAGTATCCACTATATTTATATAATGCTTTTACAAGTTAATGAAATCTAGAATTCATTTTTTTATCTACTAGAATTAAGAGAGAGAGAGAGAGAGAGAAATTAAAATAATAATAATAAAAGTGTTGTGAAAGCCTGCACAAAAGCAAACCCGATTTTAGGCAAGAATTACTATAAACTAGATAGTTTTCAATTTAAACCTTGAACTAGCTACGCTTTTTTTCAATCTATTGCCTTATAACACATATAAGTCGAATATAATTTGTGAAATTGCAATACTCGAATAGGACCCTTTCTACTTCTTCTTCTTCTATTTGCATGAATAAAATAAATAGGATATTACTCATAAAGTAACATAGAACCATATATTCCAATCCGATTATTGAGGCACCTTGATCGAATTTTCACAACATTCATACTTCTCTATAAGAATAGGCCCTCGCAGTGACCTAGCCTAAAGTATAATAACCAAGATAAAAAGCTTTAGGAAATAAATGCATCAGGAATCCACTCTAATATGCTCAGCAAAAAATATAACAAAACATATGAAATAAAAAAGAAATAGAAGAGCCACATAAGATGATAACTTCTGCCTGTGTTGCAGTCCATTAGGACCCCCAAATCACAGGGTTCATATATTTTTTATTTTCTTATAAATTCAAAGTCTCAACTATTAATTTTTAAATTCGTGACTCCTCTTGTGTCTCAAAACCTGAACAGGAAAAATATGCAACAATTTGATCTGCACAACATCAAAGCAAACTATTTCTTAGGCTGAATTGAATTTACAAGCCCTTGAGGGAAAATCAATAGAAAGTTGCCTTTTTCTATATGCTCAAAATGTATGGTGTTTACATGTGAAGAAATGGTGTTGGCAAATTATCATGCCTTTGTGTGGGTTAAAGGATAAAAAAGAATCATACCATCTATCTCAAAAAGCTGCAGGCAAGAGCCGTTTTCACCATATCAGTACCCAAGAGTCTAATACATTCTAGCGAAAGCCAAATGAATCGAAGGTGAGCAATGAGTCATTCTCAGCTAAAGCACATGGCTGCGTGATTTCACTGCCATAGATGTTCACATGGATAATGGTAATAACAATCTTCCCTCCTTCTTCCTGGCCAGTGCCTGCCTAGATTTTCTTAGGCGTACTGGAAGAAAGATACCGAGGCAGATAATCACAAAAGAGAGCCAAAAGTGCCTGAAGTACATGGACACATAGGATGACACCACAAGCACGCTAAATACTAAAGCCCAAAAGATTGCCACAGAGACATCAGCCCTGCATGAAGTTAAGAGAACCTTTTACATTGATTGGCATAAGAATGCAAAGATCTAAAATGTTTTTCAGGCACTGATGATGGGAGAGTCCACTAATCTAGACAATCAACAAATGTTCTCTTGAGATTTTATGAATTAAAATTAATAGAAAGAAGAATTGAGCAAAAAGGAAATCCAATGAAAGAGAGCATGGAAACAGTCATACTATCCAAGACCAGAAAAATCGGAAAAAGAATGTTACTACTCAGTTCATTAAAAAATTACTCAAAAGCCTACAAGCAAAGATAAAACTGAGCAGTCACACCTAATCAAATCCTGACTGAGTCAATTCCAATGCACTCACACCCATTCTCCCCCTATCCCTCCACATTTTCCTTCATACTCTACCTATCCCTGACATATCCAAACCATATCCAAACCAGCTGCAACCTCAGTGGGTCTCATGTTGTCAAAACTGTCCAATCATCCATCTGTAATCAAAGTTGTAAACCTGATCAGGTAGATGCAGCTCTAATATCAAGTAGATTGGCCTTCTCATTGTCACCCAAAGGGAATTATCAATAAATTTATGCTGCTAGCAAAGATGACAACCCATTTTTGCCTGCAAGATCTTGCTATACTAACCCCTCTTTAGGATGGCGTGGGCATGACATTGTTTCCAAAGTCTCCTTAATTCAACATCTTAGTTATGGTATTTAAATGAGGCTGGAGAAACATAACCAAATTGAAGAGTTTCTGGAAAACAACCTCTAATCATCTAAACACTAACCTTCGAGTTTGTACCAGAGCTATGTGAAACTCTGCTCAACCAGGCTCATTTACACCACTATGAGAGTGAAATTTATTTTCAGTACCCATATATTTTAAGTGAAAAAAACATCACAAAAACTTCTTAAGGAATCAAATAAAAGTTCATAAGGCTGCAGTTCAGATTGAATAGGGTAAATAATAATTAAACTACCTGATATCCAACCTACTGTCCTTACTAGGAGACACTGCTGGAACTAAAAGAATGAGAACTATGAGTAACCATATAATTTTCTCCAATCATAAAGAACCGATATAAATGCACTTGAATGATCTTGTTATCATTCAACTATTTGCGAAGAAAAAACTTATTTTGCTGGAATCAAAAGAATTATATGAGAAATTAAAATACAAACCATTTTCATCTATAAAAGCAGTGTTTCAGTCAGAGGTTTATCTTAATTACTGAACAAGTAGGTCTATAAATTTGAGATGAAAAGTACATGGTATTTCAACTTAACAAACTTCTTCCAGGACTGAAAGTTACTTTTGGCATATGAAGAAAAAAGAAGAAGAAAAGACAACAAAAATGCACACAAATTGTCAATTCATCATTTGTTGGAAGACTCAATGCTTAATTTACCCTTCCATTTTATCCAGGCCAACTAGGTTTTATAAGTAGTCACATCAAAATTCAATGTCTTATTTCTAAAAATGTTGTGGGCAGACAGAATGTCTTTCTTGACAGTAGTTAGGGAATCATTAACTTTGCAATTTTGCAAGTAGAAGTATCCACAACTGACCTGTAAAGGGCTCTTAAAAATTACAGCCCATAAAGAATTTACAGTCTTACCTAAGTGGAAGGATATACAGCCATGCAAAGCCAATATAATAATGGCCACACAAACGGTCATGGAAATTTGCAAGATAAAAACAAAGGAAATGGTTAAACTCTGTTTCAGTGACAAAGGTACAAAACATTATAATTGAATTTTAGTTTAATTTTTTCCAACAAGCATCATAAATAAATAATGGGGCCAAATGATGCAAGCTAAATTTTGCATGCCAAACAAGCGTTTTTAAAACAAAATTGCGGAAAGTATCCCGTTTGAGAATGCATTTGAAAAAAAAATGGTAGCTTGAAAATGCAAAAAATCCATGTTTTTTTGCAGGAAATGGGAGTGCAGTTTGAAAATGTGGAAAAATCAAACACAAAGTAAAACAAACACTAAGGCTAGCCTACTTCTCTAGGTAATTAAGATGCTGTCATAATTAAAATTCTAGTGGCTACATTTTGAGAAGCAAACGCCAGTAATTCTATGATAACGGCTCATTATAGGCTATAGCTAATCCCTGCTGAGAAAAAAAAAATCAAACACAAAGTACTCGACGATAAGTCATGCACGAAGTAGTTTGTTTAGAACCGATAAGAGATAATAGTTAACAGAGTATGACCAAATTCAGATAACAACGAACAATTAAACGCAAAAAAATAATAAAATAAAAATAAAAAGAGAAAGAGAAAAGTTCTTCGTGGAATAGCTGAAATAATAGCTTCGAATAAAAAAAAATGATAATTCAAATAAGAAAATGCGAGTCAGACAATGGCCGATATTAAACTGCCAACTCAACATCAAATTACGAAATAGAAAAAGTAAATAAACATTTACTTTCTTAAATAAAAGAGTAAAGAGATGTACCAGGAAGTGATATGGGGTTTGGGAGAGAAGACAGTGAGAGCGGGACACTTGTGCTGGGATCGGATCTGGTAGTCTCTGAGTTGCTCGGCGAGTTTGGACCGGGTTATCATTTCTCGGATCGGAGGTCTTCTTCTCCGAACTTCAATCGGAGCAAGGAATTCACAGGAATTTCACGTACAGCGAGATTTCCGAGTTGGAACTACCGTTTCCCGAGGAAGAATCGGTACCAAACACGTTTACAGGAAATTCTGGTTCGAGTATAGCCCTGTTCCGAGATCGAACAACCACCGAGCAAACAGTGAAATTCGTTCGCCTCGATGCTCCTCCTTTCCTTTTTCCCTCTCTCTTTATTTTTTGGGAAATGCACTTACCCAGTTACCCCTCCTCGAACCCACCTGATTTGGACCTACATCTCAAAGTCAAAGTATTAGTGTTACGGACAGTTATCTATTGTTTTCTTTTCTTATTGAGTTGTACATGCCTGTAGTAGCATTTGGCGTTAAAATAGAAAATATATATATTAATTAAATTGCTATACGTAACCTATGCATGCAAATTTTTTTATTTAAAATATCAAAGGGGTCCAGGAGCAGAAGTGCAGAACCCCTTTGGGCTTTGAGGCTTTAATCTGTTCCCAATTTTTTTTTTTTCTGTTTTTTCTTTTTATTATTATTTAAAAAAAAACTCTTTTAGAATCCTTTAAAAATCAAATCTTTAAGCCCAAAAAAGTTTTATTTTTAGTTTTAACTCCCATGCCTAAAATTCTATTTCCGCCGTTGATTAAGTCGTTTTCAGTTATTGAATTACTAGAAACGTGCGTTTCCATATGACAATTGCTCAGAACTTATGGTGATGGATAACAAAATTGTGCAAGAGCAACTACAAGACCCTACCAACTGGCAAATGGCCAATAAGCTGATTGGTAATTTGATAACTTGTGTTTGTCCTCCTTAGAGGAGGCCACCGTTCAAGCGATAAAAGGGACGGGGTGAAGTAATCACTAATCACTAATCACTAATCACTAATCACTAATCACAATCCCAAATTCTTACCACCAAGCCATTGAGGCCTAATCCCCACATTTGATTTAAAATTAGGAAATTGAATAAGCTACACTAGCGGTCCATTCTCCTAACACATGTGAAGAGTGGATCCAATTTTTCTGGTGAGGGAAATGAATCGGTAGGCCTAATGTTAGTGGTCGGCTGGGCCCACGTACTATCTGATTTTGTACGGTTAAAAGTGATTTTGGCACCCACAAAGGGACACGAGCTCCGTTGTCGTCCAGCGGTTAGGATATCTGGCTTTCACCCAGGAGACCCGGGTTCGATTCCCGGCAACGGAATTTTTCTCGTTAATTCTTTTTTGTTATTGTAATATTCTCAATTAAAATGTTTCAGACTCCAAAGGAAACAAAACCAACACATCCAAGAGTTGTTGAACTCATCACATACTTGTAATTCAAGTCACGATTGGTATATTTTTTTAAATAATAAAATTATATGTTAACACTCTCTCCTCCTCTTGTACCATGTAAAATTATTAATTATCCAAAAAATTTAAACTAATAATTGATGAAATTAATCATTTAATTTATGTTATATCATTTTGGGTGGTCTACCATTCGTTGTTTACAAGATCATTCATCAGAGATTCAATAAGCAGAAAATAATTTAAATTAATACAAGAATGTCTGTATCCATCGCAATTAAATTTCATCCTACACCAGTCTTGGGCATGGAACATCCGCATTCAATTTAATAAAACCACAAAATTGGCTCCCTCCCTCCTATTGGTCACAATAGCTATCTCAAAAATTTACACAATCAAAATATAAAGCCCATCGCCCAAGTTCCATGCCCACAAATTAAGTACTTAGCTATTAAGGGTAGAAAGCATGCCTCCAGTTGCAGTTGGTATCACCACCTCCCAACCAGGGCCTTTAAGGGCAAATGCACCACCGGCACCATTGGACTTTTCCTCATTGTTTAATGCACCGACAACCAGATCACTGCGATCCAAGACCCTCTCCAAATCTTCGTCACTGATATCTGTCTGTATCATCTTGTCTTCAGCTGTTTCTTCTTCACGGAGCAATGCCAGCAGATCATCCACCTTAACTCATACAATGTCAAATCAGGGTACAGTTCAGCTTTGCAGTACACAAACTCCTACTTTTCATTTTAAATTCTGATTTAACAATCAATAAGAATTAAAATTTTTTTTAAAAAAAAATCCTCAAACTTAATCAGGTTAAATCACAACTTAGCCAACTAAGCCCACCTGTCTATATAATTCCTATTATTAACAAGAATTACCACCACGAACAGATTCTCATTTAGGTTTTTGTTCTTTTTTCAAGAGTAATACATCAAAGAGGATCAGTTTGAGACATCTAAATATCTTCCCATTCCATAGCTCTGCTAGTGAAGTTCAAGAAAATAAATATAAGACTCGCATACCAACATATGGTAATCAACATAAATGGAAAAGTTTAAGTGGATATGGCCAACCTCCAAGACTTCTGCAGAGTTGGGTTTGCTTCTTTCCAGGTGAAACTGCCCTTTCCCAATCACCAAATGCTCAAGCTTCAACTTGCTAAAGGCCCTTTTCAACATGCGACCCTGTTGACAGAAACTTTGTCAAGTTTTTACAGGTACTAAAAGAAAGCATTTATTTATATATTATAAGAACAAAAACTTTGAAAATCAGAGTTACCTCAACAGATTGAGCTGTTGCAAGCCTGTAAACATGAACAGGCTTGGTTTGACCAATCCTATGACATCTATCCATTGCCTGCAAATCCATTTGAGGGTTCTGGGTGGCAAGAGGTAAATGAAAAACCATTTTAAATCTTTATGAATGCTGAATACATTATAAGTAGAAAAAAAAAAAAGAAATTAATAAAATAAAAAAGACATGGCATCAAGAAAAATACCCAATCACTGTCATAGAGTATACAAGTATCAGCGGCAGTGAGGTTGATACCCAGTCCACCAGCCCTGGTGCTTAAAAGAAATATTCTGCTATTGCTGTTCACATCATTGAACTCCTCGATCTGTTTACAATTTGCCAATAAACTGAAGTTGATTAATCCCTCAATATTTACTAAGAGAACAAAAAAAGGTAGCATACCACTAACACAAAGTAATGCACATCTAAACACATGAATGCAACTGGAACCATATTGTTTGTCTGCAGCTTTCAATAACAGTGACAAAAAGCTCTATGGATTTCTCCAAAAAAGTTATTTTTACTTCCCTCAATTGAGCAGGACTCGTTAAACAAAACCACAACTCGATCATATCGTATCAACAGAGACAAGCACTGAAATGCTCAAGCAGGAGCATATTTCTTTTACCAGTATACAATTATGTGCTACCCTAGGTGCTTAGATTACATTGAAAAAGCAAAAGAGGAAAGACAAAATGCTGAGTATAACCATATAATCTGAGTGTGACAAGATGCAAAAATGGCATCCATCAACCGACACTCGTCGACTTGTCGATGAAAAATAAGGCCTGTAATGAAACAGCACATCTGAAGTTGAGCATAAGAGACCAATAACTATGAAAACTCTGGATATCACTAACAACTTCCCACTCTTAGTTAGCCTCACTGCAGTGCAACTTAAATATTTAGGTTATGCAGCCATATATGATTTGGTGCAAATATGGATAAGTCCAGAATATAACAATTTATAATGATCAAATCAGTAATGCAATAATTTGGCAACTACCAAAAACCACCATTCAAGAGAATGTTATAAATGGGTTTAGGCCTAACTCAACCCAAAAGTTAGCTAAGAGTTGAGGTTTACCCTCAACCTTATAAATGGCCCATCTCCTTAATACTCAAGCAATGTGGGACTTCCAACACACCCCCTCACGTGTGGCGGGAGGACATCCAAGCCAACATGTACAACAAATGGGTATCAAAAATGTTAAGTTACCAGTTATCCCAAAAGCTTAAGCTAATAGGAAGAGGTAAATTTAATCACTTAACCATTACTTTAACATTCCCCCTCACGTGTGGGCTCAAACTTCCTTTTAATAGGTGAGGCCTAACATGTGGAATATTTAATTTAAATTGGGGATGAATTGACGGAGTCAAGGTTCAATCCCATGACCTTTGGCTCTGATACCATGTTCGAAATGGGTTTAGGCCTAACTCAACCCAAAAGCTAGCTTCAAGAGTTGAGGTTTACCCTCAACCTTATAAATGGCCCATCTCCTTAATACCCAAGCAATGTGGGACTTCCAACAGAGAACACATAATATTTAAACAGCTTTGAATTCTTATCAAACTTAGCAAAGAACAAACCTGTCTTTTCCTTTCATCTAGCCTCACACTGCCATCAATTCTACAAACTTCAAGTCCTTTTTCACTAAAGTAGTAGTCCATGATATCCAAAACTTTAGTCCACTGGCTGAAGATCAGAACCTGATTGTAAACAAAATGGAAGATAAATAGGCAACTCAATAACAAATGACAATGTAAATGAACAAATATGAACATACTTTATGTTTACGGGCAAACAATTGCTCCAATAGCCGGTCTAGCAAGCGGAATTTACCACAGTTTTCAACTATCTCTTCAAGAGGTGGGTAGAAATCTGTAAACAAAAATAGGGGAAATGTTAAATTTTAGGTGAATTATATGGCACCCATTTGATATGAATACACACAATATCGCAAAAAAAATACATGAGCCATCATAGGCAGCCTCTAAGAGGTCAGGATGGTTGCAATTCTTCCGAAGTTGGATCATCAGATTATTAAGCTTTCCTTTCATTCCATGTCCTGCAAATTACAAATTAAAAAACAACTCTTCAGAATATAAGACATTAGTAAACAAATGTATGGCTTTCAGCAGACAGACAAGCAGCCTTACAAAAACATGTCAAAGCTGATATAATGTGTGATCATCCAAAAACCTGATCCAGCTCATTACACAACCAATATGATAGAACATGATACCATCTTATGCTAAACCAAACTCAAAGAACTGCCTATGGGACCCCAAAACCAACTTTTGATAATTTCTTTGCATGTAGAACATAATATCCCAAAACCATAATCCATGGCTTTTTTTTCATAGAACAATTAAACACTGGATGTTGTTGCATCAGACAGGACATGCCATGCAAAAGAGTCTACTATTATATCACTCAAAGCAAAAAATAATAAACTGAAATCAGACCTTGGCTTCATCATTAAATCTTTTTCTTCTAATTCAACAATCAATAAGAAAGCAAGGATCATTTGGTAGGCTATTTGTTCCTTTGTAGGGTATATTTTAGCAGAGCTGGCACATTGATAGTGGTAGCAACAGCCTTACATGCTACCCATTACATACCTAGTCTTTGCATCATCAATGCAAGATGAAATTCTGGTTTGTCAATGATTTTACATTAAAACTACCAAATAAAAAACAAAAAGTCTCATTCTCTAAGAATAGACAAGGAGAATCAAAGGGAATCTTAAAAACAAAACGACAAGTCCCTTGTCTTTTTGCAATGGAAAATAATCAATGCAGTTTTACACAAACAAAACTGATCTTGTACCAATGTTTGCCTTCTGAATTAAGTAGTTCTCCAAGGTCTGATTGATTAAATGATCTTGGAAATTCTTCTGATGGTCAGTCATGGTAGCATACAGTATGATCTCTTTCTTTCGAGGTAGCAGCAGCTCAACATCGGCCTTCATCCTTCGAAGAAGAAAGGGACGCAATATAGCATGAAGTTTTGCTACCACCTGCGAGTAATAAAAACCTCCAAGCATTATATATGCATTGTAAAAATGTTTTAAAAATGTACACATACAAGAATAGCAACAACGAATACTTGAGCTCTTCTTTTCTCTTCCAATTCTTCCTTCATTGCTTCATTGTTGCACTTTCCTGACAGATCAAACCTGAAAAGAAATGCCTCAAAAGCTGATAAATGGCCAAAGGCAGTAGATATCATCATGGAAGATACGGTTAGCATATGGTAATTCCATCCTTTCAACAAGCTCAAACAGTCTTGCTATATCGAGATCACTAAATCTTCCAACCAAACTGAAGCAGTACTAACTTCACTAAATCCTTGGATGATTAAAAAGAGTGAACTTTTAGGATATGGGAATGGAGAACAACCAAATCACCTAAGTCCTAGATACGACAAACCTATAAGAGATTGAATGAACTAAGGTATTACTAAACATTATCTGCATGTAGTAAAGATCATTGAACCCCTAATCTTTGTAACAAAAAGAAAAACATTTGAATCATGGTTTTAATTTTTTTATAAACAGCATAATTTAAAAATGAATGACCAAGTTCTATCCAGGGATATTAAAACCACAGTTTAGCAAATCAATCCAACAAACATACTCAGTTACTTGTGGGATTAGTATAATATGAAGGGAAACCCCACAGATAGGACTTTCTTTTCCTATACAAAACATATTAGCATTTGAAAATAATGAAGCTTATCACAGTATTTATATAGTTAGAGGCTGGCAAAAACAGTACTCAAGGAGTATGAGCTCTCATTATATTCTACGTTGTCATTGTTACCTAAAAAGTAGTTGAAGATTGCACAAAAGAGGTAAGTTTACAAGATCAAGAGAAATGAAACAAAAATAGAAAGCCCCCATAAAATAAGGAAAAAAAAAATAACAGATAAGCAAAGCATACTCACCATGACTCAAACTCTTCATGAGATGAAAAAATATCAGGCAAAATGAAGTTCAACAATGACCAAAGCTCTGCCAAATTATTCTGCAGAGGTGTCCCAGTTAATAGAAGCTTATTTTCTACAGGTAAGTATTTCAATTCCCTTATCAGTTTGCATTTTGCGTTTTTCAACCTGTGCCCCTTCAGAAAGAAAGATGTAGTTAAAATAACAGGAGTGAAATTATTCATGCTGACAATTCTTAACAAAATATCATTGAAAGAAGAAGCAGATCTACAAACAATTTAGTCAGATCACTAACCTCATCAATCACAAGATATTTCCAATTATAGTGCCTCAAAAATCTTTTTGAATCGTTTAAGGCCACCTCATATGAAGTCAGGACTATAGGAAATTTGGGGCCAATTGTTCTAGGCATGTGCTTCCTTCGTATCTCATCCCTTTGCTTCTTGTCACCATGGTAGATAACAGCATTCATTGAAGGCACGAACCTTTTTCAAGAAATTAAAAAAAAAAAGAAAGAAAGATTTTTATTTGAAAAAAAAAAAAAGGAAAAAAAATCAGAGTATACATATTAAGAGAGAAAGAAATGTTTTTTTTTTTTTTTAATAAGTAAAAAGAAAGAAGGAATTGATTCAAGCCAGTTAACCAAAAAATCTAGATGAAAATTTACCTTGAGATCTCATTTGCCCAATTTGAGAGAGTAGAAAGAGGAGCAATCACTAAATATGGCCCATCCAATCCCTTTCCTTTTAAATGTGCAAGAAAACTAATGGTTTGAATAGTCTTTCCAAGCCCCATTTGGTCTGCAAGGATCCCATTCAGCCCATTTTGCCATAACGATATCAACCACTTCATACCCTTGATCTGATAGGGCTTCAATTTTCCACCAGTTAACAAAGGTACAAGTTCTTTTTGTTCCTTCTCAACTCTTTCTTCCTCAGTCAGATTCACATCTTCAACTTTCTTGGCTTCTTGAGATCTTGTAAGCATAGCTGCTACTGCCCTCTTGGCCTTCTTCTAAGAGAATTTAATAATAGGAGATAGAAAATGTTTAAATGCATTAATACAGTCTTAGATAAAGAGTTATATTAGGTAATCAAGTATGACTAGAAAAACTATGAGGTCAGGCTTATAAAACTGCCTGCACATAAACAGGACAGTGAAAAAATTTATTGCAAAAAATATGTCAACTAGTTGGAAGAATATATTTAACTTTCTAGATGTTAAAAAGATCTATGCATCCAGACAACCAACAAACTCAGTAAACAAATGATCCACCCTAACCCGAATTACATATCAAATCAAGATAAAGCAACAAAGCATAAGAGAGAAGGAAAGATAAATCAATAAATGGGTAAACATAAGAGAAGAAAGCAAGGGCTTCTACAGAATACATAGCTTTAATTCTATTCAAGCACATGTGGCCAAGCAAGTGATATGCTTCCTTCGCCAAACCTGATGAAACAACTCAAGCCGCCTGAAACATATTTTGGCAACCTCAATTTCTGAAACAACTCTCAATATATTGAGCCTTTCCACTGTGTAAAACTTTCCGAAAATGTTGTTACTCCCTTTACTCAACCAGATGCGCCATCTCTCTTTTTAATGTTTGTCAGTGGTCTCAATATGCATCAGTGTACCTATTATTCACTTCATGATTAAGGAGTAGTATATAATTTGAGAAGTGATTAAATTTCCTTTATTTGACCTTCCTCTCTCTGTTAGTTTTATGAACTTTCTCCTCCACTTACAGGAAGATTTTTCACAATTCATAGATCCAGAACACAACAAAATTAATTTCAAATGGCAGGAAATATAGAGAAAATACAATAAATTACATTGTGCCAACATAACAAGACATTCATAGAAATCCTCACATTGTTGTAATCTGTAGCAGCTTTTCTTTTCGAGCCGCGACCTCTCTTTTTTTCAACAGTTTCGGTCTCTTGCTCCACTCCATTCTAGCAATAAAATTTATAGCACCTCATCAGCAATAAGAAAAACAAATTACCCCAACTATAAAAAATTCATGGTAGAAGAGTACGTGAGAGGATACAGCTGTGATATCATGCATCTTTTCCAGCAAAAATTCAGAGTACATCTGGGTTTGTGTCAAAAGCTCATCCAATTTGGTAAACTGACTGTCATTCAACAGGGCATCCGCCTGTGGCTCCTTTCTTCGCTCTTCATCTTCTTCTTTGATACGAGCTTCCAACAGCTTTTCTTCCTCCTCAGCCATCGCTCTTGATATCAAAGAGGAATCTCCATTTTCTGCATTTGGAAGTGTTTCTTCCTCTGACTTGACTTCCATTTTCGCCTTGCACAAATCCTTCATGTTTAATAAATAAATACAAAACAATTATTTCCTTGGAGATATCCTTCATGCTTAATATAAAATAATATGGATGATCTAGAAAGAAAATATTTAACATCAACTACAAACAAGAAAAAATGCCAACAAAAATGCCTATACATACATAAATACACACACAGACATGAATATGTGCAGACACTCCAGGACTCGCACATAGGCATTTAGTGCGCATATAAAAAGTCCTAACATAGATCACATAAGATCAGAAAGTTCCACTTCTTTTGGACTAAACTCCCCAACGTCAAATTACTCCAACCTTGCATTCTTAAGTTACAGCTACTCAGAACTCAAAAAGAGCATCAGAATAAATGTTAAAGCAAGCAACGTTATAAACTCCAAAGCAAAGGCCACACACCGTAATATTAACAACCAAAACTCACGGTGCACGATGAAGTTCTTGCAGCAAATTAAAGCCCAACGAATTACAAATAACAGTAGCCCTCCAGTTGGTTCTCAATAAACTATTCATAAGCACCGAAAACGCTCAAAAAAATCATTTCCAAGCTTCTTTATTCTTCTACTTTCCTTACCCGCAGTTCCCTTCATATTCCCGAGAACCAAACAGAACAAGCAATAAGAAAAGAGAGAGAATGCCACCAACGGAAAAAGGAAGCAAACCTCGTCTTCAAGCACCGAAGTCGGCGACTCAGCAGAGTCATCGTCCTTCGTTTCGTTCTTCGCGGCCATTTCTAAACCTGACATTCTGTAAAACAATGAATCAGTCAGAAGTCAGAACGAAACAAATCATCAGAGAGCAAAAAATGGAAAAAATAGGCTTTATCATCAACAGCAAACTTAGGGTTTTATTTCCATTCAAAACGACTACTGTTCACACCGCGATTTCCAGAGAAAATTTAAAAAAAAAAAAAAAAACCCGATAGCTTTGTTTGCACAAAAATGCGATCATGTACAAAGACGAACCGTAGGATTTGGAGTTTCTGAGAGCGAATAGGAGAGAACGGTGGAGGCTGGTGGAGCACACACAGACTCACAGAGCAAAACGGAGAAAAATCAAACGGTGCGAAAATTACAGTGAGTGGGAGCTGCCAGATATTAAAATGTGCAAAGGAAATTATTATTATTATTATTTTAATGGCTTGGCGAGTGGTGTTGGGCGGGAAAATGAAGTCTTATATTTTGCCCTTGAATGTCCACCAAATAACTCTGACAACCTACTTGTGGACACTGGTTTTCATCTTCTCGCAAGGTCATTCTTTGAGGTTTGAGCTTTTCTGCTATTTCTTGGGCCTAATACCCCCATCGCGGCAATTGCTGACCGAAGGTGATGGCCCTGATGAGTTCCCAATTCTCATAATGCGGGACGCGTGCTCTGTCTGCCGATTGTGGGCTTTGTCACTTTTATATTTGTATCTCTGATTTCAAAATCATATAAATTTTCTCAAATCAGTAGATAAAATATATATTTTCAACTCATTAAAAATAGTGTCAAATATTTATAAATATTTAAAATTTATATTAAATTATTAAGGTTATTTTACAGTTTACTAACTTAAAGTATCATTTTAAATATTTATAAACACTTCGTACTATTTTAAATTGGTTGAAAAATATTTTCTCCATACTTATTTGAATGAAACTTTTATCATTTTTAAAATTATCATTAAAAAATTTATCTTAATTTTTAAATAGACAAATTTTTCCTCTAAAGTGGGTTTGAGGAACTTTCTCTAACTTAGTCTATGAAAATAATATATGTCATTTAAATATGTGATATGCACATATTTTTTAATAGTAGTAACAAAGTTTAAATAAATAGTATTAAAAACTTATGTATATCTCATATATTATTAAAAAAATAAACACATGTTATTTTTATAGATTTGGTTGACGGAAGTTCCTCCAACTCAGTTTAAAAGAAAACTTTCGTTATATTTTGTGGCATTACTCACTTTGAGCAGCATTATTTTTTTTTTAATCTGGCATTAGATTTCAACCAAAAATAAAATAAGAGTTGTAGACAAATTGATTAAAGCCTCTTGAACAATTTATGACGTGATTCAATTCGTACATCCTATTAATTTGGGTGTCACTCGTTCCATGTTCACTGCCTAGTAATTGCAAGGCTTAGGGGAAAATAAAATGCAAATATTCTAACAATATATGTAAGCATTGCCTCGTTTTTTATTATTTTGTATTATGTTAGAGTAAAATACATGCTATAGTAGATCCTCTCTAAAACACGGTTGTTCATTATTAGCTCATTTTTTATAATGCCATTTGTAACCAAAGCATTTAGTTTTATTGGAAGAGTATTCGGTGAATTAAAGTTTTCTTGAGAGGTTTTTTACTTCATTGACAGCCTTAAGAAATGTGTTTTTTAGAAAGAGACATGTTATTGTGGTTGATTTGTGTTATATGTACAAGACAAACGGGGAGTTCGTTTACCATATTTTTCTTCATTGAGGTAACTTGTGCATTATTAAGAATTTTTTTTTCAATCATTTTGGACTTTCTTGGGTTATGCCAATATGAGTAAATCATTTAGGGCACTAGCAATAGGTTTCTTAAATCTAAATCTTTATTGGATGTCCTCTCCTACTGATCATCGTTATTACAAGTGAAATAAAATAAGTTATCTCATAATTAATATTTTATTTTAATGAATCTAATAATATATATATTCATAATCAATAACTCATCTCCAATTCACTTCCTGTAATCCCACCCTAATTTTGTATCGTATTTTATTTTATTAATGCAATATCGCTTATATAAAAAAAAGAAAAAGAAAAGGCGTTATTACTTGCTAGCATCGGACGGTGCAAACCCAAGGAGATGCGTACTCATTGTACAGACGCGGTCACATCTGAACAGGAAGTTTCTCCCTCCAAAAGCTCAACCGTCAGAATTGTATATTTATCTTCTTAAACTCCATTTCACCTTGGTCATAAACCTTATAGAACGCGTTGCCCGATTCAGAGAATTAAGACTTTGAGAAACTCATCAACATTGAAAAGTTGAATCCTTGGACTCTTGGAGGCTTTTGGGCATCCGATGAATGAAGCTTGTCTCCCAGAGTCACAGCGCCCTAACACAAACAAACGCACAAGTTGTGTCGTTGCGTCAAAGGCGAGCTTAGAGAGCTAACAAATGGGTGGTCTCATGCACTTGAACCAGGTGAGGAACATTGATTTTGCTAGTGATTGTTTTCTGGGAAATTTGTTCAACTCGTTGTCTTCTTGTTTAGTAGGTGTGAAACCCAAATGATCCAATTTGATTGAACCCCAGGATTGTGGAAGTAGGTAAGCGCGTTATCACCTCTTTTGTCAAAAGGTTAAGCCAATAAAAAATGAAAAAATTTCATTAATATTTTAACACTCGGTAAAGTGCGAACGTCGAACTCAACGTCGAGACTATGTCAGAATTTAATGATTTAATCAATAATGTACATCGAAAATAAATTAGACTATATGGTAATGCATTTAGGGTAGGATTTGGAGCCCCCGGAGAGTTGGGGAGAGGAGACACTGGCTCTCAGAAGTGAGAACCCCGGCTGGTACTGGCAGTTTTGTGCTGCCCGGCCTATAATAATAAAGTACTGTCTTAGAGTTAAATGGTTTTATGTTGGCATCATACATGCATTTGAATTATCTGTTTTTATTTTTTATTTTTTTGTTGGTTTGAACTAGGTTTTAGGGCTGCAAATGTGAATTGTGTTCCTAACAATCTGAAGCTATTACAGTGCAAAATTAAAGAATCTGCAAACATACGGATAAGAAACTGCATATAACTTTTTTGTATTGTTTCCCAAAAGTATAGACACGTGATTTGATATTTGATGAAGGGATGCATCTAATGGGAAGGAGGATAACAATAATGTAAAACATTGACATTTCATATTATTGAGCTCAATGGTGAGCTTACAGAATTCTTGGATCATGGGCATGCTTTTGGTGGAAGAATTTTTAATAATCTAGAGTAGTAAGACATGATGGTGAAGTTTCACGAGAGACTGATTTAATGAATTGAACATCTAGTAACATAGACAATCCATGATCCTTGCTTGAAGCCAAATGGGAAAAAAGGCGACTTTGTAAAGCTGAATGTAGTGTGGATATAGGTGCCCTCTGTTGAGAATTCCACAACATACTTAAGACTCGTGACAGAGATTTTCAAAACCCATATACTCTTGATTTGCCATCTTCTCAACCATATTTGCTATGCCCACCCCACCTGTAATATACAGTAGAAAAATTCCAGCACCTTAGTGTGAAAATAAAAATGAATAAGAAGCTGGAATATCTTGATATGTAGTGAAATGATGGAAAGCTAGAGAGCCATGTACCTAAGCTGATAGCGCTCACAAAGATTGTCAGAGCTAGTATGAAAATGATTATTGATGTCCTACCGAGGAATGCAATTATCTTTCTCACTACATGCTGACCGGTAAAGGCAGCAATAGTTGCAACCAAAACAAAAAAAGAAGCTGGAGCAAAGAGTAAATTGAATATTAGGTTGAGTCAGAGAAGAATGAATTTTGATGCTAAATTAGCGATAGCTACCATTGGTATGAGTTTCCTTCCTATGTAGAACCTCTTCTAGTCATCAGAATTAATTATTTTATATTACACTATTATTGTTACTTACCATATGGAACTGGGAAACGGTTGAGAAGGTAATACTGTACAACTGACATGGAGGATGAAAATACCATTGCGAAGGTGGAAGTTGCGCTTGCTACCTGCAAAAGGTGCGAATTCATAAGCTGGTTTAAATGTTCCTGTGTGCTTGAGTCTGAATTTTGTATGTTGTATATAAGTTTAGTCTTTCAATGAATTATTTTCCCCACCGTAAAATTGCAGACAAGATTTTCTGACTGAAGAAAATCATGCAACCAACTCTTTCCAGTGCTACTGTCCGTGTTTGATTCGTGTTGTTGTAGCCATTACCTTTCATCACCTCGCCTCTAACTCATTTTAATGTATTTTATCTGTGCTAGGTTAGATTTATACCTAAGATCTACTGCAATCCCACTTCAGCCCAATCCTTGACCACCTGACCAGGCTCAAGGATCACCCTAACATTGTTTCTTTAAGAGTATTAAGAGTAGTAGATGCATGAAAAATGTTAAACATACCTGAGGAGGAATTCCCAATTCAAGAAAAAGGGGTCCCAAGATAAAGCCACCTCCCAGCCCAAGCAGTCCACCTACCATGCCAGCTACTATACCACAGCTGCAGTAAAGAAAAAGCTGATGCAACTTCCAGTTTGTGATTTCCTTTCCCTTAGATGCAATCACCCTGGTCCCTTTGTATAAGCATATGGCTTCAAAAATTGTGACTGAGGCAGCAATTGGTACCTATGCAATGGGAAACTATTATGTTGAGCTGATTTTTTCTGGGAAGATGTGATGTTTATACAATTAGAGCTTGCTTTTTCTTTGTCTTAGGTACTTGGTTCTCAAACTTACATGATTCTAGTGCAGGATGAACCTAAAAAAAGGGTACAGAAAGATTTATTGCCATTAGATTGTTGAATTTCTTAGGGATCTAGCTGCATCTCTTTTCTATCACCAGAATTAGAAGGGCTTCTGCTCACTGTTGTAGTGGAGCAATAGGTTCCTGTCCCTTCTTGCTAGTAGTTACTTGGCAATTCTTCTTCTATCCATGTAAATAGGGTTTGTAACTCTACAAGCAAATCTTTTCGTACAAGTCTGTCTAATCTTTCCATTGATATATATTTTGAATTGAGAAGCTTGTATAAGCTAAAAAATATGGTTATCCGCGTGTGGTGCATTTTTCTGTGCTGTGGGAGTATTATGAAAGAAATATTACTATTTTAGGTTGACAAATTTACCTGCAAGGAGTTCAGAATCCAGTACTTGATGGAGCAGGTCACAGTATATGTCTGCATACAGATTCATATAGATATTCAGTACCACAAGGCAATTTCTTGGTGAGTGGTGACTGTCAAACAACTGAACTGGCAGATGAACTAGAAAGACAGGTCTGCTAGCACTATGAAGCCAAGGAACCCTACCACTAGATACATTTAATTAGGACAGTGGAAAATTCATTTGATACAGTTAACTTCATTGACTAACAATGCAAAGAGATGAAAGACTTAGAATACTTTCTTGCATGAAATTTCAGTCCTTAAACTTACCTTAATAATCTGAACAATAAGGAAAGCCACCCAAACATACACAAGCAGTGATAATTCTTTCCAGTATATGTTGCGTATTAGAGGAACCTGGATCAGATGATGATAGTTATAGCACAACAGCAACAACAAGAAGAATAAAAAGTACCAAAGAATTCTTGAAAGAGGACTGCCATATAGAAAATTATACATTCCTGGACTCACCTCCTCATCCTGTGCATTAGCAGGACCACTTGGTAATGCTTTGTATTCTTCTCCAGAACCGTCTGCAATTCAGGAAATTTCTTAATTTATTATATTTAAAGGAAATTTCTCTCAGTTAATGTTTAGATTTCCTGTCACAAATCTTCCTTTCCTTAATTTCTTTGATATGAAAGAATGGCGCACTCTTGGTTTGGTTGAAATTGTCACACATTTGCAAACAATCAGACAGCTGTAATTTCTGTGTGGATCTGGTAACTTTTGGTGTCAATGGCTATCTGGGATCTTATTCACTGTAAATATGCAACATGTAGACAGTGGGCAAACAAGCCAATTTGCGTGCCAGGGCTGATTAATTCTTATATCACAAGTATGTGAAAAACTCCCATTAGGGAACATTTGATAACATGCTGTGTCTGATTGGTGATACGAGTCAGTTTGACTCTCACCAGTTCCTAGGCAATGTTTCATTCATTGCTCAATAATAAATAGTTGCAATTAATTCAAGTTCATTTTTCATTTTGGTAAATGATGAGGGGTGTCACAGTTGAATGATGCAATGCAAATCACTCAGAAGCTAACAAATTGGGACTGGAGCATTTGCATAAATCCAGTTCACTTGGTTTTGGTTGTCATGCTTATAAAAAATAAAGCTCAGTTGGCATTACAGTGTATTGCTATTATGCTAATGTTTATTTTTTTAAGATCATATCCTATGATGTAAGTCCTCTTATTAGTATGCAAGTAAACAACAAGGTTATAGAACTAATTTTTCACTCTCCTGTATGAATCATAAAATTTTAAAGTTGAAAATCTTTTGTTCTAAATTTTAATATGTTGAAACTACATCTGTTCACCCAAATAACTTTAGTCAGATGCCCAGTCAAGTGTCTATTGGCAAGTTCTTTGCCATTTTGGGAGGTTATATGGTAGGCAATAGGCATAGGTATGAGGAGACCAAATTTTCTCCATGGTCATTTATACTCGAAGTGGAAAAAAAATAGTAAATTGGAATTAATGGACAACAATATAAATTGAACTTTCACGAATTGTTATCGGATAAGATTATGTTTTCATTAATATTTTCCTTACTAGTCATATTTCAGTCTCCTTTTTGTTTTTAATACATATTTTTGATATATTTACCAAAAGGTTGAGTTTTATAGGAAAATTGTGCTTGGAGAGAACCACAGGCACTCACCACCAGGTTTTGACTCTGATTCCAACAGCTTGGCTGCTTCCTGAACTCAAGTAGCATTTGTGTCTTTTCATTAGTAAGTCGACAACCATACATTATAAGCTTAAGAAATAGTTAGTGGAAAATTTTACCTTCTTCATCATTGTCTCTTTCTTCCATGTCTCTATGCCTTTGAATAAAGCTTTGGTTGATGTACCTGGCACCAATAATTTTCAGCAGTAATTACATTAGTTTCTGAAATAAGAAGAAATTCTAATTCAAGTGATATGGAAGTCATGGGGAGACTGTTTTTAACTTGAAATGATTTTTCTTCTGTTGCACTACCAAAAAATAGAAATATTACTCTTCTGTTACCTAGACTGGGCGAGCCTTGTGAAATACAAAAGATTTGGATGTAATAATTTGATCTTGAGAACATTTTGTGCAAAAATGTTTCAAGTAAATACTCTTCACTATGCTCAGAAAATAAAAATTCCTCACCATGATCAAGATATGTGAAATTAGAATATGATTATTCAACTCCAAAGAAACATTATTCTAAAATTGAGTGAAAGAAAAAATTGAATTGTAAAAAAAAAAAAAAAAAAAAACCAGTTTGGATATTATATTATCGAGTTGTGTTCCTGTATTCCTAAAATGATTATGGCAATAAGTTGGTGCTGATTAGTATCAATACTACCAATGAATAGGATGATAAGCAAAACTGTGACCATCCAATCGGCAAACATGACATTGAAGGCAACACCGATGCTAATTCCTAGCATGAGCATGGGCTGAAAGAGCAACGCCAGGTCATAATCTATTAGGGGCATGTCCAGTGTTGGGTGTCTAAGTCTCATGTTGTAGTATACTGTTGATCCTGCTGCACCCATGATCATACCTGCAGCCCAGGAAATCACAACTGTTAATATAGACGGTAAAATCAAATCTGGTATATTTTTGTGTTACAATTGACCTTTCTATAATTAGGTCCAATCTCACTATACCTTCTTGAATTTAAAAAATTATACTAAATCTCCTTGCAGTTTGTTAGATTTAAGCACTCTAGTGAACTAATGGAATTATATCACACTATCATAAATTTTGCATGGTTGCATACCATTGGTTTCCTTTTTTTCTTCCTCAATTGCAGTGACATCCCTGAGGAGTATACATATCAACCACAAGAATACATGCACACTCTGCCACTCTTAAATCTCCCAAATCTCTAATTAAGAATTCAAATAAATGATGATGTTTCATTATTCGGTTGGTATTGTAACTTTTCAGAAGTTAGTAAGTAGAGTACAGTTGGTAACATCCTTGTGGAGTACTCATAGCAGGAAGACTATATGCATATTTTGCCACTCTTTAAGTTTCTCAAATATCTAACTAGGGATTCAATTAAATGATGACATGATATCATTTGATTGATTCACCAAAATAAATCAATTTCATCCAAATTTTACAGAGGTTTATTGTGACTTTTCAAAAGTTAGGGAGGTAGAACATAATTAGTCCTAACCATAGGAAGATAAATTATAATTTGCTCTATGCATTTCAGAAACGACCTAATAAACTAGTACCTTAAAGATCATGCTTAGCATTGTAGATGGTCACACTAAACCTAGCTTTTGATGCATGCATATTATGTATGAAACACGCATGTATACTCTTCTTCTTTTTTTTGGGCTTTGTTACTTAATATTTTTTTGCTATGTTTGCTTTTTTACTTAATAAATGTAAGAAAAATTCATGCAAGAAAGCATTCATGTCTGCATAAACACAAAGAGTAACTAGTTGATGTCAATGTCGTTCTGTAGTTTTTGCTAAGAAACTGCGTTATGTTTGGATGCAAATCAAGTAGAGCACACTGACACTTGGAGATGGCAGTGGAAGACTTGGGGTCGAAACCAATGATCAAGGTGAGCATTGGGACGAAAATTCCACCACCTCCGACCCCTCCAACGCTACCCAATGCTGCGCCAAAGAATCCTACTATTGATCCTACTACGATTTTCCAACTGAATTCCATTTCCTGTTCAACCCATTAATCATATATCAAAATGAAGAAATTCAAATGGTAAGTGAAGGAAGAAGTTAAGACTGAGTTCAAGAAAGTTGAAAACTCACCGGCCAAACATGTTCATAAGAAGATTTCCCACTCTGCCAGAGGAAATGAACCGTTCTAAGTAGAAATCCTTCTCTTACTTCTTTCTCAAAATTTTCTGTCTCTTTATCTCTCAAGTTTCTCTCTGCAGAACCAACACTGCTCATCACGACTAGGCTCCAAAACAAAAACCATGCTGCTGCTGCTGTTGATATTGCTAAAGCTCTGTGTTTCGCATGAGTCTGAGCCATTGTAGACAGAATATGCAGAGCTAAAAGCGAGGCAAGCTAGTTCTGTGACTTGAGAAGTTGGCTATATGTTTTTCCTTGCCTGACTATTCCTCTTATTTTTCTACGAGCATAGTCACACTAGGCTGGGGAAAGCATGAAGAAATCAAGAAACTAGGAGTGCACTCTTTCGGTACCCGCCTATTGTCTACATATATATTTCTCTCGCACTCTTCTTTCTCTTTCTCTGTGGTCCAGTGATTTGGACTTCTGTTTTTTCTTTTTCTTTTTTCAAAATGTAAGAAAATTGTGGAAAACTTTGGTGCGCTTCGGATGTTGTGTACCTCTTTATAGCTTTCCTTAGGGTAAACAAAGTGATTAGAGAAAATCACTTTTCTTGATGAAAGGGAAAAAAAAGGAAAAAGGGGAGGAAGGAAACTCATATTTAGTTTCATGAAATGTCAAATGGCCCTTTTGTTGTTTGTCATGATTCTATATATGTTGTCTTTTCTTTATGAGTTTTATAAGAAAAACAGACAATTCCTCGGTGTAAATAATTTTAAAAATATTTCGAGTACATTACAACTCTTTTTGAACCATGTTTCAAATAAACATTTTGGGGTTCAATTAGGGATTTTGGTTTAGCTGCACCCACCTAATTACTAGTCAAATTTCTAAGTGAATTGCCAAGAATATTTTACGCTTTACTTGATGCAATGAGGTTGTGCAATAAGCAATAGACAGTACTTTTATGAGAGGTACTCAGGTCTCACCCTGTTTGAGTACCTGTTTAAACAGAATGGAATATGTGTGCTTTCTCACATGAAGCTGCTATGTCGGATTTTCATCGCATATTTGTAGGTACGCTTTACTTGATGCATCATAAAATTAGCTGCAAGTAGATTTACAGCATTATATTATATATATATATATATATATATTCTATTTTTACTTTGGATGTATTATTAATATTATGTTGAGCAAAAAAAGTGATTTTCTTTCAAATCGTACTACCCAGTCCTGTTTATTAGGTTAACTTTGTAAAACAATTTACCTCCCTCAATGCTTCCAAATTCCAAATCTTGCAAACACCGCAACGGTAGGTGTCCTCATGAAAAGCGGTAATCGGAATCAAACACAGATTACAAAGGACTTAACATCTTTTCACCGCAATCTGTTCATGATTCAAAGGAATTCACAAGTAAATTAATCTTAAAAGGATGTATTTTTTCAAAAACTTAACGTAAATTTCTTTGAAATTTTTTGTTTATAATTAATAATAAGTTAGATCTTTTTTATTGAATAAGCAAGCACATGTGAGTCAAATCCCACGTCAGATAATAATAATAATAATAATAATAATAAGCTTTGTACGTGAATTTCAATTATTCATTTATCTTCTATTTAACAAACCAAATAAAAATAAAAATCTTGGAAGAAATAAATTATAAAGCCGCGTATCAGTCACACGAGCATCCTTCTATAACATGATTTTGCGCTATAATGGAAGCTTCATAGGCGCTTTCCGATTTTAGGTCCTGGCATGATTGACAAGGAATTAATTTGTCCTCCAAATAGTCTACAAAATCATGGAGGGCTGGCTGCCTGGCTCTTTATGAATACCTGCTTAATTTACTGCTATTTTTTCAAACGTTGCACAAACGGTTTTTTGTTTTTTGTTGTTGATGTTGGTTGATTTTGCGCTACAATGGAAGCTTCGTAGGTGCTTTCCCATTTTTGGTCCTGGCATGATTGACAAGGAATTAATTTGTCCTCCAAGAGAGGGGGGGGGGGGGGGGAGACAGTCCATTTGGTTTAATAAAATTATTCTAATCCAATATATTATAAAAAAAATGCTATATATTATAATCTAATCTCATTGGGTGCCCATCAGCATGTTAATTTTTTTTTATATTTTTTTAAAGCGCTAATCCAAGTGGGATAAGATTGAATGAAAGTGTAGTATGTAACATTACTCATTTATTACACTTTTAGAGTATATGACACATGGTCTAAAATTTGCATGTGAGAATCACTTGCTCTATGAACAAACTTAAAATTAATAGAGTGAATTAAAAGAATCTATTTTTAACTCGAAACTCTGCATTTGACTATCATATCATTCCACATGTCATGTCAAAAGCAAGTAACTATTTTGTTGTAATTGATTACCGCATGCACTGAAGAAGCAGGTAAGTAAACATGTAAAATATCATGAGGTTTTTTTTTTTTTGGGTGTGTTAGTATGAAGATCAAACTTAAAACACAAGCCAATGAGATTAATTTCTGAGAAATTTTGCAGAAGTAGCATCAACTTTTGAGGACAATGTAGTACGAACCAACTGTGTGTTATAACGTCTCCAGTTATAATATTAACAGAGTGGGGGGGAGAGATCCACTGCCGCAACACCCGTTATAGCAAAGCCATGAAGCTTCATGGGTGCTTCATTTGGTTTTTGGCCTCTTCTTTGGAGCAAAACACATTGCAATCCCTCCCACAGTTACCATTATTATTGACGTCTCATTGGATTGGAGTAAGAACATTGTCTTCCCCGAAAGGAAGCAACATTTGTACGTTGTAGGTAGCCGCCTTATTAGAATTTAGAAACACCATTGTGAATCGTGATCCCTTCCCTTTGGTAGGTGCCACAAGACCGTTCTTAACATTTGGATGGCTATTCACGGATTTAAATTGAGTTAAAAAAAAAAAAGTAAAAAACCTTTTAGTTAGGGATGATAATCTTTTACAAGACTTACAAATCCAACACAAAATTAGCAGATTAAGATTGAGATTTTAATAGTTTAATTAAATGTGTTAAGTTATAATTGATCTATATTGTTTTTAATTTATGCTAACACACGGCTTAAACCCGATACATGAACACGAATTGTCACCCTTAATAATAATAATAATAATAAAAGTTGTCACGACATATATGATGAAAATAACTTTATTTTACTTTTAAAACCCTTAATCTGCAGACTTTAATCCAAGATCAAAAAAAAAAAAGAACGAGACATTTAATTAAGCCACTCGTTTTTTTTCTTTCTTCTTAAAAATGAAAAGTAGTCCAAGAAAAGGCAACCAGTGGGTTGGGCTTATCACCAGCCCAACACACAGCCCAAACTGTTAACGACTATCGAACTGATCCCAATTATCGTTGTCCCAAAACTCGACAAAACCGAAACTTTGTCGTTCATGTCCCTCCAAGCCATCTCTCTTTTCTCATAATCAAAAAGCTCCAAGAGAAGGTTGTATTGTCCTCAAGCCCTTCACTCTTTCTCTGCTGGTTATGACCTTTACACGTGAGCCCAATATTTTATTTTGTACGGTTATACCCTCTTTCTCCTCTGTCAGGTTGTTTGTCTGAATTTTGATTCAAATGCCGTGTACCGTAACAAACTGTGTGGGGGCAGCGAGAGAGAGATTTCCTGCGAAAGGGGAAACTTTTGGCTCCCATAGTGTGAAATTAAGAAAATCTGATTTTTTTTTTTTTTAAAGAAAAACCTTCTGAAGTGGTGCGGTTCAACCAGTCGGATAGACGTTGATCTTGAAGTGAATTAATGTGATATAATTGTCCAGTTGATTCTTCAGAAGATTATGACTCCTGAGGCTGTGGAAGTTGAGGATTTGGGTCTACTAGTGTTCTATATTTTGCAAATTTACTGACGGTTATTGCTTTTTAATAATTGTAACCGCAACCACTTACGCGATTAGCGATTATTTTATAACCAGCAGTTAGCAGTTATGCAATCAAATAACCGGCAATTTTATAACCGCTTTTTTTATATAGGCTTTTGAATTTTTTATGAGATTGACCTATTTTTTGAGCTTATTTTAAGGGTTTAAGGCCTAAATGTTTCAAAAAAGATAAAAGAAAAAAACATGCTTTGAATAAGGATTAGCCCAAAACTAGCAAAACATCACATACCACATTATATATTTTATATACATATTCATAAATAGCCAAAATCCATTAATCCAAATACAAATGAAAAAATTTAATATATATTTTATTAATATAAAATATTTAATATATATTTATATTATTTTATATAAATGAAGGCAGTTAGCTGTTATAACCTCATTGTCTTACCCCCTAAAACCGTTAATTACAATCGCTCTAGGCGGTTAGCGGTTTTAATAACCGCCCACCAAAGCGGTTAGTGGTTAGCGAAACCACCCCGTTTAAGCAGTCCTAATTCGGGCTATATGCCAAGCTTGCTTTGCACTATGTTCAATTTTCTACTTGGGAGCTTTAGTAATAAGCGATCATTATTTCAGCTTGTGCAATCTTGTGCGATCATTACCGATCCATACAACACATCACAAGCCATTACTGGTCTCATTCTGCTCAATTACATCACCATCAGCACTGTTTTGTTTTAACAAACAGCGCCGCAGGCCAGTTAGTGATTTTAGGAAAGCAATATTGTCCATTTGTTTTTTGGGCAAAAAGTTTTGGCCCAGTATGCCCTCCTAGTTACACCAAATGAATCATCTCCATTTATTTCAAGAGGATCCGTTTCCAGGCAACCAGCAGGGCTGAAGAACAGTAACCACTTCAATAAGTAAGCAAGGTAACCAATAAATACTTTTAAGCCAAGGACTAAAGACCCAAGCGATATAGTTGAAAATGTAAACCAGTCACAATATTTGAATTGAGGCATGTCCACCAACATATTAAGTCCATTACTTCCAAAATTCTGAAAGGCTTAAAACTGCAAATAAAACCAAGCATACAGTCTTACTCCATCTCAAACAACAAAAACAATAAATCACCAAACACAAGAACAGATCCTCGAGCAGCTCAGTCATAAAACCTTTAAACATAGTTTTTGTCAACAAAGAAAAGGTGAATCCAACATCCATTCAGAAGGAAGTTGCTCCAAGAAACACTCCTGGCCTTCGATTTAATAATGCCCAGAACAGCAGAAGCACAAGTTGGGAGACACTAGCAGTCTCAGTACTCGTACTCCCGAGAAAGTGACCGCTCTGAGCGTCGATATTCACGCTCCAGATCTCGAGTTCTCTCCCTTTCACGTGACTCAGATGTTGCACGCTCATAATGGTAATCATCCTCCTCCATTCGATCAGGATATTGATCGTAGCGGTCAGGGTCATCGGGGACATCTAGATGATCATATTGTCCCCTACTTCGCCGATGCTCATAGTGCTCGGTGTCATGATCTTTATCTAGATGCTTATGCTCATGCTCGGGCTGTTCATACCACCCACGATCATCCTCGGGTTCAGTGTGATCATAGTCCCGCTCCCTTTCACTATGCCGGTCCTTCTCATGTTTTGATTCAACTTGATCATAAGTTGACTTATCACGGGACCGCCCATGGTCACGGTCATGGTCTTCAACTTCTAAGTCTCTTTCACCCTCCCTTTCTCGAGCACGATCACGGTCTCTGTGTCGATCACGCTCGTAGTCGCGACCACGCTCCCGACCTCGGTCTCTATCGCGATCACGTGCTCGGTCACGATCACGACCCCGATCTCTTTCTCTTTCCCTATCCTTGTCCCTGTCCCTATCCCTATCGCGATCTCGGTGGTGCCTATCCTCCCTATGATCACGATCCCGATGTCTGTCGTGAGAGAGTTCACGGGATTTCTCCCTTTCCCTCTCTCTATCCCTTCCCTTTTCACGAGATTTTTCCCTATCCCTGGAATAAATTCATTCAAAGTCAATTTATTTATAATAAAAAATAAATAAAAATAAAAACTACTGAATAGACAGCAAACAGCGTTGTTTTGCAGAAACTAAAAGGCTCAATTAGAATATGCCATAATGTTGGCTACAATATGATATCATCAATGTTATAATTACTTCATGAACATTGTACAAGATTTTTACTAGACCATCAATTAGATACACAAGTTAAAAATAGTGCTCAAACATGCAACTTCCAGATGGATTACACCTAATCTATGAACCATTTTTTTACCAAAACAAGCTTTTCTATTATTGAACACATAAATTACCATCTAAGGCTAAAATTAAAATGACGAAATGGAAAACAATTTGGATGAATCTTACCGCTCTGTATGCCGATCCTCACGAACCCTTGGCTCCTCAGAGCGAGATGGTGCCCCTGACTGCACTTGCTGCTCCCTGAGCAATTAAAATTTACAGTTCTCATAAGAAGACCAGAAATTAAATGCAATAAAATATCTAAATAGAACTATGTAATCAGCCAGACCAACTAGATGTATCAACGTGCCTTTGCAAAATTAATAGTCAATCGAAAATATTAAGAACACATTTTCAATTTCTTTGCTTCAATGACGTGCAACACTTTATATATCCATAATGAATTTCCAAAAGTCCAGGCATTCCAATTAAAAATATTAGGATAGCAAACTCTTGAATCTAAAAGAATGTTTCTATACTCAAATTTACTCCTGAATATGCACAAGCACATCAAAATAAATTTAATGTAACTTGAATTTCTCAGCAGGGCTACAATACACAGCACGTAATGAAAATTGATTCCATTCAACAGATGTGAAGCTGTGTGAAAATGTTGCAATTCAGTCATTTACCTCCCCGAATATCTCTGATTAACATCTTCACCTCCAACTCTGGTGGTTCCTAGCCCACCACCAAGTCGGCGAGGACGCCAATTTGGGACAGTTCTACCACGTTCAACATCCACAAGCACTCTTCTACCATCAATCTTCCTCCCATCAGCTTGTTTATATGCAGCTGTATATAATGTATGTAAGAAGTTTCAGTAACATACAATGTAGCATATCACAAATTTTTTTTTTAATAAGTAAATCAATCTTGTCAAATGCGCTGCAACCCTAGCACACAAGAAATATAAAAATGAAACCTCCTATTATGGAAGAAAACAGATTAAAATGAGACATACCTTTCATGTCCCGGGTGTGCACGTACTCAATGAAAGCATAACCTCTAGGCTTATTGGTCTCTTTATCAGTAATCAATCGAACCTGAAAAGCACATAGAACAAAATAAAAAAAATAAACAACAGTCACTTAAAAAAAGGATTCCTATCTCAAAGCAGAGTCATAAAACATGAACCTATAATCTTTAGTTCCATAACTAAGTGACAGAACTGTAAAAAAAGTTAAAAATAGTAAATCCTAAATGGCACGGCAGACAGGCACTATGCCTCATTAGCCGTGCTCACCTTCAAATCATAGGGCTTCCCATCGCGAGATGCATCACCACCAGCTAGAGTTGCGGAAAAACTGATGTATTTGTGGCCAATTTACCAGTTGGTGAACAGACTACCCTCCCCTTACCAGGGATTTTTATTTTTTAAATAACTAGAAAGCTATAGATAGTGTAAGAAATACCAGGAAATCTTCTCAACTGCTGCTATGTTTATGACAGCCTTTAAAGCCAAAGATGAAAGTTTTAGCAACAGGAAAGTACTAAAAATTCAAACAAAGGAGAGTAGATGCTAATACTCCCAACACGTTTTACCCCGTCCAGGAAAAAGAACAGAAGTTGTCAGTCTCCTTTTGATGCTTGAAAACAAAGGCCAAAAGGCACAATGCATCATTGCTCTGCTCAACTTAAAATTTTCAGCTTTGCTGTGCAGGATGAACCACCATCTTTGGAATTGGTTTGGTAGAAAATTATGGAGTAAAAAGATACATTCACTAAATGCAATAATCACCTCCTTACCAAGGATATTTCTCGATATGTGTAACTTAAGTAATTCCTAGAACATCCAAGTCTAAAAATAACTCTAAACCTAACTATATCAAGAGAGGTGAAAGGATCAAAGGAACAAACCCGTAAGCCATTACCAGAAAATTGGCAGTGACACCAGTGCTCTTATTACCAACTCGCAGACACTCCAAAGTTAATATATTAAATCAAAGAACCTTTAAACAGTATCCCTTTCAGACTTGAAACAAATGCTGAAGAGAAAATAAGCTACAATTACACTTGCTCATAGAAAAGACTGTAATCCATTATATCATCAATTTGATTGAAATTGGATTTTCAAACCATTTGATTCAGTGGAATATCTATTAACAAGCTTGATTAGAGGTCTAACTGTAGTCAACTTGTGAATTTTGTTTTTTCTTTTAAAAATTTGTAAGATAATGAAGACACTTTTAAATCTCAAAATTTTTCATGAAATAATCTTTTTTTTTTTTTGGGTAAGATAAACAAGAAGGATAGTGCTACCACAGAACTGAACCTCTTACCGAACCCCGTTGGGGAATGCTCAAAATACCTACCCGCTTGATTGGTCCATAAGACTCAAGCTCCCTTTTGAGTCTGCTCTCAGTTGTCTCATAACTCTGCGAGAGGAGAATAAAATAAGTCATTCCCAAGAAAAATATTGACCACAAGTTGGAAAATCCAAAATACAAAGGACAACATTACTTACAAGTCTAGCCACGAACAAAGTCTTGTATGGGTCTCCAGAAATATTTGGGTCTTCACTCGGATTATCTGTGTCAAAGTACATGTAAGAACAAATATACTGAAGCTATTGAACTCCAAAACCTTAAAGTAAAACAAAGTGGTGTGTCTTCACATTTCTGTAGCTCCTCAGCAGCCTTTTCTGCACCCTTCTCTAGTCTTAACTGGTGTACTCTAGCCCTTCTTTGTGCCTGGATCCATTCAAATATATCAAAAACCAGATATGGTGCAAACACCAAGTTATATTTGGGCACTTCCTAGTTGTAAGCTCTACTTGCTAAGTTTGTAGCTTTTCCTCTCAGGCTGAGGGTGGTTTAGGTGCTTGGAATTGGTTAGTTTGAAACGCTTCCTTAGGCAATTGTTTTACTCACATGAAGGTACACAGACAACAAAATGAAAAATAAAATAAAAAGGAAGATTCAAATAACAATCAGAAGAACCTCTGCAGATAGGCTTTGAAATGTTCTGTCTTATATTCCCAGGATATGTGATGAAGAGAGAAAAAAATACACATCAGTAACAAGTCAAAATTTACTTAACGGTTATGTTATATCACTAACTTAGAGCTGAACCAAGTAGTTCAAATTGAGGGTCAGTTCAGTTGAATTGTATCACTCATTTTGTAATTAATGAACAGGATACTTCATTGGTATCACTTCCATGGACAGAAAAGAATAATTCATGACCATTCAGTTAAATAAGTTGAAATAATTCAGCGTCCTTCTTGATGTGCTTCTTCTAAAGCTGTTAGAATTAAACTCCTGGAAGAAACTAATATATGCCATATACAAAAATTTTCAAAGAAAAACATTAGTGATCTGGCCATCCATTCAGGAGACTGTGACAACAGAGACAAATGATTATCCAATGTAAAGCACTGGAGCATAGATCAACACCCTACAGATATGTAACATCTTACAGGAGTTTCAGCCTCTTGGACAGGCGGAGCATATTCAGGATCTCCAGGCTCGGCAAACCTACTCACAAATTGCGCCATCCCTTCATAATATTAAGAAGAACGATGATCATATTATAATTATACAAATCAGTATCAAAATGAAAACCATTCAAACACGCTCTAGACCGCAACAATAAACCTGTTAATGACGGGCATTTCCTCTTCTCTGGAGGCGGTTTAAACTCCAAAGGGGGTCGAGGCTCGAAAAGCTTCAATAGGTTGGCTGTTAGACCAGTGGGATGGCTCTGCCCAATCTGCATTACAAGTAAAAGTAAATAATCAAGTCCATCACATAACTTCACCATGATGTTTTTACAAGCCCAGCTAAATTGTTCCAATACTAAATTCCTTAGAGCAACATTAGCAATTTTGAAATTCAGATAAGAACACTATATTTCTATTTCCTCTACTAAGATGTGTTGTATCAAAAATTGAGATGTATAATCAATCAATTGAACCAAATCCAGCAACTATAAAGAATTAATAATAACGATCAAATAAAATCCAGCTAAAATTAACAAATCTGTACCATAAAAATATAGATCAACCTTTTTTCTGAGTCAGACCTAGGGTTGAAGAGATTTTGCAAAAAATCTTAACTACGACCAAAAAATAAAACCCATAGAATTTCACAAACAAAAAAGAGGAGTCGGAAGCGGAGAGAGAACGAACCAGTTTGAGCTGTTGGACGCTCGCTCGGTTCTGGACTTTGGTGCGGGCCTGAACGGCGGCGTTTTGCTGGTTGCGCATGAGCGCCTCGTTGTAGTCTCCCATGGCGAAGCGATCGGACCTGAGCTTAGGGTTTCTGGGAGAATCGAAGGTTGGTTACCAGGTGAGAAATACGGCAAGCATCGATGGGTTGTTCGGATCCGGTTTGCGTGAACCGGGTCGAATAGGCGAAGAAGCCTCAGAAAGCGGCAGCGAAAAAGAAAGGGTTTTCCGGAGGGTCTATATAAAGAAGGCCAAAGACTCAAAATACACGTACGATTTCAGCACAGGGTGCAGTATAGTATCGATTTATTTGGCTTTTCGTATGCATAAATAAATAAAGGCTTTTCATGTATTTATCTATAAATGAAAAAACAATAATCATACGACGTCGTTAACATGGTGTCCTGACCGTTTCGGCTCATCCAGTATCCACCACGGTCATACCCATACCTCCAAGGATTCTCAGTAGATAAGGTTAAAAACGCTCTTTTTTATAAACCCAAAAAAAAAAGAAAAAAACTAAATTTGTGGAGGATTCTCAGTAGATAAGGTTAAAGACGCTTTTTTTAAAAAAAAAAAAATGCAAACAAATAGCTTTTTAGGGTTCAAAAAGTGAGTATATATTTGGAGGTAAGAAACATAAATAAATAAGTCTATGCCGTTAGAAATTTTGACAAAGTCCATTAATATGTCACACCAACTTCAATAATATTATGACATACATCATTTATAATAAGAAAAAAAAAAGAGAGAGAAAATGGTTGAGTCACCCTTTGGCCAAATGACATCGTGGCGTTGCCAAAACTACCTCTCATCATTTGAGCGTGTAGTCAACCACTTCTCATGCCATAATACCCCGAACAAACATGTGGTAATTTATTAAAAATAATAATAACAACAACATATATACTAATAACTCAAAGAAAATTTTAAGTTCACGAAAATGATAAATTTAAGCAAATAAATCACTTAGTTATGGGGATATATAAATTAAATCACTTAGTCAATAATTTTTTTTTCTTTTTTTTTTTTTTAATGTCAAAGTTAAGCCTCATAAACAGGTAACTTTGCCCTTGTTTGGCAATGGACTAGACCGAACTCAACCCAAAATCCCAAAAAAAATTTCTCTAAATCAACCACAATATTCATACTTTTTATATTATATCAATAATTTTTTTTTATTATTCAAATAAAAAAATCAATATAAAACAAAAAATTTAACTTTTTTATACAAAATATTTTTATTTTTTTATTTACATCAATCAAATTTACTACAATATCGGTTCAATTTTTTAAGTCCAATCTATTGCCAAACATAGCCAAAATTGGGACTCAAGGGCACTTAAGGCTCGTAAAGTTTTATTATTATTACTATTATTTTTATAAATTAATCAGTCACATAATTCCTATTGTACTAAATATTAACTCTTTGATTTCATTTAATATTTGTGTCAGATTTATAAATCATGCCAAACGTTGTCAACTTTTTGTCCTAAGATTTACGAGAATGAGCTCATGATTTAAAGCTTAGTTTTTCGTCTTTTTTTTGTTTACCCAAATTAAATCCTAACAACTAGCTAAGTTGCGGGTGGAGAAAGAGAAAAATTAATTAAGGCAGTCAATGACAAAATTATATTTAGAAAATGATTTATTGAACTATATATCCCAAAATTGTTCATGACTGATTCAATTGTATGATACAAACAGCACTTACAAACAATAGAAGCTAGATCGATCTGTCTCCAATATTGCTTAGTATTATGTCTGTATATGGCAGAGTACGTACACATCAATATAAGAAAAAGGAAATAAATCGATTAATTAAAGATCTTCCAATGTCGATCACCTCAAAAACCCAAATCCCCAAATGACTTATAAACGTACAATAAGCAGATAAAATAAGCAGATGAATATGTATGTTAAATTTTGTTGGAAGTGTATATATATATGTGGCCGGCGAACTCGAATTCGAAGTCAAAGGTACTGCTTTTGGTGTTCTCCATTATTGCCCATCTCGCGGGACTCATTGCTGGATGTGCCGTACTCGTTGCTAGGGAATTCCTGGCTTGAAAGAGCCATCTTTCTGAACTTCTTCATGTCAGCATTGTAAGCACTGCTGTCATAGTCTGAGCTCCCATTGTTGGAGCCGTAAACCGAGCTCTGTCCAGGCTTCGTCCCCTCGTTCAAGTCGTCCAGCGATACGTCTCCCTCCAATGCACGTACTATCTGCTTTCCAGGGTCATTTCTATTGAGTTAAGCTGTGTTCTTCCTATACAGTGCTACTATAAACAACCATTCATTGCATATTCTTTTTTTCTTCTGAGAATTCATTGCATATTCAAAGTTTAAGCGCGTACTAGCTAGATTTTTTAGACCCAACAAACATCGAACTTTATTCTTCTATATATATATAGCTCCATATATACCTGGCTCATTTTCGGGCGCTTTCTTGCAGAGTGGCGAATGCTGGCAGCAGCGCTAGCTACCATGCTTGCCATCTCATGAGGATTGTAATTGCCCTCCAAGCGTGGATCCACCAGTTCATCATATTTGCCTTCCTCCAAAGCGATTGCCATAATTGGTCGAGCCTGCAGTTTGTCACACATTTACAGAAAATCTCAATGGTTACAGGGCAAATGGGAGGGAAAAAGATTTTATTTATTTATTTTCTTTTTTCTTTTTCTTTTTCCTTTTATACTCACAATCTCAATCTGAACTGCAAATAATGAAAAATTGGCAAAGTATATAGGAGGCACAAACCCAATCTACTAAGCTATCTTCCATCGCACCCGAAGGATCCACAGGTCGTCGCCCAGTTATTAATTCCAAGAGCATGACACCATACGAGAAAACATCAGATTTCTCTGTCAACTTGCCACTCGACGCGTACTCTGGAGCCAAATACCTGCATACATTGGCAAATTTATCTGTTTTTAAGACACAATGTATAGAAGAATAACTTTACTTGCGATTGTCATTCTAACGTCAAAAAGTTAGTCCTATATTGGTAAGACTAATTGTTCGTATTGAGTGAGTAAATTATAAAGGTATTTACGACATTGGTGTAAAAATGTATGTATAACTTCAGGTCTATTGCTGGCAACTGCATTTCTAAGCCTGCAAATAGGGCCTCTTTTAATTCCTTGCAAAGCATAGGCAAGTACACAATTAGATGTCTGCTTGAGAATCAAGTTGTATGCCTATGCTGAAGTTGCTTCATAGCAGTACCTTAATTATAGCAAAATCCTGAATACAACATACCCGAATGTTCCCATGACACGAGTAGAGACATGAGTGTAAGTGTCAGAAGACAACTTAGCCAATCCAAAATCAGCCACCTGAATTATAAGCATTGGGGAATGACTGATTAGCTTCAGCAGCATAAGCATCATATTAAATGCTAGGAATTCATTCATGGTTCTATACATTTTCTGCAGATATATTTATGTGTAGGAGTAGGAGCACTTGGTAAAAGCAGTTACCATGGCTTCAAAGTTGAAGTCAATGAGGATGTTTGCTGCTTTGATATCCCGATGGATGATCCGAGGGTGGCCTGCATGCGCATTTCAATCAAAAAAATAATAATAAAAATAACTATCAGAGAGAGAGAGAGAGACGGAGAGAGAGGCTGTGGATTTCTTACAATCTTCATGAAGGTATGCAAGGCCTTTGGCAGATCCTGTCGCAATACGAAGCCTAGTTGACCAATCCATGACTGGAACACCCTTTCCTGCAACCACTAGTTAGATAAACTCACTCAGATATCCATATGATAATCAAAAGTATATATACTTATTCTAAAATTTTAATCATTAATTTAGTTAATGTTTTAATATTTTTCTTTAATAAGTAATTAAGGTTGGTTCGAACTCAAAAGCTGATAAAAAAGAGTTTTAAATTATATAATCATTTAATCATATATGTACAACTTAATTACCATGGAGGTGATATTCCAAGGTCTTATTGGGGACGAATTCGTAAACCAACATTCTCTGCCCACCAGCAATACAATATCCAACAAGTGACACAAGGTGTCGATGATGAACACGGCTAATGATTTCAACCTCAGCCTGGAATTCTCTCTCTCCTTGCCCGCTGCCCGACTTCAGGCTCTTAACTGCAACTTCCTTTCCATTAGGCAACACACCCTTGTGAACATAACCAAACCCGCCCTGACCCAACAAATTGGCCTGGGAAAACCCGCCCGTTGCAGCCGCTAGCTCCTCATATGTGAAAGTGCTCTTGTTGAATCCAAGAGCCATATTTGGTGAGGGAGGTGGCAAGGGGGGTTTGTATGGGCCTGAGAAACCAGAGCTCATTTCACCGCTACTTGACATCACGGGGCCCGGAGGCGGAGCCCACTGGCCCACACCGGGTGATCCAGCGCCTGGCGGTGCGGGTAGCCTGACAACATGGTCAGGTGCTTGGGGACTATTGTGCCAGTTAGAAGAACCTTTGTAGTAGTCACCATCTGCGCAATAAATTATACAATAGTAATTATATGGAATTTCAAATGGCTGTGGCAAAGCTTAATTACAAGATAATTAAATAGAAAGGCATAGGAATCAAAAGATGTGAAAACAAAGAATTATGTTGCAGAATTTGGCACCTTTTTGTGAAGGATCTCCATAGTAATGCATCTGCATATGGCCACGCTTTTTCTTCTTCCTCCCAAAGCAGAATGTACAAATGATGATCATGGCAAGTGCAAACAACCCTACCCCAACTGTAACTCCTATAATCAGCGCGTTGTTATTGGAATCTGATGAACTATCAGAATCCGACGATGGGGGTGGGGGTGAGAGTTTGTGTGGAGGTGGCGGAGGTGAATGGTGGGGTGGAGGTGGCGGCCGGGAAGCTGTACCGTTTTTTGGAGGTGGCGGAGGAGGGCCATTTTTGGAAGAGGGTGGTGGCGGTGGTGGTGGTGAAGATGACGAATTACCTCCTGATGGAGATGGTGGAGGGGCCTTGGAGGGTGGAGAAGGAGATGGCGGAGACTGTGAGGGTGGCGGTGGTGTTGAGTTTGAGGGTGGTGACGGGGATGATGATGGAGTTGGTGAAGATGATGAGCCTGACGGTGGTGGAGCGTCTGGCGAAGGTGGAGAGTCCGGCGACGAAGCATTCACAGAAGGCGAAGACATTATACGGTCATCAACTTCCGGTAGCTAAGATTTACGTCAAAGTATATGCCGGAAAGTAACTCCACCTCTCCCTCGCAACTGCTCGTCTCAACTATTGGAGACCCCTGAATAAGATTAAAAGATCCAAATAGAAACAGTTACGGGAAAACAATAATAAAATGTACATATAACATTAACCAATATTACGGCCCCAGCTTAAATGCAACATAAACGTACGTTTTTATTATCTTTACTGTAAATGGGGTTCCATAAATTACAGTAATTTTAGTTTTTACATCTTAAAATTCTGTTTCCGACGAAGGAAGCAACCCCTTTTTTTTTTTTTTTTTTTTGCATTAGAAGAAGGGTACCTGATTAGAGATAGGAGGGTTCTCGAAGGAGGGAGAGAGAAAATCTGTTGCATATTGAAATTTCCATAACAGAAAGGAGACCCTGTCCTTCCCAATGGCCTCCTACAAAGGTGGATTCTCTCTCTCTCTCTCTCCCTCAAGTCTAATAAACCTTTTGTTTTGCCACCTTTAACTTAGTTTGAGTTCGTTATTCGTTTTACCAGTTCCTGGCTGGTGTTTTGCTTACTTCTTATTCAGCCTATGTCGACCCTATAATTTCCTCTGGTAACCAATATTAACTTCAAATATAAGCTCTCTCCACATTGCACGCTTGTCTTCACACTTGTAACAAACACAACCTCACCTCTTGTTTCTAAAATAAAACATAAATTTAAGGATTGATCCATCACATCAGTAAAATGAGATAAAAATGTTGTGAATGACAATATTATCTTCTGTTTTTACAAATCAGATAAATGGAGAGATCCATTTTATGGTCCCAATTCAATTTCACATGTTTAACAATATATATGCACCATATATCTAATATATATATATATATGGCAGATGAAACAAAACAATATTTTTAAAATGTTGTAGCACCATGTACACAACAAAACAAAATAAATTTACTATGTGCGGATGATCCGGTGGATAGACCAACATGATGGCTAAATATAATACCGGGCAAAACAAAATGGAAAAGACGTAAATGATCGAAATCCTTCACTTGGATTTAGGCGTTGCTATCGCGATCTCATTATATACAACGTAAAAATTATTAATTTTTGTCCACTGTATGAAATTGGGGACCAGAGGAAATACCGAGGCTAAAAGGAGAATTTAGAACCTAGCGATGAAATATCGCATGCATTTATATCCAAGCAAAGAATAATCAGTGGTTTCTTGTTGGAGAGAGATCTCCTAAAACCAGGTCACTCGAAATTCAGGCAAACCTGCTTGCCCTGAACAGCTTCAGGTGCAGAGCCCTGCACTTACGCTATCTGAATTTCAGTAACATTCAGAGCCCCTAATTTCAGAGATGCTCATCCTTTCTTGTTAAGGAGACTGCAATCTGCATGATTTGGAATGAAGCTTCTATACAGGTCAAAATTCCAAAGCAGCTTACTAGTGACAGGTCTAAAATAAATGTCCGGTAAACTGAACAATTTCATTAAATTGTTTCATTCACTTGGTATCCTAATTCTGAACCCCAAATCAGATATATTTTGTATTTTACACCAAAAAGACCGAAAGTAGCAAGATGTCAAACGAAAACACAGCCAAATTTGATAGCTAAAATTCTAACACAAAAGCCCTAAAATTATTTCCCCGACTATTACATAAGTTCCAAACCATTACCACCTAATATGACTCCCAGCGCGTCATCTTCCGGCGACAAAGCGTTGCAGATGAGGTAGGCACATATGATAAGCGAGCCAAACTAAATTTCAACGAGGCTATTCACATAAGCAATGATTCTAATATCATCATCAGCTTCACCGCATAAGCGTCCAATTGTTTTAGTCTTCAGGTTGTATGAATAAAGCGTTTTCTGGCTCCGAAACACAATCACATCTCCGCTTGCAAAGAGCACAGCTCCCTTATTGTATGGCAAAGATCCAGGACATGAAAATCCATGAAGCTCTGAAAATGAAATTCCGCGGAACTCCGAGCTGTTGTCCATACTGACAGTAACTTTTATATCCCAAGCCTTGACTCTGCTGTTCATAGCCATCGTGTTTGTGTAGGGATTGGACAGCACACTCACAGTTAGTGTCCGATTATAAGCGCTAGTTGAAGTAAGCTTCCCATTCATAACACCCAAGCAGCCATTATGACCATAAAGGCGTTGTGACCGCTCCATGGTGAGATCAAAAGCAACAATTCCACCACTCTCTGAAAGCCAGTAAACAATTCCATCCACATGGACACCTGAGTTAGGAATGAGGTTTGTAGCACCAAAGTATATCTCACCAGAAATTCTCCAGGATCCTTCTGCAGAGGAATAGATCTCAAATTCGCATGTATTGTCAAAGTCAGCAGATGGAAAAGCACAAATGAGCTTGTACTCAGCAACAAAGTTGAGTAACGATGGTTCAAACATCAGTACAAGGGAAGGGTCAGACCCATGATTAGCATTGGGTTTAGGGAGTTTCTTCCACTGCTTGGTAGCAGGATTGCAGATGTAGTACGCCTTGTCACCAGTGTGACCCTGGCAGCACAGTAGGCCATTGGAAGAAGTCTTGATGTCAACTGGTTCAGGCAGAAACTGCAAAGATGGCTCTGGAACACCATAAGAATCTGGGTCAAGGGAGATAAATGAAGGTGAGTTCGAACTAGATTGACAAAATAAGCCCGAGACATCATGGAAACAATTTGACTGATTGTGGGCGAAGAAAGGAGTTGAGATCTGGAGCTTCCAGTCTCTACAAACTGTTTTGAACCTAAAAAGTGATTTAGCAGGAAGAAAAGGAAGGGTGTGCTCCCTTATTATGTCTTTGAGGTCCATGTATATCTTGTTGTTTCTGTTTGCAATGACGTTATTTGATCTCTTTCCTCGATCCATTAAGCCTCTTATCAAATTTCTTTGTCAGTAATTGAACTGTAGCAAGACATGGAAGTTTTTGTCAGTAAAATGGAAAATTACATAGATATAATAAATCTAACAAAAAATTTCCATATCCACAGTATAGATTTGGTTTTTGAGTTTTCATTTGTTTCAAAATGCTGAATGTCTCATAAGTTAGCTAAATCAATATGCAAACTCTCAATTGCTTCAATGTTTACCTCCTATTCAACAATACTAGTATTCTACACAACAGCTGAACCAATAGGTGGCTTACAATAGGGTTTTTGGCAGCATGCGGTATTCAGAAACAAGTTGATGAGCAAAACATCATACATATTAATCCTTATTTACTTGACCATGTCATGGAAATTCCTTATTGGTACCATTTCCAAACTAACAACTCTGTAATGCCATGGATGAATCACAATCACAATAAGGAAATACCACTCATCAGAAAAACCTATTAATTCTTTATTTTTCTATACAAAAGCTTTGCCAGCCATATTCATGAATTGAACATATCATTTTCCAGTTGTCTTTCCTACTTATGAAGCAAAACCAATCATGTCTCTTTCAAAGTATTGGAACACATTAGAAATACATGCCAACATACCCAAATTCAATTCTCATCAGACATCAAACTTAATATAATTATCTATTTCTAAATAAAATTACAAACTGGTCAGATTCTGCTTGACTTTATTTGGCCATATGTTAATATCAGTTTGCCCCCATTGCCATCCAAACAATATCACCAAATCAAAGTAGAGAAAGATGCCTGCTAATAGAAAAAGTGGCATATCTGCCGATGATAACAAGAGCATACTGATAGCACCAATAGCATCCATTCCAGTTCCCTTTACTAGTAAGGGGAGCCATCACCATGGCCAATGATCCAACCCCATACTGAGATGCCCTTATGTCACCAAATCACTATGCAGATTTTGGGCTATTAAGAACTCAAAAATATTGATTTGCACCAAAAGCAAAAAACTATAAAGAACGATCAATTTGCTAAGAAATTTTCTATTCTATACTAAACTTTACCTTCTTTAGGTACACTTTGTTCCTCATAAAAATTGCACCATTTTACCTACATTAACAATAAAGATTCCAGTAATTAATACTTAACAAGGGTGGCCCTATCTTCACACCTCGAATGGTTGTTTCCACACGACTCCCTCTTGTAGGTTGAGATCCGCCGACTGACGAGTGGTATGCAATTAACAAAATTTACTATTTCAAGAACGTTCAAACGCCGATTGATTCCCCGTGGTAAGATTTACGATCTCAGAAAACATAATCCAGGTCCAAACAAAGTTACACATATAAGAAAAATATGTAATAGCCAAATTAAAATTTACTGAAAAAAAAAAAATCACTGAGCATAACCCAATGCAACTAATCGGTACCGTCTAATTTGATTTTTGTTCATTTCTATTAGTTATTCTCAGAAACAGCAAGAACATAAAATTTCGTGTTCTCAGCAACCAAACAGGCCCTCGTAGTACAGATCCCTTTTACGCGATCAACTAGTTTACATATCGACGATCAGACTGTGAAATCCAGACATTCCCCTGAAGAAAAAAGCTAGCAAAGCAACAAAACAAAACAAAAAAACTATACAATTTTTATCTAAACGATGCAATAGATACAGGAGCTTGCTAATAACGATTAACTTAATCTAACATCTACAGAAACTGATTAAACTAAAATTATCAATTTGATAACGAGCTAACGACTGCACCTCAATTCCGATCGGCGATAGTTTTTGATCAAGACGGTCAGAGAGCGAGCAAGAGAGAGTGAGTGAGAGATTTTTTAAATTGTCCGGTGTCCTCTATAAAATACGAAAAGAAATAAAGGAAAAGGACTACAGCTTGACTTGTTGCAGAAGGAAGTCTGTTTGGATTCCAGAATATTATACGCTAGCCTAGGGCCATTACTATCCTACTCCAGCGCAGGATATGAGTTCACGAGGAAAAACGTGCACTTTATTTCAACCAGTTGTAGGGCGAAATAATTGCCCACTAACCGCTTAATCACCCTAATCGCTAATAACATAATTGCTTTTGGTGATTTTAAAAAGTCATTAATTACCTTTGAAGATGATTAGAATAAACTGCTAACTACCTTAATCACCCTAATCGTCAATCACATAACAACTTTTGTTGGTTGTAAAAAACCAATATTAATTGTCTTTGAAGGCAATTAGAATAAATTGCTAATCGTCTAGAGCAATGCAGTTAGCGGTTTTAAAATTTCAAAAACTGACATCGTATATAGTAAGGTATTACAGTAAAAAATAAGCCTTTTTTGGGTTTTTTCTGATTTTTTTTCCTTTTACAAATAAGTTAGCAGTTAATAGTAGTTTTCTCTTATTTAATAGTTGTTAACAAATGATTATTAAATAACCGTAACCCTCGTTTTACTCCATTTAGAAATGAGATTCTTTTTTCATTGAAAAATGAGAGGAATGCTATGTACTTCCCATAATTTTTCTCCAAAATTTGCTCCTTAAACCATATGTCACAATCCTACAAGATAGTAACATATTTCTTAAAATAATAAATTACATAGAATTATGATATATCATTTGGAGAAAAATTAAGAAGTGTAGCATTTCTAAAAAATTATGTAGTTCTCACCTATTCAAAAAACACATATCAATTTTATAAATTATGTGTTAAAAAATTTTCTTTGAAGCTGGTTTGAGGAAAACATCTAGCCATGATAGAATTGATTTTTTTTTTTTTTTTAATATGGAACTTCTATTGATGAAATTTTATGAACATAAAGTTCTTACATCACTAAGCATACAACTTTGAAAAATCATAACCAAAAGCTATGAAGGTTACAAAGTCATAAAAATGACTTTAAGTTTCCGCTAATTCATGTATAACTCTAAAAAAACATTTAAGGAATAGATCTACTTCGTGCATATTAGATCTAAGACATGTGTAACCAAAATACAAAAACTAAAAACTAAAAATCCTGCAATGAGAATTAAGCCTCTACACCGATTTATTTCATTCTCAACCCAAAGGCCATGACAAACAAAAAAATAAAAAACAAAACAGAAACTCTACAAATAGCAACGAAGGAGCACGGCATCGTAGACATCCTTTCAGAAGACACATTTTGGCCAAAGAAGACGATAAAATCTAAAGTTAAAGAGCCTAGATCTTGATCTAAATTTAGATCTACAGACTAGATGTAAAGTAATCCGCCAGAAATGAAGATCGGAGAAAAGACACCAAGCACTACTACTATCAAAGGGGAGGAGAGAAGATCTATATCCTTTTGAAATTTTTCGTAGTGTTGTCTAGAAGAAGATAGATGAATTTTAGAGAGAAGGTAGAGCCTCTCTCTAGAACCGTTTTAGGGAGAAGGTAGAGCTTTCCTCTCCCTAAAACGGAATTAAGATAAAAATGTGAAGATGATTTTTTTGTTTGTTTGTTTCTTTTTATTTGAGGTACTAGTATAGAGCCTTTTTTTCTCCCCCCACCCCCCCTTTTTTAAGGGTGAAAATGAAGAAAACAGAACCCACTAAATAGAACTAAATACAACGGTGAAAAAAACGAGTATTTTTCACTTACAATTTAAATAGGGAAAAGAGATATGGGAATGCGGCAAAAAATTTTTTAGCTACAACCCATTGTGCTGCATTGTGGACACAAAAATTTATACTTTTATTAAACTTCACGACTATTTAAATGGAAGATATTATGATAGAGTCGATAGAATATGAAATAAGAGAAGAGATTCTTGCATCATATTGATTATTTGGATTGTCTTAAATTCTTTGATTTTGCTGCCTTAAGATTTACTATGGCCCCTGCTACATACCCTCCACTCAGTCCGTTTCTGCTTCAAGTGAAAAAATCATTAGAAATCTTGTGCAAAGCAAGAAATGCTTGGTAATGATCACCTCTAATTAAAAAAATAAAGAATAAATAATAAAAAATTGTTAAATATAATATTCTAACAAAAATAATTAAAATTATTCCATATTAATCTTCACTATTTATTTTAACATACGTACGTAAAGAAAATTAACATGCATACGACAACTTGGATGAAGTGTGGCCACAGACAAAGGATAGAAATGTAGTGGTCCTCAACAACACTATCCGCTAGAGAGAGAGAGAACTCAGCCAAAGCACTGGTCAGCTGGGAGAGGGCCGGGAATATAACCCTGCTCAAAATACTGCAACCCGAACACAACGACAATGGCAAGCAACGTTAAGTACGATAGACCTTCAACAGCTCCTAACAACCCGAAAGGACCATTGGGCAAACCCGAACCGGTTTTCGTTTTGGTGTACAAGGACCAAGCTACGATTCCCACAACAACTAGATAGCTGACGCCCTCTATTGCGCCTAGTGAGCCCCCTGGCCCAGGCGGGAGGCCGCAGCCGGTTGTCTTGAGCGTGTAGAGGGACCAGCCTATCACTGGGGTTGAGACCAAGCCACCAGCTATTGCAGCTTTCTCTACGACGGCGTTGCCGCTGTCGCTGCTCTCTTTTGCCATGCCCAAGAGTTTGAGCGGTGCATGCAGTCTTGCTCTTCCATGGGTGAAATTGAACGAGTTACTTCGTGGTGGCGGTAGGGATGTTGATGCGGGTGACAATAGCAACATCTTTGAGGCTTCCAGATCGAAGTTGGCCTAGTCCTACAAATTTCTTCCGCGGAGAGAGAGAGATGCAGTGCTTGTTCTTTTCAAGTCATCTGTGAATCATATAAAGAGAGAGACCATAAAAAAGTAAAATTAAGTCGAAAATGATAGGTTTTAAATAAGAGAAATGCTATTTGCCGCACCATATTTGACCATATTGACCTTAAATCAGCCATTGTTTAAAACATAAGAAATAAAAAATCAATTGATACTAGATATCTGTGAAATATTAGTATGATAAATGCTATTACTCTTCAAATAATTTTTTGTTGGAGGATTGATACCATTGAATCCAATAACTTTTTCAGCATCCCTACACGTTCGGATTGCTCAGGATAAATGATTCCCATAACCCTCCTCTTTATGAGCTGTCCAAATTGCTAATAATTTAAACACTTTAAATATAAAAAAAATTAAATTTTTTTAATTAATAAATTTACATATCACTTATCACATCAATCAATAAATAAGTAAATAATAATATTATACTTCACATCGATTTTATTTCACCAGCATCTGACATGAGCATAATGAAAATAAAAAAAGTTTTGATCATATTATGCCATGTCAGCATGTGGGAGGGGTGTAATAGGTGTAAAGAATATAATTATCGAGAATTGACAGCGAAAAGAAGGTAGTGACACTAAAGTGGAGCTTGGCCCGGCTAAGTGAGTCGAACACGTCCTCGCTTGAATAGATAATATAAATTGACTGCCACATGGTCTACCACATGCGTTAGGACTTTATACCACGCAATGGAATCAAAAACAGTTAGCTTCACCCGCAAAAAAGGTTAAAACAGAGTAGAGTCGACGTTCAACCGTTGGATCAATGATGGATACCTAGTTTTAAGGACGAATATCACATGATGAACGATCATCAGAATTCAGAACGTTCAGTACCAACGGGTACTTGCACCACATCCTTTCCCATCAAACCAAAATAAATCTTATTGCCACCTGGCCTTCCCTGCGACAATAAATATATGTAAAGCAACCTACAAATAATACACGTCAGATGTAAAATAAGACAGTACCGAACACGTCATAGGAGACTAGAAAAGCTCAATCCCACTTGATTGAATAAAACATAAAGATAGTAACTATCTACAAAGCGTTTACAACCCCCCTTTTTTTTCTTCCGAAAACTGCTTGGACAAACAAAAGAAAAAACAAATTCCAGTTTTTTTTTTTTTGGTCACCTCCTACTACTAGTCCCCTTGGAAATGAACTACTGATCATGGGCAGTGAACCCGCTCATAACTGTCATTTGAAAAACAAGGTGTAACGGCTATATCAGAATAGCTAGCGGGGACATGAGCCTAACGACTTTTTGAACTAAATCACTAAATTGTCCAAGAAGATGGCCAAAATCACTACCATACTACTACCAACCAAACTATCTAATGTGAGGTTCACCTGTTTCCATATTTGAAAGACATTAACATAACATTAACATAGGGCTGAGTGCTAATGATGCTTCTTGGATGACTTGCTGTAGTCGACAACATCGTTTTCCTCGTCATCATCCTCACCATTCTCATCCTTCTTGGTGTCTGCGGCTGCGGCTGCGTCTTCGTCCCTTTTCCTCTTAAGGTGCGAAGAAGAGGGTGGTGGGGGCAGCACTTGAACATCGTCATCATCTTCAACTTCTTCCTCCTCTTCAGCATCATCTTCATTTACTGGCTCCATATCACTACCTCCATCATCATCTTCTTCAGCCTGCACCACTGGCTGAACTAAGTATCCTGCACCATAGTCTTCTTCCTGACATTTTTAAAAAAAAAAAAAAAAAACCTTATCTGAGTTGATAGATTTTTTTAAAAAACCACACACACACAATATCTAACATAAATTATAGGATGATACTTAAAATATATAACAGGAATTTTAACAATAATCTCAATAACCGAGGAAACCTCAAACTAAAAGAAGAAAGTACTTGATACAGCCAACAGCAGTATCCATATTTGGAACAAAGATTATGCAAGATAACTGAGAACCAACAGAAATCCAAAGCAATAATCTCAGTATTGAGCAAACTCAAATTAACAATAAAAACAACTTAATAGAACCAAAAAGCATTAAAAAAAAAAAAGTGCAAGTAGTTAAATACAAAAATTGAAATAACTTAAAAAAGCAGTCACTACATGGTTTATGCATTGCTGCCAATGGGAAGGAGAACTTATACATGGTACCAAAATATACAATTGCACTTTTGTTTCCACAAATACAAAAATTTACGAAACAAATCAAGTACACCAAACATAAACAAGCAAATACATCGACAACACCAACAAATATGTATTGGACAAAACTGAATATTAATAAATGAAAACATATATAATAAGTTCAGAAATCAGAGTAAAAAATCCACATTTAAAAACAGCTTGACACCAAGAAATACAACATGCAAGGAAAGTAAGATCAGAAGGACGTTAGTCACTACCCATTATATGGTGCACAAAAACAGCTCCATTATCAATTAACAAGTTCCAATGCAGCAGCAATCAGAGCACAATTTACAAAATTGGCTTTAAGCAATTTACTCAGCAACTTTAAGCCATGATTCTTGTTTGTATAAGATTCCACACAAACATCTAACCACAAAACATGACAAAAAACTGGCTGTTGGGACATTGAGCATCTAAAATATCACACACACTATGTTTGACCAACTATGTCATGAAATATTGGAAACCTAAAAAAACAGGGTAAGATTCACCACAAGAGAAAAACAGTATCAGAAAAAGATAAGTTGGGAAAACAAGTCTTTTTTTCCTGGATACAGGAAGAACTTAAAATATCATGAAAAACATCCCAACACAACTGGAATCAAAGGGCAACGATGGGAAAGCTTCAAATCCTGTATCCTACCAACAGATATTTTAATATTGTGAAATCAAGTTGCGGTGAATTCAAAATTTACTTTTCCAAAACGAAGATAGTTGTTTACATAATTTCTTTAATCTCCAAATCTGGCTTAAAATAGCAAAATAGAGTGAACCAGCAGTATCCCCACAATTTTCTCCTATTTTAAAAATGAATAAGCACACACCCAAAAGTTTTCAAAATAGGTTTGATACCAAAACCAAAAATTGCCCGACTACTAATTTTATAACGAGTAAAAACTGCACAAGATTTTCAAACAGTTCAACCGCAGAATGCAAAACAGAATATGCTTGACAACCTTTTCATCCACTAAATAGAAATATGCATACGAGTACCATTTAACACTCAGATCAAGTGATGAATGTGCTACCCCTTGGCTAGGGCGGGAACCACATTAGAGACACGAGTAGAAATTATCTTATTTAAACAATTATTAGCCTAAATAATGTATGAGCATGAGCAAATAAACACAGAAATATAATTCATCTTGCATATGCAGAAGATTATATGAAAACAACGAATATAAAAACCGACATGATTCAATCAACAAATCGATACAAGAAATGTTAGAAGCAACTAGAAAATAAGCATATCTAGCAAAGAGGGAAAAAATTCCACAGATTCAAAGTTGATTTTCACGCATGTAAAAGGGAATCTCACCTCCTCCTCACCCTCTTCTTCGTCCTCAAACTCTCCAACTTCTTCAACACCCTGCTCTTCCTCCCCAGTCTCACCGTTATCCTCCTCGTCTCCAACATCCTCACCCTGCTCGTGTCCATCAATCTCCCCCTCTGTGCTCGTCAACCGCCCCGTACTCTCCGGCTCCGCAATATCCCCCTCGTCATTGTCCACTTCCTCTTCTTCATCCTCGTCATCCTCTTCGTCATCCTCGTCCTCCTCATCATACTCAACCACGTCTTCCTCATCATCACTGTCCTCAATCTCGTGCACCTCAACTACATCGTCATCGTCACCCTCCTCATCAATTTCCTCCCCTGATTCATTGTCATCATCATCATCAGCGTCCTCTTCATCCTCATCACCATCCGCTCCCTCCACACGCTCAACCCGAAACCCATTGGCCTGATGATTTGGCCCATTCACTCTCCTAGCCGTCTCCGTCTCCTCCTCATCGGCATTGCTCTCCTCGTCCTCATCCTCGTCGACATCGACAACTCCTTCAGCCCCCTCGCTGTGCCCATTGTTCATACCATACGGCCTATCCTCACCATCAATTTCGCCACTCCCGGGATCATCCTCGTCATCTTCTTCCTCTTCCTCCTCGTCATCGGACTCCGGCCGCTCATTCTCCTCCGCGTCCATCTTATCCAAATACTTCAACGATTTGATCAATCCGAAAACCCTAGATCGATAGTCCTTGACGCGCGTCACCGGGCACTCGTAGAGATCCAGCGAGACGAGCTTGAGCTGGGCGAGCGGGGCGAGATCGTCGATGAACTGAATCCTATTGTTGGAGAGGTCGAGGTCTCGGAGCGAGTCGAGTCCCGCCTCGACTAGGAACTCGAGGCCGCCGGCGATCCGATTGTCGGAGAGGATGAGCTTCTGGAGGTTCCGGAGCCGAGGGAACTGCTCGAGAGACGAGACGCCGATGTTAGCGATAGAGAGGTGCAGAAGGTTCTGGAACCTCTCTAGAAGGCTCGGAGGGGGTAGCCGGCCTTGCACGCACTTTACGGCGCCGTCTAGCGTTAGGGTTCGAGCCGAGGCGTGGTCCGTTTGGCCGTCTAGCGCTGTCTCCACGGCTCGCTCCCAGATCTCGTCCATCAAATACGAAACCCTATATCTCATACACCAATTTCTCAATACCTCCCTAAAACAATCGTTTCAGAGCATGGAGAGCCACAATTTCAGAGCCAAGCAACAGATTTCCCTGTAAAACGAACCAGAAATTTCTTATTCCTAAAGAAACCGAAATTTTTTTGTAGGACAACCCTAACCCTAACTCTAGCCCGAGCCCAAACCCTAACCGTAGATTTGAAAATCGATTATGAAACCTAATAACTATCCTTTCTCAACGACTTCAACATCTAAAAATTTCTTCTTCTTTTTTCAGATGTACGGACTCTATTCTGCAAGTTCGAAATGCTTCAAAGGCACAAATAGACCTCTCTCTCTCTCTCTCTCTTCTCGCTTTTATTCTCTCTCTCTCTCTCTCTCTCCTATTGGTTGGGAATAGGCGAGTCGTGATAAACCTCAAGAGGAAGGGGCTCAGGGAGCGTGGCTAGGGTTCGGGTTTTGAGGCTGGCCCGTGTAGTTGAAATGTGTTTGAATTGCCACAGCGTGAACCGTCGGATTTAAGAGGCACGCATCGATGACGTGGCTAAATGGACGGTATAGATTTGAGGTTAGTGTGTTTGTTTTTGAGAAGGATCTAGGTAGATGGAGAGAGAGAGAGAGTCCGACACGTCTCCATTGGGTATAAATATCGGGGGCTCTTAGAGATATGCCACTATTGTTTCGGTTAATTACGTGTTTACCATGAGATCTACGGACGAATGGGGTCTTAACTCTATTTATTCTTACTTCTTTTTTATTGTTTTGGTTTAAGAAAAAAATTAAAACAATTTGGAGCTTAGTTCTGTCTATCTATTCCCTCCATTTAATTTTGTCAATAAATCTACCTTTAACATCAATTTATTTGTGTTATTTATTAAATTAAAACGGATTTTATGATTTTCAATAAGATCTTGTAAACATTGTTTCTAAGAGGGAATTTTTTTTATAAGATTTGAGCCCTTTCAATATATATATATATATATATATATATGATACTATGATATGAACCAAAACACTAAATTGAACGCCTATCCCAAATTTTAAATAGCGAATTGGTCTTTCCTAAATTTCTTAACAATTGAAGAAAGAGAAGCATGATGATGACGTGATGAGCGCGTGAAAAGGGGAATAGCAACAAGTTTCATGCAGACTGTGGCTTTGTTTGGATATGTAGGTTTTTGTTTTTGCTTTCAGTTTCAGATTTTTTGGTTTTCGAAATAATCTTACTTCAAATTCCTAAGCTTAAGTTTGTTTATAATATTTCAAAATTTGGGTTTTGAAATTCTCAATCCAAACAAAGAACTCACATTGATTTCTTAAGAACTCCCCACCTAAAAAAAAAAAAAAACAAAAAAATATATATAATTTGTTGACTGAATTATAATTTGTTTGAACTTAGAGATGATTCAGATGAAGCTTAATTATTCAGACAAGTAAATTAAATTAGATTCTCAATTGGATGTTCAAATTAACTATAATTCAAATAATTAATTGCAAAAAATAATAATTATAAAACTCTTCTTGAGATCTGTTTTTAGAAAGTCAAGATGATTCCACAACTTAAATTACATAGGAAAAAAAAAACACAACTAATTTAGAACTGTTATTTATCATTCTCATGTCTTCCTCTTAACTATTTATTGGATAATTGATTTTTTTTAAAAAAAAAATCAAAGAATTATAAGATGAAATGAAATGTAATGTACAATATGACTTTCGACGTTTACACGTGATTCAGTTGCAAAAGAGTCCGTGTATATATATAGGATAAAAAACCTTGGAATCAGATAGTGCGGATCTATTCATTAATTAGAAAGAACTGGTTCAATACAATTGTGTTTCTTTTTCCAACGTGTGTCCCTTCATAACTTGAGCAATTCGGAATTCTTGTGTTATTTCGCAATAGTAAGCCTACCAAGCAACATGCACTACCCAAAAGGCTGAGAGTGGCAGAGACGACGCAGCAGCAAATTTTCACAATAAAAAGTGTCAAATCAAAAGCTGAATTGGCAAAAAAAGCATAGCTTGTGTAGGCTTGTAGGCTTGTAGCTTCTGTTCTCGTGCCTCAACATCTTATCCACAAATGTACGAAAATATTTTATTGGGATTAAATCATAAAAGAATTTTCAACTATTAAAAAAAATTACAAACTAAGTGTAATAGCTTGGAAAATGACTTTGAAAGAGCACGAGGGTTATACAGAAAAATCTAGTCCAAAGACGATTCTTTTTTCCTGATACACAAACTTCCATCAACGCGAGAATAGATGGGAAAACAAACAAAGAAAAAAAGTCCATCAACGAGATCTACTAGTGAGAAGCCATGTGAATGAGGGCAATGAAATGTCTGTATTTTATGTTATGTGAAACTCCAAGGATGTGCTTGAACTCCCTGACCTAACAGGTGGGGCTTGTGTTTCCCTTCATACGAACTACATATATTGCATAATAACCCCTACGGCAAGTGTTGGCAAGCGTCTTTTGTTCTCTATGTTATTAATTAAACTAATCTTAAAGTGGATCTAGAACTTTAGTAGAAAACAAATGCATTGAAACTCTAGATCAAACAAGTACGAGCTATAAACGTGATTGAGATCATTTAACTAAACAAAATAACTTCGTTAGAACATGAAACATTCTCAATTTGGCAATGAATGGCTTTGAAAACTTAATAGTTAAAATTGTTCATTACAAACATTGTGATATTTTACAGACACATATATTAAGATCAACAATTTTTGACATGACTTGAAAACTTAACACGAAATTAGTGAATTAGAGTTAAAGAGTTTGATCCATTTGATTAAATGAGTTAAGTTAAAGTTGACCTATATAATCCTATTTTCCCATGCCTTGATGCAACTTGAACCTTGATACACGAACACAAATTGCCACCCCTAATATACCGTAGGAACAAGACAGAATCTACTTCTGTGGCTAGGTATCCCCACACTGATTGGCATTTCTAGTTCTATTTAGACTCCCAGCCCCTTGATGTTCAGCATAACCAGAAACTACACTTGGTGGCTGAACAAATCGAACGTTTGGAGGAGGCCAAAACTGCCTGGAAACTGAGCTTCCACTTGAAGTTGGGAGACTCACAAGCTGGTTTGGCTTTAGGGAATTAGTAGTAGCATGATTTGTATCCTGATCTACCTTCCGCTCCAACTCTTGATGGTTAGAGTGCAGTTCATTGATATCTATTCCTCGAGAGATATTCTGAATCTTTTCCCCCACAGTCCTGGAACCAGAAGTCACGAATGGAGCCTGGGGTTGCCAGAATGTGGGAGGTCGGCTCAACACAGGGTTAGAGGCACCGAGAGAATTACCCCTACTTTCAGGTTCCTCTTTAGCTCGGGCTGTATCTGGACACTCAATTGTTTTGTTGCCTTTAATTTCTGATTGATTGTCTCTGTCTGATGAAGAAGTCACTTCAACTAAATCAACTTTAGGTGCTGAAGCACGGCCTGATGCAATCACAGTTGTGGGAAATGCTCTCTCTGGAGGAACAGCTGGGGTGTAATTAGATGGGAGCAAATCATCCCAATTCTCTAACAGCTCCTTGTAGACTTTACGGAGGGTGACCTCAGTGAGGCCCGTCACCTTACAAATCTCTGCCTGGGTTTTGCGTTTATCTTCTAATTGGCAGGCCAAATAAATAGCAGCTGCAGAGATGCTAATAGGATTCCTCCGAGTGCAGAAGCATTTGTTGATAACAACTTCTCCAATGTGAGTTGCAAGCTCCTAAAAACGATATGCAGGACTATGGTCAAATTCAATGAGGAGAAAAAGATGGATGGGCATAAAATTCTCAATAGAGTGAACTTCAATGTAAAACAGTAGCAAGCTTTTATCATATCACATCAAATTTCAACACTACCAATACGAAATAAAGACCATTTCCTATTAATAAACATTAGCACTATAAACCTGACTAGATGATTTGAGAAAAATGCATAAATGTCAGTGCAGCAATTAATAAAGTCTTCAGATGTGAACTAGAAGGTGATCTGTAACCAAAATGTCATCCCAACATCGAAAAACAATTTGGTTTCCAGTGTAATAGCCTATATGAAACCAGCAGGACCAGATTCAGACTCTTGCAACCATTTGGAATTAGAAAGTTATTTTGAGATTCCTCTTTATCCCCCTTTTTTTCCTTCAGTCTCACAACTCCTCCGATCCATTATAACACACTTTCCTTTTCTCCAACTTGATTGTTTTCCAAATATCCTTTTGGCTGCACATCCCTGTAATCTACCTATTGCATGATTACTACACCAAGTGATATCAAGGATTTTTTTTAGTAGAGGAGTTTTAATTTCAAGTCATTCAAGTTGATGATCAGGTTCAAACTGGTACTCTGCACTCAAAGAAGTGTACCTGGGCAGATTTGTTGAGTTGGAGAAGTGTGCAAAACCTTGGCATATGGACTGATATGGAATTGCTATTAATGGGCTGACTTAGTTGTAGAGCTTCTCCAAGTATCTTGATGTACTTCCCAATCTCCTTCTGGGGTACATTAGCTGCAATTGAGATTTCCTGGCATATAAAATCAGATACCAAATTATAGAAGCTCTAAACTAGAAAGAATTGGCAAGAAATACTACAAGTGACACGTACAAAGCATAGAGGATTCACATATAAGCAAGCTTTCTCACTAATCTCAATGGACAAAAGATTAGCCATTGCAATAACACCATCCACTGAGAGCTTCATAAATTATTTTAAAAAATGAATGAGAAGAATTTAGAATCCCATAGCAAGTACTAAAAAAATAATAATAAAAAGTAACTAAGAGTTGATCTATAATGCTGCTTCGAGAAGTTGGGGACTTCATTGCTATAGTTTGTGAAGGAAACTGTCCCTATTTTGCCATTTGGAAACATTTGTGCAATATAAGTCACTTGCATGGGACAAAAGACAACCATTGCCGTAAACAATGACAACAATAACTATTGTTGTCTGTCACGCTAGACACAGGAATGAAACAATTTCTAGATTTACCTGATGTGGATAAGTAATTCCTAGGAATCAAGTTTCTGGCCACCATCATGTAGACTTAAAATCAGCTAGTTCTAACATCATAACTATTCTGCTGGGAAATGACTTCCATTCAGACCAAAATCCGTAGGTGACCAAACAAGAAGATAGCATTAGAATCAAAAGATAGCAAATGGATAGAGGCTTAGAACATGAGGTTAGCAACTAGAATCCCTTCCAGCAATAACTGCCGCATTAACGTTTTAATACAAGCAAACTCCCGCATCTATCATTAGTCATGCAAGTGCATGCACTTTTTACAACAGCCTGATTATCACTGATTCTCTTTCAGGCAATGAAACAGTTAAGAATGCAGCCTTGTAGTGCAATTCTCACGAGGCCTAAAAGAAATATACAAAAAAGAGATGATCCGTTAAGGTGCAAGAACAGTCAAAACATATATAATCAGTGTGGCCTTAACTCAGAAATTAAAAATATTTTGCTTGCCAATGTTTCCATGATGCACATACAATGTCATTGCTTAACCCAAACAGTGATTAAATGGTTTCATCCACAAAAGGGTAATGCATTTAACTGTGAGAACTTCAAATAAAAATGATTGTATTTAAACACAAACAGGATGAGCTAATACAATAAACACAGAAATCTCATTTATGGAACTAAAATACCCGTTGCCAAGGATGCATGGAAGGGTCAATGTACAAGCAAACCATTAAGATGTAGAACCATATGCAAAACAAATAATCATTGGTGATGAACAAGCCATTTCTTGCCAATAAAACGATAAGAAAGTAAATTTTCATAGAATCGACCAAAAAATGAAGCAGAAGCACTGCATTCTAGAATTCAAAGCAGGCAACATGAATCACAATCTTTGTTTCCCCCAAAAAGCCTTATCTCTACACATAAAAAATCCCAGCCCTATTTTCCTAATCTACCCACACAAAAAATATATATTGACTATAATGTGAAAGAGCAAGCCAATAGCTTCAAATTCCTCAAAATCTATTCCCACTGCACCAATTAATTCCAAAAGCTCCAATAAAACAAGGACAAAGAAATAAAATAATAGGGAATTAGAGTGAAAATTGATGTACCTGGAGGGTCCTGGGCTCTTGGGCCTCCCTAATAGCTTGGACAAGAGCGGCAGTGGCGAGCGCCTCCACGCTCCGATTCCTCAAACAAGTGGCGGAGCAACAGTCCCTAAACAACTGGAACGCGTGGTCGGAAATCTCGTGGTCCAGGCCCAGAATGGAGGACACGTCGATGATTTGCATGTACGCCCTCAGATTATCGACCACAACCGTGGAAGAGGAAGAAGAAGACGACGATGAGGAAGAATAAGATTCGAGAGTGCGCTCAAGCTCGGCGAGGTGGCCGGAGAAGGAAAGGCAGGAGCTGAGGAAGAGAGGGCTAGGCTCGAGGGACCAGGTGGAGAAGGCGGTGATGAAGCCTGTGGGCTCGAATGGGTCCTCTTCGTCGTGGTGGACCTCGAGGGGGGGCAGGTCGGGGGTGACGAGGCAGAGAGGGTTGTCTTGAGCACGGAGGTGGAAGAGGTGGTGGGGCTGGGACTGCCGCTCTTCGATAACGTGCCCGCACGACGCGCACTCCGTTATGGACCGGCCAGAGCTGGTGGTGGCGCACCGCCCCTGCGCCGAGGAGCAGTACGGGCACTTCATTGCGCGGCTTGCGATTGAGGGTTGGAGCGGGAGCGATGTGTGGGATGGGCTTCTTCTTAGCGGGGTCAATGAGTGTCAGACGGCTTGGTTGGTAAAGCTATCCCGACACTAGAGGTTCTTAATTTCTTATTAATTAAATGTTTATGATTTTATCATATTTCTCATATAAATTAAGGCAGAGTGCATTTAATAAATAAATTTTTAAGTAAAAAAATATGTTTGAAAAAAAAAAGCTTTATTTTTAAAATTTTGTTAGAAGTACGTTTTTTGTTATTTGGACTTTTTAATCTTCAAAAGTGCTTTAAAATTTTTTACTAAATTAGTATTTTTTTTTAAAAAAAAAACGAGCTTTTAAATTGTTAAATGCACTTTTGAAGTCTATAGATGCAATTTTAAACAAACCCTAAGTGAAGTTTGATAAATTTAAAATTTACAATCTTTAAAAAACGATGAGTATTAAATTAAGGGACAAAATCTAATCATAAAACACCAAGTTTCTTCTAAATTTGGTTTGAAAAATGTATATATAAATTATTTGTATTTTATATACATGTAAATTTAATAAATTAAATTAAAAAAATTTCTTAAACTCAATTCTGAGCAAAACTTTGTTAATCATAAATTATAATAAGAATGATGTTTTACTTGTCTGTTTTTATATTAATCTATTACTTTTTTGTACATCTTTTCAAATCAAACCACGCTTATGAAGCGTTGGTCACAAGATTGAATCCTCCCTCCCGCTACCCTTGTGTGGACATGTCAAAAAAAAAAAGAGTAAGCCCCACAAACCTCACCTAATTCTTCCTCTTTCCACCTGTGGCTCTGCGATTGGCCAATTTACAAGCTAATTCTACGCTTCCCGGCGTCCTAAATTCTGAACCATTCCTCATTTTCTTCGGTCAAATGAGTAATAACTAGAGGTCAATTGAATTGGTGGGCTCGTAAGGGAACTCAACAAGCCAATTTAGATACGGTGCTGTAGGGCTTATGTAATAACATGCCCAAAGCCCACCTATTGACAGTCATATTGTACGGAATCCCCGTACAAGATAAGGGCAGCCAGGTGTGTGTTTTTCTTTATGTGTTAATTTTTTTTGGAATGACATTTTTTGTGCTTTACATTGCAGAAGATGCATCAAGAGATACACAAGTCCTACGCTCTATCGCAGCTTCCTTTGACTTTTGAATCAATGCTGTGAAACAACATAGAAGATTGTGCTGTTGCAGCAAGCACTACTTTCCCTGATTAGCTGCAACTCATACAAGAGAAGAGAAATGAACCTAAGATAGTGGAAAATACTCTACTCAAGGTCGCAGCTACACAAAGTCAAGAGGATGATGAATGAATGAATGCTTAAATATATATATGCTATTCCATGCTAGTAAGGAACTCCTGTACAGCACAAAAATTCGGAAATTCTTTCTTTTGAAATTAAATAAATAAATCTCATAAAAAAATTTGTCCACTAGATTGATCTACTCGATAGTCAATAGGTTGTTCCGGTTCACCCCTCGCCTGGAATGATTGTGACGGCAAAATTTGGGAGAACAATAACCTAATTAAATACATTGCTTGTCATTGTTATGAAACCAAGTAAGATCCGAGTATGATTTGACCCACACTACCTTTCACAAACTTTGGGCAGCACGTGAGCACCTGTGTGAAGATTTGAATCCTTATATCCTAAACATCCTTCACCATCATCGGTGACCACCTGTCCAGTTCGCTACTTCCCCGCCTGTTTCTGCGTGCTTCAAACTCTTGCTCAATTCTCGTGCAGTCTGGCAATATAGAAAAGGAAAAGCACAGAACCAGAACACTTTTGTTAATGTATCTACACATGTCTAGCTCTGATACCTAAAGCACAGTCTCAAATAATTGGGAAACAAACAAGGATGTGAATTTTTTTTATCATTTCCAATCTAATTTCCCAGGTAAAAAACATTAAAGTGTATGAGTTTCACATAGACAGCAATTCTGAAGTTATACAATGAGAATTCGATACCTCTCAATGATGCCCTTCCAATGCTAATCCTTACAATCAGGCAGAGAGATATGGTACATAACTCTCATAAATTTGGAAGAATACAAGAAATAATCAAAAACCATAATATGTCTCTAACACAGATTTAAATGGCCATTGAATTCATCCTAACCAAATTTGCACATAAATGGTATTTATCAAGATCAGAAATTGATATTTGAGGGTAAATCTAAAGACAATCATTGGAGCAAATCTGCCATCACCCTGCAGACACTAGCACCCAAAATGTACCGAAATCAAGTTTTTCATAAAAGATCTTCATAAAATCCAACATGCATAGTGGTCCAGGAGGCTAATCCTAAGCTTTCCATTGTACTTGTAAAAAAAATCATTGTGGTTAAGAGACCACAGGATCACAAAGAGTTTGACAAAGCTGAGAATTTTTCCTTTGTCTATCATCCAGTGCTTACAACCTGAGAATTTCACATTGACAGCATAACTATTTTGTCAATAAATTTATAGTTCTTATCCCCAAGAATAACTCATCCGTAAAATTTTTGTAATACGAAATGAAAAAGTAGTCAGCCAAAACAATTGCCTGTCTGCCACTTCCCCCTATCTGTGTGGCCCCAGATAGGACTGTATAGTTTCACAATGTGCTCATCACTTTCTTACATTCTGAACTAATAAAATTCATGGTTCATTGTCCCTCTGGCAGATTGGAATTGACAAAATAGGCAGATAACTCAGCCCACCCAATGTCCTTGGCTTATAACTTTTCCTTTAATTTATTAGGAGTACCAAGTCCTGTTAGGTCCAGTAATAACTCCACCCTCTGTGAGACTGTGACCGAACCAAAAAAAGTTGTAGACATTGAAGAGAAGATGGTCCAAAAACCCTGGAAGTAGATTTTCACACCTTATTCTTCAAAGTAACAAAAATGACAGATTTTAAGCAGATTTATGTCAGGTCAGGAGCTTCAAGCTTGTGGCCTAACTAAAGGGGGAAGAGGAAGATAAACCATAGAACATTTCCAAAATGGAGATTGTAAAACCTAATGCTGATTTTAGGACTTCGTAACAGGATCTTAATTAGCCTGGTGAACATGTTATGGATCCATAGGAGACTAATAAATTTAGGGTCTTCCGGCCTAGCCCCTTTATGATGTTTAAAATGGACCATCGTAGATAACAGATAAAAGGGTGCTTATCGATGTGCTAACATTTCAAACTTCCTGCTCATACAAGATAGTCATGACTACTTGAATCCGCCAGTATGATGAACAGCATTAATTTCGCTAGGCATTTGGATAACACAGACTGGTTGGCCAGCCATCAACTCCAGCATCCACTTAGATGCGTTTAAAATTATTGTCCTCAAGATTGCTTTTCGATTGGATGGCAGCAAGAAATTGTTCCACTTTTACATCCTTGCTAAAATTCTTAAATCTATTTAACTTGAGAGTTTGTTTTCTTTCTTCGGTGTTTTGCTTGTATACATCTCTTTCATTTCTGCATTAATGAATTACCTTATTAAAAAAAAAAATTAAAAAAAAAAAAGAAAAAAGAAAGAAGATACTTAGATGATAGTGTCCTAACATTAAAAGTGGCTTAACCATTCAAGTTATCAAATACAAAAAGGCCGTCAAATTTTTAGAGCTTGTGTTGCCCACATAACCTAAAAACACCACCACTGCCCAACAACAGGGAACAAATCATAAAGAATTTACAGCTAAGATGATTGTTATGTCACTGAGTGAAAAGCTGGTTCTCAGCAACAGATGAAGGCTCATGAAACATTTTCAGATCCAAAAAAAAGTACATATTAGTCTTGAAGGAAAATGGTACAATTTAGACAAGATGTAGATGGATATTACAAAGTAAATATAGAAATGATGGAGAGTTATAGGAAAAACGAAAGAGAAAAAGGGGGGAAAACATCTTCAAGCATTCAAGTTAAGTGAAAACACATACAGCACCAAAATTTAATGAAAATGATAAATCTGACAATTAATAAAATAATACAATCAATCACAACGAGAATAAAAGGCTATTCTAGCCCAATAACAGGATCAAAAGAAGTTCATAACACTGAGATTAAACTGATTAGGCAAAATAGTATCAAAATAATCTCAGAACAAATGCATAAACATCAAATCCAAAACTAGTCAGAATTTGAGTCATGTGGCAAAGGTTACCCCATTCTCAACATCAACCAAGGTGAGGGTTATTAGAAAAGCTTTTTTAAATGTTTGACAGTAGTCTAGACTCTATAGCAGGTCACAAGTGTAACTTAAAAATAAGGGAAACAAGTTAAACAACAATACATCTGAACTTCCACACCGGATCCAACAAGTTTTGTAACACCTTGGCCCACTAGGGCTGGCCAGCACAATCTAAGCCCATCAACCTGGCTAACCTATGTAATAAACAAGGGCTAAGGTAGGGAATGTTACAAGTGTAATTCCTAATCCCTAAAACTACATTTTGCCACAAAAGAAATGAAAAGCATTATCCTCTACCTCTTAGTATATGGGGTCGCTGAACTATCATTTTGACTGTTAATGAAAACAAAAAATGCAATTCATTCAACTTCCAAATTATAAAAACTCTCATTTTGGGAATGAGGGAAACAATGCTAGTTGTGGATTATAGAAATATAGCACGAACCAAAAAAAAAATCAATCTCAATCCCCAATGTTGAATAATAATTCAGCTGAAATCCCTAAATTAAGCGCTCAAGCTAGTGACAATCCACACCACAACGCTAAGACGAAGACGAAGGAGAGAAGAATTACGAACCGTTGATTGGACGGGACGAGGATCGAGATCAATGGAGCGTACGGACATCTTAGCGATCTCAGTAACGGCAGCCTCTCTGACGCCAGGGCCGTCGCTGGTCAAATCCTCGTAGGCAGCCTCGAAAGCCTCCTCCCAGAACCTCGGTAATCTGATCCGACGGCTGTTGGTGTACACGTCCCACATGTGCCTCACCACCTTCTCCCTCTCCTCCATTTCCTGTACCCCCAATCAAATCCCCCTCAAAGATCCAACCCCAAATACACACGCAAAAAAAATATATATATATATATATATATACACACAAATACAAATACAAATGCTTACGAGGACGTCGAGATCGTCGTGGATAGGGCTATCGAAGTCGTCAGAGAGACGGTTGAGGTTTCCGGCGGACCAACGGAGAGTGACGGTGCCGGTGAACATGGACCACAATGCTAGCAACAAAATGGCCGCCAATGCCCAGAACTTGTACCGGCCTTTACCAAATAAACTCGAATCCGAGCTTTCTTTCTTGGCGTTAGCTGTCGTAGTTGGAAGGACATCGTCATCCTTCATTTCGATCAGATAAACAACGTTGGAAGTTTTGGGGTTGGATTTCAATAATTTGATTCAGTTAAACACAATTTTCTAAATTCAGTGTTGGTCTGAGGTCCAACTCTCAGATTTGAAAGGGAAAAAGTCTAAAAGAGTCCGATGCGAGAGTACTTTTTGCCGTTTTGGGGAATAGGTGAGGAGCCACTCACTCGATTCTATATATTATGTATATTATTATTGATTGCCTTGACTTTAGTTTTTTTTTAATTAATGCAGTACAAGTGGAGAAGGAAAAATACATTAAAAACAAAAGCGTGGGACATGCAACAAAGGCCCATACAATTAGTGTGACGTTTGTAAAATATGTAATAGATCTATTCAGAATGGGCTCAAAGATTGTGTCGGCCCAACTGAATGTCGACACACCAATCAATAAAAGGCCGTCCGTAAGCAACTATTTGACAGCGATAGTCAAATGACAGAAATTTCATATATAAATTAGTTTTTGGGTAACTTCATTTACCTCTAAAATAGTGCGCATTTTACAAACTATCTCTTTAATGTTTAAGGCTCTCATTTTAGTGTATTGAATTTTTATTTCATTCAAATTATTTTATTCCGTTAAGATTTTACAAAAAATCTTAACGGAATGATACAAAATTTTAGAGGTATAAAATTTTTTTAACCATTTCTACCATATCCCAATATCTAACGAAAGAGAGTAACATTAAATGAAAGTTTAATACACCAAATTAAGACACTTCAAACATTGAATGGATGTTTACAAAATGCCAAAATGCACGATATTTCAAAGGTTAAATGAAGTTAACCCTTAATTTTTAAAAGTGATATATCTCTTTTAAGTAGGTAAATTTTATTTAAAAAAAGTTGTGGGAAATACAATATAATTAAAAAAATTATATATTTATCATTTAAAGAACACACGTCACTTTTAAAAACTAAACTGGTGTATAAAAAATGTCCTACAAACCAATTTGAAAAAAAAAACAAACAAAAACAAAACAAAAAATGTTCTAGATCTACCAACGGTCCAAAATCAAAACAGCTAGTAACAACACCCTTGCTGCTACAACATGCAAGCTTGAAAGAGAGATGTAATTTATTTATTTATTTTTCATCAATCTTTATTTTTGTTTATTCTTAAATTTAATGGTCAATTTTGAAGAAACAAAAGAAGCATGAATGGAATTCGCTGAGAAACGAAGAATTAATGTCCAGCGGCAGGGGTGACATAAGTACGACACGAAAATTGGATTGCATAAATTGTATCTGCAATACACGTGGATGATATAAACCATTGATTTAACAAGGGGTGTAACTCTTTTTCCAAAGCTTACATATTATCCGACACGAGACAATCGACACAAAGCAATACCGTTTAGTGATCTATAAGTTTTCCTTTGCTGATAAAATACAAGATACTTTTAAAATGAATTAAACCTCTGTGTCATTCTATACTTTACTTAAATATACTCTCTTTCTTTCTTTCTTTCTTTTTTCTTTTTTCTTGATACACGAAAAAGGAAATAGAAATGAATATATAAGCTTAAAAAATTAATTAATTTTTAAAAAAAAAAAATTGGCTATTGATAGTTGAAGAGGTTTTTTTGACAAAAGTTAAATTTGAAACAGAATTAAGAGTTCATTAAATGATCATTTTTGTGTGTTTTTCAGAACTTTAAAAAAAAAAATCAAATCAAATTTAAAGAGCTCAATACGAATCTCCTAAGACTAAATTTACACTCTAGACATGTTTCTATTTGTTTGTAAATTGTAGTGAACCGTGCAAATTGTATGAACAATGTGGACAAAACATACATTAATATAATATTTTGGAAATAATAAATATGATGCCTACGAGTAAACCAAACATGAAAAACTCATACTCCAAATAACATTATCGCATTCCTAATTACTTTCAAATGTGGTGATGATCACATTCCTAAAATTCCAAAATTTCCAAATATTACATTCTTAGAAATGTGGATGCCAGAGGAATGTTGGATATTGCGAACCAAATGCAAACATTAACAAACACTGAATAGAGCTCCGATCTTCATTTAATAAAAAAATTTATTTATTCATTTTATTTTCTCTTTTAAAAACAAAAACTTTAACAAACACAAAAAAAAATATATATACTCAAAACTATTTTTATTCTTATCTTAAATCAAAATAATTGTTTAAAAAAAAGAAAAAGAAATGACTTATTAAATCATTAGTTATCCTCAAAATTTAATTATTAATTTAACCATTTAATTATTATTCTAAACAAAAGTATTTACACTTTTTTTTTGGTTCACTTAATACTCCTTAATTACCGAATACATTATTTTATTTATTTTCCAGATCAGCAGGCGGCATAAAGCTTTCCATCGTCAAACCCCATATGTTAAAATCCACCTCTTCAATCTTCCATGTCTCTTCCAACTCCCTCTTGTGGTTGGCAGAGTGCTCCCCATATCTGAAAACTGTGACGTGGGTCTTGCCGCTGTGCGCAATATTTACACCATCGACATATTTATAATCCTCCATCACCGACTCCGTGCTCGTCTCCCAGAAAACGTCCTCGTCCCCTCTGGTTTTCATCCTGAGCAGCCTCGAGTCCTCAAATTGAATCAAGAGGCCGGAGCGTTGGCTGAAGTAGCCCCATATTGTGTGGTGGATGATATCGTAGTTTGGACCGCTTTGGGCCTCGCGAATTGCTGGGCTCGTCTCTAGCTTCAGTATGAAGCAATCCTCATCGTTTATTATCCTCTCTCCAATACACAGTGCATCTATAAATAAGTTGGCTGTGGCCCTTGGGTCCAATCCCTGCCAAAAAAAAAAAAACAATCTAATAATATTATTGTAATAACTGACAAGGAGGAAATCGATGGATTTGAATCTCCATTAATTCACTGTTCCAATTGCTCACAAATGTGAAAGAATTTCTATAAAGTTGGTGTCAAGCAATTGGGTGGACGGCTTAAAATTTGTTTGTTATAAATTCGAACAATAAAATTGCTTGTCAATTTCTAATAGAAAGGTTTGAAATTTTCTGTTTGAATTGCATAAAATTTTTACAATTGTGAGAGACTTATCAATATCTCTCTATTTGAGTTGCTTGAGTACCTGTTTAGACATCAGGAGTTTTTACAATTGTAGAAATTTTTTGTGATCCCAATTATAAGGAATCCCGATTTAGGGTAAAATTCCTCATATGTATTTGACTTAATTTTCCCATAGATTTGCAATTGTAGCCAAGTAAATTCCTCCTTTTTTTCCTTTAAATTTAATTGGGAAAGTTTTTGGGTTTTATCTAAAAGAGAGATATAGCATGTTAAAACTTTTGAGATATAGCATGTTAATTTAACAATTCTCACTCTACACTCTAATCATCTAATGATGCCGTTTAATGGGGCAGAGAAAATGACTATGTTATATATATAACAAGAGTATTAATGTTAGGAGTCGTACATATTTTATTACAATTTTTTTTTTTTTGTATAAACTAATGTGCATCTCAATTAGCATATATATATATATATATATATATATATTACGTTAGTTATTAAATAATTAAATTTATTTTATTATTTTTTTCCCTTAAGAGATATATAGATATTGACCACGTATACTAATTAGCAAGACATGCAAGATCGTAGGTAGAAGAAGATGGAAACTTATTTGGTAAGATAGATAAAGATAAACCTGTAGGAAACGGCGCAAGGGTCTGGGTGGACCTGTTGAAATGGGCGTGAGTTGATTAGAGGAGTGCCGCCATGAAACCTTTCCATTGCTTCCACAGCTCACCTTGCAGCCGGACACGACAAGCTCCAAGCACCACAAGTCCGGATTCTTCTGCCAAAGCACAAATCCGCCAACCTCCTGGGTGCTCTTTTTCACCTCTATACTCTCGTACTTCCCTTGGTGAAAATCCGACGCTCTTATCTTCACCTGCCCGGTCACACACATGCTTCCCACTGAGTTTAATGCCGGTTGCCCTCCCGTTGCTGCTGTGTACTGTTGAACGATATATTTAGCCGTTGAAGCTTCCTGTAAGAACAACCAGCAACCACGATATATACATATATATATGGGTTTTTCCTTACGGATAAGAATTAAGAACAGCAAAAAACAGCAACTCTTCAGACGAATTTTACTACGTACGTTGATGTTTCATCTGATGGCTTCTTCATATATTAATTGTGTCTTAGCAGCCTATACATAAAATAGTTTTCAAGTGATATAAACAAAAATAATAAAATTTACATAGAGAAACTATATATAATTTAATTGAATCTAAATTTTGTCGAAATGAAAAGTTCCTTGTCATAGATTGCTATTAGAAACATTGAGTTATAGACTTTTTTGTTTTTGTACATATATATTTTTAATTAACTGACTCTAAACTCGGTTTATTAATTATCTCAAAATATTAAGCTAATTGAATAATTTAATTAATTAATATTTTAACAATTCCTTGAAGTATAGATTCAAATTTCCGAACAATTAAGTAGAATGTTTAATTAAAATTAGAATAACCGAATAATACTAAAGATTATTTTTTTATTCTTTTAAAATTGGATCGGCTTTTAAAAAATTATAATGTTTATGATGATGTCTTGTTGTCAATCAATAGGAAAAAAATCAAGAAATATATATATACATTAAACTCTTACAATGGAACAATCTTTGACGGGGCGGTGGATTGAGTGTCCCAATTGGACCTGAAAGGGGATGAGTGGGGATCCGACAAGGTAAAGCAGGAAACGTAGCTCGTTAAAGCGTCCGGCAATGACCGGCGACGACCATTTGTCGGAAGTTTGAGCTCTCATCCATGTGAGCATATTTTGCCACCGTAATGCTACGTTAGTCCCCATGCTTGTGAACATTTCTTCTGGAATAGGGACCTCAAGAACCGTCTCCAGGCCATCTTCTCGATCAATATTCGGACAAAGTCTCCTCATGATCGACAGAATGAGTTGGTAGGAGAGGCAAGAATTGAAGAAGGGGCAAGAGAGGGAGAGAGAGAGAGAGGGTCAGATCAATCAAAGGCTTAACGGTACGCCTTTCGCCCTCAGGGAAAAAAGAGGGGCCACGAGGGAAAATGGGAATGAGAGGATGGGGTGGGCCGGTATGAATTTGCCTTAAGGCTCTCCTTTCTTGTAGGTGTCCTGTGGGCAAAATCAGCAGAAGAATTTGATTGGTCCACTGGGCAACTCAGCCTTACTGTGGTTGCGATCACGTTCTGATCTGCAAATTTTTTCTCTCTTTGCTTTGTTTTTATTTTTTATTTTTGCTTTGTTTATTTCAACTTAAAATGTTATCTGAAAAACAAAAAATAGGAAAACTATTTTTAATTTAAATTAAATAGTTTCTCTTTTTTAAAACCGTAAACTATTTTTTTGAATTTAAGGTTCTTCTTATACACATTCTCTTACGGTTTATTCTTTGTTGCTGTTGGAGGTCTTCAATTACCATTAAAATCCGCCAACAATTGCTAGACGTTGCCCGCTATCACTGATTTATGATACGAACCAAACTCCCAAAAAAAAAAAGTTTTCTGCTGAGCCTTAATTAAAAAATATATATATTTTTATTTAGTTTCTCACTTTTTTCAAAGCATCTATATACTACTATTAGAGCATTTTCAATGGAATAGCTAATTTTTTTTATATAAAATAGCTTATCAAAATTCAATTTATCTAGTTTAACTAATAACTTTTTAAGGACTTCCTACATCCGATTAGTTATATTTTTATCTATATTATTTAATTTTTATTTTTTTTAATTTTTTATAATGATTGTATTTTTCTTAAATATCTTATTTTTCATCTTTTGAGAAAAAAAGTGATATGGAGAAAGAAATAATAGGAGAAAATTTTGAAAAAAAAAACAAAAACATGTGAGAAACAATAAAAAACCATGGGAATAAAATTTTGGGAGAGATAGTGGAAGAAAAAAAAGACGTTGAATTTTTTTTTAGGAAAATATTTATTTGAATAGTACTGCTACATGTGCCTTTTTTTTTTTAACTCATTTAATAAAATATATATTCTACAATTTTTTAGCTTATCCAATGTATGGGTATTTTCTCAATTTAATAAGCTATTTTAGATAAATGTGTCATTTATCTCCTCCATTGTGAATGCTCTTAGTACTCTTTTAGCTATACACTTTCACTATTTAATTAATTAATTTTTTTCTTTTTCTTTTTCATTTGATAGGCATCAATAAGGCCTGCAAATTAGTAGCAGCTCATGAGCTCGTTCGAGCTCAGGTCGAAATCGAGCTCGATACTATTTAGCCCGACTTGTTACTGTACAAGCTTGCTCGATTAGCGAATGAGCTGAGCTCGACTCGCTCAAAACCCGACTTGACCTACATGATTTCATTCATAAATGAGTAGATTAAATGATTATTAATTAAGTAACTAATGTATTTCTTATCATTTATAAATTATAATCACATTAATGTATACAAACTTAAATGTTATATTAATTAATTGTATAAAATTAAATTAATTTAACTTAGTTTTATACTTATAAATTAATAAATTATAATATATATTTATATATGATATGTTAATTATCTAAAATATATGATATACATCATATAATAACTTAACTTTAACAAATAACAACTAAGAGCATTCACAATGGAGGAGCTAAATGATATTTTTATCTAAAATAGCTTCTTAAATTGATAAAATATCATCTACATTGGAGAAGTTAAAAAAAATGTAGAATAGATATTTTATTAAATGAGCTAAAAAAACTACATGTAGTGGCACTATTTAAAGAGCTATTTTCCTAAATTTTATTTTCACGTCTTTTTTTCTCCCACTATTTCTCCCAAAATTTTATTCCCATGTTTTTTTTATTGTTTCTCTCACCTATTTTTTCTTTTTTTCAAAATTTTCTTCTACTATTTCTCTTTCACATCTCATTTTTTTCAAAATTTTCTCATATTATTTATCTCTCCACATCACTTTTTTCTTAAAAGTTGAAAAATAAGATATTTAAGAAAAATACAATCATTATAGAAAATAAAAAAATAAAAATTAAATGATATAGATAAAAATATAACTAATCAGATGTAGGAGACCCTTAAAAAGTCATTAGGTAAACTATATAAATTGAGTTTTGATGAGTTATTTTACATTAAAAATTAGCTATTCCATTGTGGATGCTCTAACAAATAATAAGTATTAAGTAAAGTATAAAGATAAATTATATCATTATTTGATATGAATATTAAAATAATTTCAAATTTAGTAACTAGGCTCTAAGAATCTAAGTAATTAAAAAACATAGGTGACAATTAGAAAGATAGTCAACAATGTACACTTAACCAATATACGTTACTCTTTAGGGTGTGACAAATGGTAATTGACATTATATTCAATAATACAAACTTAAATGTTATATTAATTAATTGTATAAAATTTAATTAATTTAACTTAGTTTTATACTTATAAATTAATAAATTATAATATATATTTATATATGATATGTTAATTATCTACAATATATGATATACATCATATACTAACCTAACTTTAACAAATAATAACTAACAAGTAACAAGTAAAGTATAAAGATAAATTATATTATATAATAATTATACGATATAAATTATAAAATTAACAAGTAAAGTATATAAATTATCTTTTAAGTTTATAGTTAATATAAATTTATTTAAATTATAGGAAAAATTAGGTTTGCAAATTAGCCAAGTGACTCATTAAGCTCGCTCGAGCTCGGCTCGATTAAGCTCGAGTCGAAATCGAGCTTGACACTATTCAGCCCGGCTTGTTACTGTACAAGCTTGGCTTGGCTCGGTTACTGTACAAGCTCGGCTCGAGCTCACCTAAGCTCAGCTCGACTTGGATTGTTTGCAAGCCGCATCATCTATTTTTAGGCTAAAATTAGTAACTAGTCCGATGGAATAACTTCTTAATTAACACCCAAATTTGCATTCCATTTAGCCATATGTAGCATATGATGGATTTGGATCCTCTCCATCCAACAGAGGAGAGGTTTACAAGACATGTAGGAAAATCCTAGGGCCATCATGCCATGTGTCCTACTATTGAAAAAATAATACAATATTAATTACTGTTTTAAAATAAATAAAAAATAAAATAAAATAATAATATTTTGTTTTTGATTTTTTGATATGGCCCTTGAGGGTGGCCGGACCACCCTCAAGGGCCACCGCTGATGAGCACCGCTTGGCTCCAAATTTCAATGAATCCACGCCGCCGCCACCACTATACCCCCTCCTCTTCACCAGAAACCGTTATCTTCTATCACCAACATCCTCTCCGTCCTCCTCCTCTCCCCCACTGGCAAATCCTTCATTGGACACTCAACTCCTTCTTCTCCTCCTTCCCCCACCGGTCCGAAAACCCTCCTCTCCACGCTCCCTTTCCGACTTCTCCGACGACAAGCTCCACATGCTAAGCGACCTCGACATGGCCTCCGCTTTTCTCTCTAACTCTCTCAGAGACCTTGACTTGCTTCTCCGATCCAGGTTCTTCACCAGTCAAACGCAATCGTTGCCCATACCCAAGCCACCACTGAAGAGCAACCAAACTCTTGATCTTCCAACTGTCCACCATCTTCAACCAAAACAAATCAACCTAATATCCAAACCGAACAAGAAAGTAGAAACTCAATAAGAAAATCAAAGCCTTTTAAAAAACCCAGTAGCAATCCCAATCGCCTTCATCCAATCGGTAGTCACTGCCATTCAAAACCCAAACGAAAATAGACCTCCGACGATTTTCTGTTTAGATCCACCTCTCCAGTCCAAATGGTACTCCATTCAAACGTTGGCCCTTGAGGGTGGTCCGGCCACCTCAAAGGGCCATATAAAAAAACCAAAAACAAAATATTATTTTATTATTTATTTATTTTAAAAACAATAATTTATTATTGGGAATTTATATTAGATAGGCATGGGTCGGAGGCCCAAAATTATTAAATCCTTAAGTTTTTTTTTTTTTTTGGACAAAAATAGGCATGGGTTAGTCGAGTTGTATCCTAAAATCCATGCCGTCTATTTTGCTAACTTCCGTTACCTTTTTCAAAACGCACCGTTTTTGACACATTAAAATATTAATTTTATTAATTTAATTTTAAAAATTAAATCTATAATTTTTTTTTAAAAAAAAAAAGAAGAAGAAGATAACAGGGGTGGCTGAACCACCCTATTGGGGGTGGCTGGCCACCCCTTGGGCCATAAGGGTGGTTCGGCCACCCCTATGGTCTAAGCCACCCTTGTTTTTTTTTTTAAGAAAACAAAGAAAAAAGAAAGGAGTGGCCGAACCACCCCATGAGGGATGGGCCACCCCTTAGGCCAGTCTGGAGCTGGCCACCCCTTAAAACGGGTGAATCTCGCTGACGTTGTCGCTCAACGCATTTGCGTTCTGGAGAATCACGTCCACCGTACTATTCAGCCCGATAATGTAGGTGCCGCTGCTGGTGCTCGTGTTTGGATTTATTAGCGGTACCATGACGTCGTAATTGTCAACAAAGTTCTCCGGCAAGGTGGTTCGGCAAGTAAGGGGTGGCTGGTAGTTCTCCGGCAGGGTGGTTCTAGCGGCCTCAATCCCAGCTACTGAATTTGCCTTTAAGTGCGTGGGTTCCTGACGTTTCTGTCGCTGGTGTTTGCTATATTCGAAACGACGGCGTCTGAGGAGAGAGCAACGCACAGTATAAATGTGTACACGACCATGTTGTACATGGGCTCCGGTGCAGACGATCAAGAAGGCGGACATCGGTTCCAACAAGAAGGCGGCAGCGTTCAGACACTACGCCGGCTCACTCGAAAACTAAGGCCTCAAGATCAAAAGGCACTCTTCTACTGGTTCTTCGAAGCCCTAGAAGCACTGTCTTTCAAGCCTCTTGTCCTTTGGCTTAATGAAGGTCCCTCTCTCTCTCTCTCTCCAAATTTTTTTTTTTTTTTTTTTCATTTTTCTCATTCTTTCGTGAGAGCCAAACAGAGTGTTGAACTTTCTGAAACACGAATCTAAGCAAGCACCTCTCTAACAGACCGTGAAAGTTTAACACTCTGTTTGGTTCTCACGAAAGAGTGAGAAAAATGGAAAAAAAAAAAATGCCTAAAGATTATTAAGTAATTTATTTCACTTATTTTCTTATGCTCTGTTCACCCCTGTTTTTCATGTTCTGAAACAGAGGAAGTGAATCCTACGGTTATAATAGAAAGCATGGTATAGTTGCGTGAGTATAGCACCGCTAAGACCGACGTATCCCTTAAGCAGCCCAAGCACGAGCCCACAGCTTGCAGGGAAGTTCTTGATGCAGGTGACCATCGCTCCCGTGTTGGCGAAAGCTGTTGAATTGACGCCGAGGCAGATGTACATGCACATCATCCACACTTTCGGCTTTGCCATTTTTCCCGTCACCGCAAGCCATATCATCAAATACCCGAATATGTTCATGATTGCTCCAGTTGATAAAACAAACCACGGCGCGTCGTGACCTCCGCGAGGAGGCCGGAGAGAATGTCGACGTTGGTTCCAACGTCCTTGAGGAGTAACCGGCGATGCAGATGGAAGGAGCTTTGAGGCGGAAGTTGGTTTGTAATTTAGGATGGTCATGCCTTGAGGTGTGGCCGGACTCCTTCCTCTTACGCCGATGGAAATCCAATAGTTCTTTGAAGGGCTTGGTTTGTGGTTATGAGGACCGAGTAGCTTTCGCCGGAGTATATGTCCAAGTCATAGATGGCGAACAGCTGGAGATAATTCTTTTTTCTTATTTTTCATTTTTTCTATAAAAAAAAACAGGGGTGGCTTAGGCCATGGTGGTGGTTCCTTCTTTTAATTATAGATTTAATTTTAAAATTAAATTAAAAAAATTAATATTTTAATGTGTCAAAAATTGTGCGTTTTGAAAAAGGTAACGGAAGTTATCAAAATAGACGGCATGGATTTTAGGGTACAACTCGACTAACCCATGCCTATTTTTGTCAACAAAAAAAAAAAAACTTAAGGATTTAATAATTTTTAATTCTGATATAAATTCCCTTTATTATTTATTATTTTTTTAATAATAGGACACATGGCAACATGATGGCTCTAGGATTTTTCCTAGGCCATCTTAGCCATTAACTGGAGGCCTCTCCAGTCCTGTTGGACTGGAGAGGATCCAAATCCAGCATATGATTGGCTGCTAGGCATCCAATATCATAAATTCAAATTGGTATATGGACGCTTCGCCCATCAAGATGGATCAAGCTCAAATCTTCTTTATGTTTTATAAGCCCAATCAAGGGGGATTACGTTTGTGGTCTAGATTTTGTTTCGTTACTTTTAATGATATATATAATGTTTGCGTTATTTACAAAATTAAATGACATAACGATATATATAATTAAATATATAAAATTTAATATATACCTTAAAATAAAAAGGATCCTGATGCGGACCGAGTCACCATTGTTTGGTGTAAATTTAGATCTAACATATATATATATGTTGAAGTTAGATCTAATTTGTTGTTTTCCAGCAACTACAACATTATGTGATTATTTTGATTAAGAGCCTATTTGAGATTGCGTTTGAGAAATATAGCTTTTAAGTCAAAAAGAGCTTTTGGACAAAAACTTCATTTTTAAGCTTTTGCCAAAAGTGCGTTTTGGTCATTTTCAAACTTTTTGCAACCTTAAAAACGCTTTAAATTTTTTTACCAAACGAACTTTTTAAGTGTTAAAAGCACTTTTAGGCCTGTTAAACGCAATCTTAGGATTGCGTTTAACAGGCCTAAAAGTGCTTTTAACATTCAGAAAGTCCGTTTAAAGAAAAAAAGTAATCATTTGGTAAAACAATTGAAAGCAATTTTAAGGGTTCAACAAGCTTAAAAATGGCCAAAAAACACTTTTGACAAAAGCTTAAAAATGAAGTATTTGTTCAAAAATCTTTTTGACTTTAAAGCTCTATATATTTCACAAGCACAATTTTAAACAAGCTCTAAAACTGTGCATCTAGATAGAGTGGGCTAGGTAATGGAGGGCTTGTTTAGAATTGCGTTTAACAGGCCTAAAAGTGCTTTTAACACTCAGAAAGTCTGTTTGAAGAAAAAAATAATCATTTGATAAAACAATTGAAAACGATTTTAAGGGTCTAACAAGCTTAAAAATGGTAAAAAAACACTTTTGACAAAAGCTTAAAAATGAAGCATTTTTGACTTTATAACTCTATTTCACAAGTACAATCCCTAAACAAAGTCTAAAACTGTGCATCTAGATAGAGTGGGCCGGGAAAATGGAATGAAGGGGTGGTGCTGTTTTCTTTCTTCTTCCCTTTTTAGGTTATTTTTCCTGTTTGTGGGTGTCGTGGGCATGATTTATGGCTCGATCTGTGATTCTGATTGATTAATTTTCTATATTAGGGCCCAACCCATTTGTGATTTCTTTTTGTTTGCTTTTTAACAGGCTGGTCAAGGGACTGAAGCCCAAAAGTGTGCGTCGTATGAACCATTCATGGCCCGCATTCTCAATTGGCTTTCAATTATTTCTTTAATCGTATTAGGAGCGAGAAATACACTCATTTGAATAGAAAAAAGAAGTTACCACAGTCTAGTCATCTTTGGAAAATGTCACAACTTTCATGAATAAAGTATACAGCAAGGTGTCACAAAAGAGGCTCCATGCAAATTTAATTGAAGGTTTGTTCAGTCTTTATATAAACACCATATATATATATATAGAGAGAGAGAGAGAGAGAGAGAGAGATGAAACTTCTATTGGTATTGATGCCTTATGGGCTGAGATTCTATGGCAACTTCTTCATCCTTTTTCCCAAAGAGCAGCTCGATCTCTTCCAAAGTCTTCCCCTTGGTCTCTGGCAAGAAGAAATAGAAGAACACCATTGACAATATACCCAAGCCACAAAACATGAAGGCGGCTCCGCCCAATGTTATTGCTTTGTAAATTGAAATGAAACTAAACGAAACGGCGGCATTCATTAAACGATTCACAGCCACCCCAATGCCAACGCCAAGCGCTCTCACCCTGAGGGGGAATATCTCGGAGAGATACACCCACGCGATCGGCCCAATCCCCATAGAAAAGAAGGCAACAAATGTATAGACGGCAACAATGCTGAGGATCAGCGCCCACATCAGCTTCTCTTTTGTGTGCTCCACCATGGTGAGGGCAAAGCCTAATACTGCTAAGGCTATAACCATACCCAATGTTCCTATCATCAACAGCGGCTTCCTTCCAACTCTGTCGAGAAGAAACGTAGCCACAAATATAAACACCGTCTTCGTTATCCCTATCCCGACAGTTGCAAGCAAGAGCTTGCTCTTGCTGTGGACTCCGGCTGCCTTGAAGATTCTTGGACCGTATAACAGAATCGCCTCAATCCCCGTTGCGTGATCGAAGAAATGAAGTCCAACTGCTGCGAATAAAATCCATCGGACGGAAGGTGTAGGCCTTAGCAACAGCTCTTTCCAAGCTCCTTCGCCCTGATCCTTTTTCGAACGCTTCACAAAATCGCCTGTGGAGTTCTCATCAATCCCAGCTGCAGCTTTGATGTCCTGGAAGCGCATCTCGGCTTCTTCTTCACTGCTGCATATTTTCAGTAACATTTTCTTGGCTTCACCTGTTAGAATATAAGAGCATTTATAATGAAGGAGTTAAATGACACTTTTATCTAAAATAATTTCTTAAATTGATAAAATACCTATAAATTGGAGAAGATAAAAAAAAATGCTAAATGTAGTGGCACTATTCAATAAGCTATTTTCCTAAATTTTCTTCCCACGTCTTTTTTTTTTTCTCCCATTATCTCTCCCAAAATTTTATTCCCACTTTTTTTTTTAATTGTTTCTCACATGTTTTATCTTTTTCAAAATTTTCTCATACTATTTCTCTTTCACATCTCATTTTTTCCAAAATGTTCTCCCATTATTTCTCTCTCCACGTCACTTTTTTTTCAAAAGTTGAAAAATAAGATATTTAAAAAAAATACAATCATTATAAAAAATAAAAATGAAATGATATAAATAAAAATATAACTAATCGGATGTAGGAGGTCCTTAAAAAGTCATTAGCTAAACTAGATAAATTGAGTTTTGATGAGTTATTTTACATAAAAAAAGTAGCTCTTCCACTATTAATACCCTAAGAGTAAGAGCATTCACAATGGAGGAGCTGAATGACACTTTTATCTAAAATAACTCCTTACATTGATAAAATACTCTCTACATTGGAGAAGCTAAAAAAAATATAGAATAGATATTTTATTAAATGAGCTAAAAAAAAGCTACATGTAGCGGCATTATTCAAAGAGCTATTTTCCTAAATTTTCTTCCCACGTCTTTTTTTCTCTCTCACTATCTCTTCCAAAATTTTATTCCCACATTTTTTTTATTGTTTCACCTATTTTATCTTTTTTTCAAAATTTTCTCCTACTATTTCTCTTTCACATTTCATTTTTTCCAAAATTTTTTCCTATTATTTCTCTCTCCACATCACTTTTTTCTCAAAAGTTGAAAAATAAGATATTTAAAAAAAAATACAATCATTATAAAAAATAAAAATGAAATGATATAGATAAAAATATAACTAATCGGATGTAGGAGGTCCTTAAAAAGTCATTAGCTAAACTAGATAAATTGAGTTTTGATGAGTTATTTTACATAAAAAAGTAGCTCTTCCACTATTAATACCCTAAGAGTAAGAGCATTTATAATGGAGGAGCTGAATGACACTTTTATCTAAAATAACTCCTTAAATTGATAAAATACTCTCTACATTGGAGAAGCTAAAAAAAATGTAGAATAGATATTTTATTAAATGAGTTAAAAAAAAAGCTACATGTAGCGGCACTATTCAAAGAGTTATTTTCCTAAATTTTCTTCCCACATCTTTTTTTTTCTCCCACTATCTCTCTCAAAATTTTCTTCTCATGTTTTTTTTTTATTGTTTCTCACCGTTTTTTTTTTAAATTTTCTCCTACTATTTCTCTTTCACATTTCATTTTTTCCAAAATTTTCTTCTATTATTTCTCTCTCCACATCATTTTTTTTTCAAAAGTTGAAAAATAAAATATTTAAGAAAAATGCAATCATTATAAAAAATAAAAAAAATTAAATGATATAGATAAAAATATAACTAATTCAGATGTAGGAGACTCTTAAAAAGTCATTAGTTAAACTAGATAAATTGAGTTTTGATGAGCTATTTTACGTTAAAAATTAGCTCTTCCAAACAAATAATAAGTCATCGATTTAAACCTTATTTTTGTAATTTACTTTTCTTTTTAATTAAATATTTTTAAACTCTCTTATTATTATTATTAAAAAAAAAAAAACACGAACACTAAGGAAATTGAATTTGCTGCCGGTGGGTGCTCTTAAAATTTGAAAGTATGAGATTTAAGTTTTGAGAGATGATAAAGACTCAATTTTTATCTCCTTTTTTTTATTTAATAAAGTACAAAATAAAATAAAAATATCTAAAGCAATAATTTTTTTTTTGTCCCTCTTTTAATTGGTGTTTTTTTTAAAAAAAAAAATTGGATTTTTCTTCATAAAATTGACCATTTTTTTTGAAGAAAATGCTCTTTTAAAAAAAAAAAAACCAACTAAAAGAATGACAAAAAATAAAAAATAAAAAAAATACTTCAAACACTTTTTTTATTTTTATTTTTTTTTAAAAAGAAAGATAAAAGTTGGTCAAAAATTTGGGCCTTCAGTATTTTTCTTAAGTTTTTAGAATAATTACCTAAACGGCCTTTCATTGTAAGCCACCTGGGAGACTCTGGCATTTGGAGGATCCCAATGGCCAAGCCAAGCGAAGGGATTGCTGCAACACCAAGCATCATCCTCCATCCAAGTGTCAGACTCAGTTTGGCGAAGAAGTAGTTTGAGACATAGCCAAGTAAGATGCCAAAGCTGATTGCAATGTCCGGAAGGGAGGTCAGCAAACCGCGGGATTTAGGAGGAGAAATCTCCGCTGTGTAAACAGGTGCAATCATAAGTGCAAAGCCGACGCCCAGCCCGGCAATGCACCTTCCGGTAAGTAGTACCGGATAGTTCGGGCCATAGCCCATCAGAACCGAGCCGACCAAGAAAACTATGGCGGCCGCAACAATTGTGTAACGACGACCGATATAATCTGAGAGTCTCCCGGCAATAAGTGAACCCACCAAGGCGCAAAGGTTTAGGATTGCGGCGAGTACTGACACTCGGAGGTCATTGATTTTGAGATCTTCTTCTATGAATATCATAGCACCACTCATAACACCAGTATCTGTATATCAAAGGAGGAGAATATTAATTAATTTTTTTAATCAGAATATAATTTATGTTGTTGCATGTCATGATGGAAAACTTTGGTTTTGATTAAAAGACATCATAGTTTTGGTCCGACCACTAGAGACAAGCAGTCTGATGAGCACTGAATATATATATATATATATATATATATATATATATATATATATATAGCAGCAGAGAGAGAGAGAGAAAGAGAACTCACCATAACCAAATATTATGGAGATCATAGAGATAACTATAGTACAGGAAAGAGCATATTTGTTCATCTTTTCTCCATGACCCTTTTCAGTTGTCCCCGCAGTCATGATTGCAGCTGGTTAGAGAGGAATTGAATAAAGATAGAGGGATTGGAATAATGAAAATATTAATTGGTGTCCTTTGTCGAGGTAAATAACAAGGAATATTTATGACCAGGGGGCCGGGAATGGGAATTATCAGAGGGAGGTTTGATGGACAATTTCCTGAGGCTCTCCCTCTTTATAGCTAGCTGTACGTCGAGCGGGAAAACTACAGCTTGATTTAGTTGCCTATATATATATATCGATTGATCATCCATTCATCCAGTCTGGATAGAATTGCTTACGTGGATTAGCTAGGATTGATTAGAATTCATATATAGGTTATTCTATCCAGTAAATTTCTTCAAATATTAACTAATGTTGGTTTATAATCCAATGGATCAGATTTTACCATATTAACAGTTACTATTTTCAAATTATGGATAAATAACATTGATTTTTTAAAAATATCTACTAAATATAATTGTCCTAAAAATCTTAACCCAACATGGATGGAGGCTCCAAATTACGTACGTTGACAAGGGACGACACAAATTCCAGTTGGTCTCCAAGTTAATTATCCGCGGCTTTGACTCTTGTTTTGGCACGCCTGCCTATATATGTATCCACACTCCTTTATATTTTTGGATTTTAAAGTTTGAAAATTTTAAACATGTTTTTAGATAAAATGATGATTCATTTGTTCTAATGATGACCTATTATGATTGATAGTAAACAAGACCCACTCATGCAGTCTTCTTCTTCGCTTCAAATAATATTCTAGTGAAAAAAACAAAATGAAGCTTTTATCTAGTCGTCTAGATTGGCATAAATTGTTAAATGAGTAATGCTATAAGTCTTTTTAGAGTCATCCTCCGAAAGTTCGGTCATTAGCCATTGACACCCTTTTCCACCACATACCCGACATAAAAAAACCAAACCAATGTCCGGTATGTAAATGTGAACCCGCTAGTACAACACATCAATTATCCTGACATTTTAGCGATTATGCCAGAGGATGTACATGCCCTTATCAAAGAATATTACCATCTCTCTCTATAATAAGAGAAATAATATTAGCATTTTTGGAGCACTCTGCCAAACCTGCTCCTCCTTTTGTGGCACCATCACTAGAACCAGAGGCGGGTATACATCTCAACGTTTTATATAGCCCAGATTGGATGTCCTTGACTTGTATTTGCCACAAGCCAAAGCTCATTCTCCCGTCAAACCTTTTAATCCCAAACTTCAAGGACTGCATTTCTTATTAACGAGTAGAATTCTGCAACCAAGCTTTGATACCAATTGTTGGAAAATTGATAATAAATTGATAACCAATTTCCCACCAACTCTTTATGCGAAAGACAAGTTTGGAAAAGAAAACACACGAGAACGCACACCAATCTCACACATACACAAAGAGTTTATGTGGTTTAGCAATATGCTTACGTCCATGGGGCGTGATCTGGTCTTCTTCTTTACTATTGAGAAATATTGAGTACAATGATACAAGCCTAAACTGCTCAAGTTTAATATTCCAAACCCAAGCCCTTAACCCCTTGTACACCCCACTCAATTGTCCCTCTCAAATAGCCAATAAAGAAAAACTTTACATTTTGTAAATGCCACAAAGTGCTCTCACCAATTTGGATTTTTCGAATCATCTCAACCAAGGACTACATGTCCTTTTATAGAGGCTTAATCACGAAAAATATGAGAATAATATAAATCTAATTGCTACAAGGAAAATGAAACCATCATGAATGTAAAGTCTTTTTCATGATGAAGATAAACTTTGCGGCTCACATGTTTACCCACACACATATTTTTCTCCATAAATCAAATTCCAAGTTGTTCTGGGACTCTTTTTAAAACTAACCTTATCATCTTATAGATAAATAGAACTTGAACCAACCAACTTGAATATTTATATTTTTTAGCAATTATCTTCATACTTGTTGTCAATTTATTTCTCTAGAAATCAAATTCCAAGTTGTTCTTGGACTCTTTTTAAAACTAACCTTATCATCTTATAGATAAATAGAACTTGAACCAACCAACTTGAATATTTATATTTTTTAGCAATTATCTTCATACTTGTTGTCAATTTATTTCTCTAGAAATCAAATTCCAAGTTGTTCTTGGACTCTTTTTAAAACTAACCTTATCCTCTTATTGTTGATAATGACTTAAATTATCAACAAGTGTGAAGATAATTGTTAGAAAATATAAATATTTAAGTTAGTGGACTCAAGTTCTATTATAGAGATAAATAGATCGAGAACTTGAGTCCACAAACTTGAATATTTATATTTTTCAACAATTATCTTCATACTTATTGACAATTTGAGTCATTATCAACAATAAGATGATAAGGTTAGTTTTAAAAAGAGTCCAAGAACAACTTGAAATTTAATTTCTGGAGAAAACATGTGCATACATAAACATGTGAGCCACAAATTTTATCTTCATTATGGATAAGACTTTATATTCATGATGGTTTCGTTGTTTTCCCTATAACAATTGGACTTTATCAACAAATGTGAAGATAATTGCTGAAAAATATAAATATTCAAATTGGTTGGTTCAAGTTCTATTTATCTATAAGATGATAAGGTTAATTTTAAAAAAAGTTTAAGAACAACTTGAAATTTGATTTATGAAGAAAACGTGTGTGTGGATAAACATGTGAGCCGCAAAGTTTATTTTCTTCATGCATAAGAGTTTGTATTCATGATGGTTTCGTTTTTTCTACAGCAATTGGATTTAAATTATTCTCCTATTTTTTGTGATTAAGCCTCTATAAAAGGACATATAGTCCTTGGTTGAGGGGATCCAGGAAATCCAAATTGGTGAGAGCACTTTGTGGTATTTACAAAGTGTAAAGTTGTTATTTACTGGATATTTAAGAGGGACAGTTGAGTGGGGTGGGTGTACAAGGGGTTAAGGGTTTAGGTTTGGAATATTGAACTTGAGTGGTTCAGGCTTATACCATTGTACTCAATATTTCTCAATAGTAAAGAAGGAGACCGGATCACGCCCTGTGGACGTAGGCATATTGTTGAACCATGTAAACTCTTTGTGTATGTGTGTGATTGGTGTGCGTTCTCGTATGTTTTATTTTCAAACTTGTCTTTCGCATAAAGGGCTGGTGGAAAATTGATTGCCAATTAAACCGCTCTGATACCCAGTACATCACCAATACTTCAAAATTTAATAAATCACATCTCTAATTTAACAGTAATTTTAAAAGGCACATCATATTTAAGATGACTCTAGGAAGACTATATGAAGCTTTATATCATCACTCTTGTTAAAATATAAATTAAATGATTATATTCATATCTTCTTATTAGTTTACGCTTTTAAAACAAAAGATGTGATACAGCCACAACATAGACTCAACAAAGACCCAATTTCTATCTTCCGCGTTATTTAAAAAATTAAAAAAAAGAACAAAATTGAATTCAAAACACCAAACGTTAAATTATATTTTATTTTTTAAATGATACGTAGGAGAGAAGTTGAGTTTTTATTGAGTCTATATTGTGACTTTAACATTTCTCTTAAAACAAATGGTTATTTAACATGATCTCTAGTAATTTGTTGTCCAAATTGCATGGGGTAGTAGTACATTATAAGAGAGTTCATACGAGATTAACTTGTCTTAGTTGTCTAAATAAATTTTGGATTACTTAGCCACTTGCTCCGCTTCTCGAATAGGTGAGTCTCATATAATTTCTCTCACATGTACGGTTCAAATTGATGAAAATCCTTTTAGGCATTAAAAAGACAGAAACTAATTAAGGAACTTTTTTTTTTTTTTCCAAAGGGAGTCTATTTTGTTTTGTTTTGGTTTATTAAAAAAAAAAAAAAAAGTGAGTTGACACTTCTACATTAGTATAATGGGATATATATTGGTATATAATATTACTATATACGTCTTCAATTAAGAGGATCGAGATCAAATGGTACAATACAATGACTTTTCTTGTACCTAAATTAATTAATCTGCTCCTATGTTTGATTCAGAATATACAAATACTATATAAATGCTTACACCAATTAGTGAAATTTCAATCATTTGAAGTACAAAACATGATTATCTCTAGTTCATTTGAACTGTATAATATTCGGTTAGCTATATTAGAAGGGTATTTTATCTTTTCACTTTTTGAGGGAACAAAAATACCTCTAAAATATAACTAACCGAATATTTTTCAGGAGATGTAATACATAAACCTAACAAAGACCCCCAACTTATTTCCTATGTGTCATTTAATTTTTTTTATTTAAAAACAAAAACAAAATTGAATTCAAAATATCAAAGTTTACTTTTAATTTTTTAAATGACATGTAAGAAAGAAGTTGGGTTTTTATTGGATCTATATTATGGATTGAGATCCCTGGCAATAGTGATAAAATTGCCCAAGGATTTTTTTTTCAAATCCCCACCATCCATTCTTATTCAATAGCTAAAAATTCACCATGTGTCATACTTAGTATAAAATAATAAAATATTATTATTTTTTAAAAAATAAAAATAATTATGGGTGGCCGAACCACCCCGGCCACCCCAGCTAATTATAAGCCTTGGGGGTGGCCGAAGCCACCCCCAAAGATCGGTTGGGGGTGGCCGGAGCAACCCCCAAGGCCCTAGGGAGTTGCTCCAGCCACCCCCAGAGACTGGTTAGGGGTGGCTTCATGGCTCTAGGGGGTGGTTCGGCCACCCCCAACCGGTCTTTGGGGGTGGCCAGGGTGGCTTTGGCCACCCCCAAGGCTAAGCTAGGGTGGTGGTTCAGCCACCCCATATTTTTTTAATAGTTATTTTATTTTTTAAAAAATAATAATATTTTATATTAAATGAGACGTACGTGGTGAATTTCTGACTGTTGAATAAGAATGGATGGTAAAGATTTGAAAAAAACTCCTTGAGCAATTTCATCACTATTGCCAAGGATCTCTATCGATGCTATATATATATATATATATATATATATAACAAAACCGTTGATCATCATTCAGCCCTACACTCTTCCAACTGAAACAAACATACATAGGATGTAGTTTAACATATATATAGAAGTGATCGAACATGGTTGATCACTAAATTAATGACACAACATAGTACTACACATTGCTTCTTTGCTGAACTTCTATACCTGTATTTCTAGGCCGTGCGTTTTTGCTGAACAACGTCTCCATCTCTTCCAAAGACTTTCCCTTTGTCTCCGGCAAAGCGAAATAAAAGAACAACCATGCTAACACAGAGATACCAGCAAACATAAAGAAACTCCCACCAATGGTAATTGCTTTGTAAATTGAAATGAAACTCATGGAAACCGTAGCATTCATTACCCTATTCACAGCAACCCCAATACTTGCCCCTTGTGCCCTCAACTTGAGAGGAAATATCTCAGAGCTATACACCCATGTTATCGGTCCAAGCCCTATAGAAAAGAAAGCCACGTATATATAAATAGCAACGATGCTAAGGCTCATTGCCCACAACAGCTTCTCCTTCGACTGCCCTGCCATTGTTAAACTAAACCCTAATACTGTTAGGGCTGCAATCATGCCCCCTGTGCTTATTAGAAGAAGTCGTCTCCTCCCAACTTTGTCGATCCAAAATGTTGCCATAAATATGAATGCAGTCTTTGTAAGCCCTACACCAACCGTGGCAAGCAAGAGCTTGTCCTGGTCAATGATCCCAGCTTTCTTGAAGATTCTTGGACTGTATAACACGACTGCCTCTATGCCCGTTGCATGCTCAAAGAAGTGAATTCCGATTGCCGCGATCAAAATCCGGCGGACAGCAGGAGAAGGCGTAACCAATAGTTCTTTCCAAACCCCTTCACCGCGCGTCTTTCCGGAAAGTTTGACGACATCCTCTAGGCAGTTCTCATCGATACCGGCGGCTGCTTTTATGTCACGGAAACGGGCTTCTGCTTCTTCTTTAGAATTGGATACTAGCAACAATACTTTCTTGGCGTCTCCCAGACGGCCTTGCATTACTAACCATCTTGGGGACTCGGGCATTTTTAGAATGCCAAAAGCCAAGCCAAGTGAAGGGACTGCCGCAATTCCTAGCATCAACCTCCAGCCAAGTTTCAAAGCCAATTTTCCGAAGAAGTAATTGGATACATAACCGAGTAAGATTCCAAGACTGATGCAAAGCTCCGGCAGGGAGGTTAGAAAGCCTCGGGACAATGGAGAGGAGATCTCTGCCGAGTAAACGGGAGCTATCATAAGCGCAAAGCCCACACCAACCCCGGCGGTGCACCTTCCAGTCATTAGGATTGCGTAAGTTGGGGCGTAGCCCATCAAAATTGCACCAAGCAAGAAAATTATGGAGGCTAAGACAATTGTGTAGCGGCGCCCGATGTAATCTGATGTTCTTCCTGCGACGAGGGAACCTGCTAGAGCACATAAGTTCAGGATTCCAGCTAGGACTTCAACTTGAGTGTCCTTTATTTTGAGATCTTCCTTTATGAATATCATGGCTCCACTCATTACACCAGTATCTGCACAAGAAAATGAAAATTATATATATACTTTTCACTATGAGAAATGCTTCAATGCGTTCTCCTAACCATCTACCCTCATCTCTGTATCTTAAACATTTTTTTTTTTTTTTGAAAAAGTCAAGTCACTCACGTGAGATGGTCTTGAGAATGAAGAGAATCATTTCTCTTTCACTATCCATAGTTAGGATTTTGATGTAAGTTTCGTTATAAGATCATTTGTATAATATGTGAAAGGAGATCATTTGTAAGTCGTATATATATTACAAAACTTAATTTACAAAAATATTGAAATTATGGAGGGATTTATCTAAAATCTAATAGTGATTTTTTACTTAGAGAGTGTACTTTGAAAGTATCGAAGTGAATCCAGAGAGAGGTGTATATCATTTCTCTAATTAAAGAGGTTAAATTTATCCGAACAACGTACCCAATTAATATGAATCCAGAGAGAGAGTTTACCGTAACCAAATATAATGGAGATCGTAGAGGCAACTATAGCACATGCACAAGCATACATATTGAACCTTGTCTGCTTTTCTCCGCTACCATCCTCCATCGAATTCGAACCCATTGATATGAAAGGCTGAGGCTCCTCCCGGCCGTCTGTGTGTGTCTGCTCGAGTACGATATAATTCCTTCTGTTTATGACGGTCTGGTTTGTGTCTCAGTCTGAATATGATCGATCCTTCTGTGGCCAATGCTGTGTCATTATATAGAAGATGTAATTTTTCTAAAATTGTTAACTAATTTTTTTGAAAATCTTAATCATTAAAGAGATTTAATGGCTCAAAATTAAATACCCATTTAATATAAAAGATATAAACTTAAAATTTTACAATTTTTTTTTTTGACATGTCCATATAAGGGTAGGGGAGGGAGAATTCGAACTTGTGACCTTCATTTCATAAAGCGTGGTTCACAGTCGATTGAGTTACCTCTTGGAGACAAAATTTTACATTTTCAAATTCAACCTTGAAATATATGCTATCCATTAAAAAAAAAAGATAATTTTTTTGAACTATTAGATTACTTTAATGACTGAAATTTTTTAAAAAACTGACTGATAATTTTAAAAAATTACTAAAAATCTTGATCTGATGAGGAGCGACATACGAGAGAGTAAAATAACTAACGCTCCTAATCTTGTCCAGTTCTCACGCGTGGTACGTAGTGTTTGGTATGGATAAGGAAATATTTTCTCGATTTCATTATCCGGATCTGTACATGTCAGGACTAGAGAGTTCATATCTGAGTGAAACAAGCATTAATGAGAAGAAATTGGAGTTAGGCTCTCTCTACCTAATCACCTGGCTTTAAATCCGTCATTCTCGATATTTTAACCGTCCTTATCTTTTTGGGCTCTGGCAACTTTGGATAAGAATCAACACCAATTACTTACTCCTAAGCTAGCTCCTAGCATTTTCCTTTATCTGATAATACAAATCGGCATATCAATCAATGTAAAATGATTCATAAATAAATATAAAATATAGAGAATAACTTCAGTTTGGAGGTGGTGTAAACCACCTCTTTTCTGCCCACCAATCATCATTTGACAACTAAAATTATTATACCAACTAAAATAAGATGCAAAACACCTGATTAAAAACTTTTTCTCCCAAAATCACAAAAACCCTCATTTTACCCTCTCCCTCCCTCTCTCTCTCTCTTTCTCCTCCCCAGTGCTTTCTGCCGCTCTCCCTCAAACCCTTACTCCCTTTCTCTCTCTAATCTCTCCCTCTCCCCTATATCTCTTTCCCTCTACAACTACATTTGATATTGGTGCAAATATCAACACATACGGAGATCCTTGAAGTTACTGTAACTTGTGTGGTGTGGTTTCTCTCTTGTTTTTCTTTTTTCTTTTCTTCTCGCCCCTTGCTCCTTTGCCATCTCCGTCAGCCCATCACCGCCCCATCTCATCTCATTGCTCGCTTTCATCGTCCTTCACCGCCACATATCCACCTCGATCACGTCTTACAAAAATTGAAGGCGTGGGTTTGGTTTTCCGATGCCGACAAGCATATTTTCCGACGTTAGAATCGATTTTGAGGTTGATTTTGGTTAAAAATTGCGAAATGATGAACCAAAGGTGGATCTCTTTCTTTTTTGTTCGGAAAAGTGGCGAAGAATGTGGTGGCGGCGTAAGGATGAGTGGCGGCAGTAGTCCGGGCAATGTCTTTTATTTGGTTGCTGATTGGGTGTTTTATTTTTATTTTAAGTTTTTGCATTTTTGTTAAAATAATGAGGTGTCAACTTGTGATTGGTGGGCAAAAATCCCTCTTTTTACGCCATGACCGAATGGCAGCATCGCTCTAAAATATAACATTATATATCCAAAAGATAAAGAATGTGAATACAGCCGCACTCATGCGTTAGAAGTTACAACATGCACATTCCCATCCTTTATATTTTGCTCTCCATATAAAAAGTTATGGTTCCTTTTTTTTTTTTTTCTTCTTCTTCTAATTTCACCTAGCACGAACAATGAACTAATTAAACCTGTAAGACATTAACCCAAGTGGAAGACCGGTGCAGTGGTGGATCGTATCGTCAGCCAAAAAGCAAATCGCACGAAATGAGGCGCTGACAGGCGTACGTCGTACGCATTCAAAAGGTATGGGACGACAAATTTTTGGACCTAAAAAAGGCGAAGATACATGCATGATATGGTAGGTTTCAGTGGAAAAAGGTTTGGTGAATGGTCATCATGCATACAACGTTTGTTGCTTTTTTCTTAGTAACGCTGATCTACAACCTGTTGATACGTAAGACACTAAATTTGTCTTTATTTAAGTTTATGATGATACGTGTCAGAAAATTATAAAGGATGACAATAGATTGGCTTTCTAAAGCATTCGAAAAATATGGATTTTGTTTCTAAAGAATAACTTAATCGATTGTAGACCAATCTTCATAAAGTGAATGTCACTAATTTGAATTTCTTCTCTTTTTCCTTATGTGGACATGTAAAAAACAAAAACAAAAACAAAAAAAATTCTATAAAGGGAATGTATGGATTCAAATAAGTTGAAAGTTTTGTTCCCAAATAGCACATAAAAAAAAATCACTATTGATTGTGTCATTCAATGAATTATGTTAAGTCACAAAAATGTTTCACAAAGTTAATTCTAATTAATATGTAGATTCTATGTTATTATAATAAGCATACTACCTGCGCCATGCGCAGTTTTTTTTATTACAACTTTGTTTGAAAAGTTTTTAAAAGATTATAAGTAATAAATCATTTTGAGCCATATTTCTTTGCAAAGCAATATAAACCTGCATATCATTTATTTGAATTAAATCTAAAAATTTATAAAGTTTAATCCTTTATAAATACATATATAATTCTCTCAACCATCTTTTAAACATTTATTTTTTGTAAATATAATGTATTCACCAATGGATTTGTGGACTCGTATAGGTCCCACAAAAATTCAATAGTAGATTTATCCATTCACATTATATGGAGATGATTGAAATATGGTTGTGAGAATGATTTTTTATTATTTTTCTTAAATATTTGTTCTCATAGCTGTAGTATAAAACGAAATGAACTATAAATATTCATTTGGCTAATATAGTCATTCAAAACAACCTTTTAATTATACCCACCTTAGAAACCCAATTTTTTTTTTTTTTGACATGTCCACAAGGTTAGCGGGAGGGGGGATTCGAACTTGTGACTTCCGCTTCATAAGGCGTGGTTTATAGCCGATTAGGCTATCTTTTGGGGGCCCAATTTTACTAGTCTTATAAGTACCTAAATGAGTATTTTAGATATCCACGACTATTAGAAGAGCACATTATCACACATAGCGTATTTCTTATATTAACTAATTAATAGGCTGCCCAAAAACTAATTTGATATAAACTCATAAAAATTTTGAAGGAAAAAATCATAATCTATTATAAGACCATAAAAACGAATGTCATCAATCAAAATTTTTCTTTCTATGCTTTTTCTTTTTTCTTCTTTTTTTTTTTTTTTTTGGTTTTTTGCAACTTAAAAAATCGTCATACCCCATACCAAAATTAATGATAAAAAAACTCTCTTTCATCATAGATTCCTTGAATTCAATACAAAATTTACAAAAAAGGAAAATTAAGCACTTAGAATTTTTTTTAAAAAAAAAGGTTTACATTATAATAGAAGAGGGCAAAAACAAAAGAACATGACCACAAAATATAAAGACAAGCTGAAAATGGAAAATACTAATATAATAGAAAATAACTTCTTTTCTATATACTTTTTTTTCTTCTCCAATAAAACCTTGAAAGCAGAGACGGATTTGGGGGGGACCGGTGGTGGCCATGGTCCCCCCCAATTCAAAAAAAAAAAAAAAATTAGGCTGTATTGTTTTTCTTTTTTTCATTCCGGTTCCCCCCCCCCAAATTTTTTTTCTTTGCTTGGGTCCCCCCCCATTCTCCCAGCTGGTTCCGTCCCTGCAGTTGAAAGCCAATGAAGTTCATCAATTAAGCATGTAAACAATGTGCATTAAACATAGGAAAAAAAAACTACTAATGTAAACTAAAAAATTGCTAAATCTCTTATAAAAAAATCGATAAATCGCTAAAACTCTCTCTCTCCCTCTCCAACATTTCGTGTAAAATTTACAAAAGTAAAAAATTAAAAAAAAATTTGATATATAAATTAGAACAAAAAGAGGACAAAAAACTGAAAATTAAAAAATAATAATAATACAAAAGGACAATATTTTCTTTAGATTGTTTCTTTCAACCATCATCTGCATATATAACATAAAAGAAATTGTTTATAGAATAGAAAAAAAAAATTGATGGGAAACTCTCGCTATGCGCAGGAGTAAAATTTATTATCAATCTCTCTCTTGCTTAAATTGTCTCTCTATTTCACCTGAACTTTTTGTATTTAAATAACTCTAGAAATTGTGTAACGCAACCATACACTAATACACACATCACAAATTGGCATCAAGCATGAATAGGAATATTCATTCCGATTAATTGTGAAAACAATTCTTTCATCAAATTCTACGTACTAAAGAGTGCGACACAAATGAAATATATTATTAGAAACGACAATAGTTGGAACGGATGTGTTTCCAAGATTTTCAAAATATCATATTTAAGTAAATTTTATTTGTGGTTTGTTACGTTGTTTGGCACCATCTATTCCGTTAATACTCTCTCTCTCTCTCCCTATCAGAAACCAAAATTCACACAACCAACAGGAATACAGCAGCTAGCATATATTTCTGATCATTACTAACACTATATAGATATATTGTTTAAACATAATTGAAATTTGTAATTGAATCTGTATTCGCCCCATTTGGGTAAAATTTTATAGTTTGAATCATGGAATCTATTGTTTTACAGTAAGTATTCAAAATAAACAAAAAGAAAATCTCAATTTTGACTGTAAATTAGTATTTTCTTCTAAGCCGACATCAAATGTTTAACTCTAGCTGTACGTTTTTGGTTCTATCTTGAATCAATTAATAATTTCTTTTGGGTTTCAAATTTTTCTCTTGTTTTCTGGAGATGGAGCCGATCTTTCATTTGCAATTCAGTAAGACTGCAGATTATGACCATAATATAAAAGAGAGAGCGGGACTCGAAACCTTGTTGACAAAGACGACACTTTGGACTGGGTGTTGCAGATGTAGCGACTGTGTGTATCTGGAATCCAAATGTCTGTAGGAAATTTCAAATAAATTGAATGTGAAACAACTATTTGAAATCCAAAACATTATAGAAGAAGAAGCAGAAGAAGCGTACCCGAGAGAGAGATTTGGAAGAAGCTAGAAAGTGAAAGGAAAGAATAAAGAGAGGGATAGAGAACGTCCGTGGGAGTTAGAGAGACATTCTATCAAACACCTCCGGGCCTCATCCAAACAATAACAAAAAAGAATTACCACAAATAAATCTATAATACCAATTAGTGATATCATAGGGGTGTTCAGACGGAGCGGTTATAACCGTCTCGTCAATCGCTAACCGTTTATAATCGTTAACCGCTTTGTAAAGCAGTTTTAGGAGTATGAAAAAACAGTTATAACCGCTAACTGCCTTTATTTATATATAATTATATATAAATAAATATTATTATTTATATTAATTAAATATATAAAAAAAATCCAAAACGACGCCATTTTTGGTTGGAGAATAAGATGAAACATAAGGCTTAGCTTATAATATTTATTTTACTTATGTTTGTTGGTTTCAGACTTTCAATGGTTTGTAGTATGTTTTCGCTTTGGGCCATTTAACAGATTTGAGCATTATGACTATGTATATGAAATAAGCCCAAAAAATAGCATATTTTTCAGCCAATATGGCAAAATAAGCCTACAAAATATGGCAAAATAAGCCCAAAATATATGAAAAATGATGGCCTAAAATATAAAAAAAGCCCAAAAACTCATTTTTAAAAAATTGGTTATAACCGCTTGTTAGCGGTTTGAATAACCGCTAACCGCTAGTTATAAAATAATCGCTAACCACCTAGGCGGAGGCAGTTATTTAAAAATCCAATAACCGCCTAAAACGGAAACAATTACTGTTATTGCAAATAACCGCCGGTTATAACCGCTTGAACACCCTTAGATATTATCATAATCTTATTATTCAATTTACTTGATTTGATAGAGATCTTTGAGGGTTCTGATTAGGGCTATGCATTGCAGATGCTAGAGTAAGCCTTCTATACTCTATAGAGTAGCATCGACGTTCTCGGAGATCCGCTCCGCATGTACGTACACCACTATATGAACATTATTGATGCTTCGTTTTTGTAAATGGTGGTGAAAATAAAGAAGAAAGCCTATCGAATTTATGTTGCTACGAAAACTAAACGCACTGAATTTTTATTCGTTTCTTGTAGTTTGCGAATTTATGTTGCTACAGTTTCAGTTTCTTGTAGTTTGCGAATTTAAGAAAGGTAGAGATGAAATCAATTTTAGCCTTAAACACTGTAACTTTCACTGGAATGCAAGTTTACTGAGAAGGGTATAAACGGAAATCTATTCAAACCAATCCACTGGTTTTTCTCATTATAATTTTTTTTTAAAAAAAAATTAAATATTATCAATAATAATTTTTTTTTCACTCAATTAATTGGCTATTAAAAATGAAAAAATATTTATAAAATAATATTTCTTTAGAAAAAATGTTGTGTAGCAGCATTTCATCACCAAAAAAAAAAGGTTACGTGATATTTTAAAAAAATACTATGTGTAGCATTTCATCACCATAAAAACTTCAAACTATAACCAAACATGAAAATCTTCCAAAAATCCGAATAAAATTTACCGATCAAAAACCAAAAAAAAAAAAAAAACGTGATCTTTAAAAAAAGCATGCCCGATGTAGCATTTCATCACCATGAAAACTTCAAACTACAACCAAACATGAAAATCTTCCAAAAATCTAAATAAAATTTACCCATATAATTAAAAAAAATAAATAAGAGAGAGAGAGAGGTACGCGATCCTTTAAAAATAAAAAATAAAAAATTGTGTAGCATTCATTACCATGAAAACTTGAAAGTACGGCCAAACATAAAAATCTTCCAAAAGTTCTAAAGCACACCCATTTACCAAAACCCAAAAGAAAGCAAACTAAAAAAAAAAATTCCAAACCATGGCAGTAACTTCAGTGACATACAATCCATATTTGCTTCCAAATCCGTGAAGAAATGACTCAGTCACTCTACTTATGTTCGGGGTCTAGCTCCTACGATTGTTTTGCGGCTCTAATCATATTCTTGGTGAAGAGTTACATGAAAAAAAAAAAAAATAACTGAACCCCTTAAAGCATGCTTAACTGTATGCTTGAGGAAGATGTATGCGAGTATTTTAAGTCCGTTGGAAGTTGGAAGAAAAAACTAAATATAACTTTTCACTAATTAAATTAAAGGTTAAATACCTAATACCCCATTGGGGTTTTAAAACTTTATTTTTTTTCTTCTTATGATTTAAAAAATAACCAAATTAGTCCTTGTAGTTTTGAAAAGTTACTAAATTAGTTCTTTCGTTAGCTGACTGTTAGTTAACTTAACGGATTAACACGTGTACCAATTAGAAGTTAACATTTGACACCTAATTTAATTTTTTATTTAAAAAAAAAATTCAAAAAAAAAAGAAGACAAAATTTGGGGGTGGCCGGCACCAAGGGGTGGCTCGGCCACCCCTTGGCACCTTGGGGGTTCAAGCCACCCCTTGAGAGCCAACAGAGGCATGGATTTAGGGTTGAAGGAGCTGTAGAAGGAAGATCTCCTTGACGAAATCAAAATTCTCCTCTTGTTGAATGGGTTCTCAGATTTCTCTAGATCCTTTACTGTGCAAGCGTCTGATAGATTCGCAAACGACTTTGATTTCCCACTAAAATGGCTTGATAATCCCGTCCTGCATCCCAATTAACAAAACCCATTTCAAAAAAACCATAATTAATTCAAAAAATCAAAACAATAAAATCACAAGAAGAAAGAATAATTACTTGATGGGAAGAGTCTTCCAAAGAACCCAAAGAAGCGAATCCAAATCCTCCTTCTCTGAAACCACTCTGCATCTCCTTGGAGGGAATGTCATGGTTGTCCTCGTCTTCACTATTGGCCACCCCCCAAAATTTTTTTTTTGTCTTTTTTATTTATTTTTTATTTTTTATAAATAATAATAATAAATTTATTAGGTGTCAATTGTCAACTTATAATTAGTCCATGTGTCAGTCCGTTAAGTCAATTAACAGTCAACTGACGGAATGACTAATTTAATCACTTTTCAAAATCATAATAACTAATTTGATCATTTTGCAAACCCTAGGAAGGAAAAAATAAAGTTTTGAGATCCCAACTGGGTATTAGGTATTTAACCCTTAAATTAATTACATTAACACTTGTTAGCAAAATGAAACGCCCCTTAGAGCATTCACAATGAAAAAGTCAAATAACACTTTTATTTAAAATGTCTCCATAAATTTATAAAATACCCTCTGCATTGAAGAAGCAAAAAAAAAAAAAGAAAGTAAAATAGATATTTTATTGAATGAGTTAAAGAAACATAATTTTTTTTAAAAAAAAAAGCTACATGTAGTGGCACTATTCATAGAGCTATTTCATTTTTTTTATTATTTCTCTCACCTATTTTCTCTTTTCCTAAAATTTTCTCCTGCTATTTCTCTTCAACATCTTCAGTTTTCCAAATTTTTCTCCTATTTCTCTCTCCACATCTCTTTTTTCCCAAAAGTTAAAAAATAAGATATTTAGGAAAAATACAATCATTATAAAAAAAAATAATAATATTTAAATGATATAGATAAAAATATAACTAATGGGATGTATAAGACATGTAAAATTCATTAATTAAAGTAGATAAAGTGAATTTTGATGAGTCATTTTGCATCAAAATTTGGCTTCTCTATTGAGAATGCTTTCAGATTTTAGATTTTAGATTAGATTAGATATTAGATATTAGATTAGGTATTAGATAGTCTCTAAGATGTAGCTTAATAGGTTAAGACCAAGTTTAATGAAGCGGAGGTCACTATTTCGAATCCCTCTCTCCCTTCTTGTATAGACATGTCAAAAAAATTAGGTATTAAATATTAGATAACGTGGGAAAGAGAGCTGTTTGAAAAAAACACGTGTTTTGATTTTAAAAATTTAACGCATAGTTTTTATTTTTTTTAAGGGTTAAATACTTAATTAGTCCATAGGGTTTAGAAACTTTATTTTTTCCTCCCTAGGGTTTGGAAAGTGACTAAATTGATCCTTGTGGTTTTGAAAAGTGACCAAGTTAGTCTATTTGTCAGTTGACCGTTAGTTGACTTAACGGACTGACACGTGGACCAATTAGAAGTTAACACGTAACGACTTAATTAATTTTATTTTTTTAAAATATTTTTTTCAAAAAAAAAAAAAAAAGACAGAAAAACTTGGGGGTGGCTATGGCCACCCTAGGTTTTTTTTTTTTTTTTAAAAAAAAAAATTTTTTTAAAAAAAAAAAATTTAATTAAGTGGCCACATGTTAACTTCTAATTGGTCCACGTGTTAGTCCGTTAAGTCAACTAACGGTCAACTGACGGATGGACTAACTTGGTCACTTTTCAAAACCACATGAACCAATTTGGTAACTTTTCAAATCCTAAGGAGGAAAAAAAGTTTTCAAACCTTAGGGACTAATTAAGTATTTAACCATTTTTTTAATAAGAATAATGTTAAAGTCACAATATAGACCCAATAAGGGAAAAGCTAATAACAATAAAGAAATCATCTTGCTTAATTTTACTCAAACCAGTTTTTCTTCGAAAAAAACATATAGTTTTATATATATATATATATATATATATATATATCTTATGATCGTTGAATTTTTTTTTTTTTTTTTTTATCTTATGGAGGGTAATTTTATCATTTTGGGTTGAGGAATGAGAGCATTATAAATTGGGAGAGACATTGCAGAATTGAAACATTAATGGGAGGACAATGAAAAAAAAAATGATAATTAGATCGAGGGAGGTACAAGTAGTTAACCCTAATTAATTATTTGTTATTAGTGGAGCTGGAGGTTGTTAAAAGATAAAGGTGTGCCAAATATATATAATTTACCTTTTAAAGATAAATTAAAATAGAGTATTATTCATTTCAAAAAAAGAAAAAGAAAAAAAAAAGAGTATTATTTCTCTGCTACACGTACGTACCCTCGATCGTGTGAAGCCGGCCACACAATCAAGGGGGTATTGTCCCTAATAAACCTAACTTTGCCCACCACCTGCCTAATTGATAAGGTCTCTAGAATTTGACTCATCAATCTTAGAAAAGTTGGCTCCCCACCGTCGTAAAGATCCTTCACATTGGCTCCAAAATGAGCGGGCAAAGTTCAGCAAGTGCAGAGAACCGACTATATATTTACGTCGTTTATGAATGACTAAAATCTAAAAGGACAACATGCATTAATGGGTTATCCAATTTAATTATATCTAACCATAAAAATCTTTGCTTGGGACACCCATGATGGGGTGCGGTCGATCTCAAAACCAAACAATATACAACATTCATAATTCTTTTCAAAATCAAAAACCGGCAGAGACAGAAGGACGTGACGTACCTTAAAGAAACAAAGTGGAGATCATGGAGGCAAAGGCACAAGCATACTTGTCGAACGTTGCGTGGTTTTGGCCGGCACCAACCTCCTCCATTATATCTAAATTAAAGTAGCTTTCTTTTTTTCTTTGCGATACCTGTGCTTAATTTGGGTAGATATGATTGTGTGAATATATATCGATCTTCATATCGTTTTATAGGGATAAGTAATTAGCTAGGGTGAGATATCTATTCCAACTTATAATTAAGATTATATTATTTAAATTAGGATTATGTTATTTGAAATTGAGATTAATGAGTTCTTATCAATTTAGCAACCCAACGATTTTCCCATCAAGATTAAATTTGTCATATATCTCTTATTATAAATTTTTTTCTATCCATCTTTAATTTAAGTAAAGTATTTTCAGATACCCCCACTATATGTTACGAGCTCTTATATGCCTTTTTAATGTTATTCAATAATCTTTTAACTCAACACTTCAGTAATAAGAAAGGAAATCCTCTCCATATTATGTCTCTAATCCATCCATTTGCAAGTAATGCTACAAGTTCATTTTAAATCTATTCAATAATGATGTGACTATTAAAATTACCACTTAACTTGTGATTGATCATTATTGGATTTTGATCAAATGATAATTTTAAAAGACACACCATCCCTGAATTGACTTAAAAATTGACACAAGAGCGACTTCTAGAATTACTTATCCATTTGCATCCGTATTTTAGTATTTTCTAAAAGTTCACTTACCTTTTCTTTTTAATAACCTTTTACCTACCTCCTAAAATCACTCTTGAATGTCTTGAAAAGGTATTATACTTTACATCCATTTGGCATGGAAAGTACACAAAACATTTTCTAGCCGTGACATGAATGTGATAAATATATAGATGTAAAAAGTAATATTTTTCATTTATTTGTAAACAAGATATATATTTTTTTATTCAATGATAATTTTAAAAACTATAACACAAAAATAGAAAAATAGTCTTTTTTTTCTAGCATTACTCTTTTAAGTTTATCTACTACTTTTTTTCTTCTCATTCAATTTTTGTGCTAGGTTTGTGGAACCTTCCAAAGATTAAAAAAAATTATAATTGACAAAAATTTTCTTCAAATAAGGTTAGATGGGATCTATTGAATTGATATATGTGAGCATTTGATTCATTTGAATTTAAGAAATTTTTTCCGACCTAAATTTATTAGACCGAAAATAAAGATGACCCACGGCTTCCATAGAAAGTTGCGGCCCAAAAAGAGAAAAAAAAAAAAAAAAGAAGCGAATTCGACCTGGGATTTTCAAATGTCGATTGGATTTAAGTTCCCCAGCAAAGAATGGCCCAGAAAATCATTGGTTAATGGGCGCGCGGCCCATGCATTTCTTGCCCATTTGCTTTACGTACCTTATCCTGATTTTTTTTACACCAGCAGGCAGGCTGTAGAGAAGAAAAATAAGCATTCTTTGAATAACATGAGAATGGTATTAAAAATTAAAAATTAAGAAAATTCTACCGACATGTCGATCGCATGGGGGTTGAAGTGGCCTAGTGGGTAAGCAAGGCGAGTGACCGCGGTGCCAGATAGCGCATTATGCGGAGACATTAATAACTTTGCGAAAGGCCACGTCCCAAAAGGAGAGAGAAAATGGGAAAAAAGGAGAGAGACAGTTGCATGCAAAAGATGATTTTGTTTCCTTGGATCCCCACCATGTGTGTTGGGAGAGAGCTTGTTTGGATTGACTTTTCGTTGGAGTGTATATCCTGCCTTAAAACATCTATCATACGCGCAATTAAAAGCCTGCAGGCTCCTTTCTTGCACGCTTCGGATCCAAGGGCTACGATTCAATGTGGTTTCTTACATTGAGAGGACATGCAAGAGTGGCTTTTTGAATATCCCGCTATTCTTTACTGTAAAGACTAAAGAGCCCTAGCCTTAGCCTAGGTGAAAAATATTTGATGTGGCTTCAGCCTTCAGGCTTGCATAATTGAGGTCTATCCGGGGCCCCTGAGCGACCTACCAAATTCACCATAACTTAGGTTACGTGAAAAAGTGAAAGTAAAAGATTCTTTGGTTGTCGTAGTACTAGATCTTATAATAGCCCAGAGAGATATTAATGAGAGAAATTTATCTCGTACGTACCTTCCTAATCAAAGCAACAATTTCCGGCAAAAGCATATGACATTAATTTAGATACCCTATGCTTGTGGAGCGGAGGAAACATGATCATTTGTTTTATATTTTAAAATAATGTTTTATTATGTGCGCGCACCATTTGGGCATGTGACTTTTAAATGTGGTGAAAATTATGAAGTGATTTCTTTTAGCATTTTTAAAAACTCAATTACCACCGAGTTTTTATTTTCCAGAAAAAGAATTTTTATTAAGTCATACTTTCACTTGTGTGTTTTATTTTATGCTGACAAGTTAGCTAGCTAATTCGTAAATATTAATAATGCATTTTTGTTGTTTGTCCTTTTCCTTTGGGGGGGAACAAAACTCATAGATTATCCCCCGAAAAGCTCTCCCTATATAAACCCCCACTTTTCTCAAACAAACAGTTCATGCTTTGACACTGCATTGCGCTCCAAGAGAAAGAACAAGAAAATGGCGAAACGTTTCAAGCTCCGGATTTCCCGAGTCATCCCATCCTTCCAATCCTGCCGTTCCAAAGACCCCTCCACTTTGCCAGCGGATCCTGTCCCTTCATTCTTCAGACCATCCCCAGTAAGCACCAAACTCATCAACCTCCATTTCCCAGCCACTAATCCACTCCAACCCTCCAAACCCCATCACTCTTCCCTGAAGCGCCACGTTTCATCTGCTTTCATATCGGTCGGCTGTGGGTTAAGATCAAGAGCCACTCTCTCTGATGACGACCGCACCGAGGCACCCGAGTTCCAATGGGAAAAAGAAGAGAACTGGCACGTGGTCGCCAAGGTCTACGACGAGACTCCACGCCGTAAAATCTACAACTCCTCAGTGTCCGGCGAGTCCGACTCCGAAAACGGAGTTTCTGGTCTTGCTCCACCGCTACCTCCCCCCACAGTGGAAAAGAAGAAACGACGAGCCCGAAAGAAGAAAACGGCATCGAAAACCCGCACCAGCACCTCTTCTGCCGATAGCGGACTGTTCAGCAGTGAAGGTCGTGACGAGAGAGATGACGAGGAGACCGAAACCTTAGTTTCCTCCTCCAGAAGCTTATCCAGCAATTCCTCACCGGAGTTCAGCCCCCACTTGGAGACAATACGCGAGGTACCACTGAGCTCCACAAGGCGAAAGAAGAGCAACGCGAAGAAGAAGATTAAGAAGGTGAAGCGGTGCGTTTCGAAGGGTGGGAGGCCTAGGAAGGTGGTGCCGTCGTCTCCGGAGACCGATTCGCCGGCGAGGTTGTCGATGTTCCAGAGGCTGATACCGTGCACGGTGGACGGGAAGGTGAGGGAGAGCTTTGCGGTGGTGAAGAAATCGGAGGACCCGTATGATGACTTCAAGAGGTCGATGATGGAGATGATCTTGGAGAAGCAGATGTTCGACGACAAGGATTTGGAGCAGCTCTTGCACTGTTTTCTGTCTCTGAACGCCAGGCAACACCATGTGGTTATCGTCCAGGCTTTCTCTGAGATTTGGGAGGCTTTGTTCTGTAGAAGATCAACTAGCCGTTGCGTTTCTAGGGCTCTTTGAATCAAACCATAATATAGAGAATAGAGTAGAACTTCTTCTTCTTCTGTATGCTTATGAACTCTTAGCTTTTAAATCTTCTCTAATCTTGCTAGTCTTGAACTTGGGGGATGGTTTTCCTTTCTAGTTATCTGCGGGACTATTAACGAAATTATAAGGATAAAGTTATTAGTTAATTATATTCTGAACAGCCGGGAAATACTTTCTTCAATTTGTTTGGAATATGGATTCTATGATATTCTCTCATTGTAATGGAAAAATTGCTGCAAAATTTGAAGGGAGACAAGGGCGTATGATCAGATAGTCTGATCTTGCCACCATAACTAATCACTTGAAACACATAGAATCCAATGGAGCTTCTAAATGTGTCACAACCAGCGTAGTCATTCAAAGGAAGAACTAGTAATCCTGTATGGTAATGATCATCGGGTAGGGTCTGAGAATGCTCGGTGTCATTTTTAACATATCCGAATTCACGACTAGTTTTGTCTTTTCACTTTTTCGGTTTTATTCATTTTAACCAAGTAGTCTTGTCTTTTCGCTTCTTTAATTCATTCATTCGAATTGAGTAGTTTTGTTTTTCACTTTTTAAGTTCTATTCATTTTAACCAAATATTTTTATTTTTTCACTTTTTCAATTAATTCATTCCAATTAAATAATTTTTTCTTTTCACTTTTTCAATTCATCCAAAAAAAAAAAAAAAAAAAAGTTTTCATCGGTGTTGTTCAGTGTTATTTTTCTCATCCTAAGTTAATATTATTTTAAAAAATAAATAAAAAAGAAAGTCGGTACTTTGAGAACACTTACCGTTTCCGGGTGTCACCCGTTACATCTTACACGATTGATTGACTAAGCATTGGGATTTGACCAATGATCGCAGGTGGATAAATTTGCTTTGGCCGATGGATTAAATCAGAGAGTCGTATCCCCCACCGTTTAACATTATTATTCGACTGCACATGGAATTATTCAAGGCGGGACCACACGTTAACAATTCGTTGAAACTTATCATCACCTGTATTGATTGCTAGGATGGGTCCTCTCATTTTCGTTCCAAAGTGTTTTTTGTCACTCTCGACGCTCGTAGTCTTCTCATATAGGGTAGGCCTTCCATCTTTTTCTTTTGGTTGTAATAATTTTGCCTCAATCTTGAGGAGAAGGCTATCATGAGAAACCATTGTCATGAGCTCCTGCTGCGAACTCAGTCCTTTACCAATTGGACTAATCGATTTAGGTGTTGTAAAAAGAACTACACATATACTTGCGTGTTATATTTATTTCAGTTTTTTTGTGAACAAAAAAAAATTAAATCTAGACAACCTATGCAAAATGCTAGCAATTATAAGGACGTTGTACAAATATCAAGCCATGTGCTTCCCTTCATTTTTTTTTTTACCTCAACAGCCTAAAAATTGATTGTATTAGCACATTTAAATGGGACTCCTTGTGATTCTCAAAGTTTTTTGGTTTTGTTTCAAATTATATACAAATTTCAAAATCGGGGTGAGAGAGGTATAACCCAGTCTAGTGGGGCCCCCCTTTTACGTTTGTGTATATATCAAGTGTAATGCCAATGATTTACTGGCCTAAGTAACGTAGTATATATATATATATGTTTTAACATATATAAAATGAAAATTATTACGTAACACAAACATTTTATAAATATCTTATAAAAATATTATGATAAACTTTATTAGCCATTTCAATTGCACTTGTTAATATATATATATATATATATATATATAGTAAACATTATCATGTGTTATAACATTAGTGTAATATTTAGCATTTTTCGTATAAAACTCGTGACTTAGAAAGGGGAAGCTAGCTCACGAAGACATTGTTATACATGTTTAGAACTAAAAAGTGCATGGAAATAAAGTAAGTTAAACGGAACGTATCCAGCCATGCATTTGCATATATGATATATGAGACGAATATGGGAAGAAATTAATTCACGTCCATTATCAAACAACCTAAAGTTAGCTCCACAATTGTATGGTTCAATCGTTTTCGTATAATAGAATGGTACGATAATAGGGTAGCATCGTCATCGATGAGGCATGCAAATTGCAAAGGCTCGCCTCTCTGCCTCGTGTCCGTGCATATCTATCGGTCTGCGTCTGTCTCTGTGCAGTACTATCACCGATGAAGGCCTGACGGAGCACTGCAGTAAAAAAAAAAAGTGAGGCTTCAGTGATGCTGTATATGGGATAGTGTCTCAGGGACTGTGTCGTGAAGAATACGCCAAAAGGACACAAATTTCACCCTCGGCCCAAGAGAATGAAATCTTACTGCCAGTGGTAAAATTCAGTGGATACGGTGGACTCACGGTGCCAGAGATTCCTTACCCGCCTGAAGAAACTGACTAAGAATGCGCACTCGTTTCTCTCAAGAACCACACAGCTTTTTCGGATCCCCACTTATCTGGGTCTGATTCATCATTTCAGTTACAGTAATAGAAGCTCAGGCCACATTGGCCGTTGGATTCTTCCTTTCTACCTGGGGATTTAGACCACATGTTCTATATTTTTATGGATTTTTTTTCTTCTTCTCCTTTTTCAGAAAATATGTCGTTGATTCTAACTTGGCAAGGGATCTCTTACTTTTGGGCATACATGCGCACAAATCTACTTGTTTATATATATGCAGGTGTGTTGTATGTGTATTTTTGTGTGTGTGTGTTTTTTTTTTTTTGGAAACCGAGTAAAAGATCTCATGTTTTGTGTAAAAACTAAATCAATTTGTTGTAAATTACTTTTTTTTGGTGGGTATATTATTTTGTTGTGTTGATCATAAAATCTCCCCTAGCGGATTCTATTTTTCCCACAATGGTAAATAATTATTACCAACTCACCTATATTTTATATATTTGGACAAAAGGAGAAAAGAAGAGGGAGAAGGGCTATATATTTTCTTTTTCCTCTCTACACACACATCTTATTCTTCGGAGGGACTCTCAGAGACCCTCACGCCTCTCTTTTTCAAAAAATCTCGCCTTAAGACTCTAAAAAGTCTCTCTCTCATGTCTCTCTAAGACTCTTTTTTCCTCTTATCTCCTCCCTCTCACACACACATTATATTCTTATTTCATAAATGTATAAGCTAATTTAAACATCGGAGATTCTTTGGTCCCTTTTGACCTTATTTTTGTCTTGTAGTAATGTCATTGCCATACAACAAGGGTTCCCTCTCAGTTTTGCCATGAAAAAAATCATTGTAGTAGCAAATTCTAAAACCTGAAAACACTCCAACATGTCATAAATTCAATAGTGTCTAAATTTGTATCCCAAGGGGGTGTTTGACAAATGCGTTGACTTTTGGTATAGACACTGTTCAAGATGTGGTTACTGTTTATTTTTGTCTTTTTCTTAAAAGGTTACACCCAAGTCAGAACCCTCAAAACGGCTAAATTACCGAAATACCTATAAAGGCATCGTCTTCTCACACACGCATATAGGCATGTTCACAATTCCTTTCTCCCACTTGTTATTCGCCAAAGAGAGACAGAGATAGAAAGCTTTAGCTTCTGCTAGAACCCTACTGAGCCGTACGGCATTTGCTCCATCACCTTGGGCTTTGAAAGCTTCCAAGTTGAATGGCCGGTACTCTGTTCAGAAGCACATGTTCTCCAGGTTACACTTTTATCATTTTTTGTACCCAGTTGATAGTTCTTTCAAAATTAAATTGAAAGAGAAAAACTTCATTATGTTTGGTTGCTAAGAAAATTAAGGAAAAAGTAAGGGAATGTTCACCATTCTCAAAATCTCCTTCCTTCTCCACGAATCGTCTAAAGCTTTTCCTGAGTCAAAAACTGGAGGGGCATTCGTAAGGGGTTGAAGGCTTCTGTTGCCGAGCATGGGTGACAATGGAGGGAGATTAGGGGGACGAAGTCCTCTGGATCGTCTGGTTGAGAAATAGGGGTTGAAGGTTTTTGTGAACGCTTGAGGGTAAAATCGTCCATTTTCCCCTAACATAAATTTCGAACTTAACGTTATTTTTACAGTCAAAGTGTACAAAAAATTAAAACGTCAACAATATCAACGTCAACCCTTTTGCCAAAGAGACCCTTGATAAAGTTTCGAAAGACAGTTTTTAGTTTTGATTTGAATTGTATTTTTATAATTTTGGAAAAAGCTAGTACTAAAAAAAGTGGAGAAGCAAGTCACTTTTAAATTTTTTTAAAACAAATTAGTAAATAATTTAAACTTTTGGGGTTTTAAGTGTTACAGGAGTTATTGATATCAATTCAAAAATGATTTGTATAATTGAAGAAGGAATAATAATAATTGTATAATTTCAGGAAATCTTTTTTTAACACCTCTTCTTTTTCTATCATTGTACAAATAATTAGTCTGACTCCCGACAATGAATGACTTCCACAGTGCAGAGAACTGCGAGCCATTTTTACTGATTTGGGATGGCGGTACGACCCAAAATTTGAATCTTACCTTTGTGGGGCGAGATCCAATATTAATCGCAATAAATAATATGTAAATTAATTTTATTGTCAGTATATATGAAATATTTATTATCTCCTTCATAATAAATTTATATACCTATTTCACAAGTGACTATTCAGTATTCATGTTAGTTATTTAAAATATATATAGTTTATAAGATGTAGACTAAGTAATTCAATCGGTTGGGATTACACCCCATGAAACAAAGGTCACTAATTCGAATCCCCTCTCTTCTCTTTTGTGTGAACATATCAAAATATATATATGTATATATAAATCATATTAAGTCGATCAATATTAAATAAGTATAATAAATTAGAGTGAAAAATAACAATACTTATTTATCTCCCATTTTTACATTAAGTAGCTAGCTGGATTCCCACCCGTGAAAACCATCATAATAACAAAATTCAATTTTTAGCAACTTGATAACAAAAAATGATAACGTATCTAGGCTCCCTAATATAGTTTTCGAGAGAAAATGTTTTAGCAAGAGAATCACTAATTTTATACTATTTGGTTAATAATAATAATATTATTATGATTTTGTATTGTTTGGTTTGTATATATGAAAGATAAACTTACCACTATGATTGGAAACCATCCAAAACCACTAAAATTTACTGTCAATACCGTCATCAATATATTTTTTATTAAAAAAAAAAAAAATCAAAGAAAAACACCCACATAAACCTACCAACGAGGAGAGGAGATGGATGGGAAGTTTTTATTTTTATAAAAAATAAAAAATAATAATAATTAGAGGGCAAGTGACAAGTTGTTGGAGGGTACAACCCATGGAGGGTGGGGGGATCGAGGAAGTAGTGGCACTCCCAACTAAGAAATCATTTGATATGCACAAAATGTTATAAGGGATTACGCCTCGTTAACTTTGAAGGGAGGGATGAAGATAATTGGGTGATGTATATCATTATTTGGAATTAAAGGGATGAGAAAGGGTGATTGGTTACTATAATAAAATAATGATAGAGGGGTGACAGAGTTCCTCTATAGTGATGTGGTTACCATTGGAAGAGTTGGGATATTATAGCTAGGGGGCGGCTCCAACAATTCCATTATGGACTACGTGATTTTGATTATTTTTTGAAAATTATTCTCCATCGACAATAATTTTTCACTTGATTCATAAGAGAAAAATAATTTAACGCATATAAATAGAAATCAATTTTCACATTTTGAGAATGGGACATGCTGCTTAGTTCATATAAATGCTAGAAAGTGCAAATCGACCAATGAATAAGAGGCAATGGGAAGTGCCTAAAGTTGGAAAAACTATTAGTGTAGGAAACAAATGAATGAAAGATCCTGATTTACAAATTTTTGGTCTATATAGTACTATATGTTATCACATTATTTAAAATTTCAAATAACGCGGCATTATGTACGTATCTGGGGAAACAAAAAAAAAAAATCACTTGATCCACAGAGTATAGGCTTCAGGAAGTCATTAATTTCAACAAAATATACTAAGAAATTAAACATTTTTAGAAAAGAATATGGAATCTCAAAATTTCTGGTTTCGATGCAATGCGTTATAGGGAAATTCATAGTTGCATTGCATCCTGTGCTTGTCGATAATTAACTTGTGTAGTTTGTTTGCTACACAGCGAAGCTTCTAACCTTCGAACTTCTCCTCAAATAAACCTCGCCCATCCATTGGGCCTGATGCAACAGCACCATCTGCAAATGGGCGTGGAGGCATAGGCCCGAGGAACACTCAGTTGTGTTGGAGGCCCACTAGAAAATAAAGTGTGAGGCCTGGCCTGCTCTTTGTTGCACCTGGATTGCTTGCCGCCAAAACTCTCTCTGCATTATAAATTTTGCACAGCACAAAACACAAAAAAAGCTGTAAAAAAATTAGATGAAAGAAAACACACCTTATGTTGAGGAGACTTATATTTCTCTATAGCCTATCTCATTCCTTTTTATATATTTCTCACTTTACAGACACAGATTATTGAGTATTTTGGGCATATTATAACTGTATATTTTTACCCATATATAAGACGCTAATTTGAGCGTTGGAGGGTCTTCGGGGCTGGAGACCCCTGATGGTGCTTTTATTTTGCAGAAACACCGTAGAAGTATAAGAATCCCATTCTCAGCTCAAACGTGAAGATGAACTGCTAAAAAACAGTAATGTGGACCAACAATTGCATCAACACCTTATTTACACGTATTGGCTTTCCATGATTGCCTTCATAGTTATCAAAGGGGACAAAATCATCAGTCAAAAGTAAAGAACTAACGAATGAATTAAGCTTGACAGTAAAACTTCGCAGTTAAGCCATAAAATCTTAGCAATACACTTCAAAATTCAACAGACAGCATGATGATCAACACTTACATATATAGTCAGCATCTTCTTCACTCCGGAACTCCACGAATCCATATCCTTGACGCAGGTTTGTAAGTTTGTTACTCTATCATTGGGAACATACACATTCTCTGAAACAGAAAGGGGAAAGGGAAAAATATTTCCGGCAAAAATTTTCGTTTTTAAATACAATTTAAAAAAAAAAAAAAAAAAAATTCTTTAATAAAAATTTCCATTTAAAAAAAATTAAAACTTTCTTTAAAAAAAAAATTATTTTTTCTAATTAAAATTTTCGTTTTTTTTTTTATATATATATATGTGGGCATTTAAAAAAAAATTAAAAAAAAAAAAAAAAACTTGTTTTTAAAATTTATAGGGGTATTTTTATCTTATTGAGAATTATATAAGACCATTTTTATCTTTTTAATAGCCTTGGAGAGACATGACAATATTTTGGTAGTTTTGAACTTTTAATGAGACATTGTTACAATTAAAAATTTAGAGGGTACATTATCAATTGAATGGTAATTTGAGGAGGATATATGGACTTTATCTGTTTACCATAAGGTAAAGCATTTTTTTGAGGTTTTTTCTAGAAGTTTTAGTATTTTTTATTTTTATTTTAGTAAGGTAATTTCATCATTAGAGAAATATTGACAATATTTTAATAGTTTTGAAAAAACTTTATCACTTTAGTGATAATTTAATGGCACTATTAGGACTTTTCCCAATTATGTTTTTATTATGTAATTATCTAATGACGCTAGTGTGAAAAGTTTGGAGCTTGGCAGCTAGTGACGAATGTCGAGCTTGCTGTCAGCCACTTGACAGCAAGCTCGAACAGTGTGCAATGAACTTATCATTGCTGTGAGCTTGTTGTCAACTTGATGGCAACTTGACAGCAAGTATGAACAGCGTGCAATGAACTTATCATCTATCAGTGAAGTTGGTAGATGTTTATACATAGTATAATAGCTGCTTGAATATTTCAACCATGTGTATCCATTGCATATGAGGCAATTCGCAAGTGGTAATTCAATCAAATGGAGACAATACTTCATGAAGTGCAAGTTCGAATTTTCGTCTTCATCTCTTTGTGTAGACATGTTAAAAAAAGAAAAAAGTTACATTTGACACCACTTTATCTTATAGGATCAATGTTTTGTATAATCTACTGTTAGAGATTAATGTAGTTTACAAATTTCCATTCAAAAATGTTTTTTATATTTTAAAAATCAACTAAACAATGATTTTCTTTACTTGAGTAATGTGATTGATACATGATAAGTCTGGTCAAGATCCTCTAGATTTTATGGCATAATTCCACCATGGAGTTCGTAAGATCCCAACCATTATTCTTAAGGAGAGGAATCAGAATGGGTTGTCGAGTTTGTCAAGATGTTGACAGGGCAGATCACAATTTGATGTCGAAATCAAAAGATGTAGCCATTTTAATTTGACTAGGTCTGTGTTGAACAACATAAAACAAAAATTCTCATATCTTGAATCAACTTTTGCATCATTTAACCTTTAGAATTAAGACTTACAACTACCCATGTTTAGAGTTCCCGACACTAAAAACAATAAGATCAAGAAACTGAGATGAAAACAAGAACAGAGTATTACAATTATTTGCCCAAAAACGGAAAACTTAATTTCCAGAGCAAACTAACATTGCCAACCAGCATCGTCCATCAAAAGTCAAAATTTTATCAAATTGAAAGATCAAGCAACAAGCACATCCAACTCAATAACGAAAACAATGATGCCAGAAATCATCATGCTACGGCCTCTTGATCTTCATCAGCATCAGCATCAGCATCCACAGAAGCCAAACCATGTTGCTCCTCAACCTTTCTCCACGCGTTAACAACATTTGGCGGAAACTTCTTCTTTACCGTCCGGATCAATCCTTTCGCATCCTTCATCTTCTTCTTCTCCACCAACCCATCAACCAGATTCTTCAGCGTGGCAAAATCCGGAATTCTATGCACCTTCACACTCTCCTTGAAAACCTTATACCCCTTCTCATAATCCCCATTCCTACACAAATAATGTATCAATGTCCTAAAAGTCGCCGCATTTGGATTACACGCATATCCCTCCAACCCCTCATAAACCTTCATGGCCTCATCCATCATCCCACTCTTAAGATAAGAAGTCATCAAATAATTATAGCTAATCGTGTCGGGTTTGAGTCCCGCATTACTCATCTCGTTGATCCATGCCATCACATTCTCCGGCTGACCACCGTGCGCATGCATAATCCTCACATTATACGCAGCAACATCGATCTCACACCTCTTCTCTACCATCACATTCCACAAATTATCGGCCTCCTCGCTTTTCCCCTTCTTGTACAAAGCATCCAATATGGTCGTAAACGTCACCGCCGTTATCTCCACCCCCTTCTCCTCCATTTCCTTGAAAATCCCGATAGCCTTCTCGGTTGCACCTGCCTCGCAGTAGGACTTGACCAAAATCCCATACGAAACCTTATTAGGCGAGACCCCGTATTTCTTAGGAATTTCATCGAACAGTTGGGGTACCTTATTGAACATCTTCGATTTAACGCACGCCGATAGCAAGGCGTTGAACGAAACCGCCGATCTCCGGGTACCCAGCTCGTCCATTTGGTCAAAGGTTCTCAAGGCGTGGTCGAACATGCCGGCTAGGCCGTACGATCGGATCAAAGTGGACAAGAAGCTTTCTTCTTTGATTTTGGGATCCTTTTTGTGTGACTCTATGAGGGACTCGATGTCGGCGAAGCGGTGGGACTTGGCGAGGCGGCGCACGGTGAGGTCCTGAGCGTAGCGGGAGGAGGTGGGGGAGGAGTAGTTTTTCGAAACGGAGGAGTAGATTTCCAGGGCTTTGTCAGGGTCGTGCTCGGTCCGGAGTTTCGATTTCGCTCTGGAAATGGACATCGAAGAGGAATCGGTGGTGGTGCTGAGGCGGCGAAGATGACGGAGGGGAATGGAAGATGACATTTCTTGCAATTTTGGGGTTTCCGCAGGAGGAGACAGATAGACAACTGCTATAAGGGCTTTGCTGGTTCAGCTTCAAGTCTTGTGTTTTAGGGTTTTAGACGTTAGTGGCAAGTGTTTCCCGAATTTGCTAGTAGGGAAACCTATTTCTCAGGAAACTGTTTTTCAATGGGTATTTGATAGGGCATTCCTAACGGTTTCTCTAAATTTCAATTTCAATTTAGAGAATTAATTTTTTTTTAACTTATTTAAATACATATTTCATCAAAGACAAAGTTTAACATATGCATCTCACATGTTAATAAAAAAGTGAGACATGTCACTTGTATAGACTAGGTTAGAGGAGACATGTCAAAAAAAAAAAAGGTTGGAGGAGATCCCTTGCATGGACATGTCAAAAAAAAATAGGTTGAAGGAGATTCTTCTAAACTTAATTTGAAGAAAAACTTTGTCATATTAAAAAAAAGAGATACATATCTCTTTTATAAAGTAGGTTAAAGAAAATTCCTCTAACTCGATTAAGAGAAAACTTTGTCATTTCATCAACTTCTTTATTCTTTCTCAATATTTAAATATTCTTTTTTAATTTTTTTTTCGTCTTTCATTTCCTCCAACATCACCAAATTCAACCTCGAGCATCCAACAAGACCACGATTGTTGTGGGCTCGGCCGAGTCACTCCGCCTCAAGACCAAGACCCAAGTTAGTTGGTTGTGAGCTCTTATCGCTAGAGACCCCATTCTTCGACAGTGTCAACACTGTGCACATCAAGGAAGAGATTAAGGTCGTTGAGATTCAAATCGACCTCCATGCAATCGCTTATACCGCCTTCGAGAGAGATAAATAGTTTTTTATATCAAACACTATTTAGTTTGAGCTACTGTACCAATCAAAATATGAAAAATGTTACACAACATTCTCAAATGTCTATCTTCTAGCATTTTTTTTTTTAATTTATAAATATCTTCCAAATACATTCACATCCACTAGATTTTATTTATTTATTTATTTATTAGAGAATGTTAGGAAATAAACACTTGAGAATGATGAGTATCATTTCTCAATGAAATGTAGGGTGTTAATTTGGGTGGATGTTAGTTTAGGAAATCTATAGAGAAGTCATTAGAGTGAACTTTAGGGAGGTTTAATCCAAATTTAACAAAAACCAATCTTGTTTAAAGAAGCTATTGTGAATGCCCTTAGTATAGTTAATTTTTGTAATTGATTTTTGTTTTTTAGGTTTTATTTAGTTTTGTCGCGTAATTGCATCTTAGAAATGAAACAAAAATAAATTGCTTGAAGGATAATGTTTGGAAAAAGGATTATTTTAGGAGTTTGGCTTGCTTCCAGGAAAATAAAAAATGGATTGTTCTCTCTTAAAAAAAAAACGGTGGAGGTTACTTTTGGTGAAAAACTAATTAAAGTTCTCTACAAGCTTGCAATCTCTACCGTTTTAAGGGGCAACTTTTACTTAATTTTTTGGGTGAAAAAATTGGTTTACCGAGTGTTAAACTTTTGTTCTTATCTTGGTAATTTTTTATATTATTTTTGTCAAAAGGGTGCCGTGTCATTTAGAAAGGTACACTGTATCATTGCTGAGAGAGTAATGAGCTTTTGTTAGTGTTGGGATACATTCTTAATAGAGTAAAATGTGAATGTTTAGCCCGGAAAGAAAGAAAGGAAATATGATTTTACTACAATGAGTACCTGTTGAGTCATCTCCATTAAAGATTTTAATATTTAAGTAATTGATTAGAACATATAGAGCGTGCTTAAAAATTTGAAAATAGAAATAAAACTCGAAAATATATCTTGCAGCATGGACAACACAAGCTCATTATCTAAAATTTCTTTAATAGCAACCATCTACACTGAGTACCTCAGCGAAAAACACAATCATACAATCATACCAATGTGACATGAAATAACTATCTATCCTTCGTAGTCCCCCTGAGCAAACTTGTTCTCCGGATAAAAGACGGCCACGACTTGATTCCCACCAAATTTTCTCCCATTCAACCCAGCACGTGCTTTTGCAGCACCATCAATGTCTGCATACTCCAAATAAACCTGACCAAACACAGAATTGTTTTTTTAGCAATTTTACGAGAGTTCAAACAAACAAGTTCCAGTACAGGAACAGAACAAATAGATTTTTGGTTCACAAAAGCAGCTACAGCACATGCATCACACCATCATTTTCGTTCTATATGATGCGATATGCTTGTTATCTTTGCTAACCATATAATTGAGTTACAGGCTCGTAGATTTCTTATCTGAGAGTAAAACTATACTAACCTTCCCAACTCCAGGTGATGGTTCACCATTTGGCAGTGGGCGTGGGATAACGAGGTTTACCAGTGCACCTGCAAATCACATCAATGATTCAAAATGCTTAACATTTATCAAAATATACAAAGAAAATTTTCAGGTGAACATGGACGGAAGGTTTTGGAGGCTTCTGTCTGTGTATGTTAGGCCTGATTCTTTAAAGCAGAATGTGGGACTACAAAAAAGCTGTAAAACAAAAAGATATAACACAAAGAAAATTAATACACATGCAAGAACCTTTGTGGGTGAAAATGACATTACATCAAAACAAAGACTTATCAGCATGTCAACGCTAAATAGACCAAGGTTTTACCAAATTTTCCGCATTCCTCTCTCATGTCTTCCAAAATATCTTGATAATCATCATCATCTTTAAGTTCATCAGGAGAAACCACCTGGGTTAGACATACAACCTTTGTGGCCACTGCAGCAGGTTGTAACATGAGCTTCTGCAAATCGAAGGGCACATAGTATTACAGACACCGACACACATAAAACTTTGTTGCTAAATCAATGCAGCCAAACAATGACAAAAGATTAACAATAACAAATCAGATTAGAGTTTACCTGCAATGCAATCTGCTGCTGTGCATGTAGTAAGACATTCTCTTGCTCAGGTTTAGGTTGGCTAGCACCCTGGTTAGCACGTCTAACAGTGAGAGTTTTATCACCCATCTTAATTCCATTCAGAGCTGCACAAGCTATGTCCGTAACTGAAAGATCTTGGTAAACACAAAATGCATAGCCTTTTGAATTTCCGGTTTCTCTGTCTTTCACAAGATCAAAACCCCGAAGTGGCCCAAAAGTCTCTAACAACTCCCTGATCTGTATTTCTGTGAAGTAGTAGGGAAGCCCACCCACAAAAATGCGATCAGGACCCTCAAGACCACCTGCGGATCCTGGTGTTAAACCAACAGCAGCCAGGTTCAGATTAGGATTGGGCTGACTTGGACCAAGCGTTGCGGCAAGAGATGGGTTGTAGTCACTAGGTCTCCTCACCTTAACAGGAGCACCCTAGAAAAGTAGAACGAATCAAAGAGGTCAGTCCCATGTCATGCACTAACTGTCATTGGTAGCGCATACATATCAAATCATAATCAATTTTGATCAGAATAAAAATATTATACCTCAAAAATAATTCCATCTAAAGCCATTGCATTACTAGCCTCCTCAACAGATCTCATCTCCACAAAAGCAAACTTCTTTTCATGGTTTATGTACACATTGACAACAGCATCACCTACACAAAAAGCAGAGAGAGAGAGAATGGATTAAGAAACCATCCAACTACAAAGGCAGGATACTTATAAAAGCAAATCAAGATCAAACACTGAGCACTGACATACCAGGACCAGCAGTGTTTCCTCCAATTGCAGCCATAACATGACTGAAAAATGTTGCAACAGACTGCCATAAAACATGTGAGAAAATTATGACCACAGCGCAAAGCAAAATGTTTAAAATCATAATTAGGTGAATGTTTGATCTAGGGTGGTAATGAATGGTTTTTTTTTTGGGGGTTAAGTCAACAAATTGAGTGAACCTGTTCATTTGCTGTGGGAGGAAGGCCACCAACATACACCCGCCGAGCATGCCTTGTAGCCTGACAGCATAAAATAAATCATATTAGATATTAATACAAGTCAAATTTGAAGCTAGTATATTTTTTATAAGAATTTAGCGCACTTACTACAATGAGTACCTGTTGAGTCATTGCCTGTACTGGCATAACAGGAATACCTCCAAACTGCTGTGTACAAACAAAAAGGCATTTGATTTGTGAAAATTAACGCATCATCTTGAATATCTTTTGCAAAGAAGAAGAAGAAGAAGAAAGAGCATACCTGACCAGTTGCTAAAGGAAACATGTTCGGAAACATCCCAGGAATGGTCGGACTGGTCCCAGGAATCTGACCTGCAAAGAAAAGTACTACTACTTAGGATACAATTGTAACATAATATCTTACCCTACTACGATGTAGCTTGACTCTTTATCACTTCATTTTCCATGAGAGAGCATTAAATTTAGCACATCCTAACCTCTTTCAATAATGTTCGTCAAAGAAGATGAAAGAAATACATTATATACAAGTTCTGGAGGTAATATTTGTAAGACTACCAAAACAGGCAATAGTTCCCGGTTGAAGACGAACAAGACCCATCAAACCGGTGCATTGTTTCCTCCTTGTACATAAAAGCTACAGATGTCGGCTCACGCCCATTGTCAGCTCAGTGGGGCAACTAGCCCAACATTGCCTTCTTACAAAACAAGACAAGACATAGAAACAAAACAAAACAAACACCAAACACAACAAAAAACCAGAAACATCTCTCAGTTCCAATTCCAGAATTATTGCACCAAGTAAACAAAAAATAGAAAGTGCAGTCCATCCAGAGACCACAGCTTTAAAAAGCTGTATGATCAAATGAAAGAACAAAATATCGCTTACCAAATGACACCATGCAATTTTGATACGAACTTTCCACACTATATCCAAAAAAGAAAAAAAGCAGTTAAGAAAATTATCAGAGACTTAAATACATAAGAGAGTACATTCACCTGCAGCAGCAGCAGCACCAGGTAACAATGCAGATGCAGGAGGCGCCATATCAAAACCACTAATCCTTTTGCTGCAAGTAAATAACATTAGTATACTAAGAACAAGGACGATATACAAGAGAGATATTCAATTAAGCACCATACATTTGAATGCATACGAGTTGGGAGAAACAACACAGGTTAACCCACAAAAGAAGTAACACAACAACAAAAGAGAATGATCACATTAACCCAATGAAGAACAACTGCTTAAAAGTTGTCACATTAACCTCATGAAACAGCATAAACTGCATAAATAACATTTGGTGCAACTTATACCTGGAAGACATTTTATGCAACATTAAGAGAATTGTCACATTAACCTCATGAAGAACAACTGCTTAAGAGTATATATTGCACGACAAAAAATTCTGAGAAAATAAACTGCACAAATAATATTTGGTGCAACTTATACCTGGAAGACATTTTATGCAACATTTAGTATCTTGGCCATTCAATATCAGCATTATTCCACAACCAAGATGCTGTTTTCAGGGTCCACAGTATAGAACAGATTTTCCCAACCAATACAGATATATACATTTCACTATCTCACCCACTACAATAAAAGCATATAACAGAAATCTACAATTTACAATCAGTCGAACAGATAAATGTTCCCATAAATTCGCAAATTGGACATTATCCGCTAACAGTAACAGCAAGTCTGCCACATTTTGTTACAGTTTGATCATCCCCATTAAATTAAAAGTAAAAGTCCCCAAGACATTATGAGGTCAACACATAGGCTTCTGAAAACTAAAAACTGAAGGATAATCGGGGAAATATCTAGACATAAAAAAAGTGATAAACAATGGTACAAAAGAAGACAGTAGCTGCTATTTATCTACTTCATGCAGAATTGAAAGAAGAAGAAGAAGAGGAAAAAAAAAAGAAAAAAAAAAGAGAGTACAATATTGATAAGATTCTAGGGGTGGAAAAATTAATATTCAGAAGATAGATCTTTTGCAAATCCTTCTTTTAAGAGATAGGTTCAACACCCCAAACAACACAACACTAAAATGACTAGTGTAGGTCTCCACAAAACATGAATATGACGACAACCATTAAATGCCGTACATAAATTGCAGCCAACAACTACCAAATTAAGAAATTCCATTGGCAAAAGTTCAATAATTAAATGAATAGGACAAAAGGCATAATCTAAATGGAAGCCAGTTTTATCCCAGATTTACAAATTATAATCTTGCATAACCTACCTCTTAGAGCGGGAACGAGAACGTGACCTTGATCTGTGCTCAGATTTAGCCCCTGAACGGGAGCGAGACCTATGCCTGGGCCGATCATCTCTGTCTCTATCATAATCCCTTCGTCTGTAAATAAAATAAGCACCACATCATCAAACATGAAAACCAAACAAGCTTTAATAGTATTTGTCCAAAGACATGAGCTGTAATAGGGCATGTAATGCAAATCCATAAATCAAACACCCAAATACTGAGCACCACAGCTGCTCAATATTGAAAAAATAATTCATCTGGATTCAGTATCAAGAATGTCTAATGTACTACCAGAACTGAGTTGTACTTGATCAAAAGCAAAATAGTCCCCAACTCCTCGCAGAACTACAAATACATCATGAATGCATCAATTTATTTATTACCTGTCAAAATCCCGGCTTCGATAAAAATCATCATCATCTCTATCCCTCACTCTTTCCCTTCTTTCACCACGATCCCGGTCCCTGTGACGATCTCTATGATGACGGTCCCGGTCCCTGTCTCTGTCCCTTTCCCTATCTCTGTCCCTGTCCTTGCTTCTCTCCCTATCAGTGCCTCTGTCCCTGTCCCGATCTCTGTCCCTGTCCCTCTCCTTATCACGCCCCTTTTCTCTATCCTTCTCCCTACTTTTTGAAGATTCTCTTTCATAATCACGAGAACCATGCTGCAAATGATTCAGTCAAGTTAGCAAAACCAGTAAACAATTGATAACAACCAACATAACAGCAAATCACTTGGGAATTAAGAGAGTTTGACCCAATATTTAGTGCAAGCTTTTAAGCAATAAATTGATTAACTTAATACATAACATCACACCTGAAGTTCATGCATTTTTTATTAAAAAGCGTAAGGCGTCCCCAAGTACAGGCTCCAAATGAGCAGAAGAAACCCAAACAATACAGCAAGAACACCCACAACTTCACACACCCGACAAGCCCTCAAAACCCAAAACCAGAAAACAGCAAAGCCCAAAATCGCCCGGGGCACACAACGCTAGAAAGCGTAAGTCTTGCCTTTCCCCCACCTAGAGGATGCTCCCTTAGCATTATAGTTGATGGAGCATTCTAAGTTCAAAAGCTCCCTTCTAACCTTTACCTTCTCAGGGGTAGCCTCTAAGGTAACATCAATCCCCTCACACGGATCCCCCACCAAAAAGCAATCACAAGTATCTCTTTAACATGTGTCTAAGAGCAAATATACTGATCAGTAAGACAGGCAACAAGATGCAATAAATGACAAGACATTCAGGACCACAAACAAGAGAACATGTAATGTAAAGAAAATTAAACAGAATACACCAAATTCAAACTTAAATCTACACCTATACAAAATATCAACAAGAAACAAAGTTAGTTTCCTAAAACATTAATTACGTCCAAATTTTTTTTATAAGTATTTATATCCAAACATTTTATAATTGAAAAGAATGAAGTTGGAAATTTCAAGCGGACCCTGACATCATAATCCTTTTTTCTTCCTAAATTCAAAAAAAGAAAAGAAAAACCTGCCCCACCAGAATATATCGAGATAAAACTCATCCAATCCTGCAAGAATCTCAAAAAATAATCTCATAACGGAAATAACATCAAATTTTAACACAAAATTCAACAAAACTCATGAAATAGTACACTTCCAATACCAATGAAAAGCATAAACTAATAAAAAAAAATCAAGGTAACACAGCCTGTACATAATCATAAGAAAGGAAAAACTCTCTCTCATGATAAAGCTACTAATATCTTCTGTTAAATTAACCTACCTAATTTCACCACGTACAACACATAAAGGCAACCCTAAAAGTTTTGTAATAAGAAGAAAAAAGGGTAATTCGATTGCAAAAACCTTGAAATAAATGTTTCATTGTTCTCTTCCACTCAAAAAAAAAAAAAATCCATCTAGAGCCCGAAAATCCTCCAATTCTTCACAGAAATTCCCATGGTACAATTCAAAGCAGTGAACCCATTATCCATCAATACCGTAGCAAAAATTATTAAAGTAAACGCAAGAACTTCGAATAAACCCAAAACCCTAAAAACAAAACTCGATCGACTCCTTCCATTTAGAAGCCCTCGATTTCAATTCCAAATGAGCCTTACCGTAGAAAACCCCTAGATTCAACCAAAAACTATAAGATTCGTAACACAGCCTAAGCTCTCTCGCAGAGTCTCATACATATATACATAAGCAATAGGTAAAGGTGTATTAGACCTGAGACTTGGAGTCGCTGAGATCTTCGGGACCGCCATGGCTGCTACCACGAGGTTGAGGGGAGGAGACACCTCCATAGTTGTCAGCGTCCTCTCCGTTGCCTTCGTATCTTCCCTCGTAATCAGACATCTTCGTTTTGCTTTTTATCACTCTGTCAGTGTGGTCGCCCTGTCTTGCTTCGCGTTCGTTTCTCGGGAAATTCGGCCGAGACGAGAAGAGACTGAAGGCGCTGAAAATTCTAGGGCTCGAGGAGGGTTTTCCCACTTTATATCTAGCACGTGACTAAGAAAGCGTGTGGAATTTGCAATTAAAGCTACATTTGTTTTGGAAAATATTCTATTCATTCTTTATATTTAGTATAGGCAAAAAAAAATGTCAATAAAAAATGATTTCGGGTCAACTCAATCACCTCTTAATTTACATTATTAACATCTCCCAAAACAAATTGGCAAAATATAAATACAACCAGAACGGCGATCTCATATAATTAGTGATTCGCACTATAATTATAGATAAAATGTAAATAAAACCTATCAAATCATGTGGCTCATCCACATGAAAAGTGTTAGGAGTATTAAACAATCAAAACAACATCCTAAATCATGTGGCTCATCCACATGAAAAGTGTTAGGAGTATTAAACAATCAAAACAACATCCTCAATCACTTATATAAAATATTGTTTTTAGTGATGATAAATGTGAAATTGTTGTCACCCACTCTTTAAATTTAGTTTCATATATATGGTGGCACACATAACTGATTCAACAAGTCATCCGCTCGAGAAATACAAAATATATACATAATTATGATATTGTTAATGACACAACTATCCACATACATTGTAACACCCGAGAATAGGGAGTGTTATACGCATCGTCAATGACCCATCATTCTTGGGCGTAAGGAAAACTAGTATTGCAAAATGGCTAAGACTCTATTGGATATGATCTTTAGACAACACCACATCCACTTGACGCTTAAGTTTCTCATGCTCCTCAAGATTTATAGGATAATGAAGGCAATTAAGTATACAGAACCAAGCATCGGATCAATATGATGTTGTATATCCACCAAATGAGGTAACCCAATTGATATGTTTGGCTTTTTCAATTTTCATGCAGTTTTTATTAACCACTTTGTAACCGCTAAAAGTTTTTTTAATATACATATTTATTTATTATATATAATTATATATAACTTGTATGTCTTCTCCTCTTATAATAATATTTCAATACTTGTGTGTTTGTTTATTTGATCAATATATACAAAATAAATTATCTCCAAAAACAAATTAAAACCAAAGAAAGTTGTAATCCATAGAGGAGAAAGCATACATTTTTATTTCTTTCTTTCTTTCTTTTTTATTTATTTTATGGGCTCATTTTGGAGGAAGTCCAATGTGGTATATCACAACCTATATGTTTGTTAAATAGTGCATATTTTAATACAAAAAAGGCACAGAAAATGGCAAAATAAGCCAAAAACTGAAAATTGAACCAAAAGGCAAAAAAAAGAAAAGAAAAAGAAAAAAAGAACCATAAAGGGAAAAAAAAAAAACCCAAATAAACAGTTAGCCTAATGCGATCAACTGCTAACTAGGTGGTTAACCGCCTAGCAATTAGTATTTAAGCGATTACAATTAGTAGTTTTAGCCACTAATCATTAAACCGTATGATCAACCCTATCTTCAATCCTATAGTAGTGAAGTTTATACCTTTATACTATTAACTATTAATGTTGTATAACATTAAACAGCATTTTTTTTCCCAATCAGCGACACATATGCTTATGACGTTTTTGCATTTGACTACAAATTCGACAAAGGTAACTCATATCTGATATCAACAATCGACATACAAGAAAGACAAACAAATATATATATATTTAATTACTATTTGTAACACTTTTATCGGAGATCACAGTTTCTCTAGGCATACCAGTCATAATAGGCTTTGAGACAGCATTCTTTTCCCGAGGCCCACCTCTTTTACCTCCAATACAACCATATAACTTGGTTTCAATATGGTTCCAAGTCTCTTTTTGCGCATCAACAATTTATGGATAGAGTTTTATAAATGAAGCATCAGCAGGCTCTTTCATTAATTTTGAACCATTAAATTTAGGGGAAGATCTTTTGATGGCGAGAGCATCCAGGAAGACGTTCATTGTTTTCTTAAGAATTGTCGGGGTATCTGTGTTACGTGAATACGTAACGGGGATAGATTTTAGGTTCTGAGGGAACCTAGACCTTTTAGATTTTGAGGAAACCTAAAAACCTTTTCAAACTCAAGGTTTGGGATTAATTTTCTGATCCTTTTTTATTAAAATATCATCCTTTAAATAGGAATATTACAACGATTTAGACTTGGAGTAAAACTCTTATACTGAAGATAAACTTAAAAAGATAACTAGATCTAGATAATTGAAATACAAATAAATATCTCTAATCTAAAAATACTGATAACAAACTAATCTAAATGAAATCTAATTCATTTTAAATATAAAACTACTATAATTTAATGTCTACTTTATCTTTATGTTACTTCCGTAACATTCCTTCCCCCTTAAGGAGACCTTGTCCTCAAGGTCTAGAAATTATTTTCTTCCAATGTTGCCCCCATTTTGTATTCTTTTCGTCTTTGGCCTTTCATCCTTTTCCTAGGTGGCCGTTCTCTCGGTTGAAGCGCTTCCACCTCTGCAAGCACGGTGGTCATTGGACACAACCAAAACTGTGATGGGCTTCTCAGCACATGAATCTTTTCTTTGTTATCAATCGTCTTTGTTTGCATCCTTGGAAGCCATTCCGCTAGTTTCAAGTGGTTGCAGCATGGAGACTTTATTGTTGGTGGTGATTGGGCTATTTTGGAATAGTGGTGGAGTTGGGCCTGTATAGGTATGATAGCACAAAGTGGAGATACCTCAACATGGCAAATTAGATCTTGCGGATTGACAAGGTTGTTGACTTCTTCAGGCACCATTTGTGATTGTTCGTAGCAATGAAGTTCATCATTGTTATCATCTGAACAATTGTCGAATTTAGCAACCAATGCATCCAATTTAGCATTATTTGCTTTCATCGTCTCATTATTTTTTTCCATCTTCTTCATCAAGACTTCGCACATAGTTACGAGATTACTAAGCTGCTGCTCAAGCCGATCTAAGCGTGGATTCGCCATTGAGCAAGAACGCGGCTCTGATACCAAAATGTTACGTGAATACGTAACGGGGATAGATTTTAGGTTCTGAGGGAACCTAGACCTTTTAGATTTTGAGGAAACCTAAAAACCTTTTCAAACTCAAGGTTTGGGATTAATTTTCTGATCCTTTTTTATTAAAATATCATCATTTAAATAGGAATATTACAACGATTTAGACTTGAGTAAAACTCTTATCGAAGATAAACTTAAAAGATAACTAGATCTAGATAATTGAAATACAAATAAATATCTCTAATATAAAAATACTGATAACAAACTAATCTAAATGAAATATAATTCATTTTAAATATAAAACTACTATAATTTAATGTCTACTTTATCTTTATGTTACTTCCGTAACAATCTGATTGTGAAATTACTATATTCTTGCTGAATAATTAAAAGGAGGACATAATCCCTAGCTAAGGATGATTCACGACCCAAAGGCCTTGTACCAGTACAGCATGCTTCTGAAGGACTTGCAAAAACTCTTCACTGGAGAAGTCTGGAGCAAAGTGTTTCAGAAATGTGAATCGATGAACTGGAGGTCCCTATTAAGAAAAGCTCCAAATTAACCATACAAAAAAATCAGAAATAAATGCTCAAAAACAGTTATGCAAATAGTCTAGTAGTCCTTGCTTCAAAATTCTTCATATAATACGTGCATACGTGAAGAGAAAAAAAAAGGGGTTCAAGAATGACCTATCTTTATTTTGAGTTTTACATTAAAGAGCCTTGCTAGCCAGAGAATACACCCTTATGCAGTGTGAACCTAGGATACAGCATTTGCCCACATAGGTACGTAGCCAGTTGCCTGGAATTCAAGAATAACATCTTTTGTGTGGCGTTTGTCAAATTCGTGATTTCGGCTGAGTTAAATGCGAATTTGACCACAAATTCCTTTTTCTAATTATCAAAATTAAGAGATGCATACACCTAGATTGCCTTGACATGAGTCAGAACTAAATGATAAGGATCAGAGTACCTTCTTGAAGGACCATTGGGTTTAATGTTGTTAGGTGCCCCACGACAGAAGGAGTCAACCTAGTCAAACCTTCAAACAAGAATAATAATTAAGAAAAAAAAAAAAGAAGAGTAACATGATCTGCATAATTGCTATCAATAAAGAGTCAAGAATTTGGTAAATAAATGGAGATCTCCTTTTTTTATAAGTAATAATCAATCTTATTAAAAGTGTAATGCACTTTAAAATACACAGAGAGTATACAAAAAGATCTCTTATGGTTCAAATAAACAGTAAAAATTGTAAAATAAGATGATATGTATCAATAAGAAAATAAAAGCCATACGGATTCATCATAAGTCATATAGGAGAGCTTTTTTGTGCCACCATTCTTTGTAAATATCTGGCAGAGAAATCACTCTTTGAACTATGATACTTGAGAGGAATCCAAGGCTGCAAAAAGAAAAGAAAAGAAATATATTTATATGAGGATCGTAAATAATTCTCAGTTTGCAACTCGGACAAAACCGGAAGAATAAAAGCACTTGAATAGAGTACGCAGCTGTTTGAAGATAGAATGGTGACTAGTTCTTACAGTTTCTCCCAATGATGGACTAATTTTTTTTTTAATAAGCAATCGAATATTATTAAAAATGTGACGTGTCCCCAAATACAAGAGAAAACGTACACCTAGCTAAAAGGAGAAAAAAGGGCAAGGAAACCATGATGGGCTAAATAAAAAAAATAAATAAATAACTTGGCAGAGTTCTACTGCTTCTTAGTTGCTAGAAAAACCAAGTGTCTCAGTACAACCAAAATATATCAATCCAGAAATTAAACAACCTGATTCACATAAATGCAGCAGTAGTATCTCATATTATTAATTTCATGCAAATGGCAAGAAACTATAACAGACAGCCTGAAAGGTCAAAGCAACCAATAGATAGGAATAAAGCCACGACATATGACATAAAATGCCGTGAACATATAATTAATCTGTTAATAGGTCCACTTCACCTACTAAGCTGCATATTTTACTTGTTCTTTTCTGTATTTAATTAACGCACTATGGATGTTCACTGTTTAAACCACTAGTGAAAACATTAAATAAGGAAACATGTAGACATACACGCATATTTTAATGTAAAGGTTTGAAAAGAATGGAACAATCACTTCCCAAAATTCAAAAAACAACACTGCAAAAAACTACCAAATATCAACTGTTATATTCCATGGTCAAGTTTTACACCTCTTCGAGTCTTCATCGTCAGTTTTCTTCTCAGTTGAAGGCTCCATCCGCTTGTTCTGAAGCAATGAAAACAAAATAATAAATGAATACGAAACAATTGAAAAGCAAGCAGGAGAAGTAAATACCTCAATAGAACTCGACAGGCCACCAAATTTAATTCAAGGAAATGGAGTTAGACTCCCACCACTCCAAAAGAAAGTTTTTTTTAAAAAGGAGGATAATAATACAACTGCTAATAATATATAAAAGCACTAATGCTTAGTCCCAAAATCTCATATCAGCTGTTGTACGTTAAAACCACATAAGCTGAGCTTTTCAATTATTAATTGATTATAGACGTCAGAGTACATGTTAAACTCTAAACATGGATATGCAGATGAGAAGAAAGAATAGATGTTTTCTCATGTTGTTTGGGTGTTCATATCAGAAAAGAGAGGAAAGAAACTTAAAAACAAATGATATATACCATTATACTTCTCTTAGTTATCTCTTTTCTTCAATCAATCTAAGGGTACATTGGTCATTACAATAAAATTCATCAAGCCACTTTCCTTACACCAAATCCTCACCCCACTTTTAGGAGGATTATAAAGTGGTCCAATGAAGGAGAGGAGCTCTCTCTTCCTCGCTTTCTTTAAAAAAAAAAAAGCTTAGTATTACTAGTAATGAAATTTGTGTCATGCCCCAAAACCAAGTTTCTTAACTTCCATGAACTTTCACAGTCTAATTACACATCCAAAACAACCGAATTCGCAAATAAACCAGACTTTCGATTGAAATGCTATACTACATATGACCATGATGATTTCATTATATTAGTATTTCTAGCTACTTAAACAAAAATTTAACATAAAGAGATGCTCCATCTAACATCAGAATTAGAAACTGATCGAGCTTCGTAGCCCTGGCGCGAATCTCAAGAAAGAGAGGTATAAGTAGGAAAAAAATTGTAATCAGAAAATAAAAAGAGAATTTTCCTGGAATCGTTTGTGAGTTTTGTGTGATTCTCGTGTGATCCAAGTGAGTGGCCAGCAAACTGTGTGAACATTACTTATCTTCCTGAAACATTTTCAACATATATTATTTAATGTTTGATTGCAGTTGAAAACTGTGGTCAGCTGTAAAACAGTTTGGGTCAACCATAAAACATGTTATTGTTTTTCATAAAAATGATTTTTTTTTTAAGACATTAAACATTTTCCATCCACAGTTTATCCCTTCAAACTTTCCTCCCTCCGATAAACACCCACGTCACGACACACCCAAGACCATCCCAGCTCTTGCTATATTGCTAACACTAACCTCCACGAAGATGTATTAAAACTTGTAAGAAATGTTATATATACTTTCTTTTTGACGTAACATTTAAAATTATATTTGAATTTTAAATAAAAATGTATTAAATTTTAATCTAATTGTAAATTTAAAAGTCATATAAAAAAAAACCGAAAATGTGAGTATAAGAGTGAAATCATGGATAGCATTGCTAAAAATTCCAAGCCCTTTACACACCTAACTGTTCACTCTCACGCAAGATGCATCTAGTAAACAGTATAACTTTGGCCTTAAAATAACACATGACAGGATATTTTTATTCGACTGTGAAATTTTGAGGTTAATCTTGGAATCAGATGTATTGCAGGCATGAAGTCAATTACAAATTGCTAGCCCAAGTTGAAGCCCGAGAACGTCTTAGGCCCAAGGCCTCCAAGACCACGCCTCGAATCCGAGGCGTCTCCGAGACTAGGGACTCAAATTTGAGACCTTCTCCGAAAACTAAGGACTCGAATTCGAGACCTCCGAGACCCACGTGTCCTAGGCTCTCGAATTCGAGGCCCTTGCATCCGAGACCCGAGAACTTAGGGATCGGAAATTTGAATCCATTCGAGATTGCGATGCGATCTTATCCATCAATTCAAATGTCGAGTACCTGGAAACATGGGATCAGATATTCAAAATTCAAAGACTAACAACCAAATCCTATCTTGATCTCCGAAGATCAAGGGACGGATAACTGCTCAGATCTCTCGATAACAAATTGCCTCGCAGCAAATCAGGGAAGAGTCAGTAATTGGTAGGGCCGGCAATTTTGACACGACCCGTGAACCCGACACAAACACGACACGAAATTAGCGGGTTTGGGTTTATTCTTAACGGGTTTAGGTCCGTTTATCTTACTTAAACGGGTCGTGTCGTGGGTCACCCGCGGGTGACCCGCTAGACCCGTTTAAGTTTTTTTTTTTTTTCACCTAAAGAAAAAAATTAAAAAAAGAAAAAACACTTAAACCTAATCTCACGATTCTCACTTCTAAGGGTATTAAAAATAGCTTATTTAGATATCACACGTATGTTGTTACTTCAGTTCAAAGGGTATTAAAAAATATATAGCACATTCATTCTTATTTTGTTTTGTTTATTAAGTGTTTGTTTTGTGCTAGCCAATTAGGCTTATTAAATGTTTGTTTTGTTTTGTAAATTGTAAATTGTAATGATGTAATTTGATTTGGTGCTAGGCAACTAGGAGTTTAATTTTAAGAGATGAATTGCTAAAATTATTATTTCATTTATAAAAAAAATTTTGCATTTTAAGCTAAACGGGTCGTGTTGACCGTTAGACACGACCTGTAACCCATCAAACCCGTTTAGTTTAAACGGGTTCGCAGGTCGTGTTGGGTGACCCGTGAAATTTCACGGGTTGTGTCGTGTCTGGAGCCCGACCCGTTTAGTTAAACGAGTCGCGTCTAGGTTTAGGCTAAACGGGTCACGGGTCAACCGGGTCATAAATGGGTCATGCCGGATGACCCGTTTTGCCAGCCCCGGTAATTGGTTAGGGGACTACCATTCCATGTCTATATAACACAAATCTCTGCCACACATTAGGGGTAATCTTTCTTGCCTTCTTCACACATTATTGCTTTCTCTTCCTCTCCATACAACAAACATTGACTTAGGTATCGGAGTGACCCCGCCGGCTCACCTCCGGTCTCTCTTCGACCCTATTGTCTCCTTTCTTGTGTAGGCATTCACGTTCAGGCAGTCAACCCAAGAGTACGATAAGCGTGCCATGTCACCAATCGGAAACTGTGCATCAACACAAATTATCACGAGCTTGATGCCTTGGGCTTGCCCAGATGGATGCCCTATATATATATATATATATATATATATATATATATATATATATCGATGCTCTCATATGCCTTCAACCACATTCATCTCAAATCACTGTCCTTTGGGAAATTTAGTTCACATATGGATGTTAATTAGTTTCACCATATATTTACAACCTTTGGGCCATGTATCCAAATACATGTTAGCCTTGCACATAGGTCTACTTCAGTAAAGGTGTTTTGTGGGGGTTGAGCCATCCCTGTACACCTCGATGGAGGTGAGCAGGAATGGAATCACCCTCATCACTACCTTTGTTATGTGGTGGTGAAGCTCTTCATATTCGTCATTCTCTCAGGTGAGCGAGGTTAAAGCCACCCTCGATCGCCATCTTTTTGGGAGAACGGAGTCACCCTCCATCGTCTCCTTTTATGTTTAAATACTAAAATTAATATAAATTTGGAAGAAATATTTATTAAAAACTTAACAGTGATCATAATTTTGTCTGGAAATCCCTAGCATGTTCCATGGTGGTGCATTTGAGGATAAAGATGAGAAGGAGAGAAGATACTCCTTAGAAATGATGAGTAGCCATTGAGCTCAATAGATATAATGTCCCAAAGACCATAGATGAGTATTAATTAATAGATAATTACAGGTCTATAGAGGTCTCCATATTGATACCTAACCAATGTTGAATAATGTTGATGCCAGCAAAGTGATTGGCCCTTGGCATCTGTCAACGAAGGTGAAGAAAAGTTTTCAAGGCCCACATCATGCCTTAAATAATGCAGTGTTTGAACTAACAAAAGGAAATGAAATCCAAGTCAATGCACGTGATGATGGGAAATGGAAGACTAGTTATATATAACATGCCGGCCTTTTGGTTGTTTTCCAAGTTCATGCTTTCATTGCTTTGTCTTTTGATTATGTTGAAATATATATAAAGTATAAAATATGAAAATATGAAAGAAAAAGAAAGCGGGAGCGGAAAGAGATGTATGGACTACATCTTATATATTCATTATCTTAAACAATATTACATAACTCTCTTTTATAGAGTGACAATGAATAGTGATCAAGAAACTTAAAGTAAATTCTAAACTAAATAAGGTAATATAATATAATAATATCAAGTATTCTAACAGATTCAACCTTATCGTCGCTCAGGGGTTAAAAAAGGAAAAAAAATCTCGGACTTATCGTCTTTTGCTTGAATTTTAAACTAACCAAATTATATATATTGCTCGCGTGCGTGCAAGAGCACGCACCGGAGACAATCTAAAGAAAAGGACGTGTGCGCCCAAGCATGCTCTAGTCAGCTTACCTGCGAAGTGTGAGATACTGCCATTAATTTGGTCAAATACAAGTACTATAGTTTTTTTTTTTTGGGGGGGTGACCAATTCCACGTCGAGAGAACCTGCAACTATTAAGAAGATTGGCTTAAAAGTCTGTTGGGTTAGTTAATGGAGATACTTTCAAGTAAAGAACTTGTGAAAAATCCTCATTCCCAAAGCAGCATAAAATTGTGTATTTTTGTAAACGGCAAGCAGTCATGAAAAGAAATTTCCGGCTATAGCCAGATGCGTGCGGGAAGGGAGAGTTGCCTAACAACCTAATTAATTGCTCTAATGCTCTGTGCCTTTAAAATAATCACGACTTAGAGCATGTTTATAATTGCGTTATATAATTTAGAAAGTATTTAAAAAATTGTGTCAAATAAACTTTGATATGTTTAATAAAGAATTCTAAAAGTATTTATTTATTTTTACTCTAAAATTAGCCAAATATATATATATATATATATATTTTTTACTTTTTGAACTCTTAAAAGTGCTTTAAAATTTTTATTAAATGGGTTTTTTTTTTTCTTTTAAAAAACTTTTTAAGTGTTAAACACAATTTTAACCCCCTTTGGGCCTTTACTAAAAGTGAAGCAAATAGCTAAAAAAAAAAAAAAAACTGAATTAAATAATTATTTGTGACCTAAATTGATTGCTGTTTAGTAATAGTCAATTTGTATAAACCGTGTATCGAACTACAACTCTTAGAAAATCTAAGAGCCACACTTACTTAATTATCCAATCCTTAGTTCAAATTGCTGGGGAAATAATAATAATAATAATAATAATCCTTAGTTAAAGTCAAGAGCAGTTCAATTGGCAAACGCTATTTCTTTACATGGATTGTTTGGGCTATTCAGTGGGCTATTCATTGGCCAATACGAAAATGTAAATTTCCTATATATTAGCAAAATAAATTATTTTAGGGGTTAACTCCATATACTCCCCCTCAAAATATCATATTTTTGTACAGTTTCTCACAATATTTCAATTTTTACAATGTTTTAAAATGACAACAATACTATTCATAAGATTTAAAAATAAATAAAAAATTACTTGCTTCGAAATGTTTTGTCCATCACTCCTTTCAAATTTTAGTTCTTCCCTGAGCATCATGATTCTTTTTACTTAAATGTAACCAAACGGCTGAAAATCTTACAAGATTATCCAAACCACACGCCACGTAATAGCTTAGAATTCTAAAAATTACACCAATCAAACCCTACATAATAGTTTATGAAGATATACTAGGGGTTGTGAGTACTAGCACGCTTCTCCCCATAAAATTTTGAGCATGTGGAAAGGGTGACAGCCTAAATTATTTAATAATCTTTGCATTGATATATACGAATTTGCTCCCAAAAAAAATTAATAAAAAATCCCTATGACTCGTGGGGTACGTGTTACCAAGTCCAAAAAATGATAGGTACTTTGGGCCTTGAAATCGAAAGTCCAATTACTCCGGAGTCCCATTATTTATGCTGCCCCTCTCCTATGCGACACTTCAAGGGTCAATCTTATCTAATGGGCGCTTGAAGAGGTAAGGGCCTATGTGATGACACGTTACCTAATGGATGATCCTACGTGTGAATCATAGACCACATAAGCATATATAGCAAGGGGGTAAAGTAGCTAGTAGAGCAGCAATACTAAGCACTTGATTAGAAGAGATGTGATTCAGCTATAATATAGGCTTAATAAATATCTAATTTTTCTTTTATTTTAAACTCAATTTATAGTTTAATGGCCTCTCTCTCCTCCATTGGTAGTTTTTTTTTTTAAGTTGACACTTAAGAAAAAAGTTAAGTCTTAGTTTGGTTTAAGTTATAACTTTATCATTTTCCTGATTAGAATTAAGAGAGGGTCTAAAAACGTTTTTAATACCAAAAAAATTCTTTTGAAGAAAAAAATATTCGTTTAGTAAAAAAAAATTAAAAACATTTTTAAGGGTAAAAAAAACCTAAAAATAACCAAAAAAAAAAAAATTTTAGCAAAATTCAAAAACTTAAAAATACAGTTTTTTCTCAAAAGTTTTTTCAAACACAATCTTAAACTACCCTTTCTTTCTATGTACTGCTCATTTAATATTTAAAAACAAAACAAAACAAAAACAAAAACAAAACTACCAAACCAAAGATTGCAAGAAAACACTTTTTGCGGTGCAAGGAAATAATTATAAATAATACCTTTCTGAAAAAGGACCTTTTATATATAAAAATACAAAATTAGTCCATGTGGTTTACTTGATTTACAATTTACTTCCTGTGGTATCAAAACGAATTCAAAAGTCCCTGTGGTATGTAAAAAAAACAATTTAGTCCCTACAGTTAAATTCCATCTATTGACTTAACGGATTTCGTTAGCATGCCATGTCACATCCAATTAAATTATGACATGTGTCATGTTTTATTTATGACTTTTAAAAATTACACTTGGATTTTCCATGTCATATTATTATGCCAACTAATTTTTTTTTTTTTACATTAAACACATTAGGTAAAATATTTTAAAACCCTAATTCTACCAAATTGTTGATCTAAAAACCTAATTCAAAAGAAAACAAATTATTATTCTCTTCTTCTTCGTCTCTTTTTCTCTGTCTTCTTCTTCTTCGTCTTTTTTTCTTCTCCTTCTCCTTTTCTTTTCTCCATTTTTTTCTTGTCATGGTTTTTCTCCATCTCTTCTTCTCCGTTTTTTCTTGTCATGGGTTTTTTTTTTTTCTTTGTCTCTTCCTATCTTCGCTCTTTTCCTATGTTGAAATTCCTCTTTTCTTGGCAACGCTTCAAGAGGGCAATCTGAGACAGAACAAAAAAATCTTTGCACATCCCTAATAAGATATAGAAAAGACAAAGCTAATTGAATAAATCAAAATAGAAAATTGAAGTTTTGTTGGTTTTTTATGTCAATGTATATACTTTTGTGTTATAGAAGAAGAAGAAGAAGAAGAAAAGGGAGAAAAGAAAAGGAGAAAAGAAGAAGAAGAAAGAAAGAAAGAAAAAAAAAAAAAAGAAGAAGAAGAAGACAAAGAAAAGAAACGAAGATGAAGAGGTGGAAAGAAGAAGAATAATTTGTTTTCTTTTGAATTAGGTTTTCAGATCAATAATTTGATAGAATTAGGGTTTTTAAAACATTTTACCTAATGTGTTTAACGGAAAAAAAAAAAAAAAAAAAAATTTGAGGTGAGAATATTATAATAATATGATGGAAAATCCAAGCATGATTTTTAAAAGTCATAAATAAAATATGATACGTGTCATAATTTAATTAGATATGACAAGTCAATGGATAATTTAACTAAAACTAAATTGTTTTTTTTGCATACCACAATGACTTTGAGTTCATTTTGATACCACAGGAGAAATTGTAAATTAAGTAAACCACATGGACTAATTTTGTATTTTTTCCCAAAAATTAATTAAATAATATTTATTTGTTCTCTTTAAAATTTGTTATTTTCGTCTTATATAAGATGTAAAACTACTAATTTAATATTTTTTTTAGTTTATACACGCAATTGGTCCACACGCATTGAAATGAATAACCAAAACATAAAACTATCATAGAGAGAGAAAAAAATAATACATAAGACAAAATTCACATAAATGGAAATTCTTTGCAATTGCTTGCTCGTATGGCCCTAAATAGGATCCTGTTTGGACAAGTAAGTCCTCTCAAAGGTTGTCTATAATTTTTGTGAATTTTGTAAAAAAAAATGATAAAATTTATTATTTTAAGAACTTTCACAACTCAAAACAAAGATTAATCAATTAAATTTACAAAAATAAATAGTTAGAAAATAATTGTATAACATACCTCTATTCACATAGAGAGTGTAAACAATTTGATATGATAAACATCTCTTCCAACAATTATATTAGCCAAATTGTTGGCACTCCGAATATCAAATCCATATCCTATACTATACACAATTACACACAAAAGAGTGGATAGGAATGGAAAAGATATTCCCAACCTTTTTCTTAAATAATTAGAAAAAAAATATTAATGTAAAATAGTGGATAGAGTATTCCTCCATTGGAAAATTTGTTCTCAAATTCAGTTTATAAAAATGACATATATGATATGAATATGTGATATGCACATGTATTTTTTTAATAATAGGAACAAAATTGAAATACAGTTTTTATCTAAACTAGGTTTGATGAATTTTCTCAAACTTAGTTTATAAAAATAACATATCTCTTTTTTAATAACATGTGAAATTCACATAAATTTTTAATAAAATTTATTTTAACTTTATTTGAACACATATTATTATTTTTATAAACAGAGTTGGGTAAAATTTTAAACTTAATTTGAAGGAAAAAACTCTTGCCTAAAAGAGTATGTCTTTTTTTTTTAAAGAAAAAGATAAGATAAGAGTCCCAATCAAAGATGCTCGACCTCATGAAGCAAAAGGACGTGTCAAAATCAGAGTGGCCAAAAACTCTAAAAAGTTATAATCAAGATAAAAGTTCTTTGACTTTTATGAATTTAAAGCACCGGTGTTCCTGACCCGTATGCTGTCCTTGACAACACAAAACGAGTTCAGACACTTCACTACACGACAAACAGCAAACAGTTCAACCAGTTGGGTGACCTCCGACAACGTGCCTAAGAACCATGGCCTCGACAACTGGAGGGTAAATCCCTGGTCGTAGATTAGAAACTTGGTCAAGAAGTCACCGCCAACCCTTTGTTAAGCCCTCTGATTAACCCGATTAATCTAGATTAGTAGCTACACAATTAGAAACCATTTCTTTCAAAAAAAAAAAAAAAAAACCATTTCTTTATTTTAATCATTTTTCTATTGTCTGAAAAGTTGGATAGAAGAGCACAGACCCCCCCAGACTTTAGCAAAATCTCTCTTTCTCTCTCTTCTCTCAAACTTAGAAGACAAGATCTCTCTCCTTTTCCACTTCTCTCTCCTTAGCCGCCTTTTAAAACAGACCCATCTGATTCTTGCCCTGTTTTGCTCAATTATCGGATTGTTTATAGCTTGATCCGAAAAGTTGAAAGCCCAGAAAAATATTCCCGGAAACGTTTCCACTTTGTTCATTTAGTCCCTAAAGTAGAATCATTTTATTCATTTCTGACCGTTGGATCACAAGAGTTCATTTACCGGGGATCAATTTTCCGGTTGTTTATGGGTTCTCTGTGTTTCATATCATTTCTTCCGAGCTGAGAGAAAAGCTTTTGTTTTCAGTCTTTGGGTTTAATCATTGAGGTTCCTTTGGATACTGTGAATTTTGGTCAGATACCCCGTCAGAGCCGGTAGGTGAGTAAAGAGAGAGAGAGAGGAAAAAAAAAAAGAGTGATTGACTGGTAGATAAGAAAGCGAGCAGTGATGGAAACCCTAAACATTGTCTCAAAAGCTTCTTTGAAATTCTGAGATAAATGTCCTAAGATTTTTTTCGTTTTGTCCAGCAGATTAGGTCCAAAGAAAACCCTAGCAGAAGATTTTCAGTATCCATGCCGGTCGACTTGGATAATTCCTCTACGGCTTCGGGGGAAGCCAGCGTCTCTTCCTCTGGCAATCAGAGTCAACCTCCCAAGTCCACGGCTAAGAAAAAGCGAAACCTTCCTGGAATGCCCGGTACCAATCAGTTGACACCCATATGATTTTTCTCAAATTATAATTATTAAATTCATTTATTTTGTGATAATTTGTTTGTGGGTTTCGACAGATCCAGATGCGGAGGTGATTGCTCTGTCTCCGAAGACCCTGATGGCCACGAACCGATTCGTGTGCGAAATTTGCAACAAAGGGTTTCAGAGGGATCAGAATCTGCAGCTCCATCGGCGGGGTCACAATCTTCCGTGGAAGCTTCGGCAGAGGTCGAGCAAGGAGGTGAAGAAGAGGGTCTACGTGTGTCCGGAGGCGTCGTGCGTGCACCACGACCCTTCGCGAGCTCTGGGTGATCTCACGGGGATAAAGAAGCATTTCTGTAGGAAACACGGGGAGAAGAAGTGGAAATGCGATAAGTGCTCCAAGAAGTACGCGGTACAGTCCGATTGGAAAGCCCATTCAAAGATTTGCGGCACTAGGGAGTACAAATGTGACTGTGGGACTTTGTTTTCGAGGTTTTTATTCTATTTTTCTTCTTTTGCTTTTAGTGTTTGATTTCGTTTGAAACGTTAATGCAATTGTTGGGTTTATATGGGTTTGTTAAAACTTGTTTTGTTTTATGATTCTTTGAAGGAGGGATAGCTTCATCACGCACCGGGCGTTCTGCGATGCGTTGGCAGAGGAGAGCGCCAGAGCTCAGACTCAGGTGGCCGTGGTGAATCCAAATTCGGAGTCAGACCCGAATACTCTGGCGGTTGAGACATCTTCACCAGTACCAGCGCCACCTCCAGCTCAAGCTCAAGCTCAAGCACAAGGACAAACTCAAGCTCAAGCTCCACCTGCTCCCCCCCAGTCAACCGGTGTACTATCCTCGGTTTTGCGGAACAAGAGTCCAGGTAAATATGATCCAAATTTGGAGAATTTTCAAACTTTTCTGTTGGGTTTTGTCGGATGCGTGTTTTGTCTTAATAAACAGAAGATCTTTGTTGTCTCTCTCTCTCTCTTGAGATCTTGGAGTTTAGTAATTTTTGTCTGTTACTGGTCGTTGCTGTCATCTTGATTCGCATCACAGTAGAGTAACCGATCTTGAGATTGGGGAACTGATAAAAATGCTAAATAAAAACAACAAGCTTATTAGTGGGATTTCCTCCGAACTATTGAGATTCAATTTGTGCAATCTTTGATAAAGAAACCCAAGTGATTCAAAAGCTAAAAGGGGGAGAGAAGTGGGTTTAGAGAAAGGAAACCATTATTGATACTCCTTTTCCTTCTAAAGTTCTTCATAAAGAAAAGCTTAACTTTTCATGTCTGTGTCTGTTTTTAATTAACCGCTTTTGTGTTCTCTTTTCTCTTTTGGCTTTTGATGTAGAGTTACCGGAAAATCCCCCACAAATAGTGAAAGAAGCACCGGCTACGACTGGCCTAAATGGGAGCTGTGCCAGCACCACCAGCTCAAGCAGCAACGGCAGTGCAAGCTGTAGTGTATTTGCAAGCCTATTTGCTTCCTCAACAGCATCAGCAAGCTTGCAAACTGCTCAAACTCCTGCATTTACTGATCTAATCCGTGCTATGGGGCGCCCTGATCCCCCAACAGACCTTTCACGGCCTTCCTCTACAGAACCCATATCTCTCTGCCTCTCCACCAATCATGGGTCATCAATTTTCGGGACTGCAGGGCAAGAGCGTCGGCAGTATGCACCGTCACCACAACCAGCCATGTCTGCTACTGCACTACTACAGAAAGCTGCTCAAATGGGTGCTGCAGCAACAAATGCATCATTGCTTCGAGGGTTTGGCATAGTTTCATCTTCATCTTCATCCGGGCAGCAAGATGGCTTGCATTGGAGTCAGCGGCAAGTCGAACCCGAGAATGCCTCGGTTCCTGCAGGACTTGGGCTTGGGCATTGTGATGGGGGCTCAGGATTGAAAGAATTAATGATGGGAACTCCTTCTATGTTTGGTCCAAAGCAAACCACCCTTGATTTTCTGGGATTAGGAATGGCTGCTGGTGGCAGCCCCAGTAATGGCCTATCTGCTTTAATCACATCTATCGGCGGCTCGATGTGGCTGCTGCAGCTGCTGCGGCATCCTTTGGGGGTGGAGAATTCTCTGCTAAAGACATGGGAAGGGGCACATGACACATTTGAAAGAAAAAAGTAAAAGTATTCCCTGCTACAGGGGTCTCCCATCTTTTCTTGTACAATTGAAGTTGCAGGGGAACGATGATAAGCTATAATTTTATATAAAACTAGTGCCCTTTGGAGGTAAGCATTAGGCAACAGGCAGTCGGGTCTTTTTTTATTGTTATGCTGCCTTTGATGACCAGGGTAACGAGGACCTTGTCGATATGGTGTAGATCCGTAGGGAGCTAAAAAAAGCCTTGGGGACCATTTCTTTCCTCCAATGTGTAATGGCCAATGGGGTCGTATGTTTTTCCGCAGAATACTTTTACTGAATGTGTAAAAAGGTTGCTCAAGCTAAAACGAAAAACATCAGCAACATCTCTCTCTCTAAATCAGTATGTATACCAAGGTTATTATTGTTTTAGTTTTATCAAGCTACTGCTAGAGCTTTGAAAATACCGGCCGTAGTTCTGTAGATCGGACTTTGGGTTGATTTGTATATGATGGGTCGGGTCTAAGTTTTGGCTCGTGGACTTGCTATAATTTGTAAATATAAATATCATCTTTAATTTTTTTTTTTAACATGTTCATAAAAGAGATAGGAGGAAGATTCGATATAGTGATCTTCGCTTTATTAAGTGTAGTTCTAGTTGAATGAACTACCTCTTTGAGACTCATCCTTAAATTTGATTTTACTCCCGCAAATTGTATTTATGACAAATCAAATGCTCTCTATTTTTTATTTATTATTATTTTTTTAATATAATCAGTGTTTTGTGAAGTAAGTTGAATATCTTATATGTAGCATAAAAATTAAAAAGTTATTTTTAATGTAAATTTAATAAGGTGAGGGATAAATGATGTCATTTCATTATCGTTAATTAGGTACATCTCATATGACTTAATCCATTAAGATTTTTTCAAAAAAAAAAAAAATCCATTAAGATTTAATAAAAAATTATAATAGAAGGTTTGATTTGTAATAAATCAAATGTGAAGGGGTTAAAAGTTAAATTCTCAAATTAAAAGTGTGGGACTAAAGTGGCATCCATATGATAAATTGAATCCAAGTTAATGGAAAAGGAAAAATTTCACATCATTGAATAAAATAAAGACAAACATCTCAATCATCAATTACAATGTCACTCTTACTTATTCCTTAAATTAAAACGTTCATATTTTTATATTTTAATATTTATCAATGAGATACGTCGAGGCTTACAATTTTAAAAATTCATGATTTTTTTTTTCTTTCATTCATTGCATATCACATATAATAAATATTGATGTAATTTAAATTAAAAATAATAGTTGGAATATAAGAAACTTTTAGATAAAACTTTCTATTTGAGAACTTTAGAGCATCTTAGCCGATTATTTATATAATATAGTTTAATGGTTGGGTTATAGAGGCTTGTGAGTTGTGAGTGGAGATCAAGAAATGTTATTTGGTTGGCAGGTTGGCTCTTGGTGGACAGCTAATAAATTATTGGAAATAATATGGTGGCTGTCTCAACTCTCAGGGCCTCATTTGTCTTGTATTTGGTTGTAGTTATTCATGGTATCATACCAATCTATGAATCTTCACACTTCAATGCCTAATTGGCTGTATGGTGATTTGACAGTTGTCTATTTATTTATATGTGTTCGACTTTATCTACTATTCAAATTTACATCCATGTGCAAGTTCTCTGTTTTCTAATTAAAAAAAGAAAAATTGTCAACTGAGGTCACCTATTAAAAACACGAGGTTGAGGTTGGAGTTGAGTGTAAGCTTTTATTTATTTATTTATTTTTAGTGGATGCTTGCAACTTGCGTCTCCCTATCTAAGATAGTTTAGAATTTTCCGTCTGAATTTCAGGAAATTTGAACAGGAAACAAGTGAGGGAAATCTTGGGTCTCAAAATCTTTAAACAATTTGGAATGCAGGGTTCACCTGTCTGAACACCTCTAGACCGAAAATTTTTTCTCTAATTCACGCTTAAATTCCCTAAACTTATGTCTAGAGTCATAATGGACATTCGTCACATTTTCTTACATCTTTCACGTAAAGACAATTTGATAAAAAATAATAATAATAATATTTTTTAATGTAATATAGAAGTGAAAGTAATTTTAGGTATTTTAAACATGTATTATTTTTATTTTTTTACTTTCAAATATGTTGGGGCAAGATTTTGAGAAGGTCACCACTTTTAAAATTTGAAAAAAAAAAAAAAACTGTCATAAAACTTTTAGTCTACGCCCCTCTTTGTATACAAATATTATAAATGAAAAAAACCATTTGATATACGTTGCGACAACTAATATAAATTGAGTGTGATTATTGAGTATGAACAATGGACAAGGATCTTTTATATTTCATTTGAAAATAATAGTATCTATTGTCAAAATTTAAAATTAATGTATTCAACAGCTATTTATCACATTATTTAAGTTTCCTAAAGTACGCTAAGTTTATTTTAATTTTAAATAAATATATATTATTGATTTTAATTAAAATATAGTGTAGACTAAAGAACATAGCTCAACATCTAAATAAAAGTAGTATGAGCCGTCTTTACTTTTGTCCTTTTTCCGGTTCAAGAATCTTCAGAGTTTTAATTCGACTCCCACGTAGTTTGTCTTTTCTCCTGTTTTGTTTATGCCTTTCCAAACAATGTGGATCGTAATTTACAATAATTTGTGAATTAGGACCAAACATCAAACATGCATGATTATATATATATAATATATAATATAACATAAAGATAGCAGCACAATTAGCCCATGAATTCATCAAACAATTTTTAAAAATTTACCCATAATATCGACAGCAGTATAATACACTTTAAAGATTTCAGCTCCCCACTGAACTAGGAATCTAGTTTTAGGAGGCCAGCTAGCATTCAAATTTTTTGGGGCAAAGTTAAAACAAAAACTTAAAAATATATATTTTTGATAAATTTAAAAGGCTAAACATTTAAAAAAAAAAAATTGTGGAGAGGGGCTAGATGCTCTCCGGGTTCTGTCGTTGCCTGTTGGCTCCAAGCAGTGGCTAGTATACTAAAAACACCACATAATTATGTTTAAATATGGACACAAATTTCCTTTAACTTATAGTGTTAAGTGTTATTCAACATGGTTGAATTTCTCAAAAATCTTAAGTTAATAGAATGGTAATAATGACTGTTAAGAATATTAAAGAAAATATGTTAAATATAACACTTGACTATTATTTGAGTAGGTTAGAAGAAATTTCCTTTAAATTGGGTTTGATGAAATTTCTATCTTGTAAGTATTCACCCCTCAGCACGCCAGATAAAGTTTTTTCAACAAATTGCTTAAGAGATTTTTTTTTTTTACTTTTATTTTTTATTTTCAGTTTAGTTTATTAAATTTATATGCATTCAAAATGCATGTTAGAAATTTGTGATTTTTTTCACATGCATTTTATTAGGATCGGCCCAAGAAATTTCGAAGCCCAAGGCGTAAGACATTTTCTTATATTTTAAAAATTAACTACATAATATTTATTTAAATGTTTATATAATATTTTTTTATATTAAAAAAATAATTATTTTCATTTTACTAACAAGTTTACTTTGGTTTTATTGTTGTAGAGTCAGCCAAAATGCAAAACTGTCGCAAAGAGAAAATACATGGGGCACAAACTATGAAGTGTTGATACTCCAACACAGGGAAAGACAAAATAAACTCACAATTTTCATTTCCTATTATTTACAACCTAATTTTTCTGTGCTCTATAAACTCTAGAGCTTCTGGTGTATTAGTTATGTACCTAACATTTGGTATTAAAGAGTACTGATTTAATGGCCTAAAAAAATTCTCAAAGTGATTAGGCAAGAATTAGAGCGTGGGTTCGAATCTTAACAAAAAAGAATCTCCTCATATACCTAATTAGCATTAGTCACATTGGTTCCATTAATATCTTGGTGGGGCTAAGTTAAGTTAAGGCTCAATCAAACTTAAAGGAGCACCTGCGACAGTTCTGACTGTTTAAGTCTCTTATGCGCGGTTCCCAACATATAAGTGTTATTATGGTGACGTCCGACTAAAATAGCTACAATTTAGTTTTCCGACCTACCCTTTTTGAATTTAAAAAAAAAAAACATTTGGTATTAAAGGCGAGATTCCAAGTTGAAACATTAACTCTACAATTTATCTCATGTGTACGCTGGTTTCATGGTCCCGGGTTTCTGGTAGACTGGTACGATCATTCATGGCATGGCTTTCCATCTGAGCAACTTTTCAAGGAGCACGTGCTTGTACTTGGTGTAGACTGTAGAGGCCGCTGCTTTTAATTTATAAATCACGTACAATTACTATCACTGTATTTATATGCAAAAAAATTTAAGCTGCTATCGTCTAAACTGGGGTCCTCTTCATCTCTCTCTCTCTCTCTCTTGTGCCTGCTAAACCAATTCTATTGCACAATAAGACTCCCATTATTATTATTATTATGTTTTTTTTGTTGGTGTTGTTTGGTCTTGAAAAGCCTGCTATAACCAGGGGAGGACATACGAATGATGCCATGATGACAATGGCTCGGCCCAATATACCAAGTGCAATGTAGGCCCCAAAATGTAAAGAAAGCCCAATATCTTATGTATCTTTTGCATTCTACTCCAAACCCAATATCCGCTTTGGGTCAACTCCAGGCTCTTTTAGGAAAGGGGCCGCTTGAAAATATACAAAAAAGAAAAAGAAAACAAAACAAAACAATGCTTAGGTTGTTGTGGACCTTACGCAGAAGAGGAAGAGAGCGGAAGCTCCGAGGATGATATCGAATCGGAGCTTCGCTTCCGTCTGACTCTCTGAGGTATCTCGTAGGGAGGGCTCAAGCGTCGTACTCCGTTAGGAACAGGTGCGGCGTCCTCAATGCTCTCAGCTATTTTATATTCGTTGCTTGTTCCAAACTCCAATCTCTTTTTTATCAGTTTGATTGTCCATTTTATGTCTGAGGAATCTGAATTGTTAAGGACATTATTAGAAAGATTTAGAAATGGATTCCTTTGTTTGTATGGAAATATATTTCCAATATAAACATTGTAGATTTTTTTTGGGGTTTAATTTATGTTCGGAGAAAGAAAATCAATTTCCCAGATTTTTCTTTTGGTTACTAGATTTTCTCAAAGCCCGTGGATTTCTTTTTCTGGTCTAATAATTTTATGGAATTGGTCATCTTAGTTATTGCTTGTTATTTATGCACATGTTGACATGTTGTTGGAGCTACCAGTGGGAATTTCAACCACCTCTGCCTGTGTGTGTGTTTCTGCATCTGTTTAGCAGTTCACACGTTGTAATATATCCCAATTTGTCTTCTCGTATTAGGTTTCAAAGTTGTACGTTTCACTTGAGAAGGCTTAGCTGGAATCAATCATAGGTTAATTGGTGGGTATAGATGTATTGGGAGTAATGACATTTTATGTTCTATATGATATCCAAGGTTGGATACTCTCCAAGAGAGTAATTGATTCAAGGGCGTTCGATATACAGGGGATAAGATGCCATCCGGCATTCTCTCGAAGCTGAACACTACTATCTATTCTGGTTTCCCACGAGCAACAGTTCATCAACGAGTTGTGTGGCGAAGTTCGATAAATTTGCTCCTTGGGCCAAGGAATTTGTTGTTTGGGAATTCAGTGCTGTCCCGGTCCTTGCCATATTCAACTTCTTTGATATCAAACAACTCTGGGTATTCTCTTGGCTGTGAGAGTAAGAGAAAATCTATGGCTGCTTCTACTTCCAAAGCATTATTGGGAGATGTTTATGTCGATGACTTAATCACGAGTTGTGGAAATGCATTGGACTTCACAAAACCTACTGGTGTTTTTTATAATGACAGAAGCCGTAACAGATGCTGGAAAGCTGGCTTGAGTTTGAGAAGGCAAGAACAGCCCAACAGTCATCTGATCTGTGGGTTTTTTAATTTTGATGGATTGCGGCGGAGTTGTAATCCCAATTCACTTGATAAATCATGGCTGAAGAATTTCCATAGTTCAACTTTTGTGTGCCATGCTACTACTGGGGCTGCTCCCGATGTTTCATTTAACAGCAATTCTCATGATGAACAGCCTGCAGATTCCACCATTTTGTCTGGCCAGTGTGTGCTCTAATATTCTTCGTTTTTTTTTTCTTGTCATTTTAATTAATTAATCTTAGAATCTCCATTGTGTCTTTCATGTCCCCCTCCCCTTGGGACAAAAAACTTACTTATAAAAAAAAAGGGTTTCTGTAGTACTAGATCAAAGTTTGCTTATGAATTTGGGTTCATTGTTTAATTTGTTTCTATACTTGTGTATCTTGTTTGGTGTTCAGAACTATTTTGGGTGAAAGAACCCTGAAGCTAATTTCAGGATCATGTTACCTGCCACATCCTGACAAGGAAGAGACAGGTGGAGAGGATGCTCATTTTATTTGTGAAGATGAACAAGCAATTGGTGTTGCGGATGGTGTAGGTGGCTGGGCAGATGTTGGTGTTGATTCAGGACAATTTTCCCGCGAACTCATGTCTTATACAGTGACTGCAATTCAAGAGGAGCCCAAGGGTTCCATTGACCCAGCCAGGGTGTTGGAGAAGGCCCACTCAAGCACAAAGGCCAAGGGTTCCTCAACAGCCTGCATCATTGCTCTCACAGACAAGGTTTGTTGTCTTTCATTTTCAAAAGCCCCTTGTGCCTTCCCTTTTTATTAAATTTTATTAGTTATGGAACTAGGACTCTATTACATTAAACAGCGATGTTAGGGGTAATGTGCTTTAGATGATAGAAAAGAAAACTTCTATCTGGACTTTGTCTGATATCACGGATATGTCTATTTGCTTTCAAGTTGTACACACCCATACACGCACTTAATTTTCTCTCCAACTCATGGCCAACCTTATCTTGATCTCTACAAGAACACATTTATGAACTTCATAAGGTGACTTAGCAGTTTTGGTGAAGCAGAAGCTGTTCTTTAATATTGCTGCTCTCTCTGGATTAGCAGATTTGATTCCTGGTTTTCTGAAGGGTTAGTCCTGCTAAGTCTTCAGCAAAGTGAAATTTCTACAGTGTTTTCTTTATCTACAGTGGTTAATTTTCTTAATTTCTACATCTGGGGTTATTGCACACTTGCAACTGCTATGTGTTTTCTTTTGTGTAAATTGCAAGCCTCTTAAGGCAAAAAGCTTGCTGATTTGCAACTTTTAACAGTACAAAATCACTGTAAATGAATTCAGCATACTAGAGAATCGAACTTATGTTGAAGACTGCAGGCATTAGCACAATTAAAACTTGGGTGGAATAGATGATGGAGGTTTCTGGTCACATAAAGTTTTAGTACACTCTGTCCTTCATGTTTGATTGTCTTTATGTCCACTATGAATAATTTGCTGTCTGGAGATTAAAAAGTTTACATATCTGGTGTTATATGGTTTCATCTGTTTGCTTGTGTCATCAGGGATTACATGCTATTAATCTAGGAGACAGTGGATTCATAGTGGTTAGAGATGGATGCACTGTCTTCCAATCTCCAGTGCAGCAGCACGGCTTTAATTTTACATATCAGCTGGAGAGTGGCGATGGGGGTGATCTACCTAGCTCTGGTCAGGTCAGTAAACGCTTTGATACCTTGCAATCATGTATAATGTGTAGAATATTAGAATCATATATCTTTCTTCTTATGTGGAAAAATAGTTTTGGCTTTACGTCTGTCTTGTATGTGGGCTGGATGTGAACTTTTTTCTTTTTTTTTTTTTTCTTTGTAAGTCAGTGGTGTGTTGTAATGAATTTGTAATATACATTTAGAATGACAACACAAACAATTGAACTTGTTTTGTATCTCCCTCATAGGGCTGCTGCCCATGGTCATTGTGGAATATATGCTGTGCCTCTCTCTCACACGCAGAGATTTTAAAATCTAGAAAAGTTTAAGTAAATAAATTGGCTCGTGGTGCCTGAGATTCTGCTTACTTTTAGGCTTGCATGATTCTGGAACCCTTGAGAGCTAAGATATTGTTAAGAGGTTTGCTAGGGGTTCTCCTCGTAGTGTTATCTTGGCGTTCTTCCAATCTTATGTAGAATATGATTTAAGAAAAAATAAAATTGTATTACCATTTTTTTGCTAACATATTAATTTTTATGAGTTAATAGTTAGGTTCTAATGTTTTAAAACTTGTTTTTGGATTCAAAATTAAAACCTAAGAATGAAAGGTTAACCCTTTAGAGATGGTATTACCCAAAATGGATTTAATCATCTTAAATTTGATGCTAATGCCTCAAATTTGGTGCTAATGCCTAAAAAAACCAGTGATGGAGGCCACTATAATTTTATTTTTTCTTAAATCATATTTTATGTAAGATTGGGAGAAACGCCAGGAGAACCTACGGGAAAATCCCGAGCATTTTCTATTGTTAAATGAACTTGGACTATTATATTGATGAGAAAATATTCTTTTCTTGAGCAAGATTAGAAAAGAGTGTCTTTAATATTTTCCCTCAGCCGTTTCATCAATTAAATCAACAGCTTATTATCAAGCATCACAGACTTGAGCATCTTTTTTGACATCGTATCCAGGTTTTTACAATTCCCGTGACCGCTGGAGATGTCATTATTGCTGGAACGGATGGGTTATTCGACAACTTGTATAATAACGAGGTGACTGCTGTTGTTGTTCATGCGGTTAGAGCTGGCTTGGAACCTCAAGTAACGGCTCAGAAGATAGCGGCTTTGGCACGCCAGCGAGCACAGGATAGGAATCGGCAGACTCCATTTTCTACTGCTGCTCAAGATGCTGGCTTCCGCTATTACGGGGGCAAGCTTGATGACATCACAGTTGTTGTGTCATATATAACTAGTCCTGCCGGTTTGTGAGTCTCTCGTCTCCGTTATAGCTATACCTACTTTGCTTGTATAGTTACATATGTTCAGTTAACGGTGGCGAACCTGGCGGTTGGGGCTGATAAGCCCGTATTTTGGTCATGAAACATCGTGGGAGTTGTATTTGATATTGGGCATCTCCCCTTTCAATTCTTGTTTTTAGTTTGAGATGCTCAGAATGTTTTACATATAACCGTATCCCCCTTGAATATCAAACCTGAGTATTAAGGAGATGCAATGCCCTCTTTCTTTTTTCCTTCTTAGTTCCTACATGTGATCAATTGTATGAATCTGTTATCAATTTTGAATGGCTCAATTAGTTTTCTTTTTTATTTTTTTTGATAAATAATTGGCCCCAAGGGAATGCCATAGCTCAATTAGTACGAGGACCAAATACACTAACGTTGTGGAGTAGAAAAACGAGGTATGCTTCTTGACATACTTCCTGTCACCTTTTTCAAATAAATAAGGTGAGAAAACCCCAAAGATCAAGAATCATTTCATGTAGCTGCATCCTCCCCGTAAGTTTGAATGTCTCTGTTCCATCGTCTTCTCTTGGGTAATCCATGGCGTTCTTCTGCTTGTATTGCTTTTGTATGGTAGAAACTAGTCTACCCAAAAGGGCATCTGCGTTTACCTATCACACCATTTATTCTCAATAAACCATGCAGGATTTCGTACCCATTTTTACCAAAGAGGGTGAGGCAGAAGTTAATTAACTTTTCAACCATTAGACTCATTAACATGGATCACAGAGCTTGTTATGCCAAAAAACCGTCAAAAGACAAAACATGGAATACACCGAAAGGCTTTTTTATTCACATGCGCATCATCCAAATTGATGAAAACTACCCAATACTACTGGGGAGATAGGCATAGGCATTAAATCCTCCAATCCTCAGAGCTCTTCTTCCCTCTTCGCTACTGCCTTCCTCCTCTTGCTCATTTCTCCTAGATTTCTCATCCTGCCCCTCTTGTTCCTCTCTCCACTCCTCTTCAGATTGTCTTCCAGCAGGTTCTTCTTCTCCCCACTCTCTTCTTTCTTCTTCTTCCTGTCTCCCCCTTTCTTCTTGTCTCCGGGCCTCTTCTTCCTCCTGCTTGGCTTCTTCTCGTCTCCTTTCTGCCTCTTCTTGCTTCCTTTCTTCTTCTTGTCTCCGGGCCTCTTCTTCCTCCCACTCGGCTTCTTCTCGTCTCCTTTCTGCCTCCTCTTCTTGCCTCCTTTCTTCTTCTTGTCTCCGGGCCTCTTCCTCCTCCCACTTTGCTTCTTCTCGTCTCTTTTCCGCTTCCTCTTCTTGCCTCCTTTCTTCCTCCTCTGGTTGTCTCTCCCTCCTTTCCGCCTCTTCTTCTCGTCTCTGTTTCTTTTCCTCTTCTCGTCTCCTCCTCTCTTCTTCGCTCCTCCTGGCTTCTTCTTGCTCCCTTTCTGCTTTCTCTTCTCTGGCTTCTTCTTGCCTCCTAGCTTCTTCTTGCTCCTCCTCCTCCTCCTCCTCTCTCTTCCTAGCTGCTGCTTCTTCTTCCTCCCTCCTTTTCTCCCCTTCCTCTCTCCTCCTAGCTTCTTCTTCTTCTTCTTTCCTCCTGGCTTCTTCTTCTCGCTCCCTCTCTGCCTCTTCTTCCTCCTCCCTCTTCTCCTCCTCCCTCTTTCTGGCCTCCTCTTCTCTCTCTTCTTCCTTTCTCTTCCTAGCCTCCTCTTCTCTCTCTCTCTTCCTCTTCTCTCTTCCTAGCTTCCTCTTCCTCCTTTTCTTTCTCTTTCTTCCTTCTCTCTCTTCCTAGCTTCCTCTTCCTCCTTTTCTTTCTCTTTCTCTTCCTTCTCTCTCTTCCTAGCTTCCTCTTCCTCCTTTTCTCTCTCAGTTTCTTCTTCCATTATCCTCCTTTCTTCCTCAGCACAAGAAGTACATTCTAGCAAGATTGAGTCAGCCTGAGGAGCCAAAAGCTGATCAATCGTAGTGTTAGTGACATTGAAGGAGGCAGCCAAGACTTCCTTGTCCAAAATTTGAAGAACTGATCTCTTTCCTGCCAGAAATTGAGGATGGTTTCTCCTCCTTGTTGTGCTGAATCCCATGAAAACAAACGAGTCATTGTTGAAAGACATCTGAGCCATTGGATGGAACCTAGGCACAGTAAAAACATCTCCTTCCATCACCATAAACCTCATATTTTTGCACTCTGATTCATTTGCACTGCTAGAACATAACGCGCGAACCATCCCTTGCCCTTGCAACACTATTGCCATCTCCGTTGCCATTGGATTCCAATGAGGTCCCATCATCGAGCCCTTCCAAAAAAAAAAAAAAGTGTTAAGAATGCTAAACTTTCCAATATACCAAGATAGCAACGTGCTGGACGCAATTCACTAACCTTTGTCAAATTCACCAGGAAAAGACCAATATTGGAATCCTTCAACAAATCGAAATTTTTCCTGGTCACTGTTGTGCTTCGCCCGTAACAATTCTCGATATCTGGGTCTGCTTCAAGAATGTTAAAGGTTCTTGTTTTCTTGCTGAATACCATGCCGCCTGTGTCACCAAGGAAGACTTTCAGGAACCGAGCCTCCAATTCCCACAAGGTTTTTTCCTTCGTCGGCACTGCATGCACTATGGCTGGTGCGTTGGTTCCTTCTGTTATTGCTTCAATCAGATCCTCAGGAACCTTGAGAAATTAAAATTTCATTATAAAGTAATCTCACAGTATTTAATAAGTGAAAGCAAAGCCTGTTTCTAGAATATAAATAATGAAGTGGTTCAGAAGGTTTAAGATACACAAAAGGGTGTACCTTAAAAGCTGCTTGAAGGACTTTCTTATCGAAGCCTCGGACCAGGTTGTTAATGCTCGAGTATGCTCCAATCGATTGCTCCTGCATTGGTTTTAGTAACGTCTAAATAGCAAAACAAGCAACTTCACAAGAGCTGAATGAAAAGAAAAAACAGAGAAATTAAGGAGCTCATACATATGGCGACTCCTCTGTATTGGCGAAGATTGCGTGTATCCTAAGCTTCTGCCGCTCCGGCGCTAAGCTGCTCTGTATATAGAAGATAGAGCCTGCCCGGAGCCTGTAGATATCTCCTCGACGTACATTCACCCTCCTCATCTCATCCTGATCTACTACCCAACTCAATCTCCCACTTCCTACACCACAAAAATGCATATATTAACCAGCATTTAGAGTTTGGGGGCGAAACTAAAAAAAAATTGGGGGAATAAAATTCTAATTTAAAATTTTAAAAAAATAAAAATTTATAAGGGCCTTTTAAAATTTTTTTGGGGAAAAATGGGGCTTGGGGGGAATATTTAAGTCGTTGTGCTAGGAAAGCAAATCCAGATGCTTAGGCCTGAGAACGTGCATTATAATTTATATGGCAGAATATTTTAGGAAATCAGCAAATTGTCAGTGGTATATTGCTAGTTCATCACATATCATATAAATCCATCACAAAAACCCAAAAGCTTTTCATGGGAAATTTCTCCTTATCGTTGTGTGGGACCAGGCAATCTATGGACTTATGAAATGAAGGAGTGATCTAAGGCAATTTGCTGCCCGAATTGCTAATCAATTGAGTAGTAAATTCCGACAGACAATCCATGAAAGTTCAAACAACAGTGTTTCGCTCTGATAAAATTAAGTGTTGATCTAAGATATATATATATGATAGAGCTCATAATAAAACTCAAAGCACCTGAGTTGACAAAAAAGACCATGTCTGCATGGAGGAGCACCGGAAGAAAGAGGGAGTTGGGCTCCAACGTAAGGAACTGAAGGTGGTAGAGTGTTCCCATTCCATCAATAATTTCAGTGGCTGAGATCTCTCCGTACTCTGTCACAACGAGGGATCTCCTTTCTTCTTTCTTCACCAGAGGCCCGGCGCCTAGGCCCGAGACATCCACATCAAAAGCTTTTGCATGCAAAAAGAGAGAAAGAGAGAGGAAGAAGAGTAAGAGGAACGAAAATGGTGAAGTAAAATCTTTTTCCCCCATTGTTTTCTTGCAGAGATCAGACAATGCTGAGCTACAGTTTCGTAGTCTTACTCTCTTTACTTTCTCCGTAGCTATATAGAAGAAGATGACGTGGATCAAAGAGCTACGTGTCTTTCTTTGTGAACACGTGTACGGTCATGGAACGCGTGGCAGGTGACTGGGTCTGAGTCTGTCGCGCAAAAACTTCATTCGTGGAGATTCTTCGCATGATTCACTGTCTGTCGTTTGGTTAGTACCGTTCTTTTTTATGTTCTCGTGATTCTATTTACGTTCATGTTGTTTTAAAGGGAACCTTTCATCTTTTAGAGTTTTGTAAAAGATATCTACGAACAAAAATTTCTCTCATTTATCTTCTTAAATTTTTGTTTTCTTTCACTTTAGACCCCTAAATCCTAAGATCGCTGTTTTGAGCTAAAATATACTATTTTTGGACATCAAAATGATACCGTTTTGGCCCTTTTGGGCATTGAAAGGTCAAAAGTAAGAGAAAACAAAAATATTAAAGGGGTAAGTGAAAGAATTTTTCGTTTGTGGTTGTCTTGTGCAAATCGTTGGAAGATAGAGGGACTTTCTGAAGTTTCTCCTTGTTTTAAAAAGGAGAAACTTTAGAAAACCCCCTCCAACTTTTAGCCTTTTACATAAGGCACCCATGAGCGAAAAAAACTCTCATATACTCTCTCGATCTTTCGTTTCCTCTCACTTTGGACCTTTTAATACCCAAAACTGTGTCGTTTTAAGGCCCAAAAACGGTGTCATTTTGGAGCTCAAAACGGTGAGTTTAGGGTTTAGGAGTTTTAAGTGAAAACAAATGAAAGTTCAGGGGATAAGTGAGAGTTTTTTTTGTTCATGTGTGTCTTATGTAAAAGGCTGAAAGTTGGGGAGGGGGGGGGGTTTGAAATTTTTCATTTTAAAAAATATGGAAAACTTTACTAACCCCCTAAACTTTCGCCTTTTTTTCGGACACTCTTCTAACGTTAAAAAACTTTCACTTTGGTGTATCGAAGTGTATTTTTCTTACTTTACCCATTTCGTTAGGATTTTCGCACATGCCGCGCATGTGAGAAAAATAAAACGAAAAACCAATTTTATCACACTCCAAAACTACACCATTTTGGGCTCAAAAACTGCAATACCCACCCAACCTAAAACGACCTCGTTTTGGCCATTAATATATATTTAAAAAGGAAAAAATATATAATTATTTAAAAAAATAAAAAATAAAAAAAGAATAAGAAGAATAAGAAATTAGGGGTGGTTGCCAAAATGGGGTGGCCGAACCACCCCATTTTTGGCCAGGGTAGCCACCCCCACGGCCAGTCTGGGGGTGGTCGAACCACCCCTAGAACAACCGTGGGGGTGGCACCACCCCATTTTTGGCCAAGGGGCCACCCTTGATTTCTTTTTTTTTTAAGATTGTCCTTTAAAAAAAAAATAATGGCAAAAAAAAGGTCATTTTGGGCCGGGTAAAAGGATGAAATGGTGAAGAAGCTCAAGGGTAAAATGGGCATTTTGGTTAATTTTTAGGGTTCCATTAAGATTTCATAGAAAATCTTAATGAAATGGGCAAAGTGAGAGAAAAATAAATTTTGATACACCAAAGTGAAAGTTTTTGAACTTTTGGAGTGTCTGCAGAAATCGCACAAGCTCAAAGAGGGTTAGTGAAGTTCCCCCAAAAAATATATATAAGGGCTAGTGAAATAAGTTTTTTTTTTAATTTATTTAAAAATAATAATAATATTTACTTTGGATTGAGAGCACGCTCGGAAGAACTATATCAATTTTTTCTAAGGGTTAATTTTCAAAGAGATGTGCTATTGATCATCATTTGGTTATGAAGAATGATAGATACACAATTTTTTTTGACATAATTTTGGCCCAACTTTTATTTTATATGGTCATTTTTTTTCTATAGAAAAATGGTATAAAAAATGTTATTTTTCTTCAAAAAATGCTCTTTTTTTTTTTTTTTAAATGATCATTATTCTGAAGAAAAAAAACACCAAATAAAAAAAAATAATCACATAGAATGTTATTACTTTGAACTTTTTTTTTTGATTTTTTTTTTTTAAACAACCATATAAGAAAAAAGTTATGTCAAAGTTGTGTGTCTATTATCTTATCCTTTCATTTTTCAAAATTATTATTGAATCGATGGAGCTCATGTATGAGACTTATATGGACTCAAAGATTTAATAATAATTTTGAAAATCATAAATTTAGTAATAATTTTAAAAAGTGAAAAGATGAGGAAAAAAATCAAAATTTGAAATGAAGCATTTTTCATTTTTAAATATACAGTTTTTTTTTTTTTTCAAATAGCGACATGATTTTAAATAATGCAGTTAAATTTTGATATTATCTATAAAAGAGTATCGTTTTTGTCAGTGTTTACTGCACGAAAAAGTAATTTGACTTTTTAAAATATTATTTCTTTTGAATGTATTGCTTTTGTCCATAATTTTTTATAATTTTGGCCTGTAAGAGACCAAATGCATTTCACGGTACAAGTTGTTTAATTTATGAGCTTTTTCTTTACTCTATAAGAATATTTTATGCTTGTAATATTTAATCAATGAAATTCTCATATTTTCGTTAAAAAAAAATGGCTGAGTTTGAGAAATAGGTGTAGAAAATATTAATTTTCGCAACTATTAAGAAATTGAGAAAACAAAATGAAGTGGGCTTTGGACAATGTAAGGACGGTCAATGGTGAGAGCTAAACTGGGCTGGGTTTGGTTGGTTGAGAAATGGTTTATATGGTCTGTGACTCTGTCCCATCATTTCTTTATTGGATCCGACGCTGAGATGCGATCAAGCTCTGTTTGGGTTTCTGCTTTGCAGTTTATTTTGGGCTAAAATCTGCCCAATGCATAGCTCTTTAACTTGTGCCCTTTCTTCGTCTATTTGTTCCCTCAGCCTAATTCTATTAGAGCATTAGCAGCTTTTCTTTGATTTTTTTAAAGTTTAAAGAATAAAATTATTTTTTATCAAAATATATTTCACAATAGCTTATTTATTAAAATAAGCTATTAAAATATTATTTATTTACAAAATACAAATTCTCTACTTAACCTTACATTTTTCATAAAATTTCAACACAATCCCCGACAAAAACAAGAAAGAAGAAAGAAGAAGAATGTTTATATTAAAATAAGAGGTTTGATGCAGACACAACACAAACCCAACTTATATTCAACTTCTTTCTTACATGGCATTTTTTTTTTAAATAAAAAAAAATCATATTTTCCCTAAATCAATCGTCTTTTCCCCTAAAATTTCAGAAAAGAGAGCCCCTTAGGTCCGGTCTAGTGACAATGATGACGAACCAACTACCTCAAAGAACCAAACCATCCATCTGCTCTGGTGACGACGACGATGACAGAAATCATTGGCGAACTCACCGGTGACGGCTAACCCACGACTAGGTCATGGCAGACCCAACTGCTGGGTCACGTGTGACTTAGCCGTGGGTCACCATCTCCGACGACTATGGGTCATTATCTTCGGTGATTTTTCTATGAAACCCAGCTTAAAAAATAAATTCTAATGCCTCAAAGATCGATTATAATACCCAAAAACTCATTTCTAATGCCTCAACAATAGATTCTAATGCCATAAAACTTATTTATAATGCCTCAAAATTTAATTTTTGATTTAAAACTAAAACCTATAGGAAAGGTTAATCCTTTTTGGGATTTTATCATCCTAAAATTGAAGCCATTTTATCACTCTAAAAGTTGCCGGATCCATGTGAAAAACTAAAGAAAAAATCGGTGAACTCACCGATCGTGAGTGCTGCAAAACCAGCGGCCGGCCGTGGGTCTCGTTCTTCCTTCTCTTCTTTCTCTTTTTTCTCTTTTCTTTCTTCTTTAGTTGAAAATCAGTTGCATTAAGGTGTAGGTTTTTTTGGTGCATTTTTTTCCCCTTTATATGTGGTGTCCTCCTATTGGGATTTTCTTTCTTCTTTAGTTGAAAAGAGGATTTTTTTTAATGCCATGTGGGAGAGAAGTTGGACATAAGAAAAAAGAAAACAAGAAAGAAGATAGGGAAGATGAATGTTTGTATTAAAATAATGTGTCCTACACATTGGGAAACACAATAACTATTTAAGGGTATTAGTTAACTTTAAGAAGAGTGATGTGAGTGAGTTTTTGAGATTTTTTAAAAAAAAAAAAATCTTAAACATAGGAAAGAGAATGGACTATAGGATGTCTACTGCTAGTGCTCTTAGAATATTAAATATTTATATTATTTAAATTTAGTTAATATCGTTCATTTTTCACCTCTAGTAAATCAGCTCTCTTTCTGATCTCTCTCTTTTTCTAATAGTTTTGGAATGTTGGTATTATTTTCATGTATATATATATATATATATATATATAGGGGTATTCTGGTCATTTTCGCCTCTTCTGTTAAGATTTAGGGTGAGTGATTGAATAAAAGCTAGGACTGATAAATTGTAATTTTTAAACTTTAAGAAGACATTGTAAAAATCATGGCAGTTGGGAGAGTTGGGCAAAGTTTTCGTATTTTCTCTGTATCATAAAATTCTAACTAGTTCTGACTGTGACACCCAAAAATTCTTGAACAAGTGGAAATATATGAGTTGGTCGTGTCATGGGGTTCAAGTGGGCACAAAAAATACCAATTATCATATGCCGCGACACGTGTATATATATATATATATATATATAGGGATTACTCATGTAGAAAATGAATGCATGTGGACCGAAGAATGAATGGCGCCATAAATAAAAAGAAAAAATAGGTGGGAGTAAAGAAAAGAAATGAATCATGGGGGTATTTTTGAAAGCAAAAACCGACATATCCTAAAGATCCCGCTGATGTAAAAAGAAAAAAGGAGTTAAGTTTTGGGGGAAGAAGAAATTAAAATAAAAGATGGAAGATCCGCCACGATCACCATTCACCTCCACTCCCGGCCATGGCCATGCCCCATGCCCAGTACTCTTTTCTTTTAGAAGTGGGGGTGGGGGGAGACTATCTTTCTTTATGTGAATGATATAAAGAGTAGAATCTCAACCCTATATATCATCTTTTGTATGCTACAAGCTTCCCTCTACCGTCGCGTCTGTCCCGTGTACTTCCAATTAAGTTCCTACCTTAACTCCTAAGGTATTTGCCAAGCTATTCTCTTTTACATTAATATATTATAAGTCTAAAAGAAATGGTTTTAAATTTCAAATTGGCCGGAAACCATTATCCTTTCCAATTCTTATATTAATCCAATCATTTTTGGATTTGTTTTCGATCCACTGTATCTATATCATATCTTATCGTTTTTCCAAATATGAAAATGAATCATTTTTTTTTTCTTTAAAAAAAAAATGAAGAAATTTTATTTATTTATTTATGGGCTATATATGATGCTTAAAATGTAAATTCCGTGACGCCATCAAGAATATTGATTCAAATTGAACCAATTCTAATGAACCCTTAATCCCCACGTTATTCTGTTGCCATTTCTTGAATCTAATAAATTCCTTGTTACTTAAACATGTGCTCTATATTAATTACAAAACTCATTAAGCTCGTCTTTCTTTCAAATTTATTGACGTTTTTTTAGAAAAAAACTAATTAAGCATTAATAGACTCTATTTATTCGTTTCTTCAAAATTCTTTTGATTTAATGTAGATTAAATGTTAGTAGTATATATGTTTGTTGATATGTTTTGAATATGTGTTTCAAAGAGTGTTTTATGTTTTGAGTTGTTTGTTAATGTATTTATCAAATAAAAGAAAAGGAGAATAATTGTTTATTGTTGTTATTATTATTAATTATTATTTTTGGTGAGATGAATCCTAAAAACATTATAATTTTCTAATAAATTTATATATAAAGAGGACACGTATATATAAAATAGAAAAGAATTTGGTAATGGAACACATGCATAAGCTATGATATGATTAAGACATGAGTGCTACTTGTCAGGGAGAGGATCAAAAACAGCTTTTTGAAGGTGCGCAAACTTTCCCCGATTAAAGTCAGAATAATAATTAACACGAGAGCAATGGTAGGGATAGCTACTCAATTTGAGCACTATTATTATATGATGTATTGGGATTTCAGAATATTTAAAAAGAAAAAAAAAGAAAAGAAAAGAAAAAAGAATAAGCTTTCTCATCTTCTTTCTGCACAATCGATCATTCACAATTTGCTATGCTTACGGACTGTAGATTCATATCCAAAGGCTCTTCTAAGCCTTTTTGTTCGTACTGAAATGCACCGCTTAAATAATTAGAAAGAAATATCCTGTTAATCTATTTAAAATATTATTGTCAAATGTCTATAAATATTTAAAACGTATATTAAATTATTAAAATCATTAATAATAATTTCTTAACTTAGACTAACATTTTAAATGTTTATTGATATTTTGTAATATTTCAAATGGATTTGAAAATATTTTCTTGAGGCTAGTTTGAAGGAAATTTCTGTCCAAATTAAAAATACTTAAGTTTAATTATTTTGATGTGTTTGCAGTCTTCGATCACATGGAAAGCTATTTCCTTAGCATTTTTGATACTACTGTTAAGGATATATATAAACAGCTTGAAAATATTCCAACGAGATCGATCTTAATAAACGCTAGATGCTGTTTAACTTAAAAAATTTAGTCTATAAATATATTTTGAATCGTGTTGTTTTAATAATTTGTATTCATACACTACTATATTTTTATAGAGCTCACTTATTGAATAGATTTTAAGCATGCAGCTAGCTCACCTCTTATTTAGACAAGTAATTAAGCCCGGCCGCAAAGTCTGTAAAGAAAACTCTCAATTAATAATAATTAGGACGGTAAATTTCTAAAAATTTATATCCATAAAAAGAGAGAAAGAAAGAAAGAAGAAAGAAAGGGAGCAGCTGGGTGGCTGGCTTTGAAAGGTGGCAATTGTATGCTTGAGATCAAATAGTACACGTGCCCTGGTGCTGAGACGCAAGGTGTACGTGAGTCATGAGCTGAGTAGGTGCTGGGCGGAGGGTGCGTGAAAGACGTCTCACGTCTGGATGGATGTATTAAGGAGCGATTGATGCTCTATCAGTAGTGAAGAATTGGAACATATTCTCCTTTTTCATTTCGCTGCCATTGGCAAAGCCATCCTACGTGGGCGTGCTTTCTACGCGCTGACGCCAACTATCAACTATGTATCATGTTGATGAATATCGATCATGTCAATTTTTTTTCTTTTCTTTTAGGAAGCAATGCATACGGCCATCTCCGACAGAATGGCCTCCAGAGGGGTCATCCTATGGCCAATCAGGCGGCACTACTTTGTCAATTTTGTAGACTTGCTTTTGAGAGGTCCTCTTATCTCGTCAAACAGCAAATTTGTGTCTGGTTTTCTTTTGCTAGTGTGAACGCTGGTGGATCGTTGTGGAGCTGGGGCTTCTTGGCCATATATGGTATCTCAAATGTAATTGGGTTCCCTGCATGCACTAATTGACCAATGATGAAAGAATAATCCTACTTTTTATGCCTATTAAGTTTTAAGTATTTTTTTAACTTTAAAATAACTTAATTTTGTTATTCTTATTACATATATGCAGCCTATTTAATTTCTACCATTTTTTTTTTTCTGTCAGACACCAAATAAATATGAAATACATGCAGCAGGGAATGGCCGGACAAATTAATTAAAAGATGATGATCAGTTTGTGAAGAAACTAATGTCTAAATTTAAATCAAATTTTAGTTAGCTAGCTAAAGAACTTTTAAATTAAATGAAAATCTTGACGATCTCTGTTGGTGCTTTCTATGTTAAAGTTGAAATGGTTAAAGTGCTTTTTCTATGTCAAGTTGGCCAAGGCTAAGGGGGGTGGGGGATACAATTGTCAATTTGTTTCACTATATATAGAGAGAGCTAGTTAGTTTGAAGTTTAAAACCGTCCTCTCAAAGTGCTTAATTATGATGGTGCTTTCTCCAAGCTTTTTTAAGGGAATAAATAAAAGTGGGGGGTGGTGGAGTTTCTCTTTGGGTTTGCTGTACGACTTTTGATATGTCCTAATACTAGCGGGGGGAAGCGACAAAACAAAAAGAACTTTAACGCCAACTATTTGACCTCTTTGTCGTTTTTCAGTTAATAATTGAAACTTTAACACCAGAGCGGTTGGTAATGCCATAATTGATACATATACAGTTCATGGGATTCTTAGCGCGGGGCAACTTTAAATGTTTTTTTCTTCTTCTTTTCTTGATTTATATTAGCGTACGTCCAGTATTAAACATATCATACATTGAAAGAAGGGTGACCCGTCGGGCATAGCCCAATCCAAAGGGTAGACAGACTTTTCTAGGCCCAAAAATATCGAGCTTTTGTAGGCCCAAAAAGGGTATCTGGCGGTGTAGAGTTAGGCGGGCAGACGCTGAAGTATGGATGGTATGACCACTTCCACTGTTTGCATAAAGAAAAAGAGAGAAGAAAAGAAAAGCAAAGCAAATCTAAACGGGGAGCAACTCTGAAATTGCATGGGCAGGTCTTGAGCTGAGCTAATAAAGCGAGAATCCCAAAAAGCAAAGAGGAAAGCATGATGAGTGACTTGAATTAGAAGCTTCAAAGAGATAAAAGAGACTCCATGAATGCATCCGTGTCTCTCATGGATGATATTCCAGGCCCATACAATGTACATCAACCCCATGCACACACGCCAGGATAAAAAGCGAGTAATCATAACCGCCAAAAGCCCCTCTCTCTCATTTCTCTCTGCCACAAATCTAAGGAGTAACGAAGGAACTCAGTTAAGAAGCAGAGAGAGACACAGCTCTGCGAGCTCCGGCCGTTTCTCACTTTCGACCTATTCTCTTAGCGATGAGAGTTCCAGTCAATCCTCCACAAACCAACCAATCTCAGAACCCCAAACCGGTTCCTTGCAACAACAACACCACCGGCCGAAATATCGGCTTCCACAGCCCTACCAACACTCCAAGCCTCTGCTACGAGCCCACCTCGGTTCTTGACCTACGTCGGAGCCCTAGCCCTGCCACCGAAAGACCGGCCTTGGCTGCCGAAATTTCAGCTCATCCAGGCGTGTTGCCACGGCCGGAGGACTCGCTTGACTTGGACGAGCATGCTCTGCATAATCTGGACTGGGATTCGATCATCAAGGAGCTGGGTTTGCACGACGATCCTGGTCCTGCTTTGAGGACTCTTCACCAATTCAATCCCTGCGAGCCCCAGGTTCACCATCACCTTCCGGAGCTCCCACACTCCCAGCCCTTCGATGCCACCCAGTTTGTTCACTCTGATTTCAATCTCTCTGAGATTTATTCAAGTCACAACCTGGCTCATCACAATCTCAATTCCTTTGATTTGGCCCACGACTTTCACCATATCGGCCTCAACGGTTTCGAAGTTGTGGAAGACCTTATTCGCGCTGCGGACTGCTTGGACTCCAACCAGTTGCAGCTCGCCCAGGCTATATTGGAACGGCTCAACCCACGGCTCCGATCCCCGGTTGGAAAGCCGCTCCAGCGAGCCGCCTTTTACTTCAAAGAAGCTTTGCAAACCCTCCTGACCACCGCAGGCTCGAACCGGCCGGCTCGGCTCTCTTCCTGGTCCGAAATCGTCCAGGCCATCAAAACCTACAAGGCTTTCTCTGGTATCTCCCCCATCCCTCTCTTCTCTCACTTTACAACCAACCAAGCTCTCCTCGAAGCTCTCCACTGCTCTACCTTCATCCACATCGTTGACTTCGACATCGGACTCGGCGGCCAATACGCTTCCCTCATGAGAGAACTTGCCGAAAGATCGTCATCATCCGATCCTTGCAAACCCAGCGGCAACGCACCGGTTCTCCGAGTCACCGCCGTCGTGCCCGAAGAGTACGCCGTCGAAAGCAGGCTGATCAAAGAAAAACTCTCGCAGTTCGCTCAAGAGCTCAAGATCAGACTCCAGGTCGACTTCGTTCTTTTTCGCACTTTCGAAGCGCTATCTTTCAAAGCTGTCAAATTCATCGACGGCGAGAAGACCGCGATGCTTCTATCTCCGACCATCTTTCGCCGTCTCGGCTCGGCCAACCACATCGCCGCGTTCTTCAATGATCTCCGACGAGTCTCGCCAAGCGTCGTGGTTTTCGTGGATAACGAAGGGTGTACGGAAGGCGCTGGAACGTCGTCGTTCCGGCGGAGTTTCGTGGACAGCCTGGAGTTCTACTCCTTGATGCTCGAGTCCCTCGACGCGGCTGCCCCCGGCGGCGACTGGGTCAGGAAGATCGAGACGGTTTTGCTGCGACCGAGAATTTCGGCGGCGGTTGAGGCCACGTGGAGGCGGGCTCCACCGTGGAGGGATGTCTTTTGTGGGGCCGGAATGCGGCCCGTGCAGTTGAGCCAGTTCGCGGACTTTCAAGCCGACTGTTTGTTGGGAAAGGTACAAGTTAGGGGATTCCACGTGGCGAAAAGTCAGGCTGAGTTGATGCTTTGCTGGCACGAGAGGCCCATGGTTTCAACATCAGCTTGGAGGTGTTAGGCAGCGGCTGGGCTTGATTTGAGGGCTTAAATTCATAATTAGGAGGGAATATGGTAGTTTGTGTTTAATTAGTGTTTTGTTAGGGGAGAGCCATGGTGGGTGTCTGGCTCTCTGGCTTATACTCCTTTATTGTTGTCACACATAACTCTTTTGCTTGTTGCCAAACCAACATGCTTGAAAATCTATGGGATATCTACTTAGGAAACCATATTTGGAATTGGATAATGCTATTTTTCATGTTCGTGTATTATGCTCGTTTCATATCGATTAACATTACGGATAAGAATCTTGTCAATTTCAAATGAAATAGATAATATTCATTTCTTGATTATAATTTAAAATTAGTGTATCTAACTGTGTATATGATTTTACATTATTTATTTTTTTTAATTCAATATTGTTTTCATATAAACCATTAGATACACCAATTTTACATCCTAATTATGAAATTGATACTATTAATTTTATTTCATATCAAGTTAATTGACTTAAAATGAATGTGAAATATAGTATTATCCCTTTGAAATTCTATGATTTTGTTTCCCCATTTTTAGCCAAAAGGCAGCATATGTTCTGAAACCTCCATGCTCTTTTTTATGTTTGAATGAATTGGATTATTCCCCAAGAATGGAGGGGCTTCCACTAAATTGAGGAGAGACCTAAGTCGTATATGCCTATGCTTTCACTAAATTGAGGAGAGAACTAGGCTGTATATGCTTATGTACTCCTAGTTGCACTTGATGTTCCAACCCTGAATTTTTGAATCTATTATTAGTGGGTAATGTTATAAATCACACTATTATTCTATTTTTATTTCATTTGGCTTATGTGAAGCAACATGTATTATTAATTAAACAAAGGTAATTCTGCCTAAAATACATTTTGGATGCATATATATATTTTTTGACATGTCCACACAAGAGGGGAGGGGATTCGAACTAGTGACTTCCGCTTCATAAAACGTGATCCCAGCCGATTAAGCTACCTTTTGGGGACATTTTGGATTCATATTACTCAAACAACTATGTGATAAACTCAAATGTAGAGTTGTTGTGCATAGTCTCAATAAGTAATTCAATTAGCTGTGAACCACGCCTTATAAAGCGGATGTCACGATCGAATCTCCTTCCCTTACCTTTGCGTGGACATGTCAAAAAAAAAAAAAAAAGAGTTGTTGTGCATAAGTTTGCCATTTTATATAAGAAATCTTGATGAATGATGGATAGTCAACATTGTAAATTGAGTGGTGGATTGGTATGATATATTGCACAAATTGAAAAATTATGAAACATTACATATTTGGTTGTAGATTGAGGCGAGTAGATATAGTATCCTTATTATTTTAATAACGAAAGAAACTCAACCCCTATGTGATCTCAATAAGGAAGGTTTGGGCTTTAGAATTCATTTATCATTATAACAATTACCAATTGGGAAAAAAAAAATGGAGGATTAGAGATTTTTGTCACATCCTATTTACAAATTGACATGATATTTACCATGTCAAACATACAATCCTCACTTTTCTACTTAAACTGTGCCACCTAGGACTTTTGGAGGTGATCAATCTATTCCTATGATTGATCATGGAGGTGATTGAATACTCCTCATGGGTTGATCTGCCACTCCCATTGGCCCATGAGTGTGGTATGATCGGATAAGTTTCTTTTTTTAATCAAACAAGCCGAAAGTGTCATTTCATTCTTTGGCACCTACAATCACAAGTTTACAAGCACTTCCACGTCTAGAGTGGGTGCACATTTAGGAAAGAGATAATTGAGAAATGCTAGGTGTTTTTGTGACATTCTTTTAGTGCTTTCTTAATTTTATATATAAAAGCAAAAAAAAAAAAAAAAAATTGGCACTTATGTATTTCACTTAAATTTTTTTTTTTAAAATAATATCCACATGAAATTAAGAGGATACCACGAGGGTATCTAGCATTTTCCTTAATTTTTAATCAAATTTCCAACTACTCTTTGTCAAATGGGCCCGATAGACAAAAAAAAAAAATCATCGCTTCTGTGGGCCGACAGTGGACCGAAAGAGCACTAGTAGACTACAAGAAAGGCTGAAACAGTGCCTTCTTGGGCTTAAGATCCTGATCCATGGGCCATGACTCAGGCTTGTTTCTCTCCCAAGGGCAACTGACGACACCGTTTCTTCCCGAGATCATCATGATCTTCTATCGAACAGAAAATCCACAAACTCTATGATAATTGTAAACACTGTTTCTGAAAATTTAAAGATTGGTTCGTCGGATTCGAAGCGCGTAGTTTCGCAGAAATGGCACTTCTCGGATCCAACGTAACAAGCGAGGTGAGGATTTCTCTTGTCCGTCTCTTTCGATGCGTATTCTTTTCACTCTTTTTTCAGCTAGGGTTATGTAATGTAGTACATATTTGAAAATTATGATTCGGATAATGCGATTGTGGAGCTGTAATTGTTTGGTTATGCAAATCTTCATAGGTTGATGATTAGATAATTATTCATCGGAGAAATTCCTATTAAATTCACATTATTGAAGTGGGAAGCTGGAGTTTAGTTCTTGGAGGTGGTAAAAGAAAATTTTGACATATTTATGCCTGAAAATTCGTTTACAGAATAGATTGTGAAATATTAATGTTATTAGGTTTAATCACTCAATAGCTATGAGTTGAGGAGGTGGATTTAGTGCTGTTAAAGATGACAACAGAGTTGCAAATAATTGAGGTTTGTTGTTAGCAAGATAGATTAGAAGAAATGTTGAGAGTCTGAAGTTTTTCTATTTGGAGTTCAAGAATGCATGCTTGAAGTTTTCTACCATTTGGGATTGCTCACTGGACAGGGTAGTTCTATCTTTCTGAGGAGTTTGGCTTGTCTCCATTGAAACAATCATTGAATATCTCCTGTGTAAAATAAACGGTCAAGATTGCTAGAATGGGGAGAATTCCGGTTGTTTTTCACTTGAGGCAATCTTGACGGCGGATTTCTGGTGATTTTTCACCAGAGGCAAGCCAAACTCTTTCTAAGATATTTCTGCATTTGATTAAGTTTTCTGAGGGCTTTGCTTTTTATTTCTTTTTACCCCATTTATACTTGTTCTTAGTAAAGTATTAATTCTTAATTGAACTAATTACTTAATTAGTATTTTTATTTTGCTTTTTATTGTAGCGTACAGTATTATAACTCACTTGCTTCTCCCAATGGTACATGCTTAAATTGATGTTAAACATATTTGATGCAGGTTGGGCTGCGGTTGCTTCTTTGTCCTCTTGGTTCTAACATTGTAATTCGAACAGCATGGTAAGCTTTTGATAAATTTTGTTTTGACCATTTGTTAATGTATTTTCTGCAGATCCTTGCTCAATTTATTTTTCATTTTTAAACATATACACTATGGGCATCTAGTAACAGTTGATAATTATTGTGGAGGTCATTTTGACTTCAAATATGTACTTAGCATGCAGAATTTCAGTCTTTCAATGGGCATTTTTCATCATATAAGCTCTAATCATACTCATTGATGTTTTACTTGCTGAAATGTGCTTCTTTCACTGCAAACTAGAAGCAAATTACTTGTTTTGGTGTCAACATAACATTTAGTTTTCTGCTTGTGCAGCTGTTCTATTGGGATTGCTTTACCTGTGTACTCTACATTCAAGGCAATTGAAAGGAAAGATCAAAATGAACAACAAAGGATGCTTTTATATTGGGCTGGTCATAATTTTGTTTTTCCTTTAGTTTTCTTCTTTTCCCAAAATTCTGATCACCTTTCATCTGTATTAGTAAATTTTGAATATTATGCTTGTTTTGTGCCTATTTGCTTAAAACTTGCTTCTTAGTTTTGTGTCCCCTAGTGTCCTACTTCAATGTTAAGGAAGTAGGCTATCATATTAATGTTTTGTGTGAACCTTAAATCCTAAGTAGGTTTCAAGTTTAGTTGCTGTCTCAGTAGTCCCAAAGGCATTCATAGTTCCAAGAAAGCCAGATAGGGTTACAGTTGGGTCAAATTTAATTTTTGATGATATGATGGCGCCCTCTTCTCATTGAAAACCATATATAGGTATCACCGTGGTGAGAACCCTTTGAGACGCTCTTTTACTTCTTCTTCTTTCTTTCTTTCTTTCTTTTTTTTTTTCCCCTGTTTTGTAAGGCAGGAGAAGGAAGGGGTAGAATCAATTTATTAAATGTCTAGCATAAAGATGAATTGTGAAATTCTACATTTATGGCCCTTGATAGGGTTGAATGTGCAAAAGAAAGCTTTTAGTAGTCAGCTACATTCCATGTATCTCGAGCTGTAGAATGCATATGGAGGTTTATCGTCAAGGTTTTTGTTGAGAGGGATAGAAATTGAAGAGTAAACCATGGAGCCATTTGGCATAACTAGTTATTGCGGTCTACTTGAACTGCTTTTGCGACAAAGGCGAGACAACAATAGCCTTCCCTTATCAATAACACTTCGTATGCTAATGATTAAGTCAGTTCTCTTATGTTTTATCTTTGCTGATAGGGGACAAGTTTAATTTACCTGGATGATAGTATCTTAATGCTTGCTGAATTGCTTGAAGTGCATGACCTTTAGCCTCTACCATGCTACTAATCTGATCTCTTCTTTGAATGATTGCAGCTTATGGATCTTTCAGCATTGTGGAAGCCTTTTCTGACAAGCTTATTTCTTGGTATAATCCTGAACCCCACTTAGCTAATTGTAAACCATATTGATTGGTTAAATGAGACAAGTTCTCTTCATAATGTTATATTGGACATGTTGTGCCCTTGTCAGACCCCATATGAAAGGTCCAAGTGTTGCTTGGTAGAGTTGATGTGGTAACTATTTGATGATATTTTGTTTACATTTCTCCCAGGTTTAACTAGCTTTTCTTAGAGTCTTATGCAGATTCAAGCAAGTTCTTTCTTTCTCTTTCAATTTTGATGATTTGATTGGTTTATTATGATTTAAATTGGTTGCTAAATCAAAACATTTTGGATGAATAAAAATATTTGACTCTTGTATCAATAAGCTTTGGCTCAAATAGCAGGCAGTTCCTCCCGCCATAAGAATGGGGTGGAGGGTGGTTTGTTGGTTCAAGACCCAGAATTGGGTGGAGGATGGTTTGTATTGTTATGCAAGTTGTATGCATTACAAAGTATTGTTTAGCCAATACTGAGAGCTCAAACATAAGTCAAAACACAGTTTCCTTAATTTGTTCCTCTTCACTTGCATTCTTTATATTCTTAGCCTCTTGTCATTTACTTGGTAATGTTTTTGATCGGAAAGCAGATGGACAGGTCTCTGCTTAGTGGAGTGAAAATTATTTTTGGAAAAAGTCATGACAGAAAATATGGTGTTAAACAGTATTAGTTATAGTTATTCTTGTGATTCATTTGCACCAGACTAAAGTGATCACAACTCTTTAGCCAACTTGTAAGGAAAAATATGACAACTAGTATGAATTTCCTGAAAGATAGAAACATTTATTTGTCTTAATGCTTTTGAACTTGATAAGTTTCGTAAAATTGTGCCAATGAGTCAAATGGCGCTTCCTCCCTTTGTAAAAACAAGGTGAATGGTGAGGCTGTGCACTCAAAACTCATTGGGTGCATTACCCAAAAAATTAAAAAAAAATCCTTATATTTTTTCATTATGTGCAGGTGTCCTTTGTACTACCATCTGAAATTTGCGTTTCTTGTTTGGCTTCAACTTCCATCTACTGATGTGAGTTTAAGTTTATGGTTCTTTTTAAGTATATGGCAAGTCCCAGGGGAAAAATGTTGTATTTTACTTTTGACAACTAGTTTTGTACCTCTAGATTGCAACATAGGTTAAATTTAGACATGGTGTGAACTCAGTTTGAATAGAGTGTTTGCTTTCCTCCAGGGGGCCAAGCAATTGTACATGAACCACCTACGTCCATTCTTCTTGAGGCATCAAGCTAGAGCTGATCAAATTATGGGTTTTGGATATGGTGAATTGGTATGTTCTTTAACTGCTGGTATGCTTTGCACAATATAAAGCTATGTGAATGTGTCAATTTGGGGTATTTGTGTCCATTTTATGAAATTATAACATAGTGTAAAGATTAAATACTATGAATATGCTTCTTTACTTTTTTAGGACAAAATATAGAATCAATTCAAATCCCGCTTTGACACCCATAATTGGTTGAACCAAAGACCTGTGTCTTTAAAAGGTTAAGAAAACCAGTAGGCTACAGCTGCTGGTGGTACTTGATTATGCTGACTCCTAATATTTGGGATAACTGATGTGCTCTACTCATTCCTTATTCCCCTAGGTTAACTGGACCTTAAAAGTAGGTGGTTTTAGGTTTAACTTGAGAAAACAACGCGCATGCTTTCTTTTAGATGAAATGCAAATTTAAAGAGGTATTATGGTTCTCTATAAATGTAGGTTAAACTTGTAAGAGCGCATCAAGCCGAAATTCAGTTTGTTAAGAGCGTGGTTGTGAAGATTATGGGATCAGGTGAGGACTATAGTGTTCTGCAGTGCTATTTGTCGTTTCTTGACTCCACTAATTACGTATTCAGGCTGAAAACTGATTTTTTTTTTTTTGGAACCAGCGGACCAATTTCTAAGGGCTGCTGTGAAACCTGATCAACCACGACAGCACAGTGCAATTGAAGGCTCGATAAGAACATCCCCAGATGCCGACTCAGATCATGATGGTTGATACCTTCCTGTAAATGTGCATGATTTTCAGTCCGTTTTATCATCATTGATAAGGCAGTTTTTATGTTCCCCCTCCCAAAGAAAACACAGAGAAAAAAAAGTGCCACGTTAGTGGGTGTGGTATTATTTTCATACAGTCAAATATAGTAAGCCTAGCTTATAGCTGGCATCACATTTCTGTAGAATATTTTTCAAGAAATAGCTGCCAAAAACAAGAGGCTTGTGTATAACCTTTGTTCTTAAATGGAACCTTTATGGTAAATGTAATCTACTTGTGTCTCCCTGTAATCTCACATTTTGTTTTATTCAAAGCGATATAATGGTGAGAGCTCCACTTCTCCCTTGTGAGACTGCCCCCTCTCTTGTGAAAGTCCTTCTCTCCTCTTGCTTACCGTCACGAATCCCACTCCATCTAGCCTAACCTAAGGATTCAGGCTCTTGACATCGGTTGCATAATCACCTGTCAGCCCTTGGTCGGTGTGCCAAGATTTTGAGTCGGGTTTTGACCCATTTTTAATTCTCTTCTAGTGGTTGGGTTGGGATGAATGTAGGAAGCTTTTTTTATTATTATTTTTTATTTAATAATTTATTATTATTTAATGTATTTGCTTGGAATTTATTTATATTTATCTATGAAGTAATGAATTTTTCATTTTATCCATAAAAAATGATATAACTGTGGCTTCCATCCGGGTATATACTCCGGTAGCTGAGAGTTGCCACCCAGAAAAAAAAAATGCAAAACACGGGCACTGGAATTCTCATCAATTTTGAGTACCCTTTTTGCTAGGAATTCGTCTCATATCTATAATGACATTTGTCTTGATCCAGACATTGATTTACCTATCCAAACTTGTAGTTCTGTTTTTGAACATCAAAGTTGCAGCGGAAGTATCACCTCAACTGCCCCTAAGATGGATCCGAATTCTCAGCAATTTGCTGTCTAGATTATTAGCAGATCATTAGTAATCCAGGTAGCAAAATAAAAGAAAATTACAATTTTTTTATTGTCTTCCACAATAGAGATGCCAGACAGACGTGTCGTATTTATAACTATCAAGTATACATATATGGAAAGAGAGTTACAAGTGCTGATGAGCAACTAAAGCTAAGTGGGAAGTCCCTACAATATCCATTGCGATTGCACTCCATATCTCAACAGTCGCCTAAGTATTCTCCTATACAATCTTTTTCCCGGTTGATCAAATACAATATAGATGATTCATCAATGTTCCAACTCGGTTAAAGCTCATAAAATTTAACAGTCTGAAAGGGTTAAGGCTATAGATTAGTAAGGAAAATAAATGTTTTGTGCTCAATTAGAGCCCAATGCCATTACTTCCTAGAGTTGAATTAACTTTTGTTCTGACTGCAAAGTTATCTGTCGTTGGAGGATTTCAATGTTAACTATTGCCACCGCCACTATGTGACTGAAGAACTGGCGTGGGGATGTTCTGTTCGAGCTTAGCAACTGCATCTGGTCCACACAGTCGTGTCAATTCTTCCTGTTAAAGCAGCAAAAATTGGGCAAAACTTTCCCATCATATTGATGAAAACTTGCTGGAAAGAATTGATTGGAATGCTTTTGAAGCAGAATCAACAGATCCCGATCCCCCAAAATTCCTGTCTGAATTCCAGGGAAGCAGGGGGTGTAGGGCCCGAGGTGCTTGGGAAATTGGGCGCACACCCCAGGCCCCACACCCCTCTCATTTCTTGCCCAAACTTCCTGGAATTTGTGCAGGGTATTCCAGGGGCTCTAAATCCTCAGTTGACACTCGGCCATAAATTAAGTAAACAGTTAGCAGGAATGAAATAAAAAATAAAAGATAGACAACATGGAGGTTTATAGTAAAAGGAAAGGGTTTAAAATTAAACCTTGATGGAACTATTTTCGGATGTAAGCTTTTCACATTCCTCTGAAAGCCTCTGTAGCTCATCTTTAAGAGCGTGATTATCATTGTTCAAATTTTCCACCCTTCCTTGTAGTTCTTCACACTCAGCCTGGTTGGGACAAGAAATGCAAGACTGATTTAAAAATGTGCAAAATTAAACAAGCACTTCAGCATTCTGACAAAATTGGATAATAAATGCTCTCCTCCCCAACATCAAGCAGATGTGAAAACTTCCTAGCAATCGATGAGACGTCCAAGCTATTTGTCTCCTAGATGGAATTATAATAGCATCAAGGGCCACAAAGTTCAATTATGCAAATGATGTTGCCTCAGCTTCATATCATTCTTCAACTTCAAAACGAGATGGCAAACACATGCAGTTGCTTTTGTCACAACTTAACATTGTGAAATTATAGGAGGCATGAATCAGGGATAAGAGAACATTGCGCTAGTGGGATGTAAGGATTCATGTTCTAATATTGGTTAAGAAAAAGGCAAACATTTTCTTCCAACAAGTGACACAAAGTACACGTCTACCTGTTTGCGTAATCTTGACCTCCTAGCTGACTCCCTATTAGATTGCTTCCTCTTCTGTCTTTTCAGCTCACGTTCATCCTGTCAAAATCAATAGCTAGAATTCAATAAAAGGAATATGTAGAAAGCCTAATTGGTACAATACAAAGGTAAATAATAAACTACTATAATTTCCCAAAAACAAGTTACAGAACTAGCACATATGCAAGTATTCACAATGACTTCAAAACTTACAGCTGCTCCCTAAGAAGCGTGTAAAGTGGTAAGTCAAAGCCAACATCAACATATGAACACATAAAAGAGGATATCAAAACTTCTTCGATGTCACAGTTGTGCATGTTAAAATATTAAACATAAGCTTTTAAGATATGTGGTGATTTAACATGGTATTAGAACAAAGGTCTTGAGTTCAAACCATTTTCCGCCATTTAATCCCATTTCAATTAAAAATAGTCCATGTGTTGTATGGTCCCACACATAAGGGAGAGTGTTAAAATATTAATAATTAAATTCATAATTTTCTATCAGCTTAAGCTTTTGGGATAAATAGTGATTTAATGGTGTGCACTTGTGCTCCTTTGTTTGTGAGAAACAAAACAAAAGCAGCACTTTGATGAGAACTTTCATTGTTAGATAATTTGTGTACAAATACATTGAGAATTGGAATGAGAAATAGGCACAAACTTTTTTTTGTGGGGGAGGGAGAACCTTTAAGGCTCATACCTGCTGTACCCACTGCTCAGGCATTACACCTTCACATCCCATGACAAGTGTCGATGAGGCACCAGATGGATTTTGTCTCACTTTTGCAGCTCCAGAACCACCAGCAGACGCATTCCATAAGTCCATTCCAATATTCAAATTAGTGGCAGGCATAGAGACAGGCTTCCCAGGCACTGAAGCTTGAGCAATGGTGGCCCCAGTAGTGTTACTCTGAGCATTGGCTCCTGAGGAAGTTATAGTGAGTACAAATTATCACAACCAAAGTAACATAGGCAGGAAATTAGTTTGAAGATGAAAATATACCATCTGCAAGCATCTTGTGAAAACTTCCCTTCTTACTTCCAGCGAAATCCTACAGAGAGGCATGTTTTCATAAGAAAAAAATACATCATATCAACAGGCCAATGAAACTCCAACACTATAAATATTTCAATAATTAGGACATAGACATACATAAACCAGCCAACAAGGTCAAGCGAGAAAGCAGGGCTATTGATATTGATATAATGTACCTGTTGGTCATTATTCTCATCGCTTGCATCTGATGTACCCTCAGTGCCACTTTCATCACTTTGAACCAGAGGGGAAGAGAAAAGAGGGGAGAAGCAAATTTCTGATCAGAATGTAGTAGTGAATAAAAAACAAAAAAATCTTGTTTAAACCCAATGCTAAGGAGAAACTGATGCAAAAATAAGTCAAAAGAAGATCCAAAACTACACCAAGGTTTTTGTACCTTTGTGAAGCGCCATCATTTCCTGAACCTGAAGCTGCTTTTGCACTCTCTCCAGCCTTGCCTAAACTTACAGAAGTTCCCTTGGATTTTTTAGCAGACGCTCGGTCCTTTCCATCAGGGCCCTTCCCTTCCAACTCTGCATTGATCGTTACTGGGTTTGGGGTCTATAGAAGATACGGTAAACAACTTTAGGTGACCGATTTATACACTTCTCAGCATTTAACAACAGTAGGGGTGTGTGTATGTGTCACACGTGCGGTAACATGCGATTGTATTGTAAAAAAAAAAAATAGGCCGAGGAAATCTTAGTAAAGAACGAATGTGGCTAGGATTACCATGGTCATATTAGGATGAGCATAAACCCCCCCTGGAGGATATATAGCTGGGTATGGAACTGGTGTCCCATACGGTGGGATCAATGGGTGCTGAAAAATTGCCAACAGAAAAGAAAATAAGAACCTTCTATCTTGTAGAGAATGTATGCCTCTACATGATCCAAAAAAAGGATATATTCACCTGGCTTCCCCACAAATACGGGTGGGGAGTTGGAGAAGCAACAGTTGAAGCAAAAAATGGAGGCGTAGCTCCAGGACCATAATAAGCCTAAACAGGAAGCTTATGTATAAGCTGCTAACACAAATTATCTGTATATTTAAACTAATCTAAATAAACAATGAAAAAATTCATAAAAGCAATTTGAAAAACTAAACATATTATCATTATGAACCTGCATAGAGCTTGACCAATCAGGATAAGAATGAGTTGTTGGTATTTCCTGTAAATACAAATGAGAATGCTTTACAACCAAAAAAAGAAATGGAAAAAAGAAAAAAAAAAAAAGAAAAGAAAAGAAAAAAGAGGGTTAGGAGGAAGTTGGGAATACCTGAGTTGAAGAAGCTGGTTTGGAAGGCTTAGGAGGTGTGCTCTCTTCCCCTGTCCCCATTGAGTTGTTTCAGAAATCCTCTTCAAGTTCTACAGTTTATGACTAGATCACTTCTATCCGTAGTAATATCTATGAAGCACCTGAAAACACCACATTGAATAACCATACATGTTAAGAGGCAGCATACTAAGATTTGAATGATGAGAAATTTATTTAGAGAAATCCTAAAAACACAATTTTGATCTCATAAGTATCCCACTTTGCAGACATGGCAGCGCTAATTAACCCCTGTTAAAAAAGAAAAAAATCTAAGAGCTAATTGGTGCCGCCACATCAGCAAAGTGAGATACTTGTGGGATAAAAATGCGGTTTCTAGCATTACTCATTTACTTAACATTGACTGTGTTTTCAATTACATAAAAGCAATTTATATAGATTCACAAGCAAATGCAAAGCTGTAACCACCAAAGCCTCATCCTTTATGCTTCAAAATGAAGTAAACTAGCCTCTAGAATGAACAAGGTCATTGAATTCTTCTCACATACAACATCATGGTCATCTCATAAAGTATTCTCATCTGATTAACCCCTGTTAAAAAAGAAAAAAATCTAAGAGTTAATTCGTACCGCCACATCAGCAAAGTGAGATACTTGTGGGATAAAATGTGGTTTCTAGCATTACTCATTTATTTAACATTGACTGTGTTTTCAATTACATAAAAGCAATTTATATAGATTCACAAGCAAATGCAAAGCTGTAACCGCCAAAGCCTCATCCTTTATGCTTCAAAATGAAGTAAACTAGCCTCCAGAATGAACAAGGTCATTGAATTCTTCTCACATACAACATCTTGGTCATCTCATAAAGTATTCTCATATTCTTGATAGGTATCCAACAAAGCAATAACACTCCCATCAATCCGTAAAGTTTTATCACAATCTGACAGCTACCCAACAATGTAATAACATTCCTATGGACCATGGTACTGTTGTCCTCAGGTGCAGTTTGTCAGCAACAACACCACAAAGGAAAAATAACTATCTCACAAATTCGATTAAGTTTATGCCAGGGTTGTAATAAACCAAAAAGCAGTTATATAAGCAAAGGGGCTGTGAATTACAAGCAATAACTCCTTATATAACTACATGATCATGCAAGTGCTTTTTTTTTTTTAATATCACGGGGAACCTTGACAAAGTAGGGTCCTTCAGACCAACCCCTATAGAGTAAATCTCGGACCCATGCACCGTACCCTCAGAAGTTTTCCTATACGAATCAAGGTAAATCACTAACTTTTACACCAGAAGATGTGGCCCCAAGGGAGTTTGCACCTAGCAAGTCTCAAACTTGGGATATATGGGGTAATACTCCCTAAGGCCACAAGCCTCAACCACTAGGCCAACCCCTTGGGGTTTAGATCTCGCAAGTGTTCCATAATCATCTAAGATTCCAACCACTGAATCAGTTACCAATTTGAAGTATCTCAATGTACTAGTTGAACAAATCCAAGACACAATTATACATTAAAAGTTTACACTTCCGCATATAGGTTCCTCCAGAGAACATTGGGTGCTAATTATTGGCCATTAATTCTAGCGATCCTATCTTACATATATACTCCCTCCCTCTCATAGACCAGCAACCATTAATACTCATATGGACAAAAAGCTAAAAATTAAGGCACATATCTTACCAAACTCTTCTAAAATATCCTTCATACACCTAATATAGGCATTTAGTACAAAAATATTCGCATGCCACCATGGTAGCAATCAACCAGAAAAGAAAATCCCAAAAATTTAATCCATAGCTACACATCCTTCTATTCCCCGTTAAAAAAAGAACCCATGTCTAAACTTCCGAAAATACTATCATAGACCAGAACAACTCTAGTCCAGAAGAAATCATTCTATTTCAAATTGTTAGGAAGCTTGAAACTCAAATTTGATCAGATTAGAGAAAGAAATACTTCAATTTCAAATTGGAAGAAAGCTCAAAATTCCGTCGAGCAAGCTCGAAAGTCGAATTGAATCAGATTAGAGAAGCAAAAAAGATTATCATCATTAGCAACAAGAAGAAATTCATAATAGAAAACCACAGGCTAAGAAATTTGAGATCCCAAGCTTAATTAATTCCGAACAACACGTGTGTTAGTGGAAACAAAGTAACATTAGACTAACCTGCTGTCCTGTTGCTTGGAGAGGATGAGGTGGAAGGCCAAAGGTGAGAAGAATTTAAGGGACGAGAACCTGAGAGGCAAACCTGTGCGGCCCAGAATCCACGCACGCACGGCCTGGAGAGAGTCTTTTTGGTTGCGGTGTCCGACTGTCTTGTTGTCGCTCTACTACCTCTGAAGCAGTTGTCGTTGTTGTTGGGGCAGTGGATTGTGTACGTGGTTGTTGTTTGTGTGTGTATGAAAACGTACGAGCGTGGGCTGGATCCGGTGTGGCGGTGTCCTATAGGAGGGGACGGACAGCCGGAAAGGGAGGGTGTGGGGGGAATCGGTTAGGGTTTGGGAAGGGCGACACGTGAGACGGAAAGAGGGTACCAGCTGTCCATGTTTTAGTGATTGTGACAAGGCAGCAACCCAAGATGACTCATCGTGACAACTAGTGGATAATCTTAAAATAAATAATACAATGTCGGAAACTCGGCATTGAACAATCTGTGGGCGTCTGTCTCTAACGTCTCACCAGGGTTCTGCTCCTCTGCTGTACTTCTCATCCGGTTTCGTTCCAGCTCTCCGTCAGATCTTCGCCATGTGGGAACCCATCTCTCTCCATCATATAGATGGAACACTATTTTCTAAAGATGAATAGACAATTTTATTTTTTTTATTTTTTTAAGTCAGGACGTGAGACTTTTGAGTACATAAAAAAAAAGGTTTGGGCTTTGATTTAATTATAAATATTTTTTAAGAGGGTTATATAACTTAAATTTTTATATTCAATGGCTCTTGACACATCCTATCCTGTCAACAGATTGAGATAATAATGGAATAAAAATATAATTTTTTAAAAGTTGATTGACTCTTATCACATTTATTGGATAAAATAATAGTAAAATAAATCTTTAATTAATTAAAATAGAATTCCTCAAATCTTAGTACATGCCAGGATAAAGTAATCAAGATTTGTAAATAAAACGTAGTGAGGATTAAACCTTAACCAACACAATAGCTTTGAATTCTCTCTCTCTCTCTCTCGTTTCTTTTCTTTTCTTTTTGTTAGGCGTTTATGATTTGTTCTAATCGAATTTTTGTGCCAAATTTTGGGCATAGAACTTATACAATTAATTGTGATAGACCAAACATATGATCTGCCAATTTAGGTTTGATTATAACAATTACATTTAAAGGATGTCAAGATTGTAATGCTAAGAGTAACTACTCTGCCTGTAATTTTAAGCACAAAACTTGGTTAAAGTCCTAACAACGCAATATATGGCACAAATCAGGCTAAATTCATGTTCCACTTAGAGATGCTCCATATAAAGAGAAGTAATGTCACCATTCTTGGTACAACCTTAATTACAATCGTTTTCATACCCTAACTTTCCAAAAAAAAAAAAAAATTTAAGCCTCCGACAATTTTAGAGGTTCATTGACATAATTTAACCATGTAATCTACTGCATCATCAATTTGTGAGAGTGAGAGAATTCTGCATTTTGTTTATAGGTAGTGATAATTGTGTAATGATTCTACATGTAATTGTTTGTGCATGAAATCTATGATGTATTGTGTGACAGCAACCAAGCATGCAGTATCAGCTTATTCCTATGTAATAATGGCAACGCGAGTGTAAAGCATATTGGAAGCGGAGGGTGGAAAAGGACTGGAAACAGAGGCTAATTAATAACCCATTCCTCCAAAGTCCAACCACGCCCACGCCCCACGGTATCAAGTTAATTCTTAACAAATATTCACCCGTGTATGCCAAATTGCCTTTTAATCAGCCTACACTGCACTTCAATCCATTAAGTATATAGGTCAAGCGTAATCTTTAATTATGTATATACAAGTTTTTGAACATATATATTTTTTGTTAGCTGGTTTTTAACAATTAATTTAGTAATTAGTATTAGAGTTAGCCACCATGTTGAGTATAGGATGAGACATAGCTCGTCGAATATGCAATCCAAATATGTTGTGGCTTTGTGGTTGAGCCACAACTGAAATGCTGGATTGAAATGTATTTATATTATATATATGCATAATATTACATTATTGGATTCTTATATATATATTGACATGTCCACACAAGAAAATGGGAAGGCGAAATTCGGACTTTGATCCTCTCCATGGGGATCCATTTAGTTGCTTTTAAGGGGCAATTTTGTTATTTCCAAGCTTCTTGTTTTTCATTTGAACAAAAATACATCTTAAAAGCAACTAAATGGATACCCTTCATTTCATTTGAATGAAATGGAAATGATTATTTTATGGGGAATTCAAACTAGTGACTTTTATTTCATGAGGCATAATCAACCGTTGATTGAGATATTTTTTCTTGAGACTGATATTTATAAATAAGTGGAGTTGAAAAAAAAATGAAAAGAAAAGAAAAAGCCCTAACCCTCTCTCATGTCATGGCCATACAATGACGCTTCAACGATTTCAGCGTAATGCTCACGTGGTGTGCACAACAAAAAAGGCAGTGTAGAGATATTCTCAGGATGTTGGACTTTGGAGTGCTGGTATCCTTTCTGAACCATTTATGGAGTAGAGATAGAGAATAAATCCTTCTAGTGATGTGATGTTCAACCAACAATCTCTAATGGTTTGGGTCGGGAAGGAGATCTAGCAAGAATTCAATTTATTCCTACTTGATACGGAAATAAATAATTAGAGGTAACTCAATTAAAAAATTATACAAGTTTAAGAGTCACTTGCCTATTAGACAACATTAGACAACTATTGTACAACCAATGTATTCGCTACGTGGCAAATAACATAAAATATTGGGAGGAATCATCTCCGAAAAATCTTGCATGAGAATAACCGCCAAAATCTCTAAAAAAGTATGACATTTAATAGCCTAAAAACTTTTTATAAGTCTTTCTCTTTCATAAAATTATCAACCATCGGAAGCTCTCCCGTAGGCCCTAGGTTGACCGTATGTTACTCCGATAATCTTTTCCTTATTTTGCAGGTGCCAATCGTTCAGTCCAAACTACACAAAAATCTGCATCAACTATATCATGGAGCTTCAATCACTTTAGCATGGTGCTTTGTTTACTGCACAAGAAAAGGGCATTAAAAAGACCTTCAAGAAGTTGGAGGGCCATACTTTCTAGCATTTATAGAGGAGGAGGGTATACCGTCTATGGTGTTCAACAAACGTGCTCTATTCTGAAGGTTGGTTGATTAAGCCTAATTTTCTCTCTTAAGTTGTAACAAACTACAAAATGCGCCGAGACTCGAGCAAATCAGAAATATTTCAGAATCCCCACAACCACAAGCATAATTTATACAGTGGAAAGTACCAACTTGGATTGCTTTTACCTGTTAAAGTTTTTGGCTTCTGTAATTTTCTTGTAGGTGTCTGTTAATCTCATTAATTGCTTAAAACTTCAAGGCAACTTTTGTTATTTTCTTTCTTTTTGGTTTCAGTAAGTTTCTGTAATTAACTGTCTGCAAATTAAGAATATCTCACAATTAGTAACATATTAGGCGAGTGATTGCAAATATCAGTTTAAAGATATCATCATATTACTAGCATTAATTTGATCAAAATCTTCATGTTACTAATCCCTTTTTAATTGATTTCCTATTTCTCTTTGTATCCCGAGTTCTGTACAATGTTCCAACCAAAATGGCAGTTGAGAATCTATCTGGCTTTGAAGGTGTACAATACAAAGGAGACAGATATGGTCAACCATGTACATCCATTCCAACCCTGAGCTGAGTCCCTCAGACCTTACAAAAACCCAGAACAGGATTCATCACGCCATTCAGTCAATCAGAAAAGCAATCTTCAAAGCAAGGGAAAAGGCTGGGCAACAAACTCTTGCGCTTATTGCCCTTTTCTTCATACTTCTTTATCAAATGGCCAGTGCTTGCAGACTCTGCCTTCTTGTTGCTCTTGCAATCTTCAATCTCAACCGCCTTGGGAGGTTTGGTTAGCGTCGAGCAAAAGCTGTGGAGGAAGTCTGTGATTTCCATGAATTCCGGTCGGGATTTTGGGTCTTCTGCCCAACAGGACTCTAAGAAGGGGACAAGAGCTTTCGGAACGTCCTGTACGCTAGGCCTTTCATTCTGAGTAAAGAGTCAAAATCAATCAATTGTCTATAACATATTCAAGCAATCAACATATATTTGCTTCAAAAGCCAAGCATATATGACTAAAACATTATTTTCATGTTACACTTGGACAGAACGGAACGAGTCCAGAAATTTTTCATGGAGGTTGGCAGAAGTTTAAGAAAGAAATGGCATGTGAATGGGCAAAGAATTTATCACATACATTTGCTGTCGCATATGCAACCATCACGTTATTCCTTCCCTTGAATGGAGTTTTGTTTGTGAGCAACTCCCAGAGAACTATTGAGAAGCTGTACACATCCACCTTGTGATCATAGTGCTTCTTTGATCCACTTGGAAGAGGGTCTAGGCTGAATAACTGTTTCAGATAATGGAAAAATTAGACATTGATGGATATTTTATGGCAACGGAAATTCTTGAACCAGTGAAGAAAGTGTACCTCAGGAGCCATCCATCTAAAGGTACCAGCCTCAATAGTCATTTTGCCTGATATCTCCACTCTAGCTAGCCCAAAGTCAGCCAGCTTAATTTGCTTCTTGTCCTCGGTGAGAAGTAGATTGCCTGGAATAAACATAAAGAGTTTCTATGAGAAGCAAATTTTCTGAAATAAACATTCAGGAAAAAAATAATAATTAAAAATCTGTAATAAAATTGAGGTTGTCAAGCATATAGTAATAATAACAACATTGACGACAATAATATAGTAACAACATCATAAACAGAACAAAACTACAAGTATGCCCTGGTAAATGTTGGGAATAAACAATTGTAAAATTCTTAATTACATTTATTCATGAGCTAATTACATGAAATAAAATGTTACAAAGTCCCTCTCTCATTCACAATTTTTCAGCTACTTTTGGTCACCATTACAGGATAAGGACACGAGCGTCATCCAATCAGTAAGTATATTTTACTTCCATGGACAGGGCATGTTTTGAAACCAAATTGGTTTCCCTGCCTGACCAGATTGCTTCTCATTGAAATGCACTAAAACCATTTGAATGAGAAGAAAATAAATTACTGGGCTTCAGATCACGGTGGATGATGCTATTTGCATGCAAGTATTCCATCGCTCGAGAGATATCCAGTGCAAAACTTATAGAAAGCTTCAGATCAAGAGTGTTTGGACGGTTGCTCAGTAAGTACTTGTGAAGAGTACCACCCCCCATAAGCTCAGTAATTATTACCATAGATGGTTCCACAGAGGCCCCAATAAACTGTTTCAACAAAGCAGCTTATATCAGCATCTGAAGTAGGTGCATGGACATAGATAAAAATTTATATGGTGTGTCAACTCTTAGAGAATTATAGGGAGCAAGTATTTTGAAAATGAGCATAAAAAAAAGGGAGAAAAATTTGTCTGAGGTCAAAATAACCAAAATGAACGTAGGTGAGCTTATAAGGTAATAAATTACATAATTTGGAACTAAAAATAAATAAAAAAATCTTTCCTTAATATATAATTCTTGTAAAATTCCAACCATTATTGTCCAGCCGTATGAGAGAAAATAAAGTAGATTACCTTCACAACATTTTCATGTTTCACCCTTGATAGCAAGGTAACCTCTCTCTGAAATTTCTCCTTAGACTCAGGACTTACATCTGATGTTCTGCTCGGCTGAATAACCTTTAGAGCTACGACCTTCGATTTGTACCTAAATTAAACAATCGTCATTATTAAAACAGACTGATCCGTAATTCCTCAGTTGCAGCATTGAAGAACAGTTAATATTTAAACTAAAAGCCCGATAAAATGTATACATAATAAAAAGTAAAACATATATTCGAAACCCATTGAGTATTTTCAAACATGTTACCAGACTCCCAGGCAGTTCCCCCAACTACATGATCCAAAATACCCTACAAGTAACTGCTGATATTCTGGAGACGCTGGTTTAATACATTACAATTCAAGACCCCAACACACACCCCCACCCCCCCCCCCCCCCCCCAAAAAAAAAGGAAAGAAAATTTCAAGCACCCCAACAGAATGATAGAGCAGTAGCTCCTAATTAAGACAGGTTGTATGTGTACAATATATAACCCGAAGTATCCTATTTAAGATCTACCATAAAGGAGCACATAGTTTTCCAGCCCAACTATTTTGCAAGTTGATTAATGTTTAAGAATTAAAGTTGGTAGAATTAGTCATATCGATATCTACTTTAAAAAACCAGACAAGATGTTGGTCTTTCACATCTTCTGAACTAAGAAATTTTTAGAAAGCAGGACTTTTGGAATGACATTGCCATATAAATGCTATCACTTGAGATCGAATTAATTATAATAAATAAAATAAAAAACTAAAAAGACATCTTTGTGTAGTGGTGGCGAATTATTATAAACAATTTATCACTGCAAAGTGCAGAATACTGCAAACCCCCTACTATCATGCTAAAGCATAAGTAACAATGACAGAAACAAACCAAACTTACAAACGACTTGCTATATTGCCAATTTGCTGGAAAAGAAATTAATCAATTATTGCTTGCTAGTGATAATCACTTTCAAATTTGGAATGACAAGCTGTAGTACTCTTTCTTTCATACTACAAATTGGATCGGGGACCTAAAAGCCCCAAAAATTCCTCCCGTTGGATAACTATAACCAATGTTGTTTCTTATGTGTCTTCCAGTCAACAAATATAGATTTTAAATCCCACCCACAGTGACATACTGACATTATACCACGTGTGGGCGCACACATGCATAAACGGCAAGCACGCACATTAGAGATTCATTTAATCCAAGTTCAGTGGAGGTTTCAAAGTTTTTTGTTTTTTTTTTAATAACTAATCGAGACATCATTAAAAGCATAAGGTATACTCAAATACATAAAAAGTATATAAGAGAAAATGCCTAATTAGTATGAGCAAAAAAAAACAAGCAAATTACCTTATGCTCAAATACATAAAAAGTATATAAGAGGAAATGCCTAATTAGTATGAGCAAAAAAAAACACAAATCATGGTAATTAATCACCAAAGGAGAAATATATATATATATATCCAGAGATCTAGAGTATTGAAAAATAAACACTTGATCTCCTCCAATATCCTCTTAACGTCCTTAAAACTTCTGTCGTTTATTTCCTTCATAGACACCACAAAACATATGTCGTTTCAAAGCAATAGATTGCATACAAAAGGTTTAGTCTGTGCAACACGACACTTTGTCCCTGCTTCTCTCTAATGCAACAACCCAACAATTTTATTTTTTTTCCTTTTTCAAACCAGAACAGAATGAACACCCCATTGTTCACTATTAAATATAGTATAATAGACCCAAACAGCAGGGCACATTGTTCTTGAAAATGAATTAGCACTAAAATCAATACGAAGCACCCGACAAGTTCCTGACTCAGAGAACCTACAAAGCATTATACACCACTTCAAGACGAAAATAAACAAAATTACACTAACCAATATTTAGCACCCCACACACCAACCCTTAAAACCCATGAAACATTGAAACACACAAAGGGTTCATCATAAAGCAAAACCCACAAAAGCCCAAGATTGAAATCAGTCCCAAATCATAGCAAAACATGATACTTCAAGAAAATGCACACAATGTAAGCGACCTAATATAAACAAAGACTAATAACCATAAAAATGCAAACCAAAAAGAAAAAAAAAATAGCAAAGCAAAGTTTTTAAGTTGGCAGAAAGAGACACCCACGATCCTTCATAGACAATGGAGTGAGGCCCTTCACCGATCTCACGGCCATATGTTATTCCGCGTGGGTCAATGAGTAAACTGCGGTCGATCTCGAAGACAAATTCGTTGCCAGAGCCGATGTTTTCCTCGTATTTTGTGAGGCCGAAGTAAGTGTCTATGTGGGCCAGCGAGAACTCGTTGCTTGTGGGCACCACGTGCTCCGCCATTGCTCGAACTTCTTCTTCTCCTCCTCGGTATTGTATTTGTAGCATTGCACAAAAATATAGAGTTGGGTTTTAAGAAATAAAATTCAAAAAAAGGAAATAAAATAATAAGAGGGTTTTTGAATCATTTAAAAATGAGACAGTGAATGAGAATGAGAGGGAAAAAAAATAAGGAAACCTCTTTCGCACACGTTTGGAAATAATGAAGTGGTTGATGATGAGAAATTGATTTAACTTTTTATATCACACTTTTACCTTATACTTCACTTTGATGATGCTGTACTCACTACTCATCAACCCATTTTCTGATTTATTTTCTTTGATAAGGGTTCATTTTTAAAAAAAAAAATTTTGACATGTCCACGTAAGAGTAGGGAGGATTCGAACTTGTGACATCCGTTTCATAAAGCGTGGTTCACAGCCGATTGAACTACCTCTTGAGGACTTGATAAGGGTCCATTTAATTGTTTATTGACAATATTATATTAATGGAACAGGATAAAAATGTAGTTTTTATCATTTTTTTAAAGAATTTGGGTAATGTTATTGTTATACAACTACTTTTATTTCACTTGGAATTTACTTGAAAGGAAAAAAAAATATAAGTTTAAATATGTAAAATTTAGAATAAGTGTTGCGTTTTAACTATTAAAGATCATCAAAATGAATTTTCTTAAAAACAACATACGAAACAGACAGAAGAACCAAGTCGGTAGTTGGTTTAGAACGGGTAATACATGTAATATTTTGTTAAAATCGAAGTAGCGGTTTGATAATAATAATTTTTACAACAAGTACCAAAAAAAGTATTTAATCATTAATTAAAAAAATTATTAAAAAAAAAAAAAAAAAAGAGGCAAGCGAGCTCCTTTTTACTTCCAAAGGAAAGAGAGAACGAGCCCAGATTAGGCCCATTGGACCAAATCAGGAGCCACTCTGCCACATTCCTTTTGAAGGCGTACGTGTCCTTAGCTCAAGACTTTCGCCGTCAAAACGATTCCGCTTCCCAAACGAGAAAATCACAGCATAAAATCCAAACGACGTCGTTCGCGTTCTCCGAGGCGCGTATCGTATCCACTTGGGCTAAATTATACGCCAAAGAACCAGTTAAGTCCTACTTGGAAGTTCGTCAAACTTGGAATCTTCAATCCACAATTCAGATCGCAAGCTCAACCTCATTCTAAAAATTTCTCCGAGAAACTGGATTGGAGTTGTCCAGGTTTGGTTGTTATCTGAATTCCTTAATTCTCGATGGGCAAAGGAGGCGGCTGTGTCCCAAGCAAGAAGAGAGTCCCCTCAGGCGCCGCCGTGGAAGCCCAGCGCGACGAGAAGAACGCGCCGATCCCGGTTGAAGATGAATCCCACGTCGCGGAGCCAAACGCCGCAGTCCAAACCACCACGACCTCGCTTCCGGTAGCGAAGCTGAAAATCTTCATTGTCTTCTACTCGATGTACGGACACGTGGAGGGCCTGGCGCGGAGGATGAAGAAGGGCGTGGACGGAGTGGAGGGGGTGGAGGGATTTCTGTACAGGGTGCCGGAGACGCTGCCGAGTGAGGTGTTGGAGCAGATGAATGCGCCTCCGAAGGACGATGGGATCCCGGAGATCACGGCGGCGGAGCTTGAGGAGGCGGACGGATTGCTATTCGGGTTCCCGACGAGGTACGGGTGTATGGCCGCGCAGATGAAGGCGTTCTTTGACTCCACGGGGCAGCTCTGGAGGGAGCAGAAGCTGGCGGGCAAGCCGGCCGGGTTCTTCGTCAGCACCGGCACCCAAGGAGGCGGTCAGGAAACCACTGCGTAAGCGTACTTTCACAAGTAGTATGTGGATGTGTTTGTGGCTTTAACCTGTTTGAAGGATCCCCCTGTGGTGTGTCATTAATAAACTACATTGTAATTGTTCTCTAACTCATAATGGGATGATTCTGTGTGTTTATGTGGCGAAATCTTTGTGTAACGTGCTGTGGGTGTGATCTTAGACGATGCTTCTAGTACAAAATGACTGTCTAGTCATAGTACACTGGAGAGCTAAAAGATTTTAGGAAAACAAAGAATGTGTGTCTGTGTCATGGTTCCAAGTGCGGGAAGTTGGTGGAGGATATATGATATGAGAGAGGAAAGTGGGAGAAATCAGCTGACTGAGCTGATGGAAAATCCCCTAGAATTAGTTTTGTTGGTACGCTATGGAAATAAATCGTTTGCAGTGAAGCTAGGGATTTAGCTTTGCTGTCATGAAAATGAGGCTTGAAAAGCTGTAAGTGGATGAGCATGTTATGGGTATAGAGTTTTACTTCTCTGTGAGAGAGTTATTGCTTCCAGAAATGAGTACTCGCATAACTCTTTCAGAAAGATTTTCCAGTTAGATTTAGAAGTAGGGAAGAAGGAAGCACTTGTTCCATCGCAAGTGATTGCCTAGTATGCGTGATTTTCCCCATGTAGTGGAATTATGAAATCTGTATGTAAGGAGACATGGGAGTGTGATTGATAGTGCTAAGAAACTACGAGGTTAAAGTTGTGAGGTTAACCTTGATATCTGCTCTTTGAATGTGGAGTGGTTGTCTTTTCTAAAGAGATATGTTAAGCAAAAGGGAAATTACTTACATGATTAATTTTTGTATAATTAGTCTCGGTAACATTGGCTATTTTTCCTTACAGAGATATAAGCCTGTTTTTATTTATATGCTTGGTTTTTCTAGCACCTCGTGTGAAGAAGAGGTTAACCTAAATTTGCATCACACTAATGACATGGGTTTCAGTAAAGCTTGGTAAACACTGTACAGCATTTTGAATAAAATGCCTAACTTGCATCGTTGAGGCAGTAAGTGCCGTGCTGTTCTATGGCCTTAATCCTACTGTTGCTGGCTGGCTTAGAAATGCTAGAGAGCTGCAAACTTGATATGTATCCACACATGATATATATATATATATATATAGTCCATGCATGCACATGTCAAAAATATGTACTCATCTACATGCACAGACATGGGTTAAACCCTATCTTTTTGTGCATTTGTATGTCAATTCATTTCTTGTCTCATACCCATGTTGATATGGCATGGAATGGACAAGGGTATGGCTACCTCATAGCCTTATAGTGAAAAGAAAGAACTAGCTAAACGTCCCTAATGCTGGAAAGCCTTTGCAAAAAAATACTAATCCAATGGAGATTACCGGCCCCTGACACTCATAACCAAGTCCATCTAACATAAGAGAACTGTTTTATAATGTCTTGACAATAATTTTTCTTTCTTTCTTCAAATGGGTTTCTATTTTGGCCATCTATGATATTAGATGGATTGTGGCATTCATCATAAAGAAGAAATTTTCTATGAGACTTCAAGCTTGAGACACAGAAACTTTGCAATCTTGAAAATTTCGGAGACTATTTATTTTTCCTCTTTATGCTTTTGCTTGAGGTTTTGGAGGTCGGTGTAACAATTGTTTCTGCTTCACATGAGGAGCAGATCGAAATTCATGCTAATTACAGGTAGTTGCAAACAGTTGTAACTACCTGTTGGATAATTTCTGTGATCTCAGCTTTGCATATTTTTTACAGATGGGGTTCTATCCAAACACATTTGAATAATTTCTGTGATCTCAGCTTTCAACTTATTTATGTAATTAGAAAACTTTAGCCATCACCACCAGAACAAAACATATGGTATAGAAAGGGCATATACGACCTTAAATAGCTTTTGCAAGGGCCAAAGGTGATGGCTGCAGAAGAACCTTATCAGTGTCCAGTTTTGAATACAAAACTGGACACTGATAGGTAGTGTTCAGCAGCAGCTCTACCAGAGTCATTTAGACTCTTAACACCAAATCTTGAGGATTTAAGGTGGTGTTCTTTCCAATATGGTTTGATTTTGGTTTTTCCTTTACGGATTGTGTGCTTAAAGTTGTGGGTTATATTTATATATAAATTTTCCTTGTTAGTGTGTTTCTGCATATAGAATTGAAAGATTGATTCTTTGTGTTAATAATTGCACCTGTGTATTCTCTCCTTACTTTTGCTGATTGTTATAGACCAGCAGAAACAGTTTGAATGGAATGTGTAGAAGTGCACCTCTACTAAAGAAAAAGATTAACACCTTTACAATGAGAGAATCAAATATTGTATTAGTTTCTATTATTTGGAAGGATACATTCAAATAGTCTCCATTCTGCTATTGGCTGCAGTTGGACAGCAATAACCCAGTTAGCGCACCATGGAATGCTGTTTGTTCCCATCGGGTACACCTTTGGAGCTGGTATGTTCAAGATGGAATCCATTCGAGGAGGTTCTCCATATGGTGCTGGAGTTTTTGCTGGGGATGGCTCAAGAGATCCAAGTGACATGGAGCTGGCACTTGCAGAGCATCAAGGCAAGTACATGGCTGCAGTAGTCAAGAGGCTCAACGTAGCATGATGGTCCATACCACAATTCTTCTGTATACATTACTTTCAGTTCAAATGTTCGTTTTGTGATTTGTCTTTGAAATTTCGCCTATTGCAGTAAGTTCTTTCTCCTACTTCTTTCTCCCCACCCCCTGTTCTCTCTGTTGATTCTACCCTATAAATGGCTGTACATGGATTGAAATTCTTCTGCATGATTCATCAAATAATAATGTGAACTTGTGGGATGTCTTGTCATGTATACATTATTTCTGTGACATGTAATTGAAATGAGTAGCTTATTACTAAAGCTTCACTTCTTTGGGAGTAACCAAACCCAGTTTTGATTCATTTACATTCTCTCACCTTCAATGAGCTATGAATAAAAACAGGGAAACGCTCAATATATTGCGAAATTGAACCTTCACAGAAGCAGTTAGCGTGGTGAAGTAGAAATGACATTATTACATATGAGAAATAAGAAATGCTAAATACCATACCGCTATCTTACTATATTGACGTGATATTGCCAATTCGCTAGTGATTTTTTTTATTTTTTTAATAAGGTTTATCTAAGAATAATAGGCAATGTTACATCAGCATAATAATGAGTTAGTAGTGAGATAATGGTGTGGTACATATTATTACTCTTATGGCATTTACTAGAACAAACAAGAAAAAGGCAAAAACAAAACAAAAATAAGGGAAAGAGACATGTTGAGCTAATGCAATTGAAACCTTGACAATCAGTTCTTGTTAAATAAATAAATAATAATATCAAAAGTGTGCGATAGTGGTGAGATAAAATTTGTGGTTTATCTTAGATAATATCTAAGATAAACCACAATTCTATCCCACCACTTTCTAATTATACTCATAACTGGCAATGCGAATTAGCTCTTTAATTAGCCATTGTTAAAAAAAAGGGGGGGGGGTTAATTTACACTGTTGTGTCAACAAAGCGGGATAATGGTAGGATAAAAGTGGTTTATAATATGACTTAATTTAATAAATTAATTTGAATGAGTAATACTAGAAGAACAATGCCACGCAATATACAAATATCCAATAACTACCATGCTTTGTCATGTAAGATTTGTGGGATAATTGTTGAATGCTTGTATAACATGTAATATTATTAAAACTAAAACCCACGCTTTTAAGTTTTATCCACCATTATCTTGCTCTATTGACATGACAACGCCAATTCAATATTGTTAAAAAAGGGTCATCAATGTCATGTCAATAGGACAAGATAATGGTGAGATAAAGTGTGTGATTTATAGTATTACTTTTTTAATATAAGCTAATAAGAATAATATTATTTAGTAGACTAATATATAACTTGATAACGTGACAGTAACAATTAACTTTTAAATTAACATTTATAAAAAAAAAAAATTAAAGATTTATTCTTACTACTATATCATCCCGATTATACACAATCTACTAAGGGTCCAGTTAGTTTGTGATTTTAAAAAGTATAATTTTAAAATAACGGTTTTGAACTGTGTGATTTTTAAAAATACTTTTAGCAAAATTGGAGGTTGGCTTTTAAAATTGTAATTTAGTTTTTTTATTTTTTTTATTTAAAAAAAAAAACACATTATCATATGTGATTTTTTTTTTTTTGACAAAATTATCATATGTGATTTGAAAACATATATTTTATGTGTTTATCTACGTTTTCAAATCATAATTTTTAAAAAACCACAATCTCAAATAATTAATTTTTTGCGAAATCTTACTTTTTTATTTATAAAATCATAATCTTAAACGCAGTGTTAAATAGGTACATGTCATCTATACTTTGGGATAGAAGTAGAACCTTAAAACTGAATTAGATACCCTTCTGTTTGTGTGTGTGTTTTTTAATCCTACAAGATAGCGAATTCTAACGCGGAGGAAAAGGACAATCGGTCCATTTTTTAAGCATTAATAGGGCGCATCACCTTTAAAGGCTTTAAGCAACGAATCCATAACCAGCGTCCCTCCAGCGCTATAAAAGTCCGGGTTCTCTCCAACGCTTTCTCTATCCGATACTCAATTTGTGAAAAAAATCAGAGAGAGAAAGAAATGGAGGACACTCTCGATGCTCTGAGGTCTCTAATGGCTTCTCACTCGCCAAAACTTGACGCTTTGGTTGTTCCTTCCGAAGATTATCATCAGGTTATTCCTCTTTTTCTCTCTAGTCTATTTTTTTTCTTCCTTTTCTGATGATTTGAACAATATATTTAATTAATCAATTTTTTATGCATTAAACGCATCCTGATTAGTCATAAACGTTGTATAGCTAATATTCCTCTGAAATCTGTGCATAGATTATTTGAAAATGATGTTTAACAATTTTGATCAATATTTCATTTGAATCTCTTACTTGGAGTTGCTTTTTCGTCTGAAATTCTCGATTGAATTCGGCTTATTGATAATTATGTGTTAATGTGTGATTTGTTTGTTGTGGCAGAGTGAGTATGTGTCTGCACGGGACAAGAGACGTCAATTTGTTTCTGGCTTCACGGGAAGTGCTGGTCAGTTTTATTTCTAAGAAACAACTTTATACCATTACGAGTGGGTTTGTTTGGAATTGAATTGAATTGAATGTAGGAATCATATAATATTGTATTCTCTTAAGGCCATAATTTATGGTAAGATTACCTTGTTGAAGTATTTCCTATCACAACATTGGACTCCTTGGGGATGGCTTGTGTGTATCTGTTGTGTAGTATTGGTGAAAGTGCTTGATTAGACGATGATAATATGACTTTTGGGCACTTTCGTAGCATAATATAATGGATTGTCTTGATCCCCACCCCAAAAAAGATATAATGCTGATAGCCCAGTCCGATCATTGATTCAATTTCACTTTGCATGTGTATTTTTGTAATTACTTTCCTTATCTGGTTTTCTTTCAGGTTTGGCACTTATAACAATGAAGGAAGCACTTCTGTGGACCGATGGAAGGTACTTTTTGCAGGCAGCAAAAGAACTTAGTGATAAATGGAAGCTCATGCGTATTGGAGAGGACCCGGCTGTAGATGTCTGGATGGCAGATGTGAGTCACTATCTTTGCAAAGTTTCCTATGTATTATGTGCTTCAAGGTTAAGGTTATGATAATTTTCCGTGTTGAAAAATGGATCGATGTAAATTTTCTAGAGAGAGCTTACTTTTTCCTGGAAATTATGCAAGTAAAACCTTCTTCTTTGAGTGGATCTTCCGTTTTGTCTTTCTGCTTGGCTCTAGAGGGCGATAGATTTGATAGTTTTATAACTAATATAAATTTAGTTGTTGTAAATATGCATTTTGTTATATATTAGATGACAAGTTTTTGGCTATATTAAGTGGTTTTTGTGGTTTATTTCGATTAGAATCTGCCAAAGGAAGCAGCAATTGGTGTCGATCCTTGGTGTGTGTCAGTAGACACTGCACAAAGATGGGAGCGTGCTTTTGCCAAAAAACGGCAGAAGCTGGTTGAAACTACTAAAGATTTGGTGGATGAAGTTTGGAAAAATCAACCACCACTGGAAATTAATCCTGTTATTATACATCCATTGGAATTTGCTGGTTGTTCTGTCATGGACAAGTTGAATGATTTGAGAGAAAAGCTCATACAAGAGAAAGCTCGTGGCATAATCATTACAGCTCTTGATGAGGTGAGTTTAGAAATTCCTAACCTTATATTCTTTCTGCTCTTATTATCTTGTGGCTGAGAATTTATTTATTTGAATTTGGACCTCTGACCTCCATTCAGATACTTTATCTTTGATTCTTTCATGCAAAACTTCAGTATATTTCTTGTTGTGTAGGTCGCATGGTTATATAACATCCGTGGGAGTGATATATCCTACTGTCCAGTTGTTAATGCATTTGCTATAGTAACATCCAATTCAGCTTTTTTCTATGTGGACAGGAGGAAGGTGTCTTCTGAGGTAAGTTGGATTGTAGAATTCACTTTCTGATATCTTCTTAGACTGGCTTTAATGGGCAAGTAATGGAGCAAACTTATGTTACCAGTAGTTAATTATTTTCCTGTAGTAGGATGAAGTTTACCAATACTGTATCTGATAGTGGCTGTTGCAAACATGCAGTCCTTATATTCCTTTTTTTTTTTTTTCTTAATATCCAAATTTGGTCTCAAAGTGTTTACTTAATTAAACTGAGAGTCTTTTATGACAAATGTGTTGCATGCAGATAAATTCTTATATGGAGGAGAATGGGATTGAAGTTCGGGAGTACGCAGCAGTGAGCTCAGATGTGACCTTGCTTGCATCTAATCAACTCAACGGAACTCATGTTGAACTTAAGAATGACATGGAGATCAATCCTAGTGAGATTGAAATCACACGAAATGGTGCAGAGGAAACGAAAGAAAATACTTTTGACCTCATATGGGCCGACCCTGGTTCATGCTGCTATGCTTTGTATTCAAAACTGGACGCTGATAAGGTTCTTCTACAGCCATCACCTTTGGCCCTTGCAAAAGCTATTAAGGTAGAATATGACCTTTCTATCTAATGAAGATACTGTATGTTTTGTTCTGGTGGTGATGGCTGAAGTTTTCTAATTGCATAAATAAGTTGAAAAGCTGAGATCACAGAAATTATTCAAATGTGCTTGGATAGAACCCCATATGTATAAAAATATGCAAAGCTAAGGAAATGCTAGAGTTGCTGACAGTGTGTAAATGTAATTAATTCTTCTCGTTTTTCTTTTTTTTCCTGGTGATTATAATATCTTTTGCTATATGTCATTCAATGCCATTTTGATATTTCCTTCTGTTATTAATGATTTGGCCACTATTGGATGTTGTTTTTGAAGTTATAACTTTTGCAGTTATGTAATGCCTTTATAGTTGAATTGTATGATTTGTATGTTGGCATGCAGTCTTGTGCTTTGCTAATTCATTTTGGATGCTAAAAAAAGTATCTCTAACTTGGAGGTTTTGGAGGTGGGGCAGGCCCCGAGGTGGGGTGGGGGAGGACTTTTTGAATTTCCTAGTTGTAGTAAAATTCATGCCTTGTGATCTTTTAAAGTTCTCTTTAATTATGTACTCATTATGAATTCTCTATGAGTTAGGGGTTCTCTTGTATACTTCTGGTGTACTTGGGCTACACCCCTGTGTACTTTGATTGAATATACATTATTTATCAAAACAAATATACTTATTATGAATTTGAAATTTTGTCCCCGCTAAGCATTGAAGTCAAACAACGGTTACCTCTAGAAGAGACAACAGATTTTAGATTTAGAGATGCTTTGGAGGCTACATTATAGGAGAAAAGTGAAGGCTATCAACAAAGTTAGAGCCACTAGACTTCTTGCATAAGGAGGATGAATTCTAGTGTAGCAACTCACCTTTTGTGAGTAGTGGTCTGAAATTTCTTAGCCTATCCCAATTGGTGGTAGAGATTATTTTTGCTGGGATGCCAGCAAAGTCTGATATATGTTTCCCAGGGTCCTAAACAGAATCATATCCAATAGACATGCACATAGACACTAGATTGGCCTGACCCACATACAGTTATCTGTACCATTATGAAGGCTGCAAGCCCAAAAAGTGTGGTGTTGAGAGTTTTTGGCATCTAGACATGGGATTATACAATTATTGGTAACCTCGTAATTAAAAAATAAAAGGATTCTTGGCTTGTTTGTGGCCATTAAAAATCATAAGCATCACTAGAACAGCAAGCAGTCAGATTATTTTATTTATTCATGGAAATATTTTTGTATTTGTACCTGTTTAGTACCATCTCTACCAAATTTTGTTTACTTATTGACTGATTGTTATGATGTCTCAGAACCCGGTTGAGTTGGAAGGGCTGAAAAACGCACACATTCGGGATGGTGCAGCAGTTGTGCAATATCTTGTGTGGTTGGATAATCAGGTATACCATGAAACCTATGAGCCTTGAAACGTATATTCTCTGGACGAAATAGACGTACACTATATTCTTGCCTTAGGTTTTCTTTCTCTTCATTAAATCTTGTAGGTTTTTCATGTATTTAGTTTTCTGTTTGCCTACTATGTGCTACAAATTCCAAGGCCTGAAAATGATGCTTAATCTTATTTGATATTTGCAGATGCAGGAGATTTATGGTGCTTCTGGTTACTTTTTGGAGGGGCTTGGAGCAAATAAGAAGAAACATTCGTGAGTTTGTTATCCTGATTGATTTTCGTAGTTCTTGTCATGGATTAAGTCAGTCGTTGATGGTGGGATTTATCGTAGTCTGACATATTATTTTAGTAAAGAGTGGCATATCATATGACTTGTTGGTACTCAAAATTAGGGGTGGGCACTGGTCGGTTCAGGGCCTTCAGGTGGGTTTTGGCCTTTTCAGCTACCCGACCTAAATCAGGCGGGTTTGGAAAAACCATACCCGAAACCAGGATACAATGTTGGTTATCTGCCATGTTTTCGGGTGGGGTCGGGTGGGGTGCCCGCTGGCCTTGCTTTTTTGTAGTTTTTTCAAAACATTTGGTTGGGACTGATTTTTTCCTTGTTTTGTATTGTTTACAATTTCCATATAAATATGGTTGGCTTTTTTTTTTTTAGGTGAATCAAATATGCAAAACTAAAATCTAGAGTTTTTTGGTTTTAAGCATATAGGGGCAGGGCAGGTACCTGCCTCTTAAAAAATCCTATACACATGACCCGACCCAACCCGCACGGGTTGGATTTTTCCCACCCCGTATATGCCAAAAAAACACTTAAATCCGGCGGGACTAGGCGGATCGGGTCACACTATAAATTGCTGACACAGTTAGATAAACCAAAATACACCTTGTAACAGTGAGCTTTATGATAATAGTGCATAGGAAGTGCTTTATGTAAGTAATTAACCAACATATGTAAGAAGGATATGTGCAAAACTTTGTAACATCAATTGTGCTCACAGATATTCAGAACTCTCAGGCACAGTTCATCACATATATATAATATACCACGTCGAGAAAATTATGGTCTGCTTGACATGAATTAGTTGACTAATACTAAATGTTCTTCACATGGCATAATGAGTAGAGCTCATGCTTTTGATTCCCATCAACTCATTAACCACACATTTTTTTTAACAGGAAAAAAAAAATTTGTTGGCTCTCTCTATCAGTTTTATTGGTTGTAGCACAAAATGCGCTGAACATATTCACCATGACAGGAGCTTATATGTTTCTGATCCCTATTTTGGTATGGTTTTTTGCACTGAACTATGACAGGGAGTCCAGGAAGCTAACGGAGGTGACCGCAAGTGATAAGCTGGAGAGTTTTAGGGCATCAAAAGAGGTAATGTTAACTTCATTTGAAAATTTCTATGTAGTATTGATGAGATAGTTAAAGTATCAGTTAAGACACATCACATGGAATCAAAATTTATGGCATACCCTTATCTGAAGCAGACAGATAAGTATCACATTGAAATAAATATCATTTCTTCCAACATGCTATAATGAAAGCAGCAAATCTATGCTCATCTTCCTCAGTAGCGTAAAACCCACCTGGCCCACCACTCCACCTGTTGTGGCAGGGTATTGGGTATTCTGTTGTCACCATATGGCCTTGTTTGGTCTCAAAATCCCACATTTATATAATATACCTAATCATATGATTGGACTGCAATTATTTATATATATATATATATATATATATAATGCAATTGTCTCAAGTGATATTCCAATTTCAATACTTATTTTGTTATTAAATTCCGTTATCTGGTTATTGGATTATTTTCTCTTTTCCTTTTATTTGAAAGCATGCTTTAATGTGAAATGTTCTTTGTAAATTGAAGCTAACTGAGGTAAAAAATACCTTAGATATTCAAGGATAGAAGGTAAGAAGGACCTTGAGTTGGTTGCTGGAATATGAACCGTGTAATGCAGTTTAATTTATCTGCCTGTGTTCTTTACATTATATGGATTCTTTTTGTGTCATGCTTGCAGAATTTCAGAGGCTTAAGTTTTCCTACTATTTCATCAGTTGGTCCAAATGCAGCAATCATTCATTACTCACCACATGCAGAGACATGTGCCGAGTTTGATCCAGACAAAATCTATCTTTTTGATTCAGGAGCACAGGTTTGTCAACTATCCAACATAGTTTGCCTTTTTAAATATGAACATAAAAATATAGTTTGAAATATAGCCATATTGAAACTTCTGATAAATGTCCTATTATTTATGTGAAGTGTGCTGAAATAATCTTGAAGCTTCTGTTTTGTTATTGATTATGTTGATGGTGTATTTGAAGTATGTAGATGGAACGACTGATATAACACGAACAGTTCATTTTGGAAAGCCTTCAGAACATGAGAAAGCATCCTATACTGCCGTAAGTGTCTTCCATTGGTTGCTTTGATGATTCTTGTTCATTTGATATTCTAACTTTAATACAAGGAAAATAGTGGTTTCAAAAGGTAAATATCCAATTAATACAAGATTATTCTGATCGTTTTAAATCATTAAAAGTATGCAAAAAAAGAAAACAAATATGTTGTTGAGGGGAGAAAAAAAGGAAGGAGTTTAATAATCTCAAATGTCATTTGTCTATAATTGATTATCAGAGGAAGAAAATAAACTTGAATTTTAATAATTCCAACCTGGAAGACCTTTAGGTTATTTCAGTATTTTTAAAGATTTATCTGATTATATCATTTGATGGATGGTTCATCATTATTTTGAGTTGGAACTATAATGACAAATTCTATTCCTCTGAACCATCTATTTAGGATAAAATTTTATTGGGGTCAGTTGTTTAGGCTTAGAGAGATTTTTTTTTTTTTTTAAATGTATTCGCTATATGTAGGAAGTTTAAATTCTTTTCTTGCCTTGGTTTTTCCCAATATTGATATTATATACATACGGTGTGTATGTATTTATGTATTCTTTTTGGTGACCCATATGTTCACTTCATAAGAAGTTGCTTAATTTGATAAATTTTGAGCAGGTCCTCAAGGGTCATATTGATCTGGGCAATGCTCGATTTCCTAATGGAACAAATGGTATTGCAAGCTCTCTCTTTTTTCCCCACTTTTGTATGTAAATTTTTTTTCATGTTTACATGAGCATCTTCTTTTAAGTGCATCTTTGTAGATCTGCCCAATTTGAAGATAATGAAATGTTTACATTTGGTTACGTTTTCAGGTCAAGCCCTGGACATTCTTGCTCGAGTTCCTTTGTGGAAGGATGGTCTTGATTACCGACATGGTACTGGTCATGGAATTGGGTCTTACCTAAATGTTCATGAAGGTAATTGATGAATGACAACTTCTGGCTTTTTGCTATTCTCTACCCAGTTTAATTTAAGTGCTTGTTATTGTTTGTCCCTTTATTGTGCAGGACCTCATATGATTAGTTTCAGACCTCAGGCTCGAAATGTGCCACTACAAGCGTCCATGACTGTAACAGATGGTTAGTGTCATTGTCATTTGTTATCATTCTGTTACTAAAATAACAAAGCATTAAAGACGATACTTAGGACCACTACATGGACTGCCAATCTTATTTTGTTTATTCCATCTGGGAAATCTAGGCAAAATGGCAGAGATAGGTGTTCATGCTTAGAAAGGATATATGTGATAACTACCCTGTTGTACTACTATCCCTTTTAGCAATAATGCAAAAAATGCTCTGGAATCTCAAATTTTCTGTTTTAATTTAGTTTGTTTTATTTTAGTTTACTGGGTTCTTTTTCTTGCTGAACAACCTGCATCCTGCCGTGCATGTACTTGTTCTTTGAGTTCTCAACTTGTATTTTGCTTGGGCAAGTTTGGTCCATGAACTTCTAGGACAATAATCCACGCTAGTGGATTGGTCACATGCTCCAAAGATAAGCAGTCATTTGATTTGCTGTTATAGTTTAAACTAAAATCAAAAAAGTTTGGTCCTGCAGGGGTTGGTCCAAAGGGCCCTATCTTGGATAGGTTCCCCAACATCAAATAAAAAATAAAAAAATAAAAAAAGTTTGGTATCTCTTGATTATCTTCTAGGACAATAATCCATGCTAGTGGATTGGTCTCATGCTCGGATTGGTCACATGCTCCAAAGATAAGCAGTCATTTGACTTGCTGTTATAGTTTAAACTAAATCAGAAAAGTTTGGTATCTCTTGATTATATGCTGGTTCTAGATTTGTTTCTCCAACTCAGTTTTAGTTTTTCTTGAAATTTGAAAATGCAAGTTTTATAACTATGCATTGTAATTGCAATTTTCAGAACCTGGTTACTATGAGGATGGAAATTTTGGTATAAGATTGGAGAATGTGCTTATAATCAAGAAGGCCGACACAAAATTCAACTTTGGAGACAAGGGCTACTTGTCCTTTGAGCACATAACATGGGTAAGTTTGTGATACATTCCTATTGAAAATCATCTTGTTTTTCATGTGTTTTTTAATTTTTTAAATTTATATATGCCTATCACATAATCATAGAAGAATAAAGAAAAATAAATGTGTAATCATATGATGATGAACATCATCATATGCACATGAATTTTGAAGTTTGATATTAGAGGGACATTGCAACTAACATCATAATTTAAAAGTTCAAAGACACAAATTAAAAGTTTAGGAAGACATAGGAAGTGACTGCATAGTTTAAGGTGGGAAAATGCATTACCCATGGTTTTAAATTCTCTTTACCACCCATTCATTTCATGGCTCATCAATTTGAAAGGAGTGCTGACTTGTTGCAACTTGCTAGAGTATTTAAGTTTACTGTAATATGATTTGCACTTTGTGTCTCCTACATTTGTGTGTAAAAGACAAGAAATTAAATTTATAATTCCAATGTGTGCTTGCGAAGTTTAGAGTTTTGCTATTTGCACAATTGTTTGTGCACAAGCCATACGAGACATAGATATGCACTCTGATTGTGAATTATTAATTGTTATTTATTTCTGATGATTCATTTTATTTCCAGGCACCATACCAGAGAAAACTAATTGACTTGAGCCTTTTAACTTCTGAAGAGATAGATTGGCTTAATAGCTATCATTTGAAGTGTAGGGATATTCTCACCCCATTCATGACTGAATCTGAGAAGGCATGGCTGAATAAAGCCACCGAGCCTGTAAGCGTTTAGGCTATGGAAAAGAGATTGGTGCTAAAGCTTGCCATCTACACAGTGATTTTAATAATTTGCTTGATATCTTTGGACCTTAGTACTCCTTATGCACGAGTCAATCTACACACTGCTTATGATCTCGAAGAAGCTTTAATCAGCTTTTTACCTTATATTAGGATGCCAAATCCCATAAGGTAACATGATGGAAGAACTTTTTTATGTTTAAACTAATGTTATATACCAAATTTTTAGTTACAAAGAACACTTAGTTTATATATATATATATATATATATATATATATATATTGATTTAAGGGTTAGTTGAAATTACCACATAAATCTTGTACGATAATTGTGGAATAAAAATATAGCAAACAATCCCACTAGAACAAAGTGAAAGGAAAGTGAGGAAGAAGTTCAGTCCAATTTGATAGCCACTTCATGATGATGGTTGAGCACCCTTAGCACAATTTAGCCTTGGCTTTTAAGGGCCACTTGAGACCATGACTACAAAGAGAAAGCTTGCTTGCTTTTTAAATGTTTTTATTAAATTTATTAGATTATTTTCTTAATAAAAAAAATTTACAATAATTTTTCTTATCTTTTTTCATGCCATTTAAATATTCTTCCAAACGAATGTTAAAAAAGAGATGAAAGAAATGAAAGAGAGCTCTTTTTCTTAATACAATAATGGTATGGAAAGTAAAACTCCTATTCTAAATTTAGGATACCACTTTGAGAATTGCTAGACTTACGAAAAGTCCTCAAACACATGTGGCAAGGAAAATGACAAAAAAGAAATGCTTGGATTTTTGGGTTTTTTTGTCCTTTTATTTGCCGCGTGTTTGTAAGGAATTTTTTGTAAAAATCCTTCGTAAGCGTAGCAATTCTCTACCACTTTTGGTTTCCTTTGTATAGAGAACACCAAATAAACATGTTGTATGAGGCTTTTCGGAATTTGTTATTGACTTCCAAAAAGACGCAATTCGTATTTTTGTCTAATTGAAGAGATGCAATTTTTTTTTTTTACATGTCCACATAAAAGGGAAAGAAAAATTCGAATTAATGACTTCTACTTTATAAAATATGATCATAACCGATTGAACTAACTCTTGAAAATAAAGAGATGTAATTAATGATCTGTCAAAAACAGTATTGTAATTCAGTTTTTAAGGATAAGTGATGAAACATTATTATCTTACAATCGTACAAAACCGCATCATGCGACTCATACGATATTACCATGCAAAAGTAGCTACTGCCGGCCAATGTATCCCCATCGTCGGCCATCGCGCTAAGAAAACAAACGTACCTCCATTCGCTAGTGGCTAGGGGTGTTAAACGAGCGAGCCGAGCCCGAGCCTAGACTGTTCGAGCTCGGCTCGTCTAACACTTAGTCGAGCTCGAGCTCGAGCTTTTATACGAGCCTAAATATCGTGCTCGGCTCGGGCTCGACAAAAGCAAACCCAAGCTCGAGCTCGTCTAAAAAAACCTTTACTCAAACTCGACAAGCTCGCCTGGTATGCAAGCCAAGCTCAACTCAATACATAAAATCAAAATTTTAAACTTTTTCTTGCCCAGCTACATGCTTAGAAGGGCTTAATATGCTAGCTTAGACTTGGGCCGCTTGGCTTATGCCCAGCTGGCCCAACAATGCTAAGGCTTGTATGATTATTTTGCAAGAGAGGATGTGGCTTCTTTTATAGAAAAAGAAGCGTGGGAGTTCCCTTCTCCTTAGCGATGTGGGACAGCAAGGTTTGTTTTTATCTTCTGAGAATCAATTTCTTCTTCCTCTTCAACCTCTGATCCCCACTCAACCCCACTCCCATTTCTTCTTGCATCCTCAAAATATCTCAGCCACTCCCAGCTCTCTTGTACCGAACCCATTCCATTTCCCCCATCTGAACAACCCATTGCCTCACGAGTACTTGCATCTCTTCTTCTTGTTGCTCATCCTCGAATTCGCTCCCACCAAACAAGTCCATCACATGAGTGTATTCGAACTCACCCAATTCATTGAGACCAAAATCACAAACACCGCCTTCTCCCATCCTCTTCCACGCTCTCCCACACGCAATCAACTCCAGCCCCGCTTCATGACCCATGCCTCGGCGTCCTTCTCACCATTTCGAACTCACCCAATTCATTGACTCCGACCGCACAACGCGACCCCATCCAATCGGCGTGTACACCGTGAAAGTGCCCTAAGCTTGACTTGAGCTTCCTACACACGGACGAAGCACTTCCAACGCGACCCACTATAAGAGGCAGCCAAAAGAGCTCCACCGGTCACGGCTAATCCTCGCGTCCTCCAACTATACCCCTCCTCGTCGGGGTCCCCACGGTTGGTCGCCAACGACGCCCGTGTCGGCCGGTGGAAAGCGTGAGCTTGGGGCAACTCCTGCTATTGATGACAAGAAGCGTTGCGTCAGCAGAACCCAATGTACAGGATCGAACACAGGCTATGAGGAGGTGCCTGAGGTTTGGGCAAGAAATGGACCGGGCCTTGACAGGAGCCCACCAAATATGCCATTGCAAATTTGCAAGGCCCCTTCACACCAAGCATAACCACCGGTCCACCACCCCCAAAAAGAAGAAGAGAGAAAGACAAATGGGCCTGTTGTATGCATTTGTTGTATGAATATGCCATTGCAATATATATTATATATTACAATTCTTAATATTATATATATATTACAATTTTTAATATATTATATATATACGAGCTTATACGAGCTGATTCACGAAAGTTTAGAAATAGAAACAACTTACGTTTATTATTTAGAATGAATAGGTGTTCACAAAATGACTTCATTTAATATTCGAGTCAGCACCCTACTAGTGGCTCACGGCGGAGGCTTCACTTTCGTGCATTTGCTTTGCCAATTGAGACACGGCATGGAAAGAAGAACCACCCGGAGTCAAAGCCTTTTCCCCGCTGATTTTAAGCTCCTTAACTCTAGCCCTCATAGCCTTCCCTTCCGGCTCCTCCATAACTTTCCTCACCATTATCTTAATCTCCTCCCTTCCAACCACACCTTTAGTCGGTGCAATTTTAGGTCGCACAGCCACTCCAACATCCTCAGCCAATTTCTTAGCATTCATTTTCTGCTCCGCGTACAGAGGCCACGCTATCATTGGCACGCCGCTTAGTATACTTTCCAGAGACGAGTTCCACCCACAGTGGGACAAGAATCCTCCCGTAGATCGATGCCCCAGGATCTCCGACTGCGGGGCCCACTGCGTGACCACCAATCCCAAACTGTGGGTCCGCTCCAAGAACCCATCGGGCAAGTAGTCTAACGCGTTATCGCCTCTGTCTGCGGACGCATCCTTCTTGCTGGGTGGGCGTAGCACCCACATAAATTTCTGCCCGCTCAGCTCCAGCCCCCAGGCCAGCTCGGTGATTTGCTGCTCCGAAAGAACCCCAAGACTCCCAAATGAAATATAAAGCACAGACTCAACTGGTTGCTCGTCTAGCCAATCCAACAACTGGCTCCTCGAAGCGGGCTGTTCAGCCACTCTGATCAGCGGCCCAACAGCATAAACCGGTGCCGATCCGTAACTCTCTTCCTCTCTCATGGCCGTAAGCGTCGCGGCATCCAGATCTTCCCACGTGTTCACCAAAACCCCATCGCTCTTGCGCATCTCAGACCCCACCTGTAGGAAGGAATTGTATTCCGGCTTTGTCCGGTTCATCATCGGATCAACCAAATCTTCGGGCCAAACAGACATGCAACCAGGGAGCCTTATCGGTTCTTTCTGATCAACGTACTCTCCTTCCACCTCCTTGTCAAGGATTGGCGCGTATAACATCAAAGCAAGGGGCCACGCAGAGGTAACAAATACGTACTTCAACATGTGAAACTCCTCGGCGACTTCCAGTGCCGGAGTTCCAAAAACATCGACGACGAGAGCGCTCGGGGTGGGCCTCAGGGCGGAGATTGCAGACCGGAGAGTTGGCCCGATTTCGCGCATAACGGAAGCTAGGCGTGTGAAGATCGGAGTACTGGGTTCGACTTGGCCAGAGAGATCCACGGCTGGTAGCACGACGATGTGTAGGAGTTTCTGGGCCTTGGCAGATTGGATGAGTTGGGATTCGCCGGCTGTGGCCTGATATTCAAGGACGACGAAGAAGGTGACTTGGAAGCTGTGATCTATGACGAGGCGATTGCCGAACTCAAGGTCACAGACAAGGTGGCCAACGCCGGGGCTGGAAACTATTACTGCATGTGGCGTTGATTTTGAGGCTTCCATTGAAAAAATAAAGATGTGGAGATGATGTTCTGCAGCAGCTTGCTTTTAGCAGTGGAGCTCCCCTCAAATTAGAGGGGAAATATGAGAATCTCATTCTAATCCAGCCGTCCAATTTTATCCAATTATCCACAAATTACTACAGTGGGTAAGGTGTACTTACCTGTAACTGTAAGTCAAATCTATATTATTCAACCATTTTTCTAATTACCTATAGGTCAAGCTGTGTAACCAGATGCCTGGAACAGCCAAAGACAAAAATTGAGAAGCGGGTGGCTCTAGAACGCCGGTGGCCGCGGAAGTGCCCTCCAGCGCCCTTCCTCACACTAGCAATTTGGAGCAACGGTCAGTCAACCATTTTTCAAGCCGGGGAAAAGGATAACAAAATTTGGTAGGCAAATTTTCAAGTGATATTTCTCTTTTGCGTAGTACGGCTAAAATAAAAGAAGGGCAACGAATTTTCAGGAAAGAAAAAAATACGTATGGCTCTGGCTGAAGCCTGAAATCAAAGACCCAATCTGCATCTGTTGGGCCTATATATAAGCGAGATTAAAAGCCCTGTTCAACCCAAGTTCACCAAATAATTAGCATACGGAATCCATTCCCTCGCCACTTCCGCACGACCTGGACAACTTCTTTCACCGCCTCCTGATTTCAAAAATAAAGCCAGGCCACGATGTAAAATAGGAGTAACCTTTAATTTGAGCTTAAATTTGATACTCAATAGAGTAAAAAATTGAGCTTCTATTTGATTATAAAAGTAGCTAGGTGAGTATAATTGTATTTCTTCCTTGCTTAGTTATATATGAAGTTAATTGTTTTCTTCATAGTCATTTCCATTTATCATATTAAAATTAAGAATGAAGAAAAAAAGATGTGGAACAAGAGCCCTATGGTTTAAAATTTGTATTTATCCTTCCACGCAAAATCCCACTTGCCCAAGTGTCGAACTCAATTCAAACAACTAGAACATAGATTATTACAGATGACAATAGCACATTCCAGAGATGACAACGAAAAGAACATTCCAGAAACCTAATTTCAAGTGGAAAAGAAACCGACAGAAAAGAAGTTGGTAACATTACGACCCAGTTACAATGGGAGTCATCATGGGACCTCACGGGGCATATACTTTCTCTTTCCGGCGTTGCATTCTAACCTCAAGTTGATTTGCCAGTTCGGAAAGTGCGTTGAATGACGAACCACCCATTGACAAAGCTCTCTCTGCACTCTGCTTTAGCTCTTTGACCCAGCTCTTACCGCATTCCTTTCTTTGTCTTCCATGATCGTCCTCACCATCTTCTCTATCTCTTGTCTTCCTACCACCTTCTTCGACGGCAATACCTTCGACCGGACGGCGACGCCCAGCTCCTCCGTCAGCAACGTGGCGTTCATCCTCTGCTCCGCGTAGAGCGGCCACGCGATCATTGGCACTCCGTTGGTGATGCTCTCTAGGGTCGAGTTCCACCCACAGTGCGACACGTACCCGCCAATTGACGGGTGGCGAAGGACCTCCACTTGCGGGGCCCACGAAGGCAGCACAAGACCCACGCTTTTAGTTTGTGTCAAGAATCTATCTGGCAAGTAGTTTAACGTGTTATCATCACCTGATACGTTCCCTGCCGCTAAAAAAGCGGAGTCGGCAGCTCCTATGGTGGGTGGGCGTACCACCCAAATGAATCGCTGCTGGCTCAGCTCCAACCCCCAAGCTATCTCGGTCGTTTGCTCGTATGAAAGGGTCCCGCCGCTTCCAAACGACACGTAAATCACTGACTCGCTGGGTTGCTTGTCTAACCAGTCAATCAACTCTCCTTCCAACCGGACGCCGTTCTTGTTAAAGGACCGATTGGGTAAACTGGGCTCTTAATGACCCGACCCAAGAGACCCTCATCTCTCAGCGCGGCAAGTGTCGTTGGTTGCAGATCCGCCCACGTATTCAACAAAACCCCGTCACTCATTGAGATCTCAGACCCTATTCTTACGTACTCAAAATACTGCTGGTTAGTTCGGTCCAGCATCGGGTCAACCAGGTCTTCGGGCCACACCGACTTGCAGCCGGGGAGTCTCAGCGGCTCTACTTGGTCAACATACTCTCCTTCTACCTCTTTGTCGAGGAAGGGCACACGTATGGTCAAAGCAAGGAACCATGCGTTCGAAGCGACGTAAACGTACTTGGGCATATCAAGTTCATCAGCTATGGGAAGAGATTCGGTTCCAAATAGGTCGACAATAAGCACGGTTGGCCGGGGATTCCAGGCAGAGATTGCCGAACGAATGGCTGGCCGGGCTTCACGCATCATTACCGAGAGTTGTGTAACAACTGTAGCGTTCGCATCAACTAGGCCGGAGATGTCAAGCAGTGGGAGTTGCACAATGTCGAAGAGCTTCGGACTCATGCAGGACTGGATAACATCAGACTCTGCCGGCGACATGGGAGAAGTGACGGCGAAGATTGTGACGGTGAAGTTATGGTGGGTCACGAGGCGTTTGCCGAGCTCCAAGACGGGGATGAGGTGGCCCATCCCTGGGCTAGACAGCAGCGCTGCATGCGGCTTTGATATATCCATGCCTGATATATATAATGTAAACGGATTGGAGAGAAGAGAATCAAATGGCCAAGAATTGCTTAGAAAAGTAAAATGCAGCTGAAATTCAAAGGACAAAGCTACAGTACTGGCTTCAACTACGGGATACTGACATGTTCTGATGTAGAAGATGGGTTATGGGGGGGAGTGTGACAGCATTTATGTATGGATTGTCTTGTCGTTTGCCTAAGCCTAATGGCACAGATGTGTATTTCAGACAAAGCCCATTGGTTGGTGTTCTAGTTTGGGGTATATATTATAAGAATAGTGATATAAGTTTTTTTTAGAGGTTTTTTATAGTCATTTTAAATGTAATGCAATTTTTAAAATATTAATAAATCAAAATCAATAAATCTCAAATTCAATTACATCACATTTGTGATAATTTTAAAATGAATTTAAAACATTTTATAGCATTACTCATTTTAGAAAATGAGGGGTCTAATTTTGTATATTTGATATACACAAGTTGGCGGAAAGGACAAATGGTAATTTTGGTGGTATCTGATGATTATTTGCTGAGCATGTTATTATTGCATGTAACTTGGTCTCGATCTCATCATGGGGCACACAATTATTCCTTGTTCTCTTGATTTGGGGTTTGCGGACTTGAAGCTTCAATTTCAAATTGGTTTTGGAATTGTTAAGAGAGTTTGGACTGCTTGTTATCTTCCTTCCTCTAGTCAAAGCTTGGAATCCTTTTAACCGACTTTGAGTGCTATATAAAGGGATTGAGCCTTTGTGTTTTAGATGCGCCAAAACGTGAATGTGTGAGAGAATCTGAAAGTGTGTGTGCAAGGGCAGCAAGCAATGGTGTTTGCTTCTTGGTATTTTGTTGCAGAGTGAAAAAAGAAAATAGAAATCAATTACAAGTAGATATATATTTATTAAGTTGAAGCACTTAAAACTTTGTATCATGTATAATTATCTTTGTTATTCTGCAATTTTTTTAAAATTTTCGCATCTCATTGTTCTTGATTAATTTCCTATCACACTACAAACATGGACCAGTCCAGTTCGACATATTTGTCAGGAATCTCTGGTACTCATGGTACTGAGACAATTAGTGTTTCATTTGTTTAATATCTTAGCGAAGAATGCTTTTTTCTTTCTTTTTTTTTTTCTTTTCTTTTTTTTTAAAAAAAATAAAGGTGTTTTGGGGTATAGGAAGACAAAAATGCTTTTGGAGATTGAGACGAATATTTTGTCTTTTGAATTTTTTGTTAATGTTTTCATTTATTTTGTACAAGTGTTTCAGTTTAGTTGTTGTCGCTGCAATCTCAATCTAATATTTGTGAGTTGGCCATAAACTCTCACCCAAAATTCTTTGTATGACGTGACCACACATGTGTATATAATCATGGTATCATTCAAATCATTTATTGACAGATAATATTAATAAACAATATATTTAAAACAAAACATGCTTTGCAAACTCAAAACACATATATGTAGGTGGTGTTTGGCAAATTACAACCGTAATACTGTACTGTAGTCTTATGCACTATAGCGATAGTGTGGATTGATTCTGACTATTTCAATAAACATGTGTGTCAAGTTGTCTTCTCGTTAGATTACCATAATATCCTCAAGCAAAAGTCTGAGAGGAAAATTTAAAAACTGTAATTTTTAGACTTACTCAGAAAATAGAGGGTATGATAGTCATTTACTGTGAATAAATAGACCTAATACACATCAAGGCAACCTGGCAAAAAGCAGTAGATACTATTCATTGGAGAAAGCAACGGAAGTTGCCGAACAACCCCATATACATATAGAGTAACGATTAGTGTACCACTAGCGTGGATAATGTTTACCCACGACAGCATTATTTTAATATTAAAATAATACTAATGTGAATATTGTTAAAATTATACTAAAGTAGATACTGTATACCCACGCGTACACTTATCACTACCCATACATATATTAGTGCATTAAGACAAAACCATCACACAATGACACCTAAGAATTTAGGTGGTTTCTTTTATGGGTCAATCGAAGGGCAAGAAATTGGAAGCAAATAGAGTAATAACTGCAGATAGCTCACAGAGACAAGCAATTAAACACCTGGTGGGATCAACTCACGTTTACTATTTCGAATAATGGAAGCTGAGTGCCCAAGAGCTATGGACCCATGATTGAGGCCCAACTATACAAATGCATAAGGAGACATTAATTTTTACCGTTAAATACCTACAAACCTTAAGGTTTAATTTGTGTCACGGAAGATATTTATGATTTTCATAAAAATGAAAATGATACTTTCATTAAAATTCTATTCAAAACTTAATAGAACATCATAATAACACCAATCACATTGTGAACATGTGAGATGCACATATTTTTTAATAGTTAAGATTTGGGATAAAAGTAAAATAAATAATATTAAAAACTCATAAATATTTCACATATTATAAAAAAATAAATACATATTATTTTTATAGGCTAACTTAAATAAATTATTCCAACCAAATTTTATGAAAAACTATATCCTTTCTTATCCAGTGATGAATTTGTTGAAATTTGAAATTGTGTTTGTAGTTTCCTTTTGTCCCTTAATTTGCGCAGGAAAAAAAATGGTCCAAAATATTTTTTTCATTAATTGAAGGGATCGATGAACATTAATGAGATTGCAGAATATCTTGAAGCTAATAGCACTTAGGAAATTACTGATCTTCCTCCTGATAAACACCCTATAGGCTGCAAGTGGGTTTATAAGATCAAACATAAAGCAAATGGGGAAATTGAGAGGTACAAAGCTCGTTTGGTTGCAAAGGGATACACTCAAAGAGAAGGTCTTGATTATAGTGACACTTTCTCCCCGGTTGCCAAATTGGCCAAAGTGAGATGTCTTCTAGCCTTAGCAGCAATTCATAATTGGCATATTCATCAATTGGATGTCAATAATGCATTCCTACATGGATCTTTTGATGATGATATTTTTATGAAGTTACCTCCTGGTTTTGGTTTGAAGAATTCATCTAAAGTTTGCAAGCTTAAGAAATCTCTTTATGGTCTCAAACAAGCCTCTAGGCAGTGATACTCTAAATTTTCCTCTAGGCAGTGGTACTCTAAATTTTCTTCTACCCTTATACAGCATGGTTTTACTCAATCTATGTCTAATTATTCTCTGTTTACTTGAGTGAATAAACACTCTTTTCTTATCTTACTTGTCTATGTAGATGACATTGTCATAGCAAGTAATGATAGCCTAGCAATTGAAGAACTTACTAAAATTCTCAATTCTGCTTTTAGTTTGAAAGATCTTGGAGAACTAAAATATTTTTTAGGGCTTGAGATTGCAAGAAGTGCAAAGGGTATTTCTTTATCACAGAGGAAATATGCCTTAGAAGTTTTAGATGAATGTGGCATGCTTGCAAGTAAACCTTCTTCTGTTCCTATGGAATCTAATTTCAAGTTGTCTAGAGAAGAAGGTGAATTGATTCCTGATCCAACCACTTACAGAAGACTTGTAGGAAAGTTGGTTTATCTTACAATCACAAGACCAGATTTGTCCTATTTGTATAGCTATTGAGTCAATTCATGGATTCTCCTCGCAAGCCTCACCTTGATGCTGCACAAGGTTCTCGATACATTAAATCCTCTCTTGGCATTTTCTTCTCTCTTCTTCAATTGCATTTGAAGGCATTTTGTGATTTTGATTGGGCGGATGTGTCCGATAAATGCAAATCGGTTTTGTATTTTTCTAGGAGATTCTTTAATCTCTTGAAATCCAAGAAGCAACACATCAGTATCAAGATCCTGAGGCGAATACGTGATCGATGGTTGCTTACTTGGTTACATGGTTTGCTAAAAGATTCTGACTTCTACATCCTCAACCAGCTTTGGTTTTTACGTGATAGTCAAGCGACTATTCACATTGCTTGCTAACCACAGCATTCCGAACAGACCAAGCATATCGAAATAGATTGTCACATTGTAAAGAGAAAATTGTTGGTTTGATTAGAGCATTGCATGTGCAGTCCAAACATCAACTGGCAGACATACTTACCAAGCCTCTATCTCGCACAGATTTTCATTCTTTGTTGACCAAGTTGAATGCCATCAATATTTTTCATACCGATGAACATTCCACTTGAGGGGGGTATCAAACTGTATTAAACTAATCTATTTAGTTAGTTTTACAGTTTAGCAAGTTAGTTAGCTTAAGTTGGTTAGTTGGTTGTTATCCTTTACGCACATGTGCATCCCTTGTAATGAGGACAGTTAGATAAGTTAGTTATCTTGTTATCTCGCTGCTCTCTCTTTAGGTAGTATATAAACAGAGCATGGCTCAATGTAACAGTTATCCATTGTGAATAAGAATCAATCTTTTTTCTCTCAATTTGTTTTCCTAATATGGTTCCCTATGGGCCATCATTGGAGAATTGTCCTTAAGAAAAATTGCATTTATTTTAAAGGGATTAGCTTCGATCTCATTCATAAGGGTCAAGTTTTTCTAGTCAAATTCTTTGTGTTTTCTGTTTGGCCTCGTGTAAATATCACAAACATGTCAATAGTCTATCAATTGTAGGATATTCTGGAACGACGACAAATCTCCAAGTGATCACCCATATCATATCATAGAAGAATAAGAAGCCGCCCCTCAATGAATGGGAATAAATTTAATTCGGACAACTGTCCAAGAATCAAGATATTTTTGAAAGCATTAAACCAAAGGAAATAGATATTGTACAGAGTACTGAATGTCTAAAATAGTTTCATAATTCAAAGAAATATATATATGTTTTTGTTGATAGACATGATAGCACGATCAAATTCAGTCAATGGATGCTTGCAGAAGAATAAAAGCAATTGAAAACTTGTAGGGGGATTGCTGGGGATTAACTTTTTGATGCTTCAATTAACAAAGGGAATGATATATATGAAACTCTAATATATATAGCTGGAGTTACCAAAATTTTAGTATATGAGAATGGGCGTAGGTTTGTACCAATTATAGAATATGACACTTTATTTTATTGGAAAATTTCACATATTTCTATTAAATTCATCTAATTAACATTTTTTTTTTTATAAATTTTGAATGGACAATTTTTTTTTTTAAAAAAAAAACTGGCTTCAATCCACATAAAATAGTGTTAAGTGTATTTAATATGTATATTAAATATTAAAGGTTATTAATAGCAGTTTACTAACTAAAGTTAACATTTTTAAATAATAAGTTATTGAAAAACTCTTAATGACCTTTAATATTTAATGTATATATTAAATGTTTAAACACTTGATACTGTTTTATATGAATTAAACAAAATTTTATCCAAATCAATTTAAAAAAAATTTCTATTCATTTTTAATTGTGACAATATTTTTTAAAGTTATCAAAACATTGTTTTTACTGTCTTCTAGAAACTTGCGTCTTTATTATCCTATCTCGAATCCTAGCTAGGCTCTTTAAGTCTACTTTGTTGACCCGTCCATTTCACCGTATATCATGGTCCCGATATCAGTACGTGGTTTTTTTTTTTTTTATTCAAAATTAGAAAAAACGAGGAAGATCATCAAGGAGGGACTCAGTTTAGACTTTAGACTTTAGAGTCGCCCGACAAGCGTGTGGAATATTGAACTACGAATAGGAATTAGAAAAAATAATAAAATACTCAGTTTAGAAAAATGAAAGAATTTTCCTCTAGAAGGAGCGAAAGAGGAGGAACCACCCAAGAACTCCTTAATATGCTCTCAGTAGTCAGTAGTGCCGTTTGGACGATACCGGAACCGAACAATGTTCTGTGATCCTGTCTAAACTGGTTACCCACAAGAGAATGGTCAAGCTTAGTCCACCAACCAATATGGAGAAAATACCATCAAACTCATTTAAAATAATATCATATATTTATAAATATTTATCGACACATAACATTATTTTAAATGGATTAAAAACTATATTTTTTTTATTTGAAATAAATTTTGGTCCTTAAAAAAATAAGAACAAGATTTTCTCCGGATATGAGAATATATAGTTAATGGCTAAAATCTATTTATAAATCATGGGTTCATAAATTGGACATTTGTCCCATTAATATAAATAATAATAAAATATTGTTTATATTTTAAAAATAATAACAATAAAGTAAGAGATGACCGGTTTTTCCAATAGCAAAAAGAAAAAAAAAATTATATAGCCTTGGGGGTGGCTTTAGCCACCATGACCCTTAAGGGTGGGTCAACCATCACCAAAAGTCAAATCAACTCACGGTGTCACGATCATTTATTAATTGTGAGTTTCAATCCACTCTCAGGGTCAAATCAACTTATGGCGTCAAAATCATCTATTAATTGTGAGTTGAACTTTAATTCAACTATTATGGCGTCACTTTAATTCATATTACTGGTAGAGAAGGGGAAGGCGGCTTGACTGTGGAGGTGCCATTGGAATTAATTAGAAAGCCATGGATGTAGCAAAGCTGGTGCAGCAGGTGGGTCAATATGCAGAAAACCTCTATTGGCAATGGCCATGAGAATTGGACAGAAATACCAGGTGTTATTGGTTTTGGATAAAAAAAAGAAGAAAACAGAGATAGAAGACAAAAGACATTTGGAATAGCATCCTTTATGGTTGATAGCCAAAGATGCATGGCCCTAAGAAAATCCCATTGTTATAAATTGGACAAGTGTTCCATAAAAAATAAAAAAATAAAAATATTATGTATAATTTTAAAAAAATAAAAACAAAAGTTAATAAAAAATAAATGAGTGATTGACCACCCCATCTTGGCTATAAGGGTGGCCAGACCACCCCTACTTTAACCAGGATGGTGCCAGAGTAGCCGAACCACCCCATTGTCTTTGGGAGCGGTTCGGATTCAACTTTGTGTTTAGCTTCTGTTAATGTATATGTGAGAATCTTACCAATGTGGGACAAGCCCCACATATACATTAACAGCTTCCATTGTTGTTATCATCCATTTTTCAAGAGAACATATTATCTTCTTCCTTGGTGGCTCACAAACCCATTGAAAAATGTTAATTTCATGGGCGTCATTGTCCACAGAAGCGACACACTTTGGAGATTAAATTCAAATTATTAAACAATTTTTTTAGTGGCCGGATCTCGTCATCCTTATCCTCAACTGGGGTTGATTACACCTAGCTACCTATTTGTATTTTTTACTACTTTGATAGAGAAGTTGCTGAAAATATTCCATTATCCCATCCAATTAGGTGCATGTATATATGCATTCATCTTCTATTTCATGTCAGTTTTGGCGGCTATAAAGTAAATAAATAAATAAAAAGACAAAATTTATTCAGTTTATTTAAACCCAATTAAGAGGATCATATTCCCACGGAGTCGGATAATCTATTAATTGTGAGTTGAACTTTAATTCATATCTCTTTTTCTTTTTTTTTTAATAAAAAAATTAAATATCTGATTCAACCCTTTCATTTAACTTCTTTATTTTAATTAAATTAAAAAAATATTAAAATTTTATATTTAATTAAATAAAAAATGGGTCATGTTTTTAAATTAAAAACACTAAAAATTTATATTTAATTAAAAAAAAATCGTTCTAGGATGGTTGAACCACCCCATGGTCTACGGCTAACCCCAATTTTTAAAAAATATTTAATTAAATATAATGTTTAATGTTTTTAATTTATAAAAAATTATTTTTTAATTAATTAATTATGTAAACATGTGTCAAACTGTGATTAATATTGTCGTGACGTTTCATCAAATTTTTGATAAAATTGTGACGGAGAGACCATTTCCATTTTTAGGCAAATTTAGAAGACCTACTATGATAAAAAGTAAACATTATGGGTAAAAAAATAAAGAAGTCAAACAATAAGATGGTAGTTTTAACTTGGCTCTTTGACTAACGGAATGGGAGAAAGTGTCATGATAATAATTTGACAGAATCAAATGTCATAATTGATAATTCATAGAAAAAGTGTCAAGACATTATAGTTTATAGGGCAAAATGTAATTTTCCCAAAATTTAACAACAGTACACTTAAGGCAACCACCGGACCATCGACCTATATATACGCTATCATCCCCCAAGGCTTCTTCTATCACAGTATCTCCCTTGGCTACCTTTCATGCTGAAGCGGTGAAGCCTGTATACTATAGCTGCATGTAGTCCTTTGATTTTCAGCCCTACATACTTTTTTTCTAAGCTGAAATCGATTGCAAATTTTGTCCTTTGATTACTTCATATCAACCATGGATATCTCAAAGCCACATGCAGCGCTGCTGTCTAGCCCCGGGATGGGCCACCTCATCCCCGTCGTAGAGCTAGGCAAACGCCTTGTGACCCACCACAACTTTAACGTCACAATCTTCGCCGTCACTTCCCCCATGTCGCCGGCAGAGTCTGATGTTATCCAGTCCTGCATGAGCCCGAAACTCTTCGACATCGTTCAGCTCCCACCAGTTGACATCTCCGGCCTAGTTGATGCAAACTCTATGATTGTTACACGACTCTCAGTAATTATGCGTGAAGCCCGGCCAGCCATCCGTTCGGCAATCTCTGCCTGGAATCCCCGGCCAACCTTGCTTATCGTTGACCTATTTGGGACCGAATCTCTTCCCATAGCTGATGAACTTGATATGCCCAAGTACGTTTACGTCGCTTCGAACGCGTGGTTCCTTGCTTTGACCATACGTGTGCCGTTCCTCGACAAAGAGGTAGAAGGAGAGTACGTTGACCAAGTAGAGCCACTGAGACTCCCCGGTTGCAAGTCCGTACGGCCTGAAGACGTGGTTGACCCGATGCTGGACCGAACTAACCAGCAGTATCTTGAGTACGTTAGAATAGGGTCTGAGATCCCAAGGAGTGACGGGATTTTGTTGAATACGTGGGCGGATCTGCAGCCCACGTCACTTGCTGCGCTGAGAGATGAGGATCTCTTGGGTCGGGTCATTAAGAGCAGCCCGGTTTACCCTGTTGGTCCTTTAACAAGAACGGTCTCCGCTTTGAACGGTCCGATGTTTGACTGGCTGGACATGCAACCCAGCGAGTCAGTGATTTACGTGTCGTTTGGAAGTGGTGGGACCCTTTCATACGAGCAAATGACCGAGATAGCCTGGGGGTTGGAGTTGAGCCAGCAGAGATTCATTTGGGTGGTACGCCAACCCTCCATTGGAGCTGCCGACGCCGCTTTTTTCACGGCAGGCAACGCCTCTGGTGATGACCCATTAAACTACTTGCCCGATGGATTCTTGACACGAACTAAAAACGTGGGCCTTGTGGTGCCCCTGTGGGCCCCACAAGCGGAAGTCCTGTGCCACCCATCCGTTGGTGGGTTTGTGTCGCACTGTGGGTGGAACTCCACCCTAGAGAGCATCACCAACGGAGTGCCAATGATCGCGTGGCCGCTCTACGCGGAGCAGAGGGTTAACGCTACGTTGCTGACGGAAGAGCTTGGCGTGGCCATACGTTCGAAAGTGTTGCCGTTGAAGAAAGTGGTGGGAAGACAAGAGATAGAGAAGATGGTGAGGACGATCATGGAAGACAAAGAAGGGAATGCGATAAGAGCTAGGATCAAAGAGCTAAAGCACAGTGCTGAGAAAGCTTTGTCAATGGGTGGCTCCTCATTCAATGCACTTTCTGAATTGGCAAATCATTGTTCCGTGAAAGTACGTGCTCCTTGAGTTCCCAGAAACTCTCAGTAATGTTTCCTACTTCTTTTCTTTAATCTGAATATCAGAATTTCTTGTCGTTGTGATCATCTGTAATAATATGGGATATTGGTTAATTGTTGTGATCAGATCACAATTCTGATACAATAACAAACCCAGTGTCGATCTCTAAGAAAAATAAAAAGCGTGCGGAAGGGGATTCAAAAGCTTCGGAGGTTATTCAAACGCCAAAAAAAAAAAGCGTCTATAACCCAAATTGGGCTGTATGAGAATCATATTAAATCCGCCATATTTTTGTGTCCAGTAGGCAGTATCTACTCTTTGGTGGCTTTTACATCAGACTTTACTCCATTGTGACGGTTTTACTTAAACGACGCGTAGTCCTTTTTATAGGTTGCTCTATTTGAGATTCCAACGCGTGACATGTGTAACTGTGTAAGTGGTGCTGATTCTAATACTATTGGTAGGTTCCTAACGGTAACCGTAAGACTCCGCTTTTGGTGTTGCTGATATTTGGACTTTGAGATTTTATTTTGTAAACATCATGTATTTATTTTATGTTATGTTGTCGTGTTGTTGCTTTCTATATTATCTATTATCTAAATCAGTTAGGTTTTAGACTCTGTGTTTGTGGGATAAGGATCTCCTGCAGTTGGAGATCAATTGAAAATCTCATGTTGAGGAATCTTGACCATTAATGAAATTCAATGGTGAAAAAGTGTAAGCAGATTTTGGAAAATAGTATAAAATCTAATTTATTGCGCCTCGATTACACAAAGTTTAAAATCAAATTTATTGCACCTCAATTACACAAAATCTGCTTACATTTTTTTCACCGTTGGATTTCATTAACGGTCAGGATCCCACAACATGAGATTCTCCAATTGATCTCCAACTGGAAGAGATCCTGATCCGTGTTTGTGTAGGCAATTTTTTTGTTCTTCACCTTTTTGGTCTTCTTCCAATGCATTAAGCCATTAAGGGGTTGGTTGTCTGTTTGAATTGAGTATTTAAAAATAAGCTGAATTGATTGGGCTCTAAACTCTATGTCTATGAGGGGAACTCTTTTTCTACTTAATCTTCACAATTTTTTTAAAAACTTGTCTAGATTTAAGTTTATAGGGGTTTTTTTTACTCTAGATGATTCTATCCATTATAGTACGTGGCAGTTTTCATCAATTGCAATCGCAAGAGGCTTTTTTTTTTCCCCAGTTTATTAAGGTGCTATTAGTCTGTCTAGATTGAGTTTTTTAGTTAAGCTTGTATTTGTTTTCTGTTTTTAGTCTTCGTAGTATTTTCTTTTGAATGAATGTAATTAAAAATAAATAAAAGCTCCCAAGTTATGGAATGCAGAAAGTCGAGCCCTTAAAACTTATCACATGCTAAACAGACCCAATCTAACAACTATACCCCCAAATTAAACCTCACTAAAATCATAACAAAAAGGGAGGGAGGCAAAGGTGGCTTGAAAATTGGAATAGCCTATGTCTCCCTTAAAAGGAAGGAGACTTGAGAAGCAAGGGACTGAAGGGAGGTGAAAAACAAGTGGACGTTTAAGCGGATTGTGCCTCCCACCCAATCCACATGCGTTTCTAAACCTTAGAAAATAGGCCACAGGTGCAATTTGGACCGATTAGCCGTTACTAGTCACGGTGTGTCATTTTATTATTTTTATTACACCATTATATTCCACAGGCAAGTCTCTTCACTGTTTTTAGCTATTGATGCAAGTTAAGTCATGTTTTTAGGTTAAATATTTTGTTTTTTTTTAGTACATGAGCTTTGTTGATCTCATTATCAAATAGTCACCTCAATTTACAAGGACACAAATTCTACCTATGAACATCTTGTAAATGCAATTAATACTCGTAAAAAAAATTATAAAGTTCGTCGCATCAAACCTTCTAAGGATTGTAGAGTGTCTCATGCCACATTAGTTTTTTGTTTTTTAAAAAAAGGACATGATTGAATCACCACTTTGGATAGTCACACCCATTAGCTTCTTTTTTTCTTTTCTTTTTTCTCAAGCTTTTCCTTTTCACTTTTGTTTCCTGTTTTCAAAAAATAAAAAATAAACACAATACTTATAAAACACTTAAAAATACTTTTGCATTCATGTTGCATGAGAATGTTTAAAAGTTAAAAAATAAAGGGTTAAATACCTAGTACCCCTAAGGTTTTTAACTTTATTTTTTTTTTTTTCTCTTAGGGCTTGATTTTAATCACAATAGGTCTCTGTAATTTTGATAAAAGATCAAATTGATCATTCCATTTATCAGTGGCCAGTTAACATTTAGTACAAGCAGTCACATCATCAGTGATGACATGACCACCAATTAATTTTAAAAAAAATTAAAATTTCAAAAAAATAAAAAAGAAAGAAACAAAATTCTTGGCCTTTCAGGGGTGGCTCTGGCTAGATGGGGGTGGCTAAAACCACCCCCACTGGGTACTAGGGATCCAAGGGGGTGGCTTGAGCCATCCCCTTGGAGCTTGACCACCCCCAAATGGCCAAGGATTTTTTGTTTTTTAAAATATATATATATATATTTATATTTTGTTTTTAAAAAAAATTAATTAGGTGGCCATGTTATCATTGATGACGTGGCCACTTGTACCAAATGTCAACTTTTAATTGATCACCGAATGACGGAAGGACCAATTTGATATTTTATCAAAATCGCAAAGACCTCTAGTAATCAAAATCAAATCTAGGGAGAAAAAAATAAAGTTATAAAACCTTAGAAAGTATTAAGTATTTAACCCAAAAATAAATAATAAATAATAAAAAACATTTAAAAAGGGTTAATAAACAGAAGTAATGTAGTTATAATTAATATAACTATAACATTTGACGAATTATGATTATTTTTATTTCATTTGAACCGAATAATATCCAATTAATCATAGTGAAAAGACAAAAATATCTCTCCACCAATTAAATTATTCAATTAAAATGAGCTGGAAATGATTCTGACAGTCAGAAACAAGAATTTACAACCCAGCTAATGCACCCCATCATTCCCCTGGGGAATTGTATTTGTTGGTGAACTAAAACATCAGGCATGAAATAGGTCACATGCTCCCAGTAAAACACATATCACATGGAAAGGGGCCATCTAGTTTCGTTGTAAGATGCTTCTTTTGACGCACAAAAGGCAACAAACTGCAGAAAGAGCGACGTGACATTTTGGCTGTAGATGCAGAAATGACCATACCTAAGATAATTACTTCCAGATTCGTATCAGTTTTCTCCACTTCCCATCTGCACACGAGCTATAGGCGGAAAAAACCCAGTTGAAGATGCTAATGCCCCTAAACAGTGCATATAATACGATTTATCTGGCGACTAGGTTTGAGCTCCTGGTGTTAAATTTGATACATACATTCAAAGGAAGATTATATAATGAAAAATTGGAGTGAAATTGTTCACATGAATTGCTAGTAAATCAACATAGATTTGTTTGCCAATAAGATAATAGTTATCTTCAAACGGTTTTGCCCTTTCGGGTGTGTGTAAAACAGACCTGTCTGACAACCCCACTGATAAATCGAATAGGTTCCTACAACAAAAAGCTACTCCAAACATAATCAACGGGAACAAGACCCCCGATTTCACCTGCTCCAGCCTTTCCCGCCACATCAACAACTTACTTGGAAAGCTTTTCTTCAATGAAGCTCCTGAAAATTCGATCTTTTGATATATGAATACAATTGGTTTACAATCCTGTAATGCCTCCTAGAGAAAGAGAACTGTACACATGAAGAAAAGACAGGATGCAACGCTATCAAATCAAAGCTTTCCAACGGTGGCACAAGTCACAAGAGACCCCCAAGCAATGCCGCAGCCGGCTAAGAAAACCAAATACCCATTGAGAATGCTCACCTAAATCCCACTTACAAGGTGAAATCTTTCTTCCCTTCTATACATTCTCAAGCCAGATCATCAACCGGAAGCTTAACAACGGGCCTTCCCACTCCCTAGTGTAAGCTCCAAATCATCCACTCCTACCTCATGAATTCTCTCGCCCTCCCATGGCTTCACTCTGCCACTCTCAAACTCAAACTCCGAGCATCTCCCTTTCTCTGCAGCAGCGCCCCAGTCCAGGGCTTCATGCCCATGAGCCCCATCTTGGAGAGAGCCCTGTAGGGCAACTGGTTTCATCAAATTAAAGGTAGGTGAAGGAGGAGCTACTAGATGTGCCCCTGTCTGAAAACTGACCCAGCGACCTGAGTCAACTGTGGAAGCATCAGACTCATCACATTCTGGTATTGTGGCAGGCGTAATATGATGCTGCCGCGACGGGCTTGTGGGGGCAGATAAAGCAAAGGGAGGGTGGCGGAAGGCGTTTAGCGAGCCATTGGATAGGGCTTCCCAGTCAGGTTTTCTCTTTGAGCCTCTAGAGGTTGGCGAAGAAAGAGGTGGCGTTACAGGAGCACTGTTAGATATTCTAAGGGGAGGGAGATTCGTAGGAATGGAGGCAATGTTGCGGAGGAACGGCAGTAGGTAAGAGGAGGGGTTTGCATCGAAACGAGTAGGACTTGGGAAAGAGGACGAGGATGGGCTGGCATGATAGGATGGCACCGGACTTACAAAATTTGAGGATTGTGGGCTTGGTTGGAGAGACGAACATGCACTGAGGTTCGCTGAAGTGCCTACCATCTCTGTGTGCGATGGCTTATATCCCTGTATGACAGATATTAACAGAAAGGTTAGACAAAGGATGAGAAAAATATCAAAAGACAATGTTAATTGATTGCAGAAGAAGCAAATATTGCTCAATTTTCATGGGTTTTTGTTCTTCTTTTTTTTTCCCCCAATACCAGTTGCGAGTTCAATAAATGAGACCCCAGGGCAATCAACAAATACAAGCAAATCAATGATCCGCCTACCAGTCCAAGCAGGAAATTTAATAGGACTATTGCAAAACAATAATTTATGGAAATATAACTGAGAATGATTGAATTTCAACTTCTTCACTATATATGACAAACCCCAGGCTAGTAAGCAACCCCAGATCCCATCTCATCATTCCGATAGAGAAACCAAACAATCAAATGAAGCACAGAGCCCCTTTACTGCTTCTTATCCAGCGATTGACCAGAAACCCATAAAGGATATCAATCAAACATAACAAGCAAAACCAGCGCAACTCTGATAAATTATAATTAATATAAATTAAAACTTCAAATTCCAAAGCTCCAGATCTATACATATATGATTAAAAAAAAAAAACAAAACAAAACAAAGTTGGGCATCAATAAGATCCATTTCATCTATAAGGATCGAACCAACGATCCAACATAACGATCCAACCAGCTCATGCATGTGTATCTTTAAACAAAAACGAAGAAACCCAGGGAAAAAAAAAAAAAACCTCAATGTTTATGCCCAATAAACTGCAAAACCAATTTTACAAAACGAATAAACACAACGAACAATTGAGATTGATATCAAGAACCAAAACGCAAATCCTGGAGTGGTTAGCAACACAACAGAAGTCAGAAAGCAGAACAGAAAGAGAAACTGCGAAAGCCGAACCTTGCGATAGGTGGTGCCATCGTCTTCAACGACCCAACCGGCCTCGGTACAGAGGGCCTTCAAGACCTCGTTGTTGTCGCAGTGCTTGGGCAGCTTATAGTTCCCCTGAGCTCTGAGACCAGAGTATATCTTGGCAGCAATGGCTCTCCTCCTCCTCTCCCTCCTCTTGTTGTTCTCCCTCTCCTTCCACGTCGGCAACCTCCCCGATGACCCCCCGCCCGTCATTACTCAGCCAAACGAAACAACCTCTCTCTCTCTCTCTCTCTCTCTAGCTTCTTGATATCTCTCTCTAGACTTTTGCCTTTGTTACCGTGTGCTACTTTGGAGGAGAGGAGGGTCTAGATTGGGCAGACTCTTCTGCCTCACGAGGATATCGCTTACTTTAATCAAGTTTTTGTAGCAGAAGAAAAATAAAGATATACGGGTCCATTTCACACTGAAATGGTTTTTCAACGGTGTGTGAACTGTGAATGGGGACTTTGTTAATATTACCAAACTATATATAAATAAATAAAAAGGGCCTCAACTTTCGGGAATTTTAATTTTGCTCTGTTTTTAATGCATTTTTTGGTGCATTTTTTTTTTCTTTAAAAATAATCTGCTCTGATATAAATTGAAAATTATTTTTAGTATTTTGTGTCATTTTTATTTTGAAAAGCAAAAATTAAGAGTAGTAGAATTAAGATTTTAATTAACAAAGCCAATATAATATTTGTGTGCGTTTGGTTTATTGATTTCTACACATTAATAACTATTTTAAAATATATTTAATCAAAATATGATTTTCTTAAAACATAATTAAATGTTCGATAAAATTGTAATTTCATACTAGTTATTAAAAAACTCAAACCTTTTTATGTTAAGTAATAATGTTATATAAAGTACATTTTTATCATATAATTATTTCACAAAGTTTGAATGGTAGTCTCTCTCATCAATTTTGATTAAAAAAAAAATCAAAATTTAAAGATTAGTTGAAACTATCACTACTAGGAAGCCTTTGCAAGCAAGCTCGGACTTAGCTTGTATAAGCTTAGCTCGTACTTGACTTGATAAATAAATGAAGCGTTTCATGAACATAAATATTGGTTTGAATATTAAACGAAACAAGATAGACTCGACTCAATTAGGCTCGTGAGCAGCTTATATAAGTCTCAAATTGGTAATTGTTCACAATTATCTCACAAGGTTTGAGTGATAGTCTCTCTCGGCAATTTTGATTAAAAAAATCAAAATTTAAATATCAGTTGAAACTATCACGTCAATTTTGTGAAATAATTGTAAAATAAAAATATAATATATAATATTATTTTTTACATTTTTATCTCATAATTATCCTATAATATTGAGGTAATGAATTAATCTTTGATTTAATTTTTAGAAAGAAAAAAAAACAATGAATCATTCATACTTTTCCCCTTTTTGAATAATTTTATTTAAAAAAGCGTGTTTAATTAAAATTTAAAAATAAAAAAATAAAAAAAAATCGTGGGGCTATTGAGGAGAGAGATGTGAATGGTAGAAGTGTGTTTTTGGCGTTTTGGGGAGCGTGTGAGGGAAATAGTAAGGTAGGACCAACACAAGCCATCGATGAGTCCCCATTTACCAAAGGCACGTGGATCGGTTGGTTAGTTTGTGTACACAAAGTAGGCTTATCAGGGTGGTTGCAGTCCATATCTGCGGCAATGAGTGTGCCACATGGACTTTTGTTCTGTGCAGAGAAAAATAAGCACAGAAGGATAGGGCCCCCTACCCTACCAGAACCCCAGAAAAATATATGAATGTCAGTCATCAGTACATAGCTTCACATACTGTGAAATTAGCATTTACAGTTAATTAACTATTTTTTTAGCTATAACCAATACACTTTTCAAAAAGACCTTTCATCAAACTTTCTAAATCCATATCTAATCTGTTTTAATTATTTTTTTACTCTTTCTTTATTTATTTTTATGATAGGTGAAAGGTTTATCGACACACACTTTTTTCGACCTATTTAAATAAGTGACAAATATTATTTAATATTTTAAAATTTTAAAAAATTAATATTTAAGTGTTTAGGTTAGTAAAATTACTCTTACAAATATTAAAATATATATATATATATATAGGACAAAGTTTTTTCTCGGCCGAGTTGGAGAATTTCTTCAACTGGTTTAGAAAAGTGACACGTGTCATGCATACGTGAGATCGTTATGTTTTTTTTAATAATCGGAGACAGTTGGAATAAATTTTATTAAAAACTCATATCATCTCGCGTATTATTAAAAAAATAACATGTCACTTTTTGCACTGGGTTGAAGGAAATTCTCCAACCCGCTAGGTTGAAGAAAACTTTTCATTTATTATATCAAATTAACATTGAAAAGGTAAATAATTGTTATATCTCATGAATATAAAAGTGTTTTTTTTTTTTCTTCCAAGAGTTGAATGATGAATGACCAATAAGGAAGTAAAGAATCATTTATCTATATCTAATGTTGTTGCATACTCGAGGTATATTTTGCTCACACCCTCATTTTAACCCACCTTCTCTATATGGATCTTGAGGTGACTCGACACTCCCTAGATTTGGTCAAAGAAGATTGCTCCACCCCAAAGCCATAATGGTTAGGCCAGCACTTATAGGTGAAATTTGGATGGTTCGCCTACCAAACTCTTACTTAAAAAAATATCCACGTCAATTTTTATTTTTATTTTTTTAAAAAAATTTACAATCAATTGGTTGATTATTCATTTAGAATTAACAATCCACCAAAAAAACAAAAAGATATCCCACAGAATCTCAATTCTTGTATAGCCAGAGCAAAACTCTGGTGTTGTCATTACTGGGCAGTGTTTTCACTGTTTTTTGGAGTCCAATATTGACAATTGGCTTCTAGTTCGGAAGCCAAAAACTCTGGTGTTGTTAATAGATTTGGCAGTGTAGGGCATGGTCCAAAAATATTAATGAATAATACCCCGGTCAACCCTTCTCAGTCGCTCTCAATCCGCAACCGTTGGATCAGATTACTATTTTGTAGATAAGAAGGAAATTATGTTCTATGTACACTGTAGCGGGATCACACATGGAAATTTCCAGAGCGATTATTAAAAAGATGCCCTTCTCCGGAATTCGGGGTTGCTCTGACGTGATGTTCAGTTTGAACGGTCCAGATATGGACAAACCACGAGCTCGGAAGGGTGGGGGCACACAGGCCCCACCTTTCCCTCCCTCCACACAGCGCGTCCACATCATGTGACGCTTCACGGTACTTTTGGAGGGTCAGTCGGCTCCACACGTGCGACGCAGAAACCTATAACTATTTAAGAAAGAGAAAAAGCCCCCTCCTGTTAGTGGGGACCACCTCCGAACTTGACGTGTCGAGCAGAGCGCACGGGACGTGAATTGTGGTCCCTGAATGCTGAATCGCACGGCTCGGCTCAGTCAATCGACGATTCCCTTCGTCTAGAACACAACGAGGGCTACACGCCAGCGTTATTGGCGATTTGACCATAACGCCACTGGTTTGAAATGTAAATGACAAGACTCTCCCCGTATGCAGGTACATTCCCTTTGACCACAGCATTAGAACAAGTCCTCGTGGGCTAGTCAGTAGTCCAATTGTTTTAATGTTTTTTTAATGGACGAAGTATTTGTATCAATGAGTCTCCAGACAAATCACGTGGTGTCTTTTTCACAAACTCATTGAATAATTACCGAGACACGTTGGAATTTAAAGATAATCAATCCTAGGGAATTAATATATATTAATGTACAAAATTAAATTTACAGCTCCCAACCTATATTATTATGTGAGGGGATTTTGTTCTTTCTACATTTACATAAACTTCGTTATTCCGACCACTTCTATCTAGTCAGTAGTCATTATTAACGTATCCTATCCTCCACCTTGTAACTATCATTTTTATTTTTTTTTTTTTTTTATGATAAACCATTTATTTGACTTATTCTAAGATGTTTTTAATTTTGTTTTTTAACAATGTGACATTTGCATTTCTATTCATTTCTCAATTATTCTTTTGAAAAGAAAAGAAAAAAAAAACTATATATTCAGCCTTTAATATTGGTTTATGAAGTAGGAAGGGACCTTTGGGATGTAGCCATCGATAGAAACTTGAAGAAGATGGGTGTTGCCGTGTTGGCATTATAATACGTGACCACGAGGAGAAAGCCCTCACATCGAAGGGCATAACATGTCCTTTAATTTTGGATCCTGTAGTGGTGGAGACTTATGGGGTGTGGGGGCAGTGGTGGAATAGTTTAGAGGGGCTTTTGAGGGTGCTTAGCTGGAAATTGTCAAAGCTCTCTCCATATAGAAGAGAGTAACTTGAATCAGTAGGAGCATGCATATGATAGATGATGCGAATAGAATAACCTCCTTCACAACTTTCAGGAGTGGAGTGCCGATCATGTCAAGAGATCGGGCAATAAGACTACACATAGACTTTGCTAAGAGAGCCTATAGATGAGAGATCTTCTTCCGCCAAGTGTTAGGGGCATTGTATTAGCTGAACAACTTGTTTGATTTTTGTTATGATAAGGAGCCCTAATTCAAAAAGGAAATATATATATATATATATATATTGGATATAGTTTTGAGGTTATCTCCAATGAGTCACCATGACTTTTTTCTTTTATACAAGTCTCTCCTCCACCAAACATTAGGGTACAGCAATAACATCATGCTGCTGGACCACTATTTTGTTAATAAATAAATAATTTTTATTCACAATGAAATAATACGACTATTTACAGGGGTTATAATTCTTATGAAATTTTAAAGCTATTTTGTTTCACTTTCTTTAATTTCTGATAATTACTAATTTACCATGCTAGTAGTTTCCATAACAAGGAGGAGAGTAACAAATTTTCATTTAAGGCTTTTTCTACAAGTAAAAAAATAATAATAATAATAAAAAAGTCTTAATCCAAAGACAGTTATAGTCGTGCATTGGGCACGTGCGGATCCAGCTAAGTTAGAGAGGGACGGGACAGCTAGCTGGCGAAGCCGTGAAGGCAACTAGACTTGACACACGTGCGGTGCCGCGTGGAAGGAAGACAGTGGTGCGTGCCCCCTCATGCGGGGACCACGGGCCGTCTCCTCTTTTTCCAAGAAGGGACGCAGCTACTCCTATTTGGTCGTCATTGGTGGAAGAGAGCACGTGGGTTCCATTATTCAAAAACATTACCTAATAATTTATGTTTTATGTTTTTGTTTTTTTTAGTGAATTTATGCACCGTCCTATTGTAGGTGATGGATCCCACCGTACAGGATAAGGACGTAAAAACACAGGGCCTTTTCAAGTTGAAACAGCGACTCAAAATGATTATTTCATTAAGCAAAAATTAAATATTTTTTTTCTTAATAATAGTTTTAATATTAGAGCATTATTGATAAGTTTATATCATTTGAAATTGTTATTTCTATTGTCATGAAAAAAATTGATTAGTTATTCTTTAATTGAGAATGTCTATTCTAAACTATCTTAATTTATAAATTTTTTGTAGGTGGTCTTGGTCCCCCCAAATGACAAGAAAAAAATAATTTGAGGCAAAAAAAATTTTAAGGCATTTTTTGTCAATTGGTCATTCTTAAAAAAATATTTGGCTCTTAATTCCTTTTCAAATTAAAAGCTGGCTCCATCTCTTCGAGTATTATAGTATAAAAATCTGTGTTGTGGCATGCCTTTTTTCTTATTACAAAACAATGAACATTATAATTAATACTCTATTAAGCTAATAATGCAATATTTATTGAAAATTATTGTGATGAAAGTACAAGAAACACCAGTTAACATAAGTTGAACAACCAGTCTCATGATCAACCAGCTATGATGGTGAGGATCTGTTTAGGAATTGATAAAATAAATGGCCATTTTCTTCCTACAATCCTAATCTTGGGGCCCAGACGCGACCTTGCGCGTGCATTAAGGGAAATTAAGCCATATATATAAATTGGCTGTCACTGCATAAAACGTGGATTACCAGGAATTGCTAATCCGACGACGACCTTGACCTAATTAACCTCACGTGGATCCGACTTCTTTAATGCAAAATTCTCTCTCTCTCTGTCTCTCTCTCTCTCTCTATATATATATAATATTTTGAGATGCTATGACAATTCACCGCCAATTTGCCTCTTGATTATTTCCTGGTCACGGCCTGCGACATTTAAAATATTCATCACCAATTATATATTAATGCCTCCTTGCTTCGGATCGATATCCGTGGTTAATATATATTTATATATTTCTGAAATAGAAAGAAGCGGAAGCAAGAAAAACAGGAAGATTTGATGTAGTTTGGCTTTAGAGGTTTACGCTCACCATTAGTACTAATGCTCCTGTGGTTTAGTGGCCACTTGGATTATCTCAATAAGGGCAAGATTTCAAGTTTGAATTCTGCTGCTGGGAGTTATTAGCTTATTAACTGGTTTGAGCGTTACTAGAGTTTTCGTTGAAGTTGATTTTAAGCTATGACTCCATCGTTATTCTCACTGTCTACATTCATTATGAGCAATACTCAATAAGCATATGCAATTATAGTCACGCCCAAATAATTGAGCTCTACTTGCTCGGGCCCGTCTAGGGAGCTGCCCAAGCAGCATAAGGCTGCCTATTGCGTTCCAACGTGCTAAAGGGGTCTCACTGGTCAAGAATGGTCCAAACTCCAATCCTTCGTTACGAACCACGCCCAATTATTCCAGGCCCTGTTTTCTGGAGACAGCCCATTACTAAAGCTGATTCCGCTAAATCTAAGGCAATAATGTATGGGCCGGTCATACATTCATGTTCACCCCATATGACTCTGATTATTGTCCTTTTTTCGTGTGCTAAAGGGCTTGACGTAGGAACGAGGTGACAACTACTTGAATTGGTAAAATGAAACAGAGTTCTACTGAGATTTATGATCAAATTCTACACTTAGAAAATAAACAAATATATAAAAATACGTCTTCTAACTTCTAAGGGCTTGAGACAATTTTTTATTTTTTATTTATTAAAAAAACAAATGTACATAACATTGTGATAGAGCCAAAAGTTATAATCTCGATTAGCCAATTTTGATTATAGGAGCTAGATTAAGTCAGCCCAACATGAGTGGACTTAAGGGCTTAACTTTTCATGGTTCATCGGCTTTTGAGTTTTTTGCAGATTGATTAAATACCTAACGGCTAACTAAATCATTCTAATTGAGTTAGATTTCTCAATCATGTTCATCCACCAAAAGATTATCAATGTAAGATACTTGTATTTGTTGTAGCATGTTTCATGTAACTAGTGTTTTTTTTATTTTTTATTCTTCCTCTCAAAAGTTGTCTAAAGAATATTTTTATTACTTAGAACACCAACAAGAAGAAACTAAGTACTTGTATTTAATGTGACTAACTTGACTATAGGTAATAAAAAAGAAGAAGAAGAAGAAGGTAAATGTGGCATGAGAGCAGCAAAAATTATTTAGAACTAATTATTATTATTATTGTTGTTGATTTAGGATCGGAGTGATCTAAAGATCCTCCTCACCACTCGACCACTACCACTTCTCTAAATTATAATCATTATTTTTTTTAATTAAACAATTATGATCTTGCTTCCTCAGCACCTACTAAAAGAATTAAAAATATTTTAAATATGATTAATGTCCTTTAATTTAAAATAATAATTACAAAATTACAAAATTTCAACGCACAAATAGTCTAAAAAATATATTATAATTAAAACACCCAATCAAATTTGTAAAACAGAAGCACCACGTGGACTGGATCCGTTGATTCTGACGTTTGACCGAACATATTACACACGGATTGAAAACTTACGTGTAGACGGCGCTCATTTTGTGAAAACGACCTTCAAAGCCAACGCCCAACGGGATAACTATCCGATCCAACCACTGCGCTCCGGGCTCCAGTAGCTATTTTTGGATTTTCAGTCACAGGTAAGACACCAAGACAGAATTCGATATATATTTGTTTCCTTTCTCCTGGCCGGTTTTGTCTTGTCTGTTGCCATGGGGTTGATACCCATCTGATATAGTTACATAAATCAAATTTGAGTAGTCTCCCTGGGGGCTCGGAGCTTTGAACAGCGCACGTGGGGGGCGTCGTCCCAGATCCGCCATAGATGCGAGGAACATGTCCTTGCGGTTTTGTAGGTTCAGAGGTTTCTTGATTGATGGGTCTCTTTCGACCGTCTCTTGGATTTCGTGCGCCTCTTCGATCCAAACCTCTGTTTCACAGACAGCTGGAAGCCATGAAGTGAGTTTGATTTCTCTTACAGTTACATATGTTTCTGGTTTCTGGTTTCAGTTTGAGCAGTTCTGTTCGTTAATGTTTTTTTTTTGGCAAGGTAATTAACTGCTTTATTTTACTGTTTAGTTGGTATTCATTAAGATTTGATTGGTTTTTACTATAAATAAATATCTCTTAGCGTTCTTCTTTTCCTGATGATGTCAATGTCCCTTCAATTAAGCATTTGTAAATTTCAGATCTGGGTTTGAAACTATGATTCTCTCAACATCGTATGGCGTAATAAAGTTTCCTTAAGAAGGAAAAAAAATCAATTTTCATTTACATAATACCATATTAAGATTCATTTTAGTTGCTTTGTTGGTCTCAAATCTTTATTACATCGATTATGGTTTCTTTTACATAGGATTTATTTGGCTTGTGATAGGACTCTCAAACATTCTAGACCATCTCTCTCCAATCATATTGCACATTATTCCACAACTAGACATTAATAAGTTCGTTAAGAATGTATACTGTTCCTACTTTTTGGGACCATTTAGCTCCTGTAGCTAAATCGGGAGACTTATGGTGTCAAGAGATATGTGGATCAAGTGAATGGGTTTCTTTTAATTAAGTAGCTTCTACAAGTACTAGTTTATGAGCTTCATGATCGCAAATGCTTATGTTATGCCACAAATTAAGGATGTGTGATTCTTTTGTTTCTCTGTTAGAGGAGTTTCACGCATTAATTGCATTGAATCTGTTGCATCTTTCTAATATTGTTCACTTTTCACAGAAGAAGAAAGCTGTTTGGTGTTTCCCTCTCTCTCATTCTTATCAACATGGTTTCCATAATGGAGCGTGCTGATGAGAATCTCCTCCCATCTGTTTACAAAGAAGTGAGTGAAGCTTTCGATGCAGGGCCATCTGAACTGGGGTATCTTACATTTATAAGAAACGCTGTGCAGGGACTTGCTTCACCCTTGGCAGGTGTACTGGTTATAAATTATGATCGCCCAACAGTTCTTGCAATGGGCACTTTCTGTTGGGCCCTGTCAACTGCTGCAGTAGGTGCAAGCCAACGTTTTCACCAAGTTGCATTTTGGAGAGCAATAAATGGCTTCGGTTTGGCAATTGTAATTCCAGCACTCCAATCCTTCATTGCTGATAGCTATATGGATGGTGCGAGGGGAACAGGATTTGGGATGCTAAACCTTGTTGGTACCTTAGGAGGCATAGGAGGTGGGGTTCTGGCAACAATTATGGCTGGTCAACATTACTGGGGTGTGTCTGGATGGCGTTGTGCCTTTGTTATGATGGCAACACTGAGCTCACTAATTGGGATCCTCGTCTTCTTGTTTGTGGTAGACCCGAGGAAAACAAATAGCAGCATCATTCATAGTACTGGCAAGGATGAAGAAAAGTAATGTTTCTTTCCTTTAATTTCTCCCCCAAGTTTCTTGTCCATTTCAGTGTCGGCGTCGGCTGCTAACTTGGCTGCTTTTGTGTTACATACAGGAATGTTTTGATTGATAACGACAATGCTAGTAGTGTAGCTTCAATTTGGATGGAGTCTTGGACAGCCATGAAAACTGTTACCAAAGTGAAAACATTTCAAATCATTGTCTTGCAGGGCATTGTTGGGTCGCTACCATGGACTGCCATGGTGTTCTTCACTATGTGGTTTGAACTAATTGGTGAGCAAATACTTAATTTCCCATGTGTTGTAGTATGAGCAAAATATGTCGAAATTGAAGATGATATTGTTTTTTTGCAGGTTTTGATCATAATAGTACAGCAACCCTCATTAGTCTTTTTGCTATTGGATGTGCTACGGGGTCCCTCGTTGGTGGACTAATAGCAGATCAAATGTCAAAAATCTACCCTCACTCTGGCCGTATTATGTGTGCACAGTTTAGTGCTTTCATGGGCATCCCATTCTCATTGCTCCTCCTTAAGACGATCCCCCAGTTAGTAAGCAGCTATTTCACCTTTGCTGTTACTCTCTTTCTAATGGGCCTAACCATCAGCTGGAACGGTACTGCTGCAAATGGCCCCATGTTTGCCGAAGTCGTCCCTACCGAGCACCGGACCATGATTTATGCGTTTGATCGTGCTTTTGAAGGATCCTTCTCTTCTTTTGCTGCTCCCTTGGTTGGAATTCTTGCGGAGAAGATATATGGGTATGATTCGAAATCTGTGGATCCAGTTTCAGGGTCTTCAAGGGAGGCTTTGGCATTGTCTAAGGGACTTCTCTCGATGATGGCTATTCCATTTGGTCTGTGTTGCTTGTTTTACACGCCTTTGTATCATTTTTTTAGGCGAGATCGTGAACATGCTAGATTGGCCACTTTGAAAGACCAAGGGAGGACGTGAGAAGCCTCTGTTTTGGCTGCAAAGTACTAATTCATGTGAATCGTGAATAGTTTGTCATTTTCCTAAGATCAGGACTGCACAGTTTTACAAAATTGGGAATTTGATCAAAATTCAATACACTTTTAAGGAAATTCTGAAGAAATGTTTCCTTCTTTGCTTTGATGAGAAAACAGAATGTAACAAGGAAGTACTAATTTCAGGTTCATGCAATTTCGTGAATCTCCAATGGTGATACTTCTCATCCAATGTTTGTCCAACTTGAACTATCTATTATAGTTTTGTTAGTTGGTTAGCATGACAAAGATGATCATTTCTCAGATTCAATCTCTTTTTTTTTTTTTTTATTTGACATGCCACATAAGAGGGCAGATGGGAGCTTAATGAGCCGACTTGCGAGGCATGATACCAACCGATTGAATTGGTGATGCATGTAAAAATTACATGCTTTGTTAAAAATGCACATGATTTGCATGTGAGAATCATGTGCATTTATGACACATGTTAGTTCAACAGATTGAGTTCGAAGAATTGTTTATTTAATAGATTACTATTATTATTATTTTCCTTCCATTACAATAAACCACTGCTTTGTGTTCCTGGAAGACAGGGCGTCATTGTCGCAATCTTTGTCAGGAAAAGGCGTTTTTGTCACGTCTTACTTAGACGAGGTCACCAGTACATGTCTTTGTCATGCAAGGATGTAGACGATTCACTTCATCTTCATCACATGTTTGTCTTCATCACACTAAGACGATGCAATTAGGAACCACCTTAAACTAACAAATAATATATGAGTAGGACTAGGAACTAATTGCTTGTGATGCCAAAGAATGGCAACTTGATGAATAATGAGCGTCGAGATATCACTTTTTCCCTCATTATTATCCGGCATATCATCACACAAACAGCATCACAAAAGCTACAGTAACACACCACTTTGGGTTTTAGTTGCTTGGTCTTTCAGGTATTAATGCCCTAGTTCCACCCAGAAAATTAAAAAGGACAACAGAAACTGTAATTTGCAAACAAATTTTACAATCCAATCAGTGCGCATTCAATCATTGATGAATGTTAAACATGGCATTCAGTGCTACCAAATCTACAAACACCGTTGAAAAAAGGTTTGCCCCACATACCCGCCAGCCATAGCCCTTCTCACGTTAGCTTCAAACATCTTTGGGTTATCTCTCAACACTGCAGCTGCATCATGATTAAGGGGATCCTCAGAATTTGGTTCCTGCACACAGAATTGAAAGAAAAACAACATTCAGATATTAGATGGAAACAAATTAATATAGATCCATAAACCAAAGCATCAAGTAATACCGTGAACAGATGATACAGTCCATAGATGATAGTGTTTATATTAAGGACAGGTTTCCAATCTTCCCGTAAGATGTTGAGGCAGACGTTGCCTTCCAAGTCAATGTTCGGATGGTAGAGCTGCAAGTAGGACATTCTATCAATGAGCCACCATACCATATGAAACAATAAAAATACCGTAATAGAAATCAACAATTGAGAACAGGACAAATAAACTACAGAATGAGCAGGTCTACCTTGGTTTTGCACTTGACTTTTGGTGCCTCGTGTGGATAGATGGGAGAAACTTGGAAGGAGAACATAAATGTGCCACCTCTGTAACAACAGATGGAAGAGAATGCAGTTCAATTGTTACTTCTTTCAATATTGAAGGAACATAAAAAAGGAAAATATTTGTCATAAATCGAATTTTGCTTCAAAATAAACGCTCTTCTTTGAATAAATTCAGAAGACAACAGTTAGAAAAATTCCTTACAAATAATATCCATCATCAGGTCGAATGGAAACCTCAAAGTTCATCAGGTCATCCTTGCCGTTGGGAAATGACATGACACACGATTTTGGTAGATTCAGCTCAGAGATATCTGCAAGAGGTGAAATACCTAATGCATCAGAAGAAACCCCTATGATGAATAAGATGCCGAGGAAGACAAAGTAATTCCCCATGGAAGGATTTTGTAGAAACCTAAGCCTCTAAAAGAAAAGAAAAGAAAAAGGGCCCATAAATTTATGGTGCTTTACTTTCTAGTTTCTGAAACATAGGGTTCTAAAAGGAAGCCAGTCGTGGAAATTTAGGAAGCAACACCTTGTCGGTGAATTCAAAGCAAAATGATGAAAATGTTACCACCAACAATAGAGAAAATATTCCTGTTGGCCACAACTATCAACCAATGGCCATGCTTCAAACATGATTAAATTTGTCCTCTGCCCCTATAACCCACCAAATTAATCCATAATAGCGAGCAGCAACTTTTGCAATCAACAAGGTTGAGAAGTTCAATTGTCATTCCATCTCCTAAGACTCCATCTTCAATCTCAAACTACCCTAACCTGATATCCCCTTTATTCGATCTGGAGCTAACTTTAAAAATGACGACCTCATCAAGAAATCAGGAGCTGATCCACTCCATAAGGATGTCAGTCATAAATTTCAGCATTGCCACAAAACAATCGTTATTTAAACACCACAAACATGAAAAGTGAGAACCCTCAATGGGCATAAATTGTGAGGTATCTTATTTGAAGATTTCACCCCACTACGTACATCTAACCATGACACAATCCTAACAATTCTCAATGCCCTATCAATCTAGATGGTACTTCCTACTAAATATTTTCACATGATATTACATGAACAGATCCTTCAAAACCCTTCCCAAGAAGCTTAAAAGGATTCTAAGATAGTCTTGACCATTTAACATAACTGGCCCATCAAGACAAACAAGAAGCAAATGGACTTTGATTAAAACTAATGATGTAAATTCTATTTGCAATCCAAAGCTTAGTATTAAAGAACAAATGAAATAGAAAGGTCCTTAAATCTACTAATTTCCTAACCTTAGGAGGTAACTCAATCAACTAGAGACTACACCTTATGAAGTGGATGTTACTAAATCGACTCTCCTCTTCCCCCTTCCCTTGAAGACAAGCACTTAATATATATATATAAAATTTTATTTTTACCATTAAAAAATTAAAACCCTAAATTGTAAATCTGATTAGACACGTAATCTTATTTTCTTTTAATGTTATGTGTTTGTTTATGTAGATGAACTTTATTGGACTATAATATTATTCTGATTACATATTATGCAAAGAAGTTGGGTTATGTTTATTAATTATGGTTATGGTTAATTGGATATTGATTATCATTAGTCTAATTATTAATAATAAGTATAATTGATATAATTTATGCTTATAAGATATGAAATGGTGTTAATCAAGTCATACCAAGTCTTTGGATCAATTTAACTCATTTATATTAAACAGGTTGAAATGGGTCATGTTTAGGTCAACCCAACATTATTTGTTATTAAACGAGTTGTGCTAGTCAAGTTGGGTCACCCATTTATTAAAATGGTTTGTGTCATGGCCGATGGGTTTGACATGTTTAATTAAATGGGTTGGATTCAAGTTGAACCATATAGTAGTGTACCTAAACTTGACAAGACACGAACCCAACCCATGCACCCGAATTGCCACCCCTGCCTTCAAGTCTTCAACAAATTATATTAGTTAGAAAAGACAAATTTTGGTTTGACAAAATAGACTTCAACTCATAAAAATGGATGCACTTGTATACGACTAGTTATAACCAATTCTCAATGGCTATAAACTTCCCACTGAATCCTAATACAACTCAAACTTCCTTTGCCCAAAAGAATAGCCGAAGTTACTGAAGAAACCGTCGTAGTATTGCAATCCATCTCATTCCATTTCTTCCTCCGCTCCCCGCATCTTAAAACCACTATATCTCCTCTTACCAAAGTGACATATGTTGTTTCAAAAACTCTATAAAAACCAAAAAGCTGATACATTAACAGTAGTTACAACAGAGTAAGAAATAAATTGACATAAGAAAACTGAGATTCAACAAAAAAAGGTGCATCAATAAATAGAAGTGAGGAACCTTTATGAAGACGCAATTCTCCGGCAGATTGCTTCTTTGTAGGTGCCCCACCATTTGCATTTCCAGCAAGTTCTCTCTGCTTTTCCTTTACTTTAAATAGCCTAATCATATTCCTACAAAAAGGTTGAGATATATTAACCTGCAATAAGTGTTACTGTACTTCACAACAGATCGGATGCATCAACACCCTTGAAAAATATTAGTTGATGAAAATTACATCCGTCACAAAGCAACGTAACAACAAGTCTCAAAATGCAAACATCAGTCCATATAAGATCCTTTTTAACCAGCCAGTAAACAAAACTCTTCTCTAAATTTTCTGATGCAGCAATTTTTTCTCCAGTTAAACAAGAAGTGGACTGTCATGATGTCATCCATTATTTCGGCTGAAGAAGATTACATTGCAATAACGCATGAGAATAATAAAATGGGACCAAACTATGCAACAACAAGCATTTGACATCTAGCTCGAGTACAGAAAAACCTAGTTTTAATGCTAGAAATTTATTCTCTTAATTCCTTTGTTCTAAAAATAAAAATAAATTCCTTCACCTTTTAGAACATCGGAACAACCTTTTTTTTTTGCAAAGATATTCTTCTGAGTTTATCTCTCCTGTCAACCATACAAGCAATGAGATACTTGAAACAACTTCATAACAGCTTAAGCACGTTTTAGCACCCTAAAATACATGCACCCATTTCAGATTAGTGCAAGAAACTTCAAAAAGAATTGTCTTTGTTTAGTAGATATAAGCTCTTTGGGAATAGGTTTTAGAATTTTCGATAACCGTTTTGCAGGTCCTGATGAAGTAGAAAACGGGTTTA